>ML058578.1:2285435-2906927 GCA_003013855.2 Liriodendron chinense | reverse complement strand
TTGAGTCCCACGCACCCATAAATTAAGTCCCACGCACCCAAAAAATCAGCCAACTTCAGAAAATGTTTGTGGGCACGCCGGACTTAATTCTAAGTGTCTTTAAGTTCCGTTTGAGCATATTTTAGGTATTTTGAGTGTTCCGGACGCAATAGAATAGTCAAACGGTCATTCTGGGATATCTAAATGAACACAATTACGTATCTTTGAGGTTTGACCTGATTCAATGCTATGAATGAAATAACTTCTCGGAAAGAAGCCGCTAGCATCCAGGACTATACAAATATATCATTATTCACATGTACTTTAAGATATGACTCGATTAGGGTCGAAAGCTAGACAAATGGGATTATGGTTATCAAAATAAACCATATCAAAGAGTTTCAATTCTCTACAAAGTAATTTTTATGAACTGCCACAACACAACAGTCGATGCCCTACCCATTCAAACGACATCTATCAGTTGGGCTACTCAGGTATACACAACTATAGATCGGACTTCCCGAGGTCACCTGTCCAAACATGACAGGCGCGAGCCCAGAGTCGTCCCTCTCAGTCATAAACCCTGATAGCCTCAGCCCGAATCTCCGGTCAAAACATGGGACATAGACATCTGACTAATACAAAGATGGTTCAGTCCATAACAAAATAAATACAGGTCTCTACGATCACAAACTCTAATACTATAGTCCCTGCTGACTAGTCTTCTGCCTTTTAATCAAGGGTCATTGATCATTCGTTGTAATTAAGGGCTCGTGTCAGATTACAGCCTGGAATGTACAAGATCTCAGAATCTCTGAAATAAAAATCGCCTTGCGACATCTCTTCTTGTGTACCTTTTATGAATACTTGTGATTGTTTATGAATGTTTCTATTACTCAGAATCCTAGAGCATCAATACACAAAATATAAATGCAGCATTTTAGTCTAACAAACTGGCGACTCCGCTGGGGATCGAACCCAGAATCTCTGATTAGCTATGAGTAAAGAAACGCTCTAAGATTAATCATTCGCAAACACGAATGTGTACGTAGGAAATCTATCACGAGACATAATATTTCGACGCCCTCGGGTGCCAAATTGTCGACTCTCAACGAGAACATTCTTTCCTTCATCTTTAAGGCAATAGACGGTAAATCAGAGGTTTTCGAACCCACAAACTTCTAGAACTACACGTATTTGTCTGCTTCTTGCTTATTTTCATCAATTTATGTGCTGTAATTGATGGGTTCATACTCCCGACCACATTTATGAACTGTTCTAATGATTTTTATGACACCACAGAATTAACAAGATACCACTATAGATAGAAGAGATAGCATACTTGATGACAAGTCTGTGCATCTTCCTTACCGATGGGGGTTTCACTTTCCCTCGTTTTACTGCAACTACAACAGCCAGCCCAAGCTCAAATAGCAGTTGGTTAAGACCCGAAGACAGAAGAAAGAACAGAAGAAAGCGGCCATCATAGCCTGAAACTGCGGCGGTTGCGCCTGTGGTTTCTGCACCGGTGGTTCCTCCTAAACCACCGATCATTGATATTATTGACAACTCCCCGAGTAACGACGGAGCGGGGTCAAGTTGCCCCCCATCCGAAGAACCTCACGAGTCGGAGGGTGCTCGCGAGATGATTCCTGCTCGCGAGCAGACTGCTGCTCAGGATGCGAGCCCGGCTAGGCTAGTCGTAGCCCAGCCTTCTGGAGTTGGAACATTCACCGTCCCCAACCACCTACACCCCATCTGCAAGTTTCTCTTTGATAACATCTCCCCCCAGACTTTTGGTGCTCTCCCTGAACCAAGTCCGGAAGACCTCTCTCTTGACGCGGGAGTGAGGATGGTCCAGGTAAAATTTGTTATGATTTTGTTGGGGTCCCAAAAGTGAGGATCCCCGAAATGATGATTCCGAATGCCAAAACCATCACGCGGTCGGATTTAGGGCCAGTGCATCAAAAATCGCGGCACGAATCACGACACACGCATCAGATTTGCCTCAAGCATGAAATTGGGCCGGTAGTGGACCCCACCGGACACCGTGACCAAAACTGTCCAAAATTGGGAAGATACCTCAATTATGAAGAAATAGGAGCAGTGCATCGGCATTCATCGCGAGACGGACCCCGCAAACCCCCCAATTTGCAAAACCCAAATCTGTGGGACACGAATACGTCCAGCGCATCCAAAAAATGAATTTAAGGGCGCACTGCGTCCAGCGCATCCAAAAAATGATTTTAAGGACGCACTGGCTCCAGCGCGTCATAAAATTCACCCAGCGCATCCAAAAAATCAGATAATTTCAGGACGCACTGGCAGCTGGCGCGTCCTGCAAACCAACTCCTGGACTCCGATCATTTCGCGACGCGCCGAGCGCATTTATCGACGCGCCGACTCATTTTCTCGACGCGCTACACGTGTCAACCGCTTATTGGACGACGATACCTATAAATACCCCGCCCACCACCTCATTTGCATCATTCAGCAAGAGAGAGAGAGAGGACCTCGTCGCCGAAAAACCTTTGCCGATCGCCGGAATCCTTCTCCGACCGCCGGAACCCCTCGCCGGAAATCGCACCTCCGATCATACCAGGTCTGGAGGAATGACTAAGTCATCTTTTTTCGATGCGCCGGTCCCAGCGCATCATAAAAGTGACCTGGCGCATCAGGAAAATTCTCGGCGGATTACGCAAACCACCAATCGTGGCATTTTAAGGACGCACTGGCCCCAGCGCGTCGCAAAATAGCCCAGCGGATCAGAAAAATACAAGTTTTCTAGTCAAAGCTATTTTATGGACGCACTGGCCCTAGCGCGTCGCAAAATAGCCCAGCGCATTAGGAAATTACAATTTTAGGACGCACTATCCCCAGCGCGTCGCAAAACAGGCCAGCGGATCGAAAAATTAGATTTTAAGGACGCACTGGCTCCAGCGCGTCATAAAATTACCCGACGCATCATGAAAATCATTTATGGACGCACTGGCCCCAGCGCGTCAATAAAATCAGACCAGCGGATCGCAAAAATCAGCACTTTGCACATTCGTTCCAGCACCCTTAAATCCTCATTTGATAACATTTTTAAGCCCCGTTTGAGCCTATTTTGGGTATTCCGAGCGTTCCGGACGCAATGGAGCAGTCAAACGACCCATCCGGGCTACCCAATGAGCAGAACACAAGCCTTCGGAGTCCGATCCGACCCAACGAGCTGAATGGAACAATCCTCCCGAAAAGAGGCCGCCGGCGCCCGGAATCATACTGATGCATCATCATTACATGTACTATCATAATATGACCCGAATCCAGGTCTGGACTAAGCAAAGGGGACTATGGTTAACACGATAAACCACGCCAGGAGAGTTCTGAACTATCACACACAATCTGTTAAAAACTGATATTCCAAGAACAGTCGATGCCCTACCCATCCAAACAGCATCCGCTGGTTGAGCTGCGCAGGTACACACAACTGTAGAATGGACTTCCCGAGGTCACCTGTCCCTACATTGACAGGCGCGGGCCCAGAGTCATCCATCTCAGCCATAAACCCTGACAGTCTCAGCCCGGATCTCCGGTCAAAACATGGGACATAGACATCCGACTCGTACAAAGGTGGATCAGTCTATAACAAATACAGGTCTCCGCGACCATACAAACACAGGTCTCCGCGACCATACAAATACAGGTCCCCGTGACCATACAAATACAGGTCCCCGTGACCATACAAATACAGGTCCCGTGACCACACAAATACAGGTCTCCGCGACCACCAAAACACAGGTCTCCATGACCAATGAACTCTGAAACCATAGTCCCCGCTGACTAGTCTTTTGCCTTTTAATTAAGGGTCATCGATCATTCGATGTAATTAAGGGTTCGTGCTAGATCACGGCCTGGAATGTACAAGATCTCAGAATCTCTGAAATAAAATTCGCCTTGCGATATCCCTTCTCTTGTGTATTTTGTGAATGCCTATGATTGTCTAACGAATGTTTCTATATTCAGAACCCCAGATCAGCAAAACACCACATTTCCAGAGGATGTTCATTTCCCTAGTTCTAACAGATTTCACCCTGTTGTTTGCTTTCTTTGTCGACTTTCGGACGCTTATCTGATAGTCTTCCTTCCTTTACACAGGGCTTGGATCTTATCATAAGGACGAGGCGTGATATCATCGCCGCTCATTGTATAATAGATGAGGCCGAGGGGAAGAGAGTGGCCTTGGAGAAGGCGGTCCACGGAAGGGACCAAGTCATTAAGTCCCGCGAGACTTCGATCGCGAAGATGACCAATGAGAGAAAGATCCTCATCGAGAAGGTCCAAGTCCTGACTGACAAATATCAGGCTTTGGATTCGAACTTTGCCAAGCTCGCGGAGATGAAGGAGAAGGCAGAAAGAGAAAGAGAGATCTTCCGTCAAGACAAGATCTCGTTGGAGGAGCTACTCGCAGAAAGTAAGTCGCAGCTCAAGGAAATTAGCGGCAATCTGGAGAAAGAGCGCTCCACCCTTGCGCAGCTCAAGGATGACTTGATCCACTGGGAGGAGGAGAGAGTGGCCCTCGTCAAGATGCTCTCTGAAGAAGGGGCCCGAGCCAGCATGGAGTTCCAGACTTCGCAGCTGTATGATGATGAAAGATATGAGTCGTACGATGCTGGTCGCGACTTTGCACTACGAGTGATGCAACAGATGTCCCCATCTTTCAATATGGGAGAGTTTGAGAAGGTCGCGGCTATCATAGCTGCGAAGGAAAGAGCCGCTGCCGAGAACGAGGTGACTGAGGTCACTCAAGCAGGAGGGGTCTCGGAAGTGGGCCCTGAAGTTGAAAGTGTCGCTCCTCCTCCGACCGATGCGCAAGGATGACCGTCTTTCTTCTCTTTATCTATCTCATGTACCAGTTTTTGCTTTTCGTATGTAAACAATTTGTAGTCAATGAGATGAATGAGATAAAGCATTTTGATAATATTATTTGCGTCTTTTTTCTCCTTCTTTTGGTTCTTGCTTTCTCATGTACTGAATGCCTTCGTACTTAACTCATGAAGCAATGAGTTAGGCTCAATCTGGGGGTCTTGGTGACCATGTTCGTGTGGAGATAAACTGATCTATCGATTGAGGCTTTGATTCTACCAAGGGTAGAGGATTGGCCAAGAGAATGTGCATATTCTCTTCGGGGCTATTCGAGTCCAACCAAATGGAGTAGCGACCAAAAGACAATCCACCTTTATTTGAATGTTGTTCAAACTTACATCGAATTAAGGAAAATACCGTAGCAGATGCTCTACATGCCAAGGGTGACGTAAGGGTCTTCCCTGCATATCTTCAAGATAATAGGTACCTGGTCGCACAATTTTGATAACCCGATACGGGCCTTCCCAATTTGGATCCAACGAACTAGCAGGAATACCAAGGTTCTGTCTAAGAACCAAATCACCGAGCTGAAAAGCTCTGGGCCGGGTCTTGGCATCATGGTAACGAGAAATGCGTTGCTGATAGGCTGCTGCTTGAAGCTGGGAGGTGTCCCTTCGCTCTTCCAAGAGGTCGAGATGAAGCCTCAGACCTTCCTGATTACAAGTGGGATCATACTGCTGGATCCGATACGTGGGTACCTGAACTTTGACTGGGACCACTGCATCGGTATGTAAAGCTAATGAGAAAGGAGTTTCTCTAGTCGACATGCGAGTCGTAGTCCTATAGGCCCATAAAACTTCCAGTAGGAGTTCTGGCCACATGCCTTTACATTCATCGAGCTTGGTCTTTAGATGATGTTTGATGATCTTATTTACCGCTTCAACCTGTCCATTAGCCTGAGGATGATATGGGGAGGTGTGAACACTATGTATCTTTCATTTTTCGCAAAATTCTGCGAACCCGACGTTGTCGAATTGCTTTCCGCTATCGGTGATTATAGTATGGGGGAGCCCATAACGGCATATAATATTTTTCCACATGAACTTAGTGGTATTTTTTTTGGTGATTCTGGCTAATGGTTCTGCCTCGACCCATTTGGTAAAATAATCGACTGCCACGATTGCAAATCTGTTCTGACCTTTCCCGGTAGGTAAGGGCCCAATGATATCGACTCCCCATTGGGCGAAGGGCCAATGTCCATCCATTGGCTTCATTTGCTCGGACGACCCACGAGGTATAGGAGAATATCGTTGGCACTTGTCACATCTTTTGGAGAATTCGATCGCATCCGCCTTCGTAGTGGGCCAATAATACCCTTACCTCATTGCCTTGTATGCCAAAGACCGTTCCTTAGGATGGTTACCACATGCCCCCTGGTGTATTTCATCCAGAACGTGATGCGCTTCTTCTGGGTGAAGACACCTTAAGTATGGTAAAGTAAAGCTCTTGCGCAACAGCGTTCCGTTTTGTAAAGTATACCTGGCAGCGCGATGACGGATTTGCCGTGCAGATTTCTTATCATCCGGGAGTTGTCCATCTCTGAGATAAAGGACGATGGGGTCCATCCAACATGGAGAGGAACGTACCGTGATCACTTGCTCGGAGGTTGTTTGGTTGATACTTGGAGCATGAAGGTGCTCGATGGGAATGGATTGCAATAATTCAGATTCGGGTGCGGAGGCTAGTTTTGCCAAGGAATCTGCGAGTTTATTCTTCTCACGAGGGATGTGAATTATTTCATATTTGTTCAGCCTTGCGAGCAGGATGAGCACTCAGGATTTGTATAAAGCCGTCCGTTCTTCTTTCGCCTCGAATTCGCCGAGTACTTGATTGACTATGAGCTGAGAATCACTATGAATAATTAAACTCTGAATTGAGAGGACGTTTGCTAGTTCGAGGCCGATGATCAAAGCCTCATATTCTGCTTCATTGTTCGAGACGTGAGAGTCAAATTGTAAGGCATATTGAAAGCATGACCCATCAGGAGCAATTAAAATTAAGCCCGCTCCGCTACCAATGGCCCATGAAGACCCATCCACAAAGAGCAACCAGGGGATCTGGTCGCTGGTCGTAGAGTTATCGTTGGAGGAGGAATATGTGAATTCAGCAATGAAATCGGCCACGGCCTGACCCTTGATAACGGTTCTTGGGTAAAATGAAATATCATGCTCGCTGATCTCAATCGCCCATTTAGTTAATCGCCCCGAAACTTCAGATTTTTTAAGGACCTGCCTTAACGAGTGATTCGTTGGCACAAATATCGCGTGGGCTTGGAAATAGGGTCGCAGTTTTCGAGCGGCTGTAACTAAGGCGAGGGCTAATTTCTCCATATCAAAATATCAAGTTTTGCCATCCGCCATTGCTCAACTAATATAATAAACGAGGCTTTGTACCCTGAAATCTTCTCTTATTAATGTGACACTAATGACCGTAGAAGACACAGATAAATAAAGAAGAAGTTGCTCGTGTGCCATAGGTTTGGATAAAACGGGGAGTGCACTCATATATTACTTCAGTTGTTGGGATGCTTCCTCGCACTCCGGTGTCCACTCCCAGTCGGCTTTGGTGGTGGCTCGGAGGAGCTTAAAGAAGGGTAAGCACTTATCAGAGGCCCGTGAAATGAACCTGTTCAACGATGCGATGCGACCAGCCAGACGCTGGACATCTTTGAGAGTGGACAGAGACTTCATCTCGATCAAAGCCTTTATTTTTTCAGGATTCGCCTCGATTTCTCGTTGGCCGACCATAAATTTGAGAAATTTCTCAGCGGACACTCGGAACGCACATTTCTTTGGATTTAGCTTCATCTGATACTTCCTCATTAAGTTGAAGGCTTCTCGAAGATCTGTGAGGTAGTCATTTTCTACGACGCTTTTCACGAGCATGTCGTCGACATAAACCTCCATATTCCTACCGATTTGCACAACGAATATTTTATTGACTAGGCGCTGATAGGTGGCTCCTGCATTTTTAAGACCAAAAGGCATTACCTGATAGCAATACAGGCCGTAGTCAGTGATGAAGGCAATGTGTTGGCTGTCGGGCGGATGCATCATGATCTGGTTATAACCAGAATAAGCGTCCATAAAACTAAGCAGGGTATGCCCTGCCGTCGAATCAACCAGTTGGTCGATTCATGGAGTCGGGAAGCTGTCTTTCAGGCACACTTTGTTCAAATCAGAATAGTCAACGCACATTCTCCACTTGCCGCTAGCCTTTCGAACAAGGACCACATTTTCGACCCATTCTGGGTAGTCAACTTCCTTTATAAAATTGACTGTTAGCAGCTTCTCGACTTCAGCCTTAATCACCATTTACCTTTCTGCAGTGAAGGCACGCCGACACTGGTGAACGGGTTTATACTTCGGATCAACATTCAAATGATGTGCTATAACGCTGGGGTCGATACCCGGCATATCACTATGTGACCAAGCAAACACATCTTGGTATTCAGTGAGGAAACAGACCAGATTTTCATGAAAGACACTGCTTAAAGAGGATCCGACGTAGATAATTTTGGACGAATTGTCTTCAGATAAGTGGATTGTAACTGTCTCTTCCCCTGGAGTTCCTGATTGGAGGGCACTCTCCCTTGGATCCAATGATGTAGCCATCAGAGGGCTTGATGAATCCTTTGTCGCCATTATAACTAGCGTTGCCTGGGCCTTCTTTCAATCTTGTACGGCGATCTCGTAACACGCTCGCGCTTCCTTCTGATTTCCTTGTACAACCCCGACTCCATTTGGAGTAGGGAATTTGATGCATAAGTACAGAGGGTGTAAAGCTGCCCCTACCTTATTGAGCGAAGGTCAGCCCAAAATGGCGTTATACGCTGATCTCCGATCTACCACGAGAAAACTAACGAAGATAGTCATTTTCGCTGGACTTTCTCCGAAGGTAACTGGAAGGTCAATGCTTCCTTTCGGTGTTACCACTTCACCCCCGAAGCCGACGAGAGGAGTTGAAACCGGTTTGAGCAGGCCCCTAGCGAGTGCCATTTTGTTGAAAGCTTCCAGGTAGAGAATATCAACGGAGCTACCTGTATCCACCATAATACGATGAGTCAAATAATTTGATACCTTTAATGTCACGCCCCGAAATTCGGGACTCGAGTACAACAACCCAAAGCCCGAGTTCCAGAGTGTGAATTGAAAATTTGAGCGTAGATTCCTTGAGATTCCATTCCACACATTATATATCTAAAATAAATCCCCAAATATTGAAATTGCGGTTTCACCGCTTGTAGAGACACTTGGAGATATGGCTATGTACCTAGAGGGGGGGTGAATAGGACCTTTTTGAAAATCTTTTCGCCTACTAATACAATTCAACAAAATAAGCGTTATAAGCAAGAACACCTCGGCTTCCAAGCCTTGGTGGGTCCAATCAGATAGACTAGCAAGGGTTAAGCAATAATCAAACCTAGTCTAAGCATGCATAGGTAAGAAAATGATTCAACTAATAAAGCTTCTTTCCTATGAAACTTGTGTAGACTTATGAGAGTGGATCAATGAGCTCAAGTCTACACAAGTAGTGAAGGTACATTTTGTGTGAGGATGCCTAAAAGGTGCCTAGCATGCATTCATATCAATCATTCATAATTAAGCAATTTAAACTAACAATGCAAAGATAGAATGTGCTCAAGAACAATCACAAACACAAGGATGTATAGTGGTTCGACTACGTGTCTACTCCACTCCCGGTTCAAGTACTCAACCCCTTTGAGCACACCGGCATTCACTAACGGAGGTTTTAAATGAGGTTCACCTCTCAACCTTTACACACGGAGGTTTTATCGGTTCACCTCTCAACCGTCACCGGAGTTTTGAACCAAGGGCTAACTCTCAACCCAATCACACGTTTACTCCCGTGTCGGAGGCTCCCCCTTGGAGACTTAGTTTAGGCCCGGCTGACGGGCCAAGGAACGGCTAACGTCCCTAAGGCGAGTTGACAAACAAACTCTAAAATGGACTCTCAAATAAGACAACCTACTTGTCGGATGAGCCCCTTGTTTAGCGCCGGATTGGGTAGCTTGATCTCCGCTCTCCCGTGCTTCAATCAGCTTCCCTTTGCTCCCTCGATCGTGCCGCCGTTGCGTTGCCAATGCCTCAGCCACATTCGGTCAAACACCTTGCATGCGATGCCTTGAAAAACCCAAGGTGCTAGGAGGATGGGTGAATCTCATACATGGGATGTGTAGGATGTTCCAACTAGGAGATTCACCTAGAGAGTCTTCTAGAGGTTTTGGACAAAGGATATACCTATGTGGATTAGTGTCACACCTCTAGATTTGAGAGAGGAATCAAGTCATCTCTTGATAGCATTTGAATGCCCATACTTGTGTTTGAAACACAAGGGATATGACTTGAAAAACCTCCTCTTTGAGGCCCCAAATGATGTACAAGTTAAGTGTGGAATGGGCTCTCAAAAACTTCTCTCACTTTGCCCAAGAGTGGAGCCCCAAATATATAGCAAAAGGGCTCCAACTGTCATAAAACGGGCAGAAAACGGCCTGTCCCGACCTGTCCCGACCGGTCATGACCGGTCGGACATCCCTGCTGGAAGGTTTCATCAATGCAGGTCAAACACACTGGCCGACCGGTCATGACCGGTCGGCCCCCTTTGCTGGACAGCCAAGATGCCCCAGGCCGACCGGTCATGACCGGTCGGCGCCCTCTGCTGGATGAAGGAAATCCTCCAGGCCGACCGGTCATGACCGGTCGGCCATACTTGCTGGCCACCATGATTTGTAAACGGCCGACCGGTCATGACCGGTCGGCTGGCCATTGCATAAAGCAGCAAGGCTGCTGGCCGACCGGTCATGACCGGTCGGACCAGCCTGGCTCTCCCCACATACAAGCTGCACTCTACTTTCTTCAGCCTGTACATAAAGTCCTAGGAAAGGTTGATCAAATGGGACACCTAGGGCCTATCAAAGATGCCTAAAGGGTTCTAAATATGGTCAAGGTCATCAAGGATACAAAGGGGATAGGTTTTGGTCGAGGTTAAGGCATCAAGGCATCTCATTTACCTGAATCTTCATTCTTGATGCGGCTGGACGTCTTGAGTCTTCGGTCTTCGTCTTCTTTGGGCTCAACCGACTCTAGACATACTGACGTAAGTGATTGACAAACAAGGTGCACTAGTATGCCACGGAAAAGTGCACTAACAAATATAAAATCTCTTTTCAACTAATGTCTTATTACATTCAATTTTTCAAATTAAAATAAATCTGGCACGATTGACGCTCGAGAAGAATGAGACCCCCTGAACACTCTCCTTTGCCTATGTCTTGTTCTCCCTGAAAACCTGCAAGAACTGTGGTGATTTTGGTGAGCTAAAAGCCCAGTGAGGTCATTTCCATCACAGGTAATATTCCAGTTAATAAAAGATAGGACGTGAATCATCAACGGATATAATTGTATGAAATATACGAGGATAAGGTTATGTTTGATACACTTTATGATTTATTATGAATGGAACATGATTATTATGATGTCATGTATGTCATGATATGTGTGAGAGCAATAAACGTCTAGGAACTCGCTGCCACTGAACATTAGGAACCTGTCGCAAATCAACCATGCTCACCTAACCGGTACAGCGAGGCGGCAAATTAACCATGCACGCCAGTGGGCAAATCAACCATGCACCACTGATCCAACCGAGCAAATCAATCATGCTCAATAAGTGAAACGACCAGAACTCGCTGCCACTGAACATTAGGAACCTGTCGCAAATCAACCATGCTCACCTAACCGGTACAGCGAGGCGGCAAATCAACCATGCACGCCAGGAGTCAAATCAACCATGATCCTGTTCTGTCGCAGTGTATAAATGTATGCACATGTCATGAGTTATGGAAGCACTCTTCAATCATACAATGCATATCATAATTCAATCAATTCACACTATGCATGCATTAACTTCATTAGGAAATTCTTTATCTTGCTTTAGTTATTGTCAATCGAGGAATTTGAGAAGATCGTCGTGTAAGGTTTATTGTGTTGACGAGCTAAGATTGTTACAAGAGTTATGTATTATATATTATCTAATCCTCAGTGGTTGTTTATCAGGAAGTTTGAGAATGATGTCACGTAGAATCTTAAAATACTATGTGTATCTAGGGTTGTATGTTGGTGACATCACATGTAAGAAACCTAAATCGAATTGTTGTAGAATTCTGACATGTGCATTAAAAAGGAGAATTAATTCAAAAAGATAATTGGCGAGTGAACTTTAAGAACAGAGATAGAAGATGGATGGATTCCTTACCTAGGATTTAATATAATAGAAGGCACATAAAGCACATTAACGACCTAATTGAAGATGAATTTGTAGAGATGAATCCCATACTTAAGATCCCATACTAAGGAAGAAAATATTAAAGCATGCCTAAAACCTAGTTAGGGAAGAATAATTTAGAATTTCAACGTAAGTAGGAAAGAACACTAAAGAAAATCAACACAGAAAGTTACGTGAGATGAATCACTCACCGATTCGTTGATCTCCAAGTTTCAAATAGTCTCGGCTCGAATTTTGGGTTGACTCAGCAAGTCGACTCGACTCATAGAAGAAAACCCTTCTTTCTCTCTCCTTCCTCCTTCTTTCTTCTTCTTTTTCTTCTTCTTCTTCTTCCTCTTCTTACCTAGCCTTGGAATGAGGCTTTAGCAGAAATAGAAGCAATAGGAGGTGAAGCATCCACCCCCTCTCAACGTAATCTCTCTCTCTCTCTCTCTCTCTCTACCCGAGTTTCCTCCTCTCTCTCTCTCTCCCTCTCTCTCTCTCTCTTGGTTGGACGCTTGTGAAGAGGGAGATGCATCTAAGGAGGTCTTTTAAAGACTCCCAAAGTCGGTGAGTTGGTGCAGGAAACTCCCGACTGGTTTTGGCGTTGGCACCGCCTGGCACTCATGTCGCCCGAATTTTTTGTAATAAATCACATGTAGACCGTTCAAATAGTAGGTGTGGTCCATGAAAACAATCCCTTAAAATTTCAGGGGCACATGCGAAGCAACGGACCGGATCCGACACGATGTTGGTTTTCTTGGTTTCCAAACAGTCGATTGAAGTGGGCCGCATGATCAACTTTCGACAGAGATTTTTTTGAAGGACTGAACTTAGGTACGATAGGGTTCTGATGAACGGCATGGATATAAAATATGAGGCCCACGTGGAGGTCAAGTGGAGGTCCACCGATGACAGCGAGCGGACGCTGTAACAGCGTCCGCTGGAAAGGTCATGAAGAAGAAGACTTTTCTTTCTTCTTTTGTTTTTCGTGCGACACACACAACATAGAGTTGGTGCTCCACTTACAAGTGGGGTCCACATGTAGTGAGTTGGGACCGTCTCCTCCGTCCAATAGATGAGCAACATAAAGTTAGCCGTCGAGGAGAAAAATGAGGCAGATCCGAGCTATGATGGCCCACTTATGGCACGATTTTCGATTAGAGCCTTTGTAGGATGATCGGAGGTTTGAAACTTCATGTGTATGGTTAGATCGTGTCCTAGAACTAATATATAGAGTTTTGCGTGAAAATGATTTCCAGAAATTATAAAACTTAAAAAGGTGGTATAACTTAAGTTTAACAAATGGCATTTTCGTAATTATCATAAATTTACGAGTTTTGTAAAATCTATCACTTCCATGTTGTTCTAGGGTTTATTCTAAGCAACTTTAATAAAGAGACCATATAGTAATTCCCTACGGATGATTTATTATTAATTTATCAATGTTTCAATTTATTTAAATTATTAAATAATTAACTAAATTATAATTTAAATTATTCTAAAATCATAGGGTGTTACAAACACACCCGAGCAGGTTCATAGGGCCAAGAAATCACTGGTCTAAGCATATGCCTTGTGACGGACATGATGTACGGGTCATATTTATGGACAAACATGTGTACAGGATGATGTACGGCGGTTTACATTGATCGCGTAATTCGAAATCGGAGTGGACGATTAAATCTTCCGGTCTAGCAACGATAGATCATTCTAATAGTTAGTTTATTGATTTAGCTAAGTATACTGAGTTTTCAAAGGCTTTAAAAAGTGTTAGAATGCGTATAAAATTATATACGTGTGTGTATGCGTGTGAACAACACAGCCTAAAATTTAAATTTTTCACGTGTGAACATGCACTCGTGTACTTACTCGTGCGTCCAAATTTTTGGGGTATTACATTCTACCACCCTTACATAGAATTTCGTCCTCGAAATTCAAGCAAACCCACTAAGCTAAGAGACGAATACTACGGTGTGTCTATGCCCTACAAGTCATGGTTTTATCTGCTCACAAGTGTATGTAATGGCTTATATGACTTCGGGTTCTTACATTTAATGTGACCACAATGGAGTCTTCGTGAGGGAAGTGAATCCCTTCTGCATCTTCGAGAGAAAAGGAGATCAGAGGATAGCCGGGTTTTGACGTATCAAGCGTCTTTTCCAACCAATAGATATGTTGGGGCTTCTGAGACGCCTTGCGAGTATACGCTTTTCTTGAAGCTTGAGAATCTCCCCCGCAAGCCGGTCCTCCGGCGATGGTTCGGATCTCACCGGTGGGTTCAACGTCTATTTGCGAAGTGTGACGTTGAGGTGATTTCTTCTGGTGTGATGGGGCTTCCGCCCTTTTAGGTGACCGACTGTAGACACCCCACCTTCGGCTACACTGTTGGTAGAGATAGCTGGATGAATGGAGGACCATACCCCCAAATCCCAAGTCCAAACTCAGCCAAACTCACCCTTGTAAGCCCCATTCTATAGCCCAGATCAAGCCTGAACCGAGTCAACCCAGTCTTAAACATCAGCCTGAAAACCCCCCCAGAAAAAAGGCCAGTCAAAAAAATTCTAAAAAAGTCAAACTCACTGGGTCAACCCGCTGAGTCAACCCGCTGAGTTAACCCGCTGAGTTAACCCATCGAGTCAAAACACCGAGTCAACCCGTCGAGTCAAATCACCGAGTCGACCCGCTGAGTTAACTCACTGAGTCGACCAGCGAGTCCAACAGCAGCCCCGAGGGAGCGACCGTACTCGCTGGAAACCGAGGAGCGGCCGTACGGGCGGCCCATAGCAGGCCGCCCGGAAAAAATTGCGAGAGTGCCACTCTCCGCTGCTATAAATACCCCCCTCTCCTTCTCATTTCAACAATCCCTTCAAGTCCAGCCAGTCCGGGTGCGGTCCGAGTCCTCATCCACCCCTTAGCCCATTTTCCCACCAAGGAGAGCCCGAGTGAGGAGAGTCTAGCCCTGGTCCAGCCCAGCCTGACCACTGGTCCAAGTCTCCCAAGCCATCCAAGTCTTGATCCAGCCACTCGAAGCCAACCCTTGCGACACCTCCGTCCATCCAGTTACTCTTTTTCCAGCATCATCTCATTTGCATCTAGCATAAGTGCAACATTTACTTTTCTTCCAAACCCCCTGCTTCACTGCAAGCACCTTGATTATTCAAGCACACCTGCATATGTCTTTATATTAAGCACCTGTCAGTTCGAGCGTATGCTCTGGGCTTGCCCGTTGTTGGAACCTGCCCATCAGAAACTCTTACTATTCAGACCTACATTCATGCTTCACTATAAAACACCTTGATCATTCAAGCACACTGCATACGTCTTACATTAAGCACCTGTCAGTTCGAGCGTACGCTCTGGGCTTGCCCATTGTTGGAACCTGCCCATCAGAAACTCTTACTGTTCAGACCCGCATTCATGCATCATGTCATCCATGAGAATATACGAGGATTAAACTAGACTTTCAAGTATTCGATCGATTCTGTGAAGTAGAGACCGTACTTCGGTACGGGCAGTGTGTGGGGTGCTTAACCTCTTCCCACCCTGTAACCGTGATCCCTTACCTTAAATCTCTGGCCGCAGATCAAAAGGAGTCATTTTAGAGGAAGGAATCTTCGGATCCCCTTCTCTAACGTTTCTACGGGGTCTAGCCGACTGTAGATTCGAAGTAATTGGCTAGTGGCGACTCTGGTCTTATATAAACTCACTTAAACATATCCAGCTTAACACGACAACCAAATGAAGCCCTCAAGAACGAGACAAGCCAGTGGCACAAACGGCGATTTCGCACTCACGCATCCTCATCTCCTTCTTTTCCGAAAGGAAAGGGGAAAGGAGAAGAACGTCGTGTGGGAGCTCGGAAACGGCGAGGGTCCACAGAATGGCGACTCTGCTGGGGAAAAGCTTGTCCCACTAGTCGTGATCCGACTTGAAAAACAGAATCCTCCCTATACTTGAAAGTCATTAGTCCTCATACAATCTCATCTGCATAGCATTCTACCCAAAACAAAAAAAAAATAGAAAATTCCAAAACCCCAAAAAAAAAGTAGAGTGCAGTCCTCACCATTGCGCCTCCTCGGGCTCAACGTGCACGGAGACAACTTCCCTTTCGCAGCATAATCCGCACTCGGGTTCAACAAGCCATGTCCGACCACGAAGAAGAAACTCATCTCCTCCCTGCTCTTGAGATGGCTGAAGCGCAGCCTCCAGCGCAACAGCCCATTGATAATACGCCAATCATACAAGAATTGGCACAAGGAGTGAGAGCAATGCAAGAAATGCTCTTGCAATTCATGCAAGCACAAGCCACCGCAGCAGCCAACAATCAAGTTGGCCCAGTTCAGCAGTCTCAGCAGCCATGCCGGGTCCTTCCGGCCTCCAGTTCAAATCAAGCGCAACCATCGGAGTCTGCCCAAGACTACCGACAACAGCCATCTCAGCCCTTCGCTATGGGGCATCCTTCTCAATATCTTCCTGCGACGACAAGGCCATCTCAGAGCACTTCCGTTGCAGGAACATCCAGTCAACTTCCAGTCAATCTTGCAAACAACAATCTCAGTAGATCTCAGCATGTCCCCGCCGATGGGACACCTTTTCAATTTCAGCACATCCCCGCCGATGGGATTTCAATTCAATTTCCAGCAACAGGGACAGCACTGGCGAATGCCCACAACGGGGGTCAGTGTCAAGCCCACATCAATCAGCGGACAGTGGCGAATACCCAACAAGGGGGTCACTTCCCAGCATCTCAGCCTCCTGCAAACAGGAGCACTTTTCAATTCCAGCACATCCCCGCCAATGGGATTCCAGTTAATTTCTAACAATCTTCAATTCAGCAAAATCCAGTCAATTTCCAGCAATCTTCAATATAGCAAAATCCAGTTAATTTCCAGCAAGTTCCAGTTCAACCTTCAGTACAGTCTCCAGTTCAGTTACAATCATTTCAAGCACAAGTTCATCAGAATCCAGTTCAATCATCAAACCAATTTCAGCAACCCGCGGTTGCTTTTCAGCAAGCCCATAGGGTCGAAGACATCGACCACTATGCCGAAGAAGAACGTGCCTTACTCCAGGAGGCACCAGTCGCTCGAACAGATCACTCAGGACTGGACGAGCTGTGGGAGCAGTTCCAGATCTTGCAAAATCAGCTTCAGCGACAACAAGGAATTGATCTACCTTCGACCAAGTTCAGAGACTTGTGCTCTTTCCCAGATGCTCAGGTACCTCAAAACTTTGAGGTTCCAAAGTTCAAAAGATACGACGGCAGCGGTTGTCCCACAGCACATCTCAAGGCCTTCTGTGGAGAGCTGAGTACAATCTCAGGAAATGAAGGAGCCCTCATTCGCTTATTCCAAAAATCTCTGAAGGGCGATGCCCTCGATTGGTACACTTCATTGGACTGCCACCGCATCAGGACATGGGAACAGCTTTCCCAGGCTTTCGTCGACAGATTCGCGTACAATCTCAACATGGCACCCAGAAGAGCTGATCTCGCAGCTCTCAGGCAAAGGAGTGATGAAACACTATCAGCTTATGTGGGTCGTTGGCGAGCTATGGCAGCTCGAATGCGAACGCCTATCGACGACGAAGAACAAATCTCCATGATTGTTCATTCAACATGTCCAGGCATATCCGGGTATCTCATCTCGCATCCATATGCGAATTTCTCACAATTGATCCGTGCTGGAGAGCAAGTCGAAGCAGGAATCCGGGCCGGGACAATCTCCCCATGGCCTCATCAAGCCACTCCAATCAAAAGGAACAGAGTGGAAGGAAGACCTATCGGGCACGGGAATGGAAACCGCAGTGGTTCTCCTCCCCGCCCAACAGAGGTAAACAACATCAACACCACTGCTCAAGGAAATCAACATGCTCCCCCACAGGGACGTCAACAGTATCAGCAGAATCAAGTTCAGCATCAACCTCAGCGGTATCAACCACAACCGAATCCTCAGCCACAACCACCTCGACAACAGCAGCAGTTCAGAGGAAACGGTTAATACTCATATCAAAATAGGCAAAACTATAGGGAGTTCAGAAAATTTACTCCCCTCTCTCAACCACTCAGTCAAGTCATGACTACACTGGTGCAGAAGCAGTTACTTACTCTAATGACACATCGGCCTCCGCCTCATCCTCTGCCACCAAACTACCGAGAAAATGAGTATTGTGCCTACCATCAAGCACGTGGCCATGCCACTGATCGATGCTATACTTTGAAGAATGCTATACAAGACCTAATTGATGACCGCAAGATCGTCATCTCGGTCCCTGGAACTTCTCCAGCAGCTTCCACCAACATCCTTCAGAATCCTCTGCCTCAACATCCGACGGACCCCAGTTCGTCTCGTGGCCCTGCAGTCAATAGTATAGAAGAAGGGGACCATCTCGATCGCTTCTTCTCCCCTATCCAGTCCATTCATGCTTATACTTATGGGCCAACAAATCCTCCTTCAATCTTGCAAGGGGCAAGTCCCTTCTCTCCTTCAGTCTCCGAGCCAGTAGTACTCGAAGGAGCACTTCCATACGATGTGCCAGTTGTGCAAGGGGCATCTTACGGCCCCTCATGTTGGGAACCAGTTGTCCTGGAAGGAGCACAATCATACATCGAGCCCACATACGAACCTGTCGTCTTGCAAGGGGCAATTTCAGCACAAGAACACTCCAATCCGCAATGGAAGGATTATACTCATCAGCAGCAAGAACCCATTGTATTAGAAGAAGCTCCTCCAGTTGAGCCAGTCATATTGCAAGGGGCAAATCCCGGAGGCGTGTCAATCACGCTACGGCAGCTCGGACGAACAGAGAAACCTCCTGCCATATCAAGAGGACCAGTATTCATTCCATGGGAGCCTCCCGCCCCAGGAACAGTCAAGCCAGGACCACGACCTTATGTGGTCTATGAAGACAAGCCTCGATATTACCCCTTCAGCACAGGCAACAATGTAGTCCTCAAGGCAAAAGCTCCATACGAGGAAGATCTGGTACCCACACTAGCACCGTTGCAAGAGCCGGTGGTCCTAGAAGGCAAAGGTGAGGAAAGTTATAAAGAGGTCCCATGGCACTATCCAGAATGTGCGGAAGTAGGGAACATGAATCCCAACGGGCGCTGCATCCGAAGAGACAATCAGAACAGAGGAGAGCCCAAAGGCGCTCTCTCAGGCCTCGGCAACAAAAATGAAGCCGCATACGATGTGGCGACTCAGCTCAAGTCAATCCCTGCTCAAATCTCAGTATGGGAACTACTTTGCACATCTCGCATACACCGAGAGATGTTTGCCAAGACCTTGAGCGATGCTCACGTCTCTTCCGATACGGCACCAGAGATGATAGCGTTAATGATTGGGCAACTCCTGGCCCTGCGCGTCATCACCTTCACAGATAATGAGTTGCCACCAGAAGGGCGCGATCATGGGCGATCCCTCAACATATCCTTACGATACAAGGACCTCTGCGTCCCGCTGGTACTTATCGATAATGGCTCAAGCTTAAACATTTGCCCGCTCAAGACTGCGGAACGTCTGGGAATCAGTCCCTCTTCATTCCGACCCAGCACCATATGCGTCAGAGCATTTGACAACACCCGTCGATCAGTAGAAGGGGAAGTCGACATAGAGGTACAGATAGGTCCAGAAGTCTCCACCATCACATTCCAAATCCTGGATATATCAGCCTCTTTCAACATGCTACTCGGACATCCTTGGCTGCACAAGGTTGGAGCTGTGCCGTCAACCCTGCATCAATGAGTGAAGTACATCTGTGGAAATCAAGTGATCTCTATCCATGCAGAGAAGGAGCTCATCATTCCTTCCAATGCTGCTGCCACTGAACCAGACATCCCGGTCATCGATATCCAGCACTCTGAAGAAGACATCCCGTTTCACAGTTTCGAATTCGAGACTATGAATTCTATCGCCAATCCAGAACCGATAAGGTTGGACCGTGTCTTTTCACCGGCAGAACATCTGAGTCTCAAATACCGAATGAAGAATCATTTCAAGTCTAGAAAGGTACCGCTGATATATAACCAACGCAAATGGGGACTTGGATACAAGGCAACCTTCATGGACAAAAGAAGGAAGGGATTTCGATGCTCACCCATCCAGTTCGTAAGGGCAGGAGAACCTTGCAAAGATCCAGGAAGAAATCAACCAACTGCACGACACAAAGGCCTCTCGATGAGCCTAGTTTGGGCCACGTGGCCCCTCATTCGATGGGATCAGATTCTCGAACCATCTAAGCCTCCAGAAGAAGAAGGAAATGATGAAGACGAAGAAGGAAGTCAAATACAGCAACTTCAAGACCAGGTTACTCTGACACCTGCTCTCAACCAGGGGCACAACCTACCCACTTCAGCATCAATCAACCAGGGGCACAACCTGCCCACTTCAATCAGCCAGGGGCATCTCTTGCCCATCTCAACATCAATCAGCAAGGGGCATCTCTTGCCCATCTCAACATCAATCAGCAAGGGGCACGACTCGCCCATCTCTGCAGAGTCAACATCAACAATCACCAGCCAAGGGCAGAAGCAGCCCATCCATTGGACCAAGAAAGGGAAGTGGCCAGCCCTAGATTGGTCTGATGTCCAGGTTCCAAACTTGTGTCTCACTATGGAACCAGACGAACTGCAATGCAAGGTAAGTGACCCGAGAGGGACTGAGTGCGACTCAGATCTCGAACCCGACCAGCGAGAAGTCATGGTCATTGGGCCAGGCCGTGATTCTTCGCCCAAATCATCAACCCCCACCTCTCCAGGGGAGGAAGTGTGGGGTCCTGAATGGTCATCTGTTGCCCCTAACTTTTGAATCAGCCAACGAGCCATCTGAGGGCTCTGGCTTCCAAAAAAAAAAGCCTATTTAAGCAGTGACCGGAACTTTGGAACAAGTTGGGCTCAATCATGGTCTGCAATGCCCGCTTGTTCAAGGTCCCGTGAATTTCAAAAAACCAAAAAAATCAAAAACTTTCAAAAGCCAAAAACATCTAGCATTTCAATTTCAGAAAATTCTCAAAAACTAAAAAACATTTCTTTTCCTGCATTCAATAGTGTGCCAAGTTTGTCTAAAGAGTCACATGAGTTTGAAGTCGAATCATATGATTTCGACATCGAATTAGACTTCGAGCTCATGGGTCTGGACAAAGCTCGGGATGAGGAAGATGATGATCCGGCTCCTAAACTTGAGGATCTCCTCAAAAAGTTCGAATCCAAAGCCAATGTTGTAGCCGATGATTTCGAGATAGTAAACTTGGGGACGCCTGAGATCCCTAGGGAAGTACGCATCGGAAAATCGTTGCCACCTGAGATGAAACAGAAAATGATAGAGTTCCTAGCTCCAAGATTGTCCAACTTCGCGTTCTCATATGAAGACATGCCGGGGCTCGATGAAGAGCTCGTTGTACACCATCTGCCAAACAAGGCAGATATGAAGCCAGTAAAGCAGAAACTCCGAAGAATGAAGCCAGAATGGGCTCTGAAAGTCCGAGATGAAGTCATCAAGCAGTACAACGCGGGATTCTTGGTAGTCTCCAACTACCCTGAATGGCTCGCAACATCGTACCAGTACCGAAGAAGGATGGCAAGGTTCGAATGTGCATCGACTTCCGAGATCTCAACAAAGCCAATCCTAAAGATGACTTCCCTTTGCCACATATCGACACTCTGGTCGACAACACTGCTGGATACAAGATCTTCTTATTCATGGACGGGTTCTCGGGTTACAATCAGATTAAGATGGCCAGTCGAAGATCGTGAGAAGACATCATTTATCACTCCCTGGGGAACCTTCTGTTATAGGGTGATGCCGTTCGGTCTGAAGAACGCAGGAGCAACATATCAGCGAGCAATGACAGCACTATTCCATGACATGATGAACAAAGAGCTTGAAGTATATGTGGACGACATGATCGTCAAATCTCGCACAATTGAAGGACACTTTGAAGATCTGAAGAAGCTATTCAACAGATTAGAAAAGTACAAGCTCCGTCTCAACCCTCAGAAATGTGTCTTCGTTGCAATGGGAGGTAAGCTCCTCGGCTTTATGGTGAGCGAGGATGGCATCAGGGTCGACGAGACCAAAACCAGAGCAATCATCGAGATGCCCCCTCCTAGAACAGAGAAAGAAATTCGCAGCTTCCTCGACAGAATTCAATACATCAGTCGCTTCATCGCACAGCTCACTCCTATCTGTGAGCCCATGTTCAAGCTCCTTCGGAAGAACGTCCCAAAAGAATAAAATGATGATTGCCAAGTCGCCTTCGACCGCATCAAGAAGTATCTCATCAATCCTCCAGTCCTAGTGCCGCCCACTCCTGGACGACCACTATTGTTATACATCTCGGTAGCAGCAGAAGCCATAGGCTGTGTCCTCGGCCAGCACGACGAGACTGGGAAGAAGGAACAAGCAATATACTATTTGAGTCGAAAGTTCACCGACTACGAGACCAGGTATTCCCCGATCGAGAAGACTTGCCTCACCCTAGTCTGGGCAACTCAGCGACTCCGTCAATACATGATTGCATTCCCTATTCTCCTTCTCGCTCACATGGATCCGCTCAAGTACCTGTTCGAGAAATCGGCACTCACTGGAAGGATAGTTAAATGGCAGCTACTCCTGTCTGAGTTCGACATCACCTATGTCACTCAGAAGGCAATCAAGGGGCAGGCCCTTGTCGATCATCTTGCCGCCCACTCCCTCCTGGATTATCAACCGCTCAAGACATTCTTCCCTGATGAAGATCTCTTGCTCATTGAAGAAGAAGAAAAGAAGAAAAAAGATGAGTGGACGTTATTCTTCGATGGCGCAGCAAATTCTAAAGGGAGTGGTATTGGAGCGATCCTCTACTCTCCAGATGACGTCCCTATTCCTATCTCAAGGCGCATAGCATTCGAGTGCACCAACAACATGGCAGAGTACGAAGCATGCATCGCTGGCTTAAGGGAAGCCATAATCTTGGGCGTCAAGAAGCTACGAGTATTTGGAGACTCACAGCTTATCATCAATCAGACCAATGGCGAATGGAAAACCAAGGACGAGAAGTTGATACCATATCATGTGTATCTTGAAAATCTGATCGAAGAATTCGAAGAAATCACCTTCTCATACATGCCCAGAGCCAAGAACCAGTTTGCAGATGCTCTCGCCACACTTGCATCAATGCTCGAGATATCAAAAGGAGCTTCAGAGTGGGAGCTCACAGTCGAAATTCAAGAAGAACCTGCTTTTTGCCTGCAAATAGAAGAAGCCGAAGCTGTCCCTGACAAACCCTGGTATGCCGACATCAAGCAATATCTCGAAACCCAGGAGTATCCAGAGTCAGCAACAGCGACAGATCGCCGAACCATTCAGCGTTTGGCCGGCCAGTTCACCATCAGTGGCGAAGTTCTTTACAAGCTGATCCTATAATCACATCCTCCTTCGGTGCGTCGACGAAACAGAAGCTGCAAAGATCATGAAAGAAATACACGAAGGAATCTGTGGCCCACACATGAATGGGCATATGATGGCAAAGAAGATTCTACCACTCGGCTACTATTGGCTCACCATGGAGACAGACTGTTGCCAGCACAGTCAGAAAATGCTTCAAGTGTCAGGAGCATGCGAATCAAATCCATGCCCCATCATCAGAGTTATACAACCTGACCACTCCCTGGCCCTTCTCCATGTGGGGACTCGACATCATCAGCAAGATCAGTCCCAAAGCATCAAACGGTCATGAGTACATACTTGTGGCAGTCGACTATTTCACCAAATGGGTAGAGGCAGCCTCCTACACCACAATTGCAGCATCTCAGGTGATCAAATTCATGAAGAACAACATCATATGCCGGTATGGAATCCCTAATGCCATCATCACAGATAATGGGACCCCGTTCGTCAATAAGAAGATGGATGACTTCCGCAGCAAATTCAAGATCCAACGTCATCGATCAAGCCCCTACCGTCCTCAGATGAATGGTGGGGTAGAAGCCGCAAACAAGACAATCGTCAGGATACTCGAGAAGATGGTCGTGACCTATCAAGATTGGTCAGATATGCTCCCATATGCACTTTGGGCCTATCGAACGTCTGTACGGTCTGCTACGGGCGTTACTCCTTTCGAACTTACTTATGGAATGGAGGCAGTCCTACCGGTCGAAGTGGAAATACCATCGCTACGAAGTGTTACTAGAAAGCGGAATTGAAGAAGGAGAATGGCAACGTGCCAGATTCGATCAGTTGCAGCTAGCAGATGAAAAGCGCATGCGTGCACTAAGTCATTCACAATGCTATCAGAAAAGGATCGCTAGGGCTTACAACAAGAGAGTCCGAAAAAGAAGTTTCAAGGTAGGTGACATGGTCATGAAGAAGGTTCTACCGTCGCACCTTCCAGATCCCAGAGGAAAGTTCAAACCCTCGTGGGACGGGCCGCTGATCATCAGAGAAGTACTTCCCGGAGGCGCCCTCAGACTCACCAGCATGAGAGGAGTGGATCTTCCTAAGCCAACCAACGCCGACAACGTGAAGATCTTTCACGGGTAAGCCATTCTGACCTTATCAAGAGTTACTTTAATAGAGCTGAAGTCAAGAGGTCGAAGCTAAGACCTCTGAGAAATCGTTTCCGTCCACCAACAAGTGTTTCAAATAAAGGGATTCGAAAAGAGGAAAATACAAAAAAGAAAAAGAAAAAGGGGATTCAAAAAGAAAAGACAAAAAAAAAAAGAGAGAAAAAGAATACAAAAGAAAAAGAAAAAGAAGAAAAGAGAAAGAAAAAGGGAAGCCAAAGCAAGGCACTCAAGAAAAAAAATCAACCCAAGAAGAAACACAGTCATCCATCCATTCATCTCAGAAGGATCTTTAGCTAAGACCAACAGCTCTATCATCGTAACTTAGGATAAGGGCTGAAAGACTGCCATTGGCCGGCAACGACGGATTCCCGACCTCTAGCCGCCGTAGTTATCTAAGGATGCAGAAAAAAAAAGAGAAAAAAAAATTTAAAAAAAAGAAAAAGAAAATGTGTGCCTAAACAAAGAGGGCGGAGTGAAAACCCGAAAGGGCGCTCCGAGTAAAAACAGTGGGCATACAGCGGACTTGGTGAAAACCCGAAAGGGCGCCAAGGGTAAAAACAGCATAGCTGCCAAGGGGCAGGCAAGATCAAACACCTAGGACGTGGTGAAAACCCGAAAGGGCGCCACGGGCAAAAATGACGGGAAAAGGCCGGCTGTAGTGAAAACTCGAAAGAGCGCTGCAGGCAAAAATAGGCTCAAAAAGAAAAAGAAAAAAAAATTAAAAGTGCAGGTACCAGGAAGTCAGACAGTTCAGAACGGTTCAAGCAGTCACAGTTCAAGAAGAAGAAGTGCAGTCCGGAGCGAAGAGCTCTACAAATTCTGACAATCTCAAGAGGCAACAGTTTCCATTGCCTACACCTCTAGGGAACCAAAGGAGCACTCAAGTTAAATCTCGAAACATCAGTCAAAGCATGGGCCGAGCCCTAGTTCTGATTCCTATATCCCGACATAAAATCCAGACACACTCACAAGACAACTCACTGGCACAGTAGATTTTCAAACAGTTTTCTCTTTTCAATTAAAAGCATCGTATTTCTTTCACATATATCATGTCATCTTTTTCAAAAAAGAAAATACAAAAAATTCATCATCATCAATCATATATGCAAAAAATCAGTGTACAGGTGGCCAACATAATCAATCTCTACCCTCCTGCTCTGCCACATCAGGTGAGTCCTCTGACTCATAATGAAGTAGTCTCGCTCTCAACCTGCTCACCTTCATACGCAGGTAATGCACCTCATCGCGCTCAAGGGTACGGATCGCTGTCTCCTCATCAGACAACCTCCGATCGGCAGCCAATCTCCTCGACATCATCTCACAATGATACCGAAGTGCGGAGATCTCAGACAGCAAATGGCCATGAGTGGCCAAAAGGAAGCCAGGATCGATAAACGGGCGCTCCTCAAAAGGTTCATATGAACCAGATGAAGAGCCAGCATCTCCAAGAATATCCTGCTCATCCTCATCAGCAGTCTGGTGCCAACAAGGGATACGTCGATACAAAGACTGCTCAGCAACCCAATACTGATATGGGGCGGTCGCCATCGAAAAGTCTGTAGCTCAAATCCCAACAAATCAGCTGTCAAATAGCTCGCCCAAGAACAATCAATCCGGGTCTTGAAGTCAGAGGATCTAGGTGGAAGTGCTCGACGCCCAATACCCGTGAAAGCGAAAAGAGGAACATCCTACTCGTACCCAAACTGCCGCAGGAATCGAATGGGATGGTAAGAAAAGTAAGATCGAAAGCCTACCAACATCAGAGGAAGGCGGTGTGCATCACAAAGCACTGGAGGAAGTGAAAGCCAAGATGACTCCCAACGAACGTTCCAGTCACGAAGTTCAGCGAACATCCTGCGATATAAGGGCTCGCTCATTCTAGCTGTAGGCGGAAGGAACTCCATGATATGATGCATGATGTCAGAGCCCGGGATGCCAGGAAGAGGTACAGGAACGATCAGAGAAAGACGCTCCCATAGCCAGACCTGATCACAAAAGAAGTTCAGCTAGAGCAAAACAAGTCCTGACAAAGCAAAAGGAAAAGGTGTAGGAGAGATACCTGAAGAAATACACAGCAGCCGCGAAGGACACGAGTGCGGCCCAAGGCGTAGTCGGTCAGCCCATCGAATAGCTCGGCCAAGATGAGAGAAATGATTCCCTACCGACGGATAGCTCGGCTCATCACCTCAAAAAGCAAAGGAGTCTGGGATCTGCACCATCCCGAGAACAGCACCTCAGCAATCAAGCAAAACATCAATGCGTTCCGAGCAAAGGTAGAACCGGCCGTACTCTGAGGACCAGAAAAAAGATCATACAGCAGGTCCAAAGAGAACACTACAGCATCCTGGCCACCAGCTGCAGGCCAAACAAGATAAGGGATCTCGAACTAGTTCTGCGGTGTAGCAGTCTTCGGCGACGTCTTCGACGAAAAATATTGAGCATAATCCCAGGGTAGGCCTATCAAGCGAGCAAGCTCCTCCAAAGAAGGTCCCATCTCCATATCGTTGAACGCGAACAAGTTCAACGAAGGGACCCAGTCAATCAAGGCAGCTCCAAGCATCCTCCAATCAATATCAACTCTAGCCATATGGATCAGACCGCCGAAGCCATAAGACTCCAAATCTCGAATCTCATAAACTGACAAGCTGTCAAGCCAAGCAAGCAGTCGTGGCGAGCAGGAAGAACGAGGAAGCAGCTGACAAGTCCTCACTGGTACCCCCTCCAGCACAAAAGGCCCAGAAATCAACAATGACTCATCAAGGACCGGAAGGTCAACGGGCGAAGAAGAAGGAAAAGCTGGAACCTCTGCAAACTCGACAGCCCCTGACCTGCCCTCGGTAACGACTATGTCTGATATAGTCGCATCACTATCCGAAGCTGTCATAATCTCAGCCCCATGGGAAGACTCGCCCACCTCATGAACAGAGTGCGCAAAAGACCGACGTTCAGCAGAAGGACGATGCGCTCCATCAAAAGGACTATCAGTAAAGATCACACCGCACATCGAGGCATCCTGACCAATCTGACTGTCAAAGAAAGCATCTGAACCATCCAGAATGGTCCCGGCAACCCCGATCGAAGAATCAACGGTCAGATCTGGACCTACAGCCCTCTCCAACAAGAAATCATGAATCCAATCATCATCCTGGCCGATCAAAGGGATCATCGAGGCATCTGCACCGTACATCATCAGGGGGACATCATCAATGATCACATCAAGTCCACCCAAACAAGTATACCACATAACTGGGCCATCATCAAGAGCATCCAAACCGTCAAAGGTACCATCTGAACCATCCATCCCATCCAAGTATGAGATCAGCCCATCTATGTCCATCATGGTCCCATCACCACCATCCATCACATCATCCATGTGGCCCACATTCAAGGGAAGCATAACCTCACCTATGTCCCATCCCGTCATCCTATCCATACCATCCATTTCTCCCATAATGAAGGGCCCATTCAAATATGAAATTCCAGCCATCTCACCATTAATGGAGCTATTCAAAGCTCCACCAACCACCATCCCTAACCCCTCATCAATGCCCCCATTTAATGCTCCATCTCTACCATCAATCAGAGGTACCTCATCATCTTTAAAGCCTTCATCAATTGCTGAAATATGGGACCCACCAATCTCTCCCACAAGGGCCCCCAAGCCATCATCAATGGCTGCCCAACAAAAGATCAAGAAAGAAAAAGACAAAAAGAGAAGAAAAGGGGAGACAAAAGAGAGATTCATGGCTGGAATCGAATGATCCAATGCAGAGAATGTGGGGACAAGAGAAAAGGACAGCAGGGAATGTCCGAGCACGAACCAGCCCAGGCCGCTCAAGAGACGAGCTCTGGGCGGCCTGCCCTGGGCCGCCCGTACGGACGCGGTTCCTCTCTCTCCTGCGGGATTGGCTCCAGGGTTCTTGGTAGGTGAGGCTGACAGTCTACGTCAGCAGATGGCGCTCCATGGGCCGCCTAAGGCTCCGGTCCACTCCAGATTTCAACTGAAGTTGATCAAGATCATATAAAAGGTGCCCCACCGGTCCAATCACGAAGCAATGCGGCCAGAACATGGCTGATCAAGTCAAAGAGAGGGAAAGGTGATCAAGTGGGGGCCACAAGCAATCCAAGTCATTCAAAGACTAGATCATCATGATCTAAACCATTGAAGGACCTACATGAGCCATCAAACAACAAGATCAAAGGTCTGATCATCAAAAGAAGGGCCAGAATCCAAGATCTAATCATCAAGTGGGCCCACAAAGCCAAGTCAAGTAATCTGAGATGTTCAAGCCATCATCCACACCATGAGAAGCCTTCTTAGCCTCACAAATCATCAAAAGAGCTGCCCCAAAGTAAAGCCAAGGTCTCAAGTGGGCCCACAAGGACAAATCTAGCGATCTGAACCATTCAAGGGCTAAATCATTAGGATCCAAACCATTGGAAAGCTTACACAAGTCATGGAGCAACAAGATCAAAGGTTCGATCATCAAAAGAGGGCCAGAATCTAAGATCTAATCATCAAGTGGGCCCACAAGGCCTAGTCAAGCAATCTGAACTGATCAAGTCATCATCCATGCAGTTAAGAAGCCTCATCTTCCGTAAATCATTAGAGAACGAGTCAGAAGTCAAAGCATCCAGACATCATCAAGAAATTTGAGACAAATCAAAGATTATATATTCATTCAAAAGAGCTTGATACAAAAGAAGATAAAAGTAAAAGTACAAGGCCATACAAAGCAGAGCACCCAAGCAGGCTACAAGTCACCAACATAATCATCATCGTCCCTCCTCGCGTCCCGCTCCCGACGATAAAGATCAAAGGAGCAGTCACCGAGCCTCCAGCATATCCGCGACGGCCACCTAGAACATAAAGCGAAGGAAGCAGAGGCCCCTGGCCGAACAGTAAATACCACTCATCATAATCACAATCCGGGATCGTGAAACGAAATCCAGGCTGGCCCACAAGAGCCCCAACTCTCTCATCAACTGGCATCCGATCAGCTGGAGGAGGTGCAGAACAAGGGACCCGAGCCACCCCAGTGACTTGCCGAAGCAACGTCTCCCCCAGGTACCACTGAAAAGACTCAGCGTCAGAAAGCATGATACAGAGACATGAAGAGTCATATGCCTCCACACGCTGGGGGGTGTAATAGAGAGGGAAACTGGCATACGGCATCCGAGCGAGCTGCAGCAAAGGAAGTCACCACGATCAATTACAGTACAGCACGAGGGCAAAGACAAGCAAGATACTTACGTCCTCAACAGTCAGCCCGTCTATGTCAGCACGCCAATTGTCCCCGGGAACTCGAGAGTTCCGCTGACGGTTTTGCTGATGCCAGTACATGTGGCGATACTGAGAGGGCTCAATATCATCCCGCATCCTCGGCGCGAGATGGGGAAAATGGTCATAAAAGCAGGTCTGGACAAAAGTACGTCTAATGATCAGAGAGAGAAAGAAGGCAAATGACTCCAAGGAAGATGAAAGAAAAGGTACCTCAACAACAGGCTAGAAGCCTGTGAAGGACCGGCTATGTCGACAGGTCTTGTCCAGACCTTGAAAGATACGGGTCAAGATAGCCCCATTCCAGTTATAGGGGTGATGAAGATCCTCGACTAAACGAAGAAATTTAGGATCAACTCTCTCATTCGCATGGCAGAAAAGAAAGGATCCGAAAGCATAAGTGATCATGGCCCGCGCTTTGTGGAGGGCCTCTCGCTCGGTGGTGGGGATGACGGAGGCAAAACTGTTGTAGAACCATCGCATCTTCACTTGATGGCCTTGGAATTCACCCTCGGGTGGGACGTCACCGACAAGCCGTAGCTAGTCGGCGGAAGTGAGAGGAGCTAGAGAGCTAACTTAAGGAACAATTGTCTCATGAAACGGGAAACCTATCTGCATGTAAATGTCCAAGGGGGTTATTCCCCATTCTCCACAAGGGAGCTGAAAGGTGTGGGTCTCATCCCGCCACCTCTCGCAAAGGGCCGCGAGCATCATGCGGTTAGCATCGTTATTGTGAAAACGTAGGGTGAGGAGGCCAGCAAAAGGAGTACCATCCAGTACTCGTTCAAGCAAGGGCTGTGGATCCTTCATCCAGTCGTCCCAGCGATCCCTGGTACCTCGACCCTTGATAGCAGGAAGAGGTTGATGCTCCATAGCTAAGGAACACATGTGGTCCCCTCGGTGGACGATGAAGGCAGGATCATCTTCGTCAATCACTCGGTGACCTCTGGTACCATCCGCCATTGAATCCTACAAGCTTGGCAAGGTAAGTCCCTATCCCTTTACCCGTTAAAACCCAAATTATCATTAGGAAACCCATGGGATTGGACTCATATTCAAATGCAAAATCTAAAGTCCAACTCCATGTGTCACTCAGGATATGTGTTGGGCCCATTGGAAACATTAAGGCCCATCTTAAAGAAGGTTGCATGGCATGCCTTAGGCAAGGAAAAGTCCATCATCCAAAGACACATTTTGGACAACACATGCACTCAAGTGTCATGAGATCAATAAGGGATGAGAATCCTACTTCACATGAGAAATCCCTCCTCAAAGTCCATATGTGGCCAAGGATTGATCCACTTTTATGCCAAGGCCATGGTTCTCACTTAAGATGTTTCCATCTTTTTAACACATGTACATAGACAAGTGGGGGATAGAAAGGAAGTGGGCCCCCAAGAGCAACCCAAATGCCTCATCTCAATGGATTGAAGAGAGCACATAGCCCACTTTGAAGAACATGAGGACCCATTCATGGGTTAACCATGGGCAACCTTATGTGCCTCATCTTGATGAAAGTTTTGACCATGAGAGTACAACAAGGAGGTCTACCCACAAACATGTGAATCAAAGAAGCTAATGGTAGAAAGTTGATGCACATAGCCCACATGAAGAATCAAAGTTGGAAATGCCCATGTAAAGGCAAGTTTGGGCAACTTATGTGCACCAACTTTTCGCCAAAAGGGAGACCATTTGAGCACAAAAGAGCATGGCTTGATGAGTCACCCAACCATCATGAAAATGGATAAGAATGGTATACATAGCCCACTTGAAGATCAAAATCCAAAATGTCCCAGAGCATGGGACAAAAATGGGCAACTTATGGGTACCATTCTTTCTCACAAATGGAAGAAGAAATCACTCATACTTGAGAATGATGGTGGATGACCCACCAAGCCCCCAAAGAAAAGATCAAGGAGCTATGGTTGTATGGATAGCTCACTTGAGGATCATTCATTTGAGGTTGATAGCATTAAAAGGAAGCTCTTGAGAACCACATTCCTACCACAAGGAAAACCATTTGAACTTAGTGAGATTGTGGGAACAACTCACTCATGGGACTTGTAGATGATCAAGTAACTCAAGTTCTCCATCCATCAAAAGAAAAGAGCATGAAAGGAAAAATCCTACATGGACAAAGTGTAGTGGGGCACACATGGTTCAAAGAAGTGCCCAAGTTTCAATGAAGGCCCAAAAGCCCATCCATATGGAAAAACTCCAAGGAGCCCACCACATTTTGTACAAGGATGTACATCATAATCAAGAAATGATGGAAGAGTTGGGCTACTTGTCCATATAGGCTCAACTAGGAAATCTAGCCCACTTAAGATCCAAATGAAGAATGGGCTAGTCAACATTGGTCCATACACATGTGAAGAAAGATGGGGTCACCCAAAGTGAGCCCCATGAGCCCAAAACTTGAGATGAGCCCTACCATGCCCATGGGCCCTAAATCTTGGAAAGAAGATGGAAAGGAAAGAGAAAGCTCCAAAGGAAATGACAAGAACAAGAGAACATGAGGGAGCCCAAAATGAAGCATTGGGCCCACCAAATACACCAAGGGCCATGACTTCACTTTGAGCCCATTTGATACATATGAAGAGAGGCCCAACTCCCATGAAAAAGATAGAGTATTTTGCCGTGCACACTTGATGACATGGCAAAATCACCCTTTACATACACATGAGGGGAGTATGAAAAGAAGAAAGAAAAAAAATGAAATGGAGAGCTTGCAATGTCCTTCTCCATGCACCACCTTTGAAAAAGACTTGAGATCTAGACAAAGGTCAAGAATGCTTGGGCCCACCTTCACACCTCTTGGAATAGCTACATGGAAAAAGAAAAGAGTCATGAGAAGAGACAATGAAGAAGGAAAAGGATAAGAAAAGAGAAAGGAAGTGGTCCATACCTTTACCACTCACCAAAGAGGGACCACCTTGCTGTCCCCAAAATGTCTCTAAGGCCCACCACTTGAAAAGAGCAAAGGACCACCAAAGAAGAGAGAGAAAACTTGAAAAAGAGAGAGTATGAGAGAGAGAAGAGAGAGATTGCACGTTTGAGGGGGCAAGGGTGCCCCATGTTATATAGAAAAGGGGAGGGCACCCTTTTACCCAACCCACTGAAGAGACCAGGAGGCAGAGACCGTCCGGGCGGCCCATGGGAGGCCGTCCTAGCCCCTACCTACATGAAACGACCTCCCTCCCCCTCTCCTTGGGAAGAACTCCTCCTTGGGAAGGGTGGTTGCAAGTGAATCTTGTACCTCCATGTAAGAATGAAGTGATGGAAGAGAATGGTGAGAAAAAGGAAGAAATCTCACCAAAATCTCATCTCATGAGAAATGGGTGAGAAATTGGCTTGATGATGTAGAAAAGTTCCATGGAATTTTCAAGAAAAAGAAAGAAAAATTTGACTTGGTCAAACAATGATCTCAACCATCCAAAGGCATGACCAGATGATTCAAACCATTTCCAAGAAGAATCCCAAGAATCTCCACCCTTGATTACTGTTCACATGTACAGATTTTGGTCCGAAGACCTTAAACTACGTCGGGATCAAAATCCCGAGGGATTTCCAATAAAAACCAGTGTCAGTCTTGACCGTTCAAAATTGAGATTTTATGACCTGGAACAGTTTTCGAAAAATCACAAAAAAGAATGTACTTTCAGCATGTACATAAAGTTTTTTTAGGGTCCGAAGACCTTAAACTACGTCGGGAGCGACATCCCGAGAGATTTTTAATAAAAACCAGCATCGATCCCAGCCTTTCAGGCCAAGATCTGATGATCTGGATCATTTCAAAAAAAAAAAAAAAAGCAAAAAAATATATTGCCAGCCCCTCTTTTGTACAGTTTCATGGTCCGAAGACCTTAAACTACGTCGGGATCAACATCCCGAGAGATTTTTAATAAAAAACCAGCATTGATCCCAACCTTTCAGGCCAAGATCTGATGACCTGGATCATTTCCAAAATACCAAAAATATTTTAAAGCTTTCCACAAAAACCAGCATCAATCTCGATCGTTCGAGCTGAAGTCTGGAACCTTTTCCAAAAAAAAAAAAAAAATGATTCACCAAAAATTTCAACTACACAAATTCATCCCCAGTGGTCCGAAGACCTAAAACTACACTGGGATTAACTTCTCGGGGGCTTTCTTTCCTAACCTATTCCAGACATGGCTGACACTTGATCGTACGGGTGTCTGGAATCTTTTAAACAGGTAAGGGCTGAGGCGGGCAGAACTCCGCAATCCTGTTCGTGTTGAACTCACCGTGATAGACAACCTTGAGTTGGAAGTCGCTGTTGAAGCTGACGGATGTTCCCTGTTCCTAGAACTCATGAAGGGGATTAAGGCTGTTGGGAGGTGAAGCTCACCCTCATGGAATTGTGAGCAACGTAAGACCCCAAACTGGATTGACTAAGGGAAATGTGAGGATGTGGCTCATCTTGTGGCCGAAGGAGTCCGTCAGACGATACGTGGTCTATGTGCATTGCACATGAGGAACAGACAACTTTGTGGGTGTGTTGACTGAAAACCCTCAAAATCTCCTCATCCGAAGATGTAAAACTACGGCACTTAACTGTGTGAGACTCGTCTTGCTCGCTGACGTAAAATGGATCGGGTGCCTTACCAGCAGTAGAAGCTGGAAGTGGATGAAAATTCCATACTTTTCCCTGCATTTCAGAAAAATCACAAAATACAAAAACATTGGAAAATCACCTATTCAAAAATCACAAAAATATTTCCCTTGCTTTCAAATCAAAATATTCTCAAAAATCACAAAAATATTTCCCTTGCTTTCAAATCAAAATATTGTCAAAAATCATAAAAAAAATCTCTTGCTTTCAAAGAAAATATTTCGAAAATCACAAAAAATATTTCCTGTGTTTTCAATAAACCAATCTCTATCTTGATCTCTCAGGTAAGGATTCGGCCCAAAATATCTGCAAAAATCACAAAAATTGTCAGTATCCCCAGCACTACACTTCAGGAGTCTTGAACTCCACTCTCTTCACAATTTGGGATGACGGATCCGATCGCCCGCAAATTGGAATCTTGACCAAAATGGGCAACCAAACACCATCTCAATCACATGTGTGCCCAGAAGAACATCTTGAAGTCGGATAGCATCCTCGTACATTCTCATTCGCAAAGAAACAGCATCTTGGGATGATGGACCTGATCGACCACGGGTCGGGATCTTGACCAACCCGCTGTCCAAACCTCCGTATCAAAAAGAAAAACCCCAGGGGAGCACAACCCTGCAAGCAATAAGCTCAAAATTCTCTGCACCCATGGCAAAAGCAAAATCATCGAACTGAAAAGAGAATGAGCCAAGCCATGCATCTCCATGCATCAGCATCCATCGCATCAATCATCATGTTTACTTGCTTTCAAAATAAAGTCGGTTAGCCAAAGACCCCACAGGCATCCCTAGTGGAGGCACATGCAAACCAGACTTCCATTTCAAAAGGACAAAAAAAAATATTCCTATTTGCAAATAAAAACCCCACGGAGTATCACTCCCCAGAGTGGGTGTCTTTTCGAAAACCCAAAAATATTTTCTCAGTAGAGCGTTCTGCCTCCAAAACACCAGGAGATCTTCCATATCTCTGGGTAGGACCCGACGCACAAATCAAATAAGATTCGATGTCTCGCGGTTTCCCCGAAGACCATCGGATCCAATGCACTCAAAGTACGGTCGAACTGAACTCCAGTGTCAGTACGGTCGTACCACATGCCTAAGATACAAAAAGATGAAAGCCAAAAGGCTCGGTCACAGAAACCATTTGAACAGGTGGAAACGATGAATTGTAACCCAAGTATCAAAATCAGCAGATTGGGTGGAAAGAGTTCACCCGCACATACCTAGGCGTGGATGCCTGAAGTACCTTGACTGAGTCCAAGTCGGCGTAGTAGAATCCCGTAAGACTATCTGACGCAGGGCGTCTAACCACTTTGACAGTCAAGCGAAACAAGTACTCCTAGAGTGATCTAGGAAAACATCAAACATCACACAATCAGTCTCAGGGTCAGCAACCTCGTAAGACTACGGACGCAGAGGCTCTGCTGTACCTTTCCGATGTTAGTACCGATCGGGAATGGAAGGGTTGCGATTGGGTACCCAGGTTGCAGCAAACTGCAGGGACAATCGCAACGTTTTCTCCAAACTCCCGCTGTATGTGCGAGTTATCAACTTCCAGACAATCAACTGACTCAGATACAAAGGATAACAAAGATTTCAGACCACAATCAAGGAAAGAATGAATTGCAAACCAAGCATCGAAACCAGCAGATCGGGTGGAAAAAGCCCACCCGCACATACCTAGGCGTGGATGCCTGAAGTACTTTGACTGAGTCCAAGTCGGCGTAGTAGAATCCCGTAAGACTATCTGACGCAGGGCGTCTAACCACTTTGACAGTCAAGCGAAACAAGTACTCCTGGAGTGATCTGGGAGAACATCGAACATACAATCAATCACAGGGTCAGTAACCTCGTAAGACTGTCGACACAGAGGCTCTGCTGTACCTTTCCGATGTTAGTACCGATCGGGAATGGAAGGGTTGCGATTGGGTACCCAGGTTGCAGCGCATGCAGGGACAATCGCAACATTTTCTCCAAACTCCCGCGGTATGTGCGAGTGATCGGTTTCCAAACGATCAACTGACACAGATGCAAATGCTAGCAAAGATTTCAGAACATGATCTATGAATGACCGGGTCAGAAGTGGGGTGTCCACTCGCTTTGGCATTCGGTTGCACGCAACCTCTGCCAAAGAGGGGCATCTGTAGACACCCCACCTTCGGCTACACTGTTGGTAGAGATAGCTGGATGAATGGAGGACCATACCCCCAAATCCCAAGTCCAAACTCAGCCAAACTCACCCTTGTAAGCCCCATTCCATAGCCCAGATCAAGCCTGAACTGAGTCAACCCAGTCTTAAACATCAGTTTGAAAAACCCCCCAAAAAAAAGGCCAGTCAAAAAAATCCTAAAAAAGTCAAACTCACTGGGTCAACCCGCTGAGTCAACCCGCTGAGTTAACCCGCTGAGTCAACCCGTCGAGTCAAAACACCGAGTCAACCCGTCGAGTCAAATCACCGAGTCGACCCGCTGAGTCAACTCACTGAGTCGACCAGCGAGTCCAACAGCAGCCCCGAGGGAGCGACCGTACTCACTGGAAACCGAGGAGCGGCCGTACGGGCGGCCCGGAAAAAATTGCGAGAGTGCCACTCTCCGCTGCTATAAATACCCCCCTCCCCTTCTCATTTCAACAATCCCTTCAACTCCAGCCAGTCCGGGTGCGGTCCAAGTCCTCATCCACCCCTTAGCCCATTTTCCCACCAAGGAGAGCCCGAGTGAGGAGAGTCTAGCCCTGGTCCAGCCCAGCCTGACCACTGGTCCAAGTCTCCCAAGCCATCCAAGTCTTGATCCAGCCACTCGAAGCCAACCCTTGCGACACCTCTGTCCATCCAGTTACTCTTTTTCCATCATCATCTCATTTGCATCTAGCATAAGTGCAACATTTACTTTTCTTCTAAACCCCCTGCTTCACTGCAAGCACCTTGATTATTCAAGCACACCTGCATATGTCTTTATATTAAGCACCTGTCAGTTCGAGCGTATGCTCTGGGCTTGCCCGTTGTTGGAACCTGCCCATCAGAAACTCTTACTGTTCAGACCTGCATTCATGCTTCACTATAAAACACCTTGATCATTCAAGCACACTGCATACGTCTTACATTAAGCACCTGTCAGTTCGAGCGTACGCTCTGGGCTTGCCCGTTGTTGGAACCTGCCCATCAGAGACTCTTACTGTTCAGACCCGCATTCATGCATCATGTCATCCATAAGAATATACGAGGATTAAACTAGACTTTCAAGTATTCGATCGATTCTGTGAAGTAGAGACCGTACTTCGGTACGGGCAGTGTGTGGGGTGCTTAACCTCTTCCCACCCTGTAACCGTGATCCCTTACCTTGAATCTCTGGCCGTAGATCAAAAGGAGTCATTTTAGAGGAAGGAATCTTCGGATCCCCTTCTCTAACGTTTCTACGGGGTCTAGCCGACTGTAGATTCGAAGTAATTGGCTAGTGGCGACTCTGGTCTTATATAAACTCACTTAAACATATCCAGCTTAATACGACAACCAAACGAAGCCCTCAAGAACGAGGCAAGCCAGTGGCACAAACGACGATTTCGCACTCACGCATCCTCATCTCCTTCTTTTCCGAAAGGAAAGGGGAAAGGAGAATAACGTCGTGTGGGAGCACGGAAACGGCGAGGGTCCACACCAACCTAATCGGGCTACGTAATCTCGAAGATGACCTTTCCGATTGAGCGCTTCAATATGATCTCTCAGAGATATACAATCTTGGGTGTTGTGCCCATGATCTTTGTGGAAATAGCAAAATTTACTCTTATCTCTTTTTTCAGGATCAGATTTGATCTTTGAAGGCCACTTCACGTAAGGCTTGTGCTTGATCTCCATTAATACTTTCTCAGGAGGTTGGATAAGAGGGGTATAATTACGATATTTACCAGAGTAAGGCTTCTTAGGGAAGCGATCCCGTCGATCGTGCCGATATTTCTTATCCGGGGGAGAGATCTCCTCCGGCTTACGCTTCTTGCCCTGTATACCATGACGTGCCAAAGCAACTTCTTCCACATTGATATATTTCTAAGCCTTTGCTTGGAATTCCGCCATAGTTTTAGGTGGATTCTTATCTAGGGCGAATTTGAATTTCTCGCTCGTAATTTCGGCTATGAGGGCGGTGAGGCCTTTATCTTCGATATAACCTTCAGTCTGGACTGCTTCTGCAGTGAACCGAACTGTAAATTCCTTTATCGTCTCGCCATGCTGCTGCTTCAAGTCCATTAAGTGAGATGCCAGGCTTTTTGGTGCGGATGCTTCCCATGAATTGAGAAAGGAAGAGCTCCGATAGCTGAGAGAAGGACCCGATGGATCGGGGTTTTAGCCCCCGGAACCATGTATGTGCTACATCCTTTAGGGTTAAGGAAAAAGCCCTACACATGATTTCTGAACCATGTCCTCCAGCTCCATAAGAGACTTATACATTTCCAGATGTTCGAGTGGATCGCCAGTGCCTGTATACGGAGTGATGACAGGCATGCAATACTTCTTAGGTAAGGGTGCTTCCATGACCTTGCGGGTGAAAGGAGATTCAGATCGATGTATTGACGTTACAGCAATAGACGGTCGATTCGTCTGATATGGCTGTTCCATATCATCGAAGCGATCGTGAATTCTTTTGAGGTCTCCTTCCCATGGTAAGGTGTAGCCTGAAGTTTCGACGGCGGACCCCTGAGATTGCTGTTGCTGGGAGGTACTGGAGTGTATAAAATGCGGAGGAAGTACAGGGACTTGGTTGCCGAGTGGCATTTGATTTGATGGGGGAGGATTTGGCTGGGTTTGTGGCTCGCCCGCAGAATGTCTGGAAGCCACTGGTATAGGTTGTGTCGGCGGCCCTTCTGGAGGTTGCTGCCGGCGCTCCGGAAAGTGCTGATCAAGCCGATTAGATAAGGCTTGAAACCCGGCTTTGAGAGTTAGAAATGTGTTTCCGAGGAAACGCATGACATCTTCCTGATTGCCGGATGCATCGAACAATGAGTTTTGTGATGGCACGTTCGGATCTCCTTGGGGGATGCCCGTCGAAGCAGTCTGAGGGAGGTTAGGCACTGGTTCGGTAATGTCAGGCGGAGGTAGCGTTTGGCTTGAAGTGGAAGGATGAACCATCTTTTTGGGAGGCATGGTGGGAGAACTTCGATCAATGATTTGAATGGCTAATCCTGACGATCGGTTCCCACAGACGACGCCAATCTGTTTACATTAGATTTAGTAACGGGATCCTCCAAACGCCCACCTTCCTTCAAGCCAGCCTCCTTTCGAACCTGAAAGAACACAAGGGAAAACTAAGGGTGGCCGGCGTCCAGTCGTTGGCCCTCTGAAGCTTAAATGAGATGGGGCATTGTGATAAAGGAAATAGTTTGCATACCTTTTTCGTCTGTTAGGCCACCCATTTATATAGGTTCAAGTGATCCAATCTGTTACGCAAGGCGTTAAGATTACTACTGATTTTCAGAGATAAGGTGTTTATCCTGTTGCTCCTTAGATAAGGGGATGGCTTGGTCCAATTAGACATCTAGTCGATTACGTTCCCTGATGGTGATCCCCTAAGGTTCGGAACCACGAATTAAGATAAGCCCAAAATCGGTCTATATGGGCTGCTGGTACTGAAAAGGCGGCGGACGTTCGGGCTCGGAGATAACTTCTTGCATATTTGAGACGCAGAACCTTTCAACGACCACCAATCGAGATGCTCGCATATTCAGGAGGGTATTCTGCACTTTCTTGAAATACGAGCCTCGACCAGAAGGGCTCGGTGGTTCGGGAGTTGCGTATCGTACTTTTCCAATATGCGAGCCTCGATCATGAGGGCTCGCAGGTCGAATACTGTCATAAAGGTGCTCGCAGGCCTCGAGTCTTTGCTATCTTCGACCACTGCAATTTGGTTATAACAATAGCCCCTGTTGCTTCTTTGGTCATCTTCTGAATTGCGGATTTGGTCTGCACCTGGACTGAGCGCGCCACTCTTAGTAGAGCCGAAAATTTGTCGGTTGACAGAATGAATTCTTGTGCTCTCGTTGCGGCAACCTTGTTGGTGTTGCTGGTTTCATTAATCTAGACTGGCTACCATTGCTTCCTAACAATACGATGCAACCTTACCATGGTTCTTTCTTTGTGCATGATCTTATTCAATGGGTTTTGGGTCTTCTTTGGCTGCCTACATTTCTAGATGACCTTCCAGCCATCTTCAGAGATCGTTGTCGTTGTCATGTTGAGGTTGGGGGGAGTAAAATCCTCTGGATACTAGGAAAATAATTCGAGATGCCATTTCTCCTGTCTTTAGATTAATACTTTTGCTAATTCTCACTGGATAACCATGTTCTCATTAGGGCATCTTATAGCTAGATGCAGAAAGCGTGAACCCTTACCAATTACAATAAGGCTTGACATGAAAGTAAATGCATATATAAGGGATGCATACATGCTTCATAAGCTCATGCTATTTTTGAAAACTTTGGAATTTTTTGTTAAAAAAGTTCTGAATATTTGGTTTTAAATACTTTTGCCTTAAAGCTGAAGGGAAGAATGTTCCTATTGAGAGTTGCCAGTTTGGCGCCCGTAGGCGCTGAACATTTCTCCTCACGATAACCCTCCTTATGTATGCATTCCTGTTTATAAGCAATTTATCTTAGAATATTCCTTTACTCAGAAATAACCATAAATTCTGGTATGCTCGATCTCCAACAGAATCATTAGTTTGTTAGAACTAAAAATGCGATGAGGCATTTTCTATGTATTGTTGCTCCGGGGTTTTTGAGTAATGAGACATTCATAGATAATTACAAACAATCACAAAAGTACACACGAGAGAAGATATGCACAAGATATATTTTATTCCAAAGATTCTGAGATCTTGTACATTCCAGACTGTGATCTGGCACAAGGTCTTAGTTACATCAATTTTTAATAAACCTTGATTAAAATGAAAAAGACTAAGCCATCGAGGACTGTGGTCTTTGAGTTCGCGGTTATAGAGACCAATTTAGTTTTATTATGGACTGAGCCATTGTTTAGAGTCTTTAGACAAGTCAGATGCTTATGTCTTATTTTCTTTCGGGTGGTCCGAGTTGAGAGACAGTCATGGTTTTAATTGAGTGGTGCGACACGGAGTCAGTGACTATCACTGTGGATGGGGGACCGCAGGAAGACACACTACGACTGTCCAGTGGTGCAGCATAGAACCAGTGACCGTCGCTGTGGATGGGTGATTGTAGGAAGACACATTACGATTGTGTACCTGATTAGCTCAACTGGCGGATCCCATTTTGGATGGGTAGTACATTGACTAGTTTTAGGATGGAAATCCATAGAAAATGTTTTATGACCATTTAGAACTCTTCAATCTTAGTTTCTAGTAGTAATCATAGTTCCTTTTGGTTAGCCAAAGCCTCAATCTGGGCTGAAATCCAGTACACAATCAATATAATCAACACAAAGATGTTGCAATTGCTTATTGAGTCATGTTAGAGTTTGGTGACATCTTCGAGAGCATTCTAAGCTTTGTACACTTGCTTGTAGCTGATCACGAAGCAGAAGCTTAGTAGAAGGCCTGCTTAGGTATACGAATGTGCTGGATATTGAAAACAAGGTGAAAGGTCTTCGATACATGATGAATACAACAGATTGCATGATAGATTAAGTGGAGTGCATACTAAATTAAGCAAAGTGCATGCTAAATTAGGTTAGATTAAGTCGAATGACTGTTGAATTAAGCAAGGCGAATGCCCAACTAAGTTAAATTAAACTAAGTGAATTTTGAATTAAGCAAGGTGAATGCCCAATTAAGTTAGATCAACGTATGTGGATGGTGAACTGGGCCAAGTGAGCGTTCAATTAGATTAGATTAAGGTAAGAGAATGTTGAATTAGGCTAGGTGAATGCCCAATTAGGTTAGACTAAGATAGGAGAATGATGAATCAGGCTGGGTGAATGCCCAATTAGATTAAATTAAAGTAGGTGAATGTTGGATTAGGCTAAGTGAATGCCCAATTAGGCTAGATTAAGGTAGGAGAACGTTGAATTAGGATAGGTGAATGCCCAATTAGGTTGGATTAAGGTAGGTGAATGTTGGATTATGCTAAGTGAATGCCCAATTAGATGAAATTAAGGTAGGTGAATGTTGAATTAGGCTAAGTGAATGCCCAATTAAGTAGAATTAAGGTAGGTGAATGTTGAATTAGGCTAAGTGAATGCCCAATTAAGTAGAATTAAGGTAGGTGAATGTTCTAGCAGTTGAGGCGCATGAGAATGTGACTAGGCGCATGGCATTATAGCCTGGATTCAGATAGGCACATGGCATTAATGCCTAGGCGCATGGAGTCCAACTGATGCGCATGGACCTTCAACATGTGCCTCCCCTTTCGGAGTTGCCCCGACATTCGCCTCGGGTCCGTTATACTTTGGTTGTTAACCCTTCGACTTAGGTTAGGAGGTGAATGTAAAACTACATATGCTAGCTCCAAACCCCACACCTTGTACGTCAGAATGACAAAGATCTTGCAAGAATTCCTGCGAGGATTTTCGGGCTTCCAACGAGGGATTCTAGGGAATTTCTGTGGGGTGAGCGAATGTTCTAGGGCTTACTCTCTCTCTCTCTCTCTCTCTCTCTCTCTCTCTCTCTCCGTGTGTCACAGCGGCGTCAGGCTATTTATAGTTGAGAATCGCGGAGAATGGACCAATAGCGGCAAAGCACATGTATTTGGGGGTAGGCGCATGTGCCTTGGGTTAACAAGACAAGGGGTGCAAGGATTTTGAGGGTAGGCGCATGTGTCTTGATCATCCAAACAAGGGGTGCAAGGATTTTGGGGGGTAAAGCGCATGTATCTCTGGCTAACTATACAAGGGGCGCATGGATTTTGGGGTAGGTGCATGTGTCTTGGTCTCCTAGACAAAGGGTGCAAGGGTTTTGGGGGTAGGCACATGCTCTTTTTATGTCTGGACCGGGGCCTCAAGCACCCTGGTCAGGAGGCGAATGTTTGTTGAGATATCTGGTGCATTCGGTTAGGAAATGAATGTGTTTCGGGGCGTATGGGCAGGAGGTGAATGGTTTTTAGGGATTTGGGCAGGAGGTGGATGGTTTTTGGGACATCTGATTCATTAGGTTAAGAGATGAATATCTTCGACACGGTGCACATGTTATTCGGACTTGGATCATACATGCGCCTACCTCTTCTTGATCATTTCCAGATTTTTCCAAGTTCGACCACTGTTTTCAAGTTGTCATTTCGCCTACCTCTTCTTGATCATTTCCAGGTTTTTGCCAAGTTCGACTGCCGTTTTCAAGTTGTCATTTCTTCTTTTAGTGTCTCGTGACATTTTGAGCCCCAACACCCAACCACCTCTCTCTTATGTTATTTAAGGATAAGGTGAGAGGATAAGGTGAGGGGGTGCTGGGTGGGTGTATTCAACACAGAGAGAGAGAGAGAGAGAGAGAGAGAGAGAGAGGAGTGTGTGTTTATAATTGTGTGCACAACACTGAAGAGAAGAGAAGAAGAGGGCCCACTCTCGCTCATGCTTGAGGCCATGTATATCAACATATATCAACATACCATCGTTGTCATTAGATTACTAAGTGAATTGACTCATCTTCTCTTTGTGTGGTTGATTTGAGTGGATCACCGATTTAGTATTTTGACTCCCCTATTCAATCGTGTAATCAGGTCGGTTGATATGTAATAATAATAATAACCTAAATCTAATGTACCACATATTTTTTTTTTCCACTTGTGCCTATTAATTTGCATTTCTTTGTGCTTGTGTTAGTTGATCCTCCAGGGGGAGGCAGAGTGAGCTTCACTGCCCAGCTTTTGTCTAGATGGCGACGTTAATATTTACTCCTAAATCCTAATCCATCATTGAGGGTCCTTTCATTTAACAGTTGAGTCACCTCCAAGATGCCTTTCCACAGCCTGGAATAATGCGAGTTAGCTAATCCAATCATTCGTCACAATTTTCTCTAGAGCGAGTTTGGCCATAAAAGTTCAATTCATGTGTTAGAGGTTCCTTATTGGCAGAACACTAGTAGGTCATGGCCATGCAGGCACCCAAATCACAAGGCTCTTTTCCATAATTTCTGCTCCGATTGTTCACAAAAGCCCAACTTGGATACATCCCCATAAGTAGTAAGCTGCTTTTTCAATCAAAATTAATTCGGTAACCACTTTTGTAGAAGTAGTTTATTAGCTTAAACTTATAGCCACAAGTAAAAAATGTTTTGCTTTTTTACATTTTACTTTTTTATTCTCTCTCATCTTTTACTTTCTCATCTCTTCAAGTGATGGACGGTCCATATCAAAGGTGGCTTTGCATGATGTACAGTCCACATTAAAAGTGGGCCCCACATGATGGATGATGTACATCAAAGGTGGGCCCCACATGACGGACAATTAACATTATGATGGACCTCACATGATGGATGACCCACATCAAGGTGGGCCCATATAATGGACAGTCCACATCAAAGTTCCGTCCTAATGATGAAGACCCACATCCAAAGTGGGCCTCACATGAGGGATGACCAATATCACAGTGGGGCCCACATAATGGATGGTCCGCATCAAAAGTTGGCCCCTAATAATGAATGACCCACATCTAAGGAAGGTCCTGCATGATGGGTGGTGAACACTAAAGGAGGGCCCCACATGATGGACAATTAACATTAATGGTGGGCCCACATCATGGATGACCCACATCAAGGTACCCTTTATGATGAATGGCCTACATTCAGGCGGGCCTTGCATGATGGAGGCCCACTTCGAAGTTGGGTCTTGCATGATGGACAATCCACATTAAAAGTGGACCCAGCATGATAGATGATCCACATCTAATGACCAACATGATAACAATGATTCTTATACAAGGTGGCCCCACATGATGGATAGCCCATATTAAAGGTGAGCCTTGCAAGGTGGATAGATTCATATCGAAGGTAGGCACCACACGATGGATGGTTTACACTGAAAATAGGGCCAAGGTGGGCCAACAACAATGAACGATCCACATCTAAGGTTGGCCCCAAGTGATGGGCAATGAATATTAAAGGTGGACCCCACATTGTTGGAGTGTTAATAAGTCCCTTGATATACATTGATACACCATCCTCTAATGGCTTGAGCTTTTGAATCAAGTGGTTGTTTGACATGGTATGGAGTGGAAGATCAAGTATTTGAATCTTGGGAGCATCAGTTAATATATTCTCGTGTTGTGAGAGTAAGTGAAGTTTAGAAGAGATTTTAATAGAAAATCTTTTTTTTTTTTTCAAGAGGTAAAAATATAGAAGAAAAATAGAAGAGGAGAGAGAGAAGAAGAATTAATGAAAGATATCTAAAACTACTTAATGTAATGCTGGAAACCAAACATACTTTTCTACTTTCTTGGTGGATAAGAATGTTGTTTGCTAAAATACTTATTTGCTGAATTAAGTAGAAACCAAGATAAGCTACCTCATGCATAAATAATTTAAGCAAAATAAGTTATGATCCAAATGGGCCCAAGAACTCCATGTTTAGCATTTCTAGTTGTTTGTTGGCAGCATATGGAATATATGACAGTTTGGGATTTTGACCATCACCTATTAGCAAGGGTGTCATGGCCATTGATAGTGTAGAACGGCGGAAAAGGATTCAAATAGCCAACACCAATTAGTCTAGATAAAGCTTAGATGATGATGATGATGATGATGGATTAGTAAGGGTGACATGGACCATTTGTATAAGTTGATTTTCCATCCTAAGATTCGTTTTTCAACCTGCCTTCGGGGGGCTCAATATATACATGTTCAAAAAATATATCTAGAATATTTCGTTACACCATTGGGTGCTCTTTTGACAATTGGTGTAACACCCTAAAATCCAAACATCGAGTATAACCGCAATCCTCGAATTTCTAAGTATCACTTTTAATGCAAATGAATAATTTAATGGTATGAATCTACAAGGTATCAAATCCATAGTAAAGAAACTCAACGTCAAGAGTGGATACGTATATCATCTGAAAAATAAGTGTGCAAAACATACAACCAACCATATAAACAACCGAGTTCACTCAAACCGGGGACTTAATATATACATGTCCAAAAAATAAAAAGTCCAAGTCTGTCATCTCTAAACTGTTCTCCATAAAGATAAGGCAGAAGCAAAGGCATTACAACCTATAACTGATCATCAGCAAACTGATAGTATGACCAACAAGAAACAGGGTCCACCACTCCATTTACTACTATTCCATCGGTACCTGCATTATAAGCATTTGGTTGGTGTTTTAAAACACCATCCTAGAAGGGAGTGAGAGATCAACTTAATGTTACCATTCCCTAAGTTAAACATTATATCAACATGATCAAGTTTAGGCAATGAAACATAGTATTGCAAGAGGTCATAATCTACTTGTTTAGTGCATGTATGCAAATGCATGAATGCATGGTCCGAACAACTTAAATGTGGGGCTCTCTCGCTTACCATACTCTGCTAGGGGTTAAGTTAACCACTGTGTTCTCATCGAACAACCAATCACTTGAATAACAAGTCTTTATTATTCTGTATTCAAGTAGTAGTATTAGCGAAACTAAATTACCACAATTGTATTACAAGTACACAGGAACCACATGGCTCATCACAAGGGTCATTAATCTATTTTAGTTATTAAAACATCAACTTCATTGGTATTGGCATTGGCATTAGCATTAGCATTAGCTGAAGATATAATTCTATATGATCATGGGTCATTATCCAAGATCGATGATGGAAGGTTCGTCACCTCCATCCGTGCTCAAGACTCACTGAAAGGTCTGCTCACCTATACAGGTCAAATACAGCACAGACACAGTGTCTAATACCACCGTGCCTGGCCCATGAGCAGTAACGAGTAGCACGTTAAATCACATTTATAAACGGCTATGAATGATGGCTATTCATCAATGGTAATCATGGTATACTAGATTCAATCAGATGTGTGACAACATCCACATAATAATGAGTATCCTAAGATTAGACAAAATTCGATGGATCAAATGAACATGGACTTCACCGGCGTTGAGTGCAAAGCAACCCACGAGTAGCCCAGGGTATAGTCGGCTAGCCTAGCTCTACTTCAATTGATCGAACGTGTTATTGATTGCCAACCCTAATGTAGACAATCATAATTTCAATAGTTTTCCAGAGGCTAATCCCAACCAAAGTAATTCCATAATATTCTAAGCATGCCTATATGCATAAAGTAATAGAATTCAACTAAAACTCTTACTTAAACATTTTACCAAATATCTAGCATGCAAAATTCATACATTCACATTCTTATAACAAAACCAAATCCATACAATTAACAAATTCAAACAATTCAAAAGTTATGTTGACAGATTAACACATGCATACAAATATGAATAAATACAAATAAATTCATACTCCATTAACTGAAAACCGTCAAGAGCTGATAAAAGCTAACTTAAGATAATAGTCCTCACCTACGGACACGATTACACGCTCTATCTACGAGTAGGATCCAAGAACCAAAGAAAACTCTAAAACCCTACATGAAATTCAAATGAATTTCGATTAGGATATGAAATACACGCGTTTGAATCTTAATTCGAAGCACATGGAGTAGACTTACCATCGATTACTGTTTAGCATCAATCAAATGGAAGAATAGCAACAATTTTAGAGAATTCTATCAAAACCCTTAAAAACCCTAAGAAAAACCCCAAAATTTTATATTTATAACCTATGTAGAAATGAATTTTCTTATATATAGGTTTTTCTAGAAAACTATGGCAATTCACAAATCTCACAATCTCGGGTCCCGATCTAATTTGTGCAATCTAGGATATTATCTTGGACATCTAATCCATGAAAAATGTTAAGCTCGACAAGGCGAACATATCCGTATGATTTTACGATCAATGGCTCACCAACGAACGGTTGGGAGCTTTTTTCGAACATTCTGATCATTATTAAAGCTATTTGAGGAATAAAATTTTGATGATTATATTTATGAATTTGTAACGGACATTAATAGGCATAAGATGTAGCCTATTAGGTGCATTTATTAAATATCTAATTACGTCTATTCGCATTTGTACAGTTCTACTACGATAATACTCACATATTAATTTAAGTCAAATATGATTAAAGATGAAAGTCGTTACAATTGGGGAGCAGTCTCTCTTTCGAGAATAACAGAGTGCCTTTGCTCTTCACATGACATTCCTTCTTAGAGACATGTCTAAGGTTTTTAAGTATCAATTAGTAAGATCTAAGGCTCTGGCAAACGTGAGGATGCCATTAGCAAATAAAAGGATGGAAGCTTGGGACCCCCTAGAGATTCTCAGAGGGCCCCGATCCTTTCTCATGGTTGCTTCTTCTTGCCTATGCTGAGGCGTCCACACACAACATAAAATGGGAGGGAGCACACAAGGATATCACAATTTTATTAGAGAATGAGCTAGACCATGGGTGCCACAATAAATTCAAAGAAGATTCAAACAAATGAACAAGAGGAGCCTAACCAAATGTGGACGCCTGACCCCATGAGGCCACATTGCAAATGACTTGCAGATCGACTACACCCAAACTTGATTATTTCCTTGTGTATATTTTGGCTTTTATGTAGTGTTCCTCTGTAGTACCGGTATTGAATTCATCTTTTTTCAACACCATGAGATACATTTATTTTTATGCACCTGAAGAGGAAATTATTAATTGATGCTTGAGGTAGTCAACTAGAAAAAAAATGAGAATGTAAACTCGCCTCAATCAAATGATTGGTTTTTTTTTTTTTTTTTGTTTCTTTTTTATTTTTTTAATAGCGTGGGCCATTCTTTTGGTGGTCCTCTACTGTGCACGTGGAGCGGTTAAAAATTCAAGCCAATCGTTTGGTCAGCCTAGGCATGAAAAAAATGAAATCTCTCTCTCTCTCTCTCTCTCTCTCTCTCTCTCTCTCTCCAGTGGGCCCAATCCTGTGAAACATTCTCATAGAAAAAAGTTTAAGAAATATTAGAAGTGAGCAATGATTTACATTAGCTACGCTTGCCAACTTGGTATACATTTGAAAATTTGACCATTCATTAGGTGGGGCCTGTTGTCCATATTCCCTTTCTAAAAAGTCAGGTCAATCGGATCATCAGGTGGACCAAAATGTGTAATAAGAAATGCACGGTTAGAAATAATGATCAACAATACATAGGTTTAAGAATGAAGCTCGCCTTTTGGCTAGGGTTATTCATGTATACTTATTGGGTTGTCCTCACTGTACACACATGGCTCAAAATTTAGAGTGCTCTAACGTTAGGTCAAGCATGTAAAATGCAAACGGTTGACCTCTACAATATAACACATCCCAAATAAAGAAGTTATTGTTATTAAAAAAAAAAAAAAAAGTTGCTCTAATGTTAGGCCAAGCAAACTCTTAGCAATTTTATGATCATTTCTTCTGTTTGTGGGTCACTTGATGTCAAGTTCTTGCAGAAATTGCAACCAAACTTTGCTTTCAAGGGACAATATCACATATGTTCAAACATATGTAGCTATGTGGAACCCACTGTGAATATACAGGTTTTAGGCATGAGTAGGCATGCTGCATTCAAATCTCTTAAATGCATTCCACATGTTCCGAGACCGAGTGCTTCATAGCATACAGCAGCAACCTACTTCCACCTATGAAATCGCATCTGAAGTAAATTCTCATTCATGCTTTTATGTATAAATCACTACTAACTTCAACAAATTGCCAAACAATCTTCAAGCCCTTGAGAGTTTTGATGATGAGTGCAAGGCATGGTGAGGATGGCAAAAAGAACCCCCGGTGCACATTGGTTGGGCTTCTCTTTGAGATTATCCCATCAAGGAATGCAACTCCACATGTGAGTATTGGCAATTTGGTCACCAGAAAATACTCTTCAATATGTGCGTGAAAGATTTTAAACACCTTTGTTTTATAATATTAAACGCCAATATATAATGGTCTCTTTAAATATTTCATCCCATCCTAGGAATGTGTCCATAATATACACTATATGAAGAGCTGATGAATGAGAAACCAAATCTACAGCTTTCTGCAAACATATGGATTTTCAAACAGGAATAAAATGTGAGATGATATGGGAACAATGTTGATATTCTTACCACATTACATGCGAAACACAGGATCGGCTTTAAACATCAGCTGATTGGGAGGGACCAGAAGACTTCACAAGTGGGGCTGTAATTTCTTCATCAACTGTGGGAGAAGGCTTCTCTTGTTTGGGAGGATATAACACATAATGCTGGAAGATGAACAGAAGGTCGAAAAAGACCACTTCCTGCAAATGAAGTCCAATTTCAGAACCCCAAGAAGAAGTTGAAAGAATGACAATGTGATGTTTGTTATCAAAGCCATCTTCCTATTGCGGCATAGGAAGAAGAAGCATCTCAACACATGTGAATGGCTGATGCACATTACGAGATATGGTGTATAGGAGTAATAACCATGCAAGCAATTCATAAATAAGCCAATTCTTCAATTTTTATTTCTCTAAATCAAATCAGGTTTATATGGAAAAATCGTATGCTACTAGATGATGTTGAGTAGTTGTACCCAACAAGAAATCTTCAACGGCACAAAGCAAGTGTTATCCCCAGTCTCAAATTGTTCAACATTTCAGATGTTTGTTTGATTTCATTGTTACATCAAAGGAAACACTGGAACACCCATCAACATATGTAAATCAGTACAAGTCCTGCCAACACACACTGACATCAAAGGAAACACTGGAACACCCATAAACTGATGTAAATCAGTACAAAAATCCTGTGAACACACTCTTTCATATATGTGTTTTATAATCCTCATCATCAACTTAGTCTTCCTCCTGTGAGTTTGGTTTGGCTTTTAAATGGTAGATTTGTAAAAGTTTTATCATTGACTGCTCACTAGAAATCAACCTTCCTCTTCTACCTGGGCTCTTGGAACCAGCCATAGCAATGACTGACATTGACACCACCACCACTCACGTAAGGGTGGCAATGGCCCAGGCAGGGAATGCACAATGAATACCTGAGCCCAGCCTGACATCGGCCAGGTATGGGTGTAGCTAAATGGATGTGGCTGCAATTTTGGGTGTTAATTTGAGGCCTGATTAATGATTGGGCTAGGTGTGGGTATACCCTGTCCATACCCAAACCAGGCCCAAACCTTGTTATATTACAATATGTATATATTTATGTACATATATGCCCAACATTATATATATGACTTCGAATTAATTAGGAATTACTGATGAATCCGGATCCTCTATAACTTTTATAGAAAAAGCTTTTTCTACAACTCTGGTTATGGGGCCCAGTGGTTTTTGTACGAAATCCAACCCATCTAGAAGGGTCACCCCACCAGGAAGGTGGGATGCCCAAAAAATAAGGCCAATCCAACCATCACGTTGGCCATCTCATGAATTTGAATGTTTTTGAGTGGATGTGAATTGTTTTCATAGCGTGGCCCACCTAATGATTATGTAAACCTTATTTTTGGGGCATCCCATCATCATGGTGGAGCCCAGACAGACAATTGAGTAACAGTTAACATCTACACATAGGTGAGTAAGGTCCAGGCATGTTAATAACTTCTACACACATGTTAATAACCCTTACACGCAATTAAAAAAATAAAATAAAATAAAAAATAAAAACCCTTACGCGCAGTTGAATAAGAGTTGTAGAAACAACTTTTTCTACAAATATTTGTAGAGGATTCAGCATCATTCCTGATAAGTAATAATGGTTACTACCTTTCTGATTCCCAAAACTATACAAAGGAAACCAGTTCTACAACACTTTTCATATGGGGCTGCATGGTGTTGTGTAGTGTGTATCCCATCCAACCCATAGATTGGTTTTTGAAGTGCTGCATATGGCATTCAACCTGTCCAACAAGGTAACCGAGCCATGAAAGTGGGGTGCCCCATCACAAATAGATGTTTTTTAGTCTAATCTAAAATAGATTGGTTTTGAATATATATATAATCACTGTGATGAAATCTAATATTTTAGGTAAAGGTTAGATTTTTATTTTTTTTTTAAATTCATATCATAAATGTTAACCCAATACCAGTGATTGCTTGACACCTTAATAGGTACAGGTGTGGGTATCCATTTCAGGTCAGACATGGGTGGGTATGGGTACAATTGCCATTGGCAGGCATGGGTATGAGTACACCTATTGACCAGAACCCAGTCTATTGCCACTGCTACACTTATATGCTACTGCAGTCCCATCCAATATTCACCCCCATAAAACTATTACATGCATTCTCCAAAGGGCAAAAAATGTATAGGCAAACAAACATCAAAACCCAAATTTTGAATTCCCATGGATTTTGAAATAAAAAAACATTGACCCCATTTCTATGCAGTCGATATAATTTCCTTGTGAGATGCAACAAGGATATTGTTATGGATTGCTTCGGCTTGTTTAGGTAAGTGGCCCATCCACATCCTGACTTCAGTTTTCCTCCAAAGAATAAAACAAAGTTATACCATCTAGAACAATGAAAGAGATTTTGACCATTTAACTTCTGAGAGCCAATTTGCAAACTGGGATTTTGATTAGGTGGGTATAGGCATTGTTTCAAGTATTGCCGATATTATCGAAATATCACCGATATTATCCATATCTCCAGCTCGGCAATACTGATAACACTGGCATCGATACCGATAACACTAGTAGTATCAGAAATTCCAAGCATCGGCGATGTATTGCCAATGTATCGATATCAACAATGTATCGCCAATATTTTTTACTATGTAAATTCCATGTGTCGCTTATATTGCCAATGCATCAATATCGCCAATGTTTTCAATTGTGTAAATTCCAGGTGTCGCTTGTATAGTTGTATTGCCAGTGTATCAATGATATTTTGATAATATCGTCAATGCATCAACATTGCCAAAAATCTATTTATTAATTTTTTTTCCATTGCATGCAGTGTTCAATTTGTCGACAATGATATCGCGATATTATCAATATCGCAACATGGGTGATATCGAGACCACAATCTTTCGTTTCCTTTCAAGTTGTCAACGATTTCTTGCTGAAATGTCGTGTGTTGTCGATATTCTGAAATATTGATGGCTGTTTGGACAGAAGGTTGGATGGTTGGACTGATTTCTTATGACAACACATGCTTTTAGTCCTCCATTAAATGGAAACTTATTATATATGAATTCTTTTTGCAATTTTTTTATTCTTAAATATGCAAATATGTGTATTTTAATATCTCCTGAAGTTTCACTGAAAAAAAATCCACCATTTTCCCCATATTTCCCCAATGTTTCCCTGCATTTCCGGTTATCGGTGATATCAATATTGTTTTCATATCCCCAATCAACGAAACTTGTAGTGATACTAATACTTCGAACACCGGGTGCAGGTTCCTAGTTAGGTGCAACATGGAGCAAGGGCTGGGAGGAATTTCATAGTAGCATGGACTTTTTTCTCACAAATCCGTACAGATCGTAAGGAAGGTTAAGGAAGAAATAATAACAGGATCTTCCATGAATTGCTGATAAAATGTGCAAAGAAAAGAACCAAGAGAGTTCTTGATGGGTGTTTGTGCAAATACATCAGTTATCTTTTTTCATCATCGACAACTTAAATTTTATTCAAAAGAAAAAAAGGCCTAAAGGCCAATACACTTTTACAAAAAAAAAAAAAAAAAAAAAAAAACTTCGACTATTGGACAGAAGCTCTAACCAAAGAGAGGGAAGAAAGGAAACTGAGGCCTCCATTCAAGAACAAACAAGGTGTTTAACTGGAGAAATGATGGTTGAGACCAGTGCACTTTTACCATTAAAAGTGCAGTTGTTCCCTCTTTCCAGATATCCCAAATGATAGCCACAAAACAGAGATTTCACACAATTTTATGCTTCCGCCCAGACAGACATCCTCTAAACCTGTAACACCTCGTAAAATCGTCTTTTCTAAGATCTGAACACACACTTGGGCTCGTCCTGCACACTTTCACCTTAGATTGAATAATCGACCACCCTTAGCCTAGTAGAACCATAGCTGCATTGAAATAGGACTCGAACGCAGTCGTAGGAAACTGTTTCACTGCCCGTTCTAAGCCCAATGAACCTAAAACTTGAATAGGACAACCCCTAGGCCGGGCTTGACGCTCTTGGATGGGCGTCATGCCAGAATCGGTGCTCGAAACCGTGAAACTGCGACGTCCTGCAGGTGCACACATAGGTGCAAGTACACTCACACCAACACTAACTAGAGCAATCATTACTAGAATCACCTTTTCTAGGGCGGGCCGCTAGGACCCTTGCATGTCGATGAAACTTAGAGCCTAAGTTTTAAATATAATATCTAACCCGTCCCCAAAACCGTGACCCCAATCAATGATCGGTGACCGTCAAACAGACTTCTCCCCGTATTCGATAACGCCGCATCCGAATTGCACCAAATCGCAACCGTATGTAGATCTTACCATGTGGATGCTGTTCAATAGATTAGATTGAGCTGGATGGGCCAAGTGAGCCCCACATGATCAAAACAGGCCCAAAAGGCCATTTTAATGTGACTAAAAGTATTAAGGCCATTTTCCCCAATTGACCCAACCCATGTAAGCCATTTTTCAGCCCTATTTCTCATTTCTCTAGCAAAAATCTAAGAGAGAAAGAGAGACGGGGTTAGGAGAAGTGGAGAGGAGGGAAGAGAGGGTTGGGGGTGGAATCTCACCTTGCATATCACTCCACCAAGCTCAGATCGCTCCTACGACTTCGTTGACACCAACCTTCACCACTAGTTCATTCCGTAAGCCCTAGAGGTGAGTTATGAGTAAATCCCAACCTCCATCAGCCTCTCTTAAGTTTCATCCTCAATTCCCTAACATGCAGCCCTCCTTTTATAGGATTTCCTAAAAATAACCGAGAGATTTAAGGTGCGGACCATTTACCTCTAGGTTACCTAACATCAAATGTGATTAGATGTAGTTAATGCTTGTTTTGTATGACTGAGAGTGCTTAGAATAAATTACTAGTTGTTGAATCTATGATTGGCTACATTAATGTTTGGATGCATGTTGTAGAACTAAAAATCTTAGGTTACATGTTGAAGCTTGGGTGTTTGTCCTTGTTTTGTGTCAATTGGGTGAACTAATAACATGCTAGTGACTTTACCCTGTTGGTATGTTGCTTAACCTTGCTTATGATCCTAAGGATGTAGCTAAAATATGCCTTGTTTACGCGATATGCTGATGTGAAATTGTTAACTATGCTACATGCCAAATAGTTGATATCAAATGTTCATGTTCATAATACTTCTGTTGTACTTGGAACCTGTATGATGGTTCAGCTCAGCACTTAGATGTTAATTGGGGTGACCGCAAGTGGTCGATCGCCCTTGGATTGGAATCTTCGGGTGGCGTAGAGTGCGGGTGATGTGGTGTTGCCACTTCCCGTACTACTTCGTCGAAGGCCCAACCTGACTCTGGGTTGAACATGCTGTGTGACCTATCACCTCTATTCGAATCCAAGTACCAATGTAAAAACTGAATATGCCCACTTAAAATCGTACGGTGATCGATCCCCAAGTCTCATGAGCCGAGGATGGTGGTATGGAACCTATGCCCGAGCTGTCGGCCTACGCTGGGGTGGTGCCTCCCCGTAGTGACCATTGAGCACAAGGTTGTTCGAGCGACCCAATCAAATACCCGGCCGATTGTTTCGTGCCAAAGCACCGCTTGAACAACACAGGCGTTATTGTTTTGAATTTGATTGATTGATTTGAGTGGCAAGCCCACACATCTTAATTAATTATTTATACTAGTAGTTGAGTGACAACCTATCTGCTTTAGCTTGGTCATGGCTGATGAGTCATTGCCTAACCATACTTGGATCGAGGGGTTACTATCGATGATACTCGTTCGCCACACAGGAAGCCATATGGTCCCAGGTTGGCCGGGTGATAGAACATTGGTACGGTGGTTTCACCAATTGGCTGGATGTTAAACCAGAATAACTAATAACTTGGCTAATCATGCATGGCTCGACATGGCATCCATTGGGGGGCGATGGGGTGGTGCCTCATCGTTGGCGTTCCTAGATCTGTGCTAGTGTGGTGGTGGTGCCACCCACCATTTGTTGTGATCAATCCGGTGTTCGGGCATGCATTTGCATCTCATGCACTCATGACATTAAGAACATGTTTCGTGCTATTATGTAAATATTTATGACTGTTATGTTATGTGGAAAGTAAATTCATTACCTATGTCTGCCTTCGTTTGTGTTTGTGTAACCTATAGGAAATATTGGCTTGTGTCTGTGCGAGTGATGTGGTGGTGCCACACTGCCACTCACCATCTGCTGTGACCAAAACGGTTCTATGTTATGCTTATGACTGTATGCATGTATGTTTGTTTTATTACCTACTACGTTTTTAACTGCTATGTATGTATGTTTGTTTCATTACCTACGTTTGATTACATTTGTGCTTTGAGTAACTTAGGGAAATGGAACCACTGAGTTGATGACTCACTCCCACTCTGGGACGGTGTTTTAAAACACCAACCAGGCGCCTTCATTGATGTAGGTACCTCATGTACAAGCGGTCTAGATGAGGCCAAATCAGACCGGTTGAGGGGACCCCTTTTTACGCGATATGGTGCCATATATGTTTGTTTAATTTACTTGATTTCAGGTATATCTCCTCCATTTCTCAGCTTGACCTATCACTATGATTTGATGCCATATTGACCAAAAAATTGCATGACATGCATCGCATACGCGTTAATAACTCCGGGATATCGGGGATCGAGTTTGTACTCGACTCCTGAGATTTCAGGGGCATTACAGAACCGCTGCAAGCTGTTGAGTAGATTGCAGCATCTACCACGCCATCTTGAATTGTTGAACCAGCTCCACATAGCAGCCCCAAAAGAAGAGTGGATTAGAAGGCAGTTGAACTGTTGGAGTCTTCTGCATCCCTAAGGCACAAACAGCACCTATTAACCAGGATCGTATTCCTTCTACAAGACGATTGATAATAAGAATCAGTCCTGACCCGCTAGCCACGCGAAGACTATGGTTCTAGTAGGGGCTTTCGGTTTCCAAAACCATCCAGTAGGAGCTTTAGGATCACCCTCATCTGCCAAACTTCTATACATGGACTTGATTGAAATTGGCAAGAGGAATCTCAACACCAAACCACAGTCTCCTCCCACAAAGTATCAATCTTCAAGTGAGAAAGGGAGTGGAGATTCTCATGAACTCTTCCTCCTTGGCTTCAGATACATTCCTTCTAAAGACTAGGGCCCAAACAATCTGATCATCCATGATCTCAACATACTCCCTGACCTTGGTCTCCTTACTATCGGCAATGACATAGAGATGATGGGAAATTTTCATTGGTGTGTCCCACACCACCAATCCTCCCAAAATAGAGTCGACGACCCATCACCGACATTGAGACCCATACCTTGGAGCACATTCGCTTCTGTATCTATATCTTGCTGATGGTGTAATGCCTCTACCATCCTCACGTCACCCATATTTTTCCACCACCACTCTCCTCCAAAATGCTAGTCGTTTGGTAGAGAGACACCACACCTACTTGCCGAGCAAAGCCTCATTAATAATTGCATAGATCGGATTCGTGTTCCTCCTAGTGGTGTAGGTTTGCACATCTCCTTCCAATCGAGGAGATGACATTTGTGTTTATCCTCCAACCTTTGCCAAAGAAATCCTGCTGGGTTTTCTCAATTCTAGCAATCACACTTGCAGGATGCCAAAATAGAAACATAAAAAAACATTGGCATGGTAGCAACTGCCAATTGTCTTTTATTATTTATTTTACTCACTGTGTAAACTTTATTTGACCCTGATAAGTGTTCCCTTGATGATTATCAGACGACGTGAATCTCATTTCTTTTGTATTGTATAAAAACCATCAATAATTGTCAACACCAGGTCTGCTATATTCTTGTTTTTTATCCATTAGAGTGTTCCTGTAATGATTATTAGCCGACATGAATCTCATTTCTTCTTGATTGCATAAAACCATCAATAGTTGTCAACAATAGGTTTGCCGTCTTCTTGATTTTTATCCATTTTAAGCCATCAATGTGCATGTGGATGAGAAGATGACAAATATTATTAAGGCAAGTGAATAAGAAATATCAAAAGATCCAAATGATGGGGCAACATAGGGTGAACCTCGTTGTCACTCCATCCCTAGCTAACCCGTTACCTATCTCATTGGCACCTTTTGGGACCAAGGAGCACCTAGTTCCCAAACAAACAACAACAAATCTAATCTTGAGGATACACTAATTGAACCTCCATGGTCTCAACTTAGGACCAGAAACCCACTGGAAAACCTGCAGAGAATCCCATTAGGTTTCAAGATTCCAGAACGTGATGAGCAACATACATGCAGCCCCTCTCTAGTTGCAAAGAACACCCCAGTGATCAATTCCCCATATCTGCAAGGGCTTGACAAAGCTATAGTCACTTCCCATTTGTCATTTCTCAAAACAACCACCTATCCTTGAAAGAGGATGATTGCCCAGAGAGCCGCAATCACAATTAACATTGATAAGACTTGAAGACCGCCCAATTGACGATCATAGAGGAGATTCTGCTCTTAATGGTGTTGAAGGAAGAAAAAATATTATCAGAGACCCTACTATTTCTTTCCTTCCAAAGACCCACGTTACTGTGTAATACACCATTTTCCAAATAATTGTCCCTCTATGATTTTTTTTTTTTTTTTTTTTTGGGTTAGTACACACATCCCATTGTTAGTCACATTTCAATGTTAGCCACCCCCACGTTGGGAATCGATACCAGGACCTCAGCGTTGAAACGAGGTTATCTTCACTCAGTCCACCACTGTCCCAAAGGTGTGGGTCGTCCCTATATGATTAAATGGACCATTCACCCACCATCCCATCACCTTTTTGGGAAACATGTTCATAGTGCAACTTTACCAAAGAGAGCTGAGAAGTGACCACATAGTTTGGGTCAACACACAATGAAGAAACATATGGTCCACAGTTATCCCTAATTTGAGAGAGTAAACAAATGCTAGTGATGGCAATACGCTGATGAGGTCACCCCAAGCCCAGGTAAAGGACAGTTGAAAGCAGGTGGGTGGCCAGTCTTTTTTCTCTTTTGTGAACGTTGTATCTAGAAGTAAAAATAAAATAATTTTTTTGTCCAAAACAGATGAAACGGGATTTGTAAAGCTGCCGGAATACCTGGTACAAGGCTATTATTATTTTGATGATGACCTGACTCATTTTACTGGTACTGAGAAGGCTGCAACCATTGAGGAAAGGACCTCTGATCCTACTGAAGAAGGAAGATGGTAATCAACAAATCAAGTGCCCATCTAAAGTATGGCCTTCAAATATAAGATGACCATCTCCAGAAAAGTACATACATCACCATTCAACAAGTTTAGAACCATCTTGATTGCTTATATGGTTGACCCCATGATGTGCAAGTTTCCAGCTGACACAAGGTAATTTATTGGTCACAGCATAGTACAATCAACTGAAGGCCAGGTGGGATTCTAGAGCACTTCTTTATTGTCACTGTGTAAAGGTTGCATGCATCTACAGGAAGCAAATGCACATGCATGCTTCCATGAGTGTCTAGGAACATGCAAGAGGATAGAAGAGAATAGATACCAGCATAAAGACTAAAGACACGAAATAGCGCGCCATGAAAGAAGTCAATAAAAATAATAGATAATTTTCTCATTTGCGGATTAATTCGCTAAATGAAAGAAGGTAATGGTAGTCCATACCAAGGAAAGTAAGGTCTTCCCAATGTTACCATAAAAATTTACAAGTGTACCTGCAAAAAAGAAGAGTTTTGTTCATTGAACGAGCATATAAGTAATCAGTTCAAAATGATACAGCTCTTCGAGAAGTAGCAGACCCTGGTCTACAGATTGCACACCCATCTGCGCAAAATTTGTCACGCCTCCAAGTAGATCAAGTAAAATGTTGCCAATGCTCCATCCTTCTGTGCTTTTCCGCCCAAAGTTCATGAAGGCCTAGCATAAGTGTCCTAGTTAGTGTCCGTAAATACAAGTAATATGTATGAATTGTCTCAAGCATAAGACTACAAAAAGCACAGGCCTTGTAATAAGCTTCACTGAGGTGCAAATTACATTGAAAAAAGTAAATGAATTTCATTTCCACATCTCTTTCTAGTTGGTACTAAAATCAAGATCTATGTAAGGGAAACATTATTATTTCATCTATATGGCCGCTTAAAATAGCTACTTTGAAATGCCACAGAAACCTTGCTAATCAACGCTCCTGATAATCTCCTTATGGGATTTCCAGCTTGATGAGATATAAAAGGGCCTCTTTGTAATAAAGGAATATGAAGGGCTTATTTGTAATTTATTTATAAGAGTTTCATAAAAGAATGAGAATAGGCCAGTCGGCCCTAACTGCTTTTCTCTTACATTCTTCTCTCTTCTTCCTCTTCCTCTCTCTTCATTTTTTCCTCTTCCAATCTTCCAGTCCTGGCACCAACTCTCATCTTCTACTTGGCATCACATCATCATGCCATACGGGTGATGTCAGCAATGTACATTCAGCCAGTGTTTTAAATATCGACGATATCGGCCGATATATCCCACGATATATCTCGTATCCCACCTCTGCGATACGAAACACACAAGTAGTGTGATATATCCCATAGGTTCGATCCAGTGAGCATTTTCGATCCTTTTCTTCTTCTGTAAATCATGCTAAATCAATGTCAAATTGTTACAAATATATGACTTTTCTTGTTTTGCATGAAAAATTATGAATTGGGAGCTTTGATTTCTAGATTTGGAGGAGATGGGCTAAGTTGCGGAAAATTGAAAAAATTAAAAAATTTCAATTTCTCGCAAATCAGTTGCAATCTTTATGTCCAAACATAAAATCAAACACGTATGTAACCTAGTCTAGTGATTCTTCTTTTGCTTTTGAATGCTTGTGTTTCCACACGTCTTCTTACATTTATAAATTATATAAATAGACTTTGAATATACTTGCATCAATTTAGTTAGACTGCACAGAGATTAGGACCCCATATAAAGAAAACCTATTATGTGCACTTGTTTTTTGTAATGTTTTGAATTCTAAGTGTGTATTGATGTCTTTTTTAACAATCATTGAAGTTTCATTGAAAAATCCGACCAATTTCCCAATGTTCTCCATGTTTCCAACAACAGGGATACATTACGCGATACAACCGATATATCCCATGCGAGAACCGATACGTATCCGTATCCCAAGGGTGCGATACGTAACATGATACCGATATTTCAAACACTGCATTCAGCTAGGTCCCTTGATGGAGAAAAGTATGACATTCAAAAGAAGATGCTTTAGAAGATTTTTGGTGATTTTTTTTTTTCAATATTATTGGTATTTTTTTTAGAGGAATTATTCGTACGTTTTTAAAGTTTATTTTTTCAAAATAGAGAATACCAAAAACCAGGGCCAATTTTGTATATCTAGCTTGTGTGTCTTTGTGAGAGTTTTTTGGGGAATTTTTTCTACATGGGTTTGGTACATTTGATTACTTGCTTCCTCTAAAAACAAGAATCGTTTCTTTTTATCAAATTTTAAAGAATTGTGATGATATTTATGAAAATAGGGTGCCGTACAATCCAATTCTTGGTCAGATTCGTTTCTTCTTTTTTTTTTTTTTTTTTTGCTTTTTTGTTAAGCTCTCTTGATCTTTTAGTGAATATTTTTTGCTACTAATTGTGAATATGTAAGGACTATTTTGTGGGACGATGTCGATTTCCAGTTTTGGAGCCATAAGTTCACCTGTTTCCGAGGACTCAAGTTCTATTCATACAATAGGTTTCTATGACGACAACCCTAATTGGCCAATCACAAGTCACAACTATGAAGTTGGATGGCACGAATGGCGAGCGAGGGAAACTAGGGCATGTGAATGGTCGGGTTTGAGAACGAATAATGGATTGGTTTCAATTTCATTTATTTTCAAAAATTCAAAATGACTTCAGCATTTACTCTCCGAAAATAGTTTCCTTTCTTTATTTAGTTATGATTAGCAACATAAGTTTATTCAATAAGCAAATTAGAATATAAAAGATACATTAAGACCATGGATAAGAGGAAAACAAATACAACATAAGTCAACTCCTTCCCTACGGAGGGGGTTGTCCAACATGTTTGCTTTTCATGGAATGAGTACAAAGCTACCACCCAATCAAGGAGTTGGTCTCATTAACTATAAAGGAGAATTTCCATGATTTCTACTTCGTTCTGGATGCAAAAGATAACACACTTTAAATACTTTAAATACTTTCCACAATAATTAGACTATAGAAAAATACCCAAGTAGCTTCAACGCTATCATGGTTGCACAAATTTCTACTTATTTGAATTCCCTTCCTAGATGAGATAGAAAAACTAGAAGTGCTTATCCTTTGTTGTTCCTTCATCGTTCTACAGTAACTTCTTTTATACCTCTGTCCCAGGTGTTCCTTTATTTCCATCCTTCGAGTGCTACATAAATTTGAGAATTCAATAATAAAAAAAATATATGAATGTAGATTTGGTTGCGAGGAGATCTTGCTTTCTAAACTTTTCATGAATTGTTCACTAGCTATGACCTTGACAAGCAGTATACTTACAACAAAAGGGTTTTAATGATTCTGTTCCTTGTAAGTATTCTATCAATGGGTGAAAGCTTGTAATGGCTTTTGGCTATCCTCTTTCTTTGAAAGACTTGAGTCTGATCAAGAGGATGCTGCTACAGGCGTTTGGGCCATATGATTCCTATACTCATGCCTTCCACTTCTGGTACTATGGTGCTCCTCCCAAGGTTGCTGCATTCACTTGGTTAGTGTGAAGGAGAAAGGTCTTAACGATAGACAATATCCAAAAGAGGTCTATGTTCATTCCCAGCATGTGTTCCTTATGCATGAAAGCAGCAGAGTCAGTAGATTATTTGTTATCCATTGCCCCTTCACATTCAAGGTTTGGGCGTACTTTATTGTTCTATTCAACATGCAGTGGGTAATGCCTCATTCTATGGGGAAGTTCTTTTAAGTTTTTTGGGGCTTTGCATGGAGGTGGGGTGGGAAAGAGTGGCACGATCATTTGGCATCTCGTGCTTCTAGCTATATGGTGGGTTTTTTTTTTTTTTGTTGAACAATCTAGCTATATGGTGGGTTATTTGGGGAGAGAGAAATAGTCGTGAATAGAGCAGGATTGGAGGAGAAGGTGGTGGGAAAGATTAAAAGTTTTAAATTGGGCCACCCTTTTGAAAGATGTCTAATTTTGATTTCCCTGCCTTCTTCGGGTTGTAATTTTGTTTTCTTTTTTTGCTTGTTGTATGCTTTCCCCGCTTTGCTTTGCTAGTGGGTCTTTAATAAAATTATCATTACTCAAAAAAAAAAAATCCCTATGGTCTAACCAAAGTTATGGCCCTTGACAGAGTAGAATGGCGGAACAAGGTTCATGTAGCCGACCCCAATTAATTGGGATAAGGATTAGATGATCGATGATAATGATGATATTAATTAATTATTGTTCTAAAAGTTCCTATTTAGGAGTAGACACGCCAATTATGTCTTTCTTGACCGATTGATAATGATAAAAATACTGTACATAGTAACACTTAACATTACATGGAAGTTAGAATCATCGGTGTCACAAGATAGGAACCGGATGCATGGTCACAAATATAATTGCAAAAAAAAAAAAAAAAAAAAAAAGAAGAAGAAGAAAGAACAAAAAATCCAGTACACCTGTGTGAATCTAAATTTTGTATACACCACCTAAACCCTAAGATTATCCCTTAGAATGAAAATTTCAAGAATCCCTTACGAAGATGTTGTACTCTTGCTTCAAAGATAAGATGTATCCACAAGCCATGCACAATATTTGGAGTAGGCATTGACATGTAGGAAATATGTAAATTTTGAAATATCCAGGAGCCCCATAAAATGATCCAAAAGAAATGTGACGTAAGTCTAACCTGAGGAATGTATTTGATGGCTGTCATGAAAACTTGTATTGAGCTGCAATGGGCATGCATTGTGAAATGTTAAAAATAGATTTCATTGCAGTCCAGTTATAACATGAAATAACACCATGAGTAGTCTGGACAATGCTAGCTCGAACAGAAACGAACAAGAATGCACCATAAATAAATTAAAAAAAAAGGTTCTTGCTGAAATAGGAAATCGTCATGTTAAAGATTGTAAATTCAGTAACTGCAAAAAGTCTTCTTCCTCTGAGGCATAAAAAGAATGTTCTCAGTTCAACTTACATTGCAAGGTGCAACAGAAACATCTACAGTAGCTGTATCCCATATCCTGGCACATGCCACACTTATTTCATCAAATGGTAGATATAAAATTACTTGTAAGCTCCGAAAAATGCCTTCAAAACCAAGGGTATCTGGATAATGTTTCACTTTGGTACATGATACAAGAACAAGTGTGTGGTACACTACTCCCTCTAATATGTGGTATGCTAGTAGTATATGGGTTGCTCCAATACATACAGTATGCAATGTACTACTATACATGACTTCATATTGCAATTCATATATGAAGTGATGAATATTATTTTTATAGACACCGTATACATAGTATTATATTATGTTACTGAATAAATTAAAGTGTAAAGCTCTACATTGTAAATGTAAATTTGTATTACAACTTAATCAACAGTATGAGTATATAACCATAAATTCGCTCACTAAAAATAGCTATCCAGATTGCAAATGGCCCATAATTCGGATCACAAAATTCAGAATGGAAAATGTAGGGGTTTTGGTGATTTAGGTAACATTGTTAAGAAAAAACCTGTAGCTGAGAGGTCCCAAGGCACCAATATACAGATGCGTTAATCTCAATCCAAGCAAAACCCGTGGAAATAGCATTATTTATAAATCAATCTGACTAGGCATGTATAGCTATATAATATGAATATTAATGTACTTATGAATGAAATGAACATTTCCATGCTCACCATGAATATACTTTCTTTGCTAGGAATCATTTGACTACATCTTGTAGCAGAAAACCATTTCAAGTTGTTCATTCACTCACAATGTAAAAAGCTCAAAACCTGCTCTAGCAAGTGCATCAACTTACTTGAACACAGAGATGAGCCAAAGCCAAGATTGGCCTGGCCAAGCTATGATCAAGCAAACTATAGCAATGACCCACACAGCGGAAGAGATTACAAGACAGGTCTTGGAGACCTTCTGGTTTCCACGCTGTACAGAACACAAAGATAGGCACGTAAAGTTGTGATGCTTTATTGTCTAAGAAACACTGTGTCAGCAACACTAGGATGAAAAACAATGCCACTCAATGAGCAATAACATCACTTACTTCATAGATGAGAACTTGGTACAGGGTTATTGCTGTCAGTAGAACAGCATGTATCGAGAAAGCAACATCATTTGCAGCAACGGGAATCATCTGCCACAAAGAAAGCTATTGTGACATATGTCTACTAATACCACCGATAAATCTTTAGGTGAGACAAATTCAGACAACCATAATTGTAATAGCTATCAATTTTTTAGTTTGTAACAGCATAAATGGAATAAGACCTCCTGCAGTTTAAATCATGCAAAAAGGGTAGCTGGATTTCAAACTTCTACTGATAAATTCCAGTTAATTGAAACATAAAACGTAATGATGTGAATAGAGGCTGGCCCCAGTTAGTTGGGATAAAGCTTAGATGATGATGATGATGATATGAATAGAATAGAGATGAGCCTCTTTTCAAGTGAAGCACCATCCATTTTATCTCACCTTCAAGAGAATTGTCACATTCACTGTGGGGCCCATACCCAACTACAAACATCACATCATCATCATGACCACTCAAATAATTCAAATTGGTTCATCACTTAATTCTAATTCCCTGGGACATTCAGTTAAGGCATTAAATCAAATAAAATGAACTATATTTCATGTAGTGCAATAATGTGAACTGTTTTGGAAAGAAATATTGCATGTTGCGGTCTCCAGTAACTCTTTGGACCTTCACCCATCAAAATAGACATTTTTGTAATGGTCTCCAAATTCAAATGGTATTGGAGTCATAGATCTATTTTATAGTGATGATGAGGACATCCGACCATTTAGAGTGTACTAGAGGAGGAGGAGATCAGCCCAGCCTTCACTTTGGCTCGCTAACTTGTACATGGGCCCAGGTAGGCCGCACTAAGGCCTTGAAGACCCCACAAGCATGATTGTGCATCTTCCACAATCTTCAAAGACCCTAAACTAGGAAGATGCATGTGGGCTGCTTAGTTGAGCGGTCTTGACCATTGGATCGCGAGGACACGATGATCGAATAATTGGATCGAGTAGTTCCTTTGATCGGACAGTTGAATCATTGTGATCCTTGATCACTCTGATCATGAGTATTTGGATTAGCATATTTTATGTTTTTGTTGATTATTCATAGCTTAGGATTACCACATTTATGTTTTATGGCATCATAGGACATGTGAGGGGCATTATTGTAAAAACACATTTTTGAGACTATAATTGGGGGTGGGGGGTCCTCTCTCATGTGAAGTGAGAATCTCTTGTGAAAAGAGGCTATTTTGGTGACAATCCAAGGGTGTGAAGCCTATTATCTTATTCTTCTCTCTCGTTCTCTACAATCGAGGTATTTTCTTCCACTTTCTCCATCTTCATCTCTCTCAATCCTTCTATATTTCTCTCTACCTCTTCATTTTCCTTTTGTTCTCAATTAAAACCCATCCCCATCACATCCAAAACCACTTGAACCTAGCCCATTCAAACCACACGAGACCCCCCCCCCCCCCTTCTCTCTACGCTTACTCCTTTTCCCCTTTAAGATCCCTAGCCCTAAGCCTGAAACCCTAACCCAATACCCTAGCTCTCAAAACCCTATTTCGCCACAATCCCTAATTCTCCCTAGCCCTAATTCCAAACCCTAATTCCCAAATCCCCAAATATCCTAACCCTAAAATTGCGCCAAATCTGCCCATTGAATGAGAACCATGCCTATGCCAATGTGAAACCTCCAATCTCTCATGGGCCTTAGATTTTCATGCTTACATGATTCATACTTGTGTGGGATTGTGATTTTAACATAAATTTGAATTTTATTGCCTCTTTAGTACTCTTTAAACCATAGATAGCATGTTATCATATTTGATTTACTTGATTAATATATAAATTATCTCCCGCATCCAAATAGTTAGATCACATGTCCTACATCAAATTTTGGTATTAGAGCTTAGGATTTTAGCATAGGTTTACATAGGTTCAACACATTCATCACATCTTGGGTCTTGTTAGTGCATTCATTGCATATAGAGCCTAGGTTTACATATTGCGGTGTCTAGGTAGTCACTTTTCCTTTGTCATAACATATTACCTAGAGTCTTAAATCTTAAGCCCCTTAGTCTGTCCTTTGTTTATGCCCACACGTTCTGGGGGAGGTTTTGGTCTTCACCCTACCACCATGAGCCAAGATCAGGTTCTTAAAACTCTTAATGCCATAGCTAGACAATTGGAGGCCCTTAAGGCTCAAAGCAAAACCACCAACAACCAACTGACAACGACTAACAATCGTATAGCTTAGTTGGAGACGTCCCTTCAGGTAAACCTTGACAATAGGGAAGATGGCTAGTCCCAAGTGAGAGGTGCAGAGAAAGCTCACGTGGGAGGTCACATTGGAGGACGTGGATGGCTGAGGTGTGGCCATAATGGAGTGAGTACCCAGCCACCCTTTAGAGAGTATCACAATCGTTATGATCTAGATGAGCACATTTTGAAAAGCGCCAAGATCGAGGCCTCTAGCTTTTTGGTGGTCGTCTGAACCCAAAGGCTTTCCTCAACTAGCTTGTAGACATGGACCACTACTTTGAGTTGTATAAGATGTCTGATCACCATCGTGTGAGGTTCACCAAGATGAAGTTGGTGGGCCGGGCTAAATTGTTTTGGACCAACCTTGAGCACAAGTTAGAAAGGTTTGGACAAGATCCGATCATAAATTGGGTCAAGCTGAAGGAAGTGCTGAAAGAAAAATATTTGTCTCTCATATTGCCAAAAATTATTGGATCAATGGCAATCCCTTCGCCAGGGAACAAGGTTCGTGACAGATTACATCACAAAATTGAAGAATACATGATGCGATGTAACGTCGAGGAGGACCCGCTAGTGACTCTTTCTTGTTTTAGGATGGGCCTTCGATCCAATATTCAACATGAGCTGCTCTTTCACGATGTTGTCACCGTTGAGCATGCCTATCAGCTGGTGCAAGAACTTGATTAGTACTTATAACCGCAATTTGGGAGACGGTTTGACTTTCGTGAGTCCAATGTTAAGACTACTCCCCAGGGAGCTAAGTCTAACTTTGGGAGTCAACCCAAACCCCTTGTTGGCACTCAAAGTAACCCAAAGGACTTTCAAGGGTAAAGGAGTCGTGAGTACCAGTTTGTGAGGAGGCAAACCCAGGAGGTGCTATAACTGCCAAGGACAAGGCCATTTCGCTTATGAGTATTCCATAAAAGAGCAACCAAGGCCCTCGTGATTGGAGAGCATGAGGAAGATGAAGATGACCAGGGTGATTGTGAAGAAGAAGAATATCACCTTGTAATTGGTGCTAGTGATGAAGAAGAAGAGACCATACCACTTACAGTTGTAAGGTGCACCTTCAAGCTAAGGGAATTAATGATTGGCACAGGAAAACCATTTTCTATACTTACGCCTAATGTGTTGAGAAAAACCGCATAATGATCGTCGATAGTGGCAATTGTACAAATGTGGTCTCCAAAAGCACCATTTCTCATTTTGGCCTGAAGCCCAATCTTCACCCTCAACCCTATAGAGTTTCATGGGTTGATGTGTCCTCTATGCTAATCTTCCAGCATTGTCTTATTCCATCCAATTCGCACCTTATGAAGACTCGCTGTGGTGTGATGTTTTGCCTGTGAATGTAGGCCACATCATCTTGAGTAGGCTTTGGCTCTTTGATCGTGATGTAACAATATTCGATTGTTCGAATGTTTATTCCTTCATGCATGATGGCAAAAAGATAAAGTTAAATCCCCTTCCGCCCAAGAGCACCCCAGAAGTTAAGAAGGAGAACGTTAAAAGGGGTGGACATAAGGATGTGAGGAAATCACAGCCCAAGTCTCTCCACATGTTAAACGCCAAAAAGTTTGAGCGGGGCACTACGGCAGATTCTATGGTGTATGCCCTCGTGGCCAGAGTGGCTACAACCGAGGTTAGAGTAGAATTGCCACCTGAGGTGAGTCTGATACTAGAGGTGTTTAGTGATGTTTTTCCTAAGGATTTACCGGATGAGCTTCCACCCATGAGGTACATTCAACATGCCATTGATCTTGTCCCTGGTTCGACTCTACCAAACCTTCCTCATTATCGAATGAACCTTATAGAGCATGCGAAGTTGAGGAAGCGGGTAGATGAACTCTTTAGGAAGGGTTTCATTCAGGAGAGTTTGAGTACGTGTGTCGTGCCAGCGCTTCTCACGCCTAAGAAAGATGGCACTTGGCGCATGTGTGTGGATAGTCGGGCCACTAACAGAAGCACGGTCAAGTATCAGTTTCCCATACCGCGACTTGATGATATGTTAGACATGATGGCAGGTGCCACGATTTTCTCAAAGATAGACCTAGAGTGGGTATCACCAGATACATATTCGCCCAAGGGATGAATGAAAAACGACCTTCAAAACGAAGGATGGGCTCTATGAGTGGTTAGTCGTGCCTTTTGGTTTGACTAATCCTCCTAGTACGTTCATGTGTGTGATGACCCAAGTGTTGAGGCCCTTTATAGGGAAATTCTTGGTGGTATACTTTGACGATATCCTCATTTATTGTACCTCCAGAGAACTACACCTCCACCATCTAAGGCAAGTTTGCAGGATCCTTAGGGAAGAGAAGTTATATGCGAACCTCAACAAGTATTCGTTCATGTCAAATAGAGTCATTCTTCTTAGGTTTCATAGTTTCATTAGAAGGCATGTCTGCGGATCCCGAGAAAATCAAGGCCATTGTGAGTTAGCCTAAACTGCGGAACATTTATGAGGTACGTAGCTTTCATGGCTTAGCCACCTTCTATAGACGGTTTATCAAAGGCTTAGGTTCCATTATGGCCCCCATCACAGATTGCATAAAAAAATGAGAGTTCAAATGGACTAACGTCGCGTCAAAAGCGTTTAAGGAGACCAAGGGCAAGATGATAGAGGCTCCTGTCATGCGCCTTCCTGACTTTTCTAAAGTCTTCGCGGTTGCTTGTGACGCCTCTGGGGTAGGTATAGGTGGAGTACTTAGCTACGAGGAACACCCTGTTGGTTTCTTTAGTGAGAAGTTGAATGAAGCAAAGCAATGATACTCTACTTATGACAAGGAATTCTACGCGGCAATCCAGTCCTTATGTCATTGGCAACATTATTTACTACACAAGAGTTCATCTTATTCTCAAACCACGAGGCCTTACGTTATCTTAGCTCCTAAAAGAAATTAAACCCAAGGCATGCGAAGTGGGTTAGTCTCTTCAAGAATATTTGTTTGTTCTAAAACACAAGGCCGGGGTCAAGAACAAACCTGTTGACACCCTTAACCGTAAGAGTGACGTTACTTCAATCTATGAGCGTTGAAGTCACTGGATTCGAGAGTTTGGAGAACAAATATCCCATGTGTCCAGACTTCGAGAAAGTATATATGTCACGTTTGGATGGTCAGAGGAATGATAGTGGGTTTGTCTTGGTTGATAGCTTTCTATTCAAAGGAGGCAGACAGTACATTCCCCGCACATCCTTGAAGGATTTCTTTCTTTAAGAGCTTCACGCTAATGGAGTAGCCGGTCATTTTGGTCGTGACAAGATTATTCCCCTTGTAGAGGACAGGTTTTATTGGCCAAGTCTCAAGCAAGATGTAGCCAAAATTATAAGGCAATCTCGAACATGTCAGTTGTCAAAGCAGAAGAAGCTGAAAACGGGTTTGCATATACCTTTGCCAGTGCCACACGCTCCGTGGCAAGACCTCAGTATGGACTTCATGCTTGGACTTCCCAAGACAATCAAGAAGGACAATTCCATTCTCGTGATAGTGGACCGTTTTTCTAAAATGGCCCATTTCCTACCATGTTGTAAGTCATCTGATGCCTCTAACATCGCGAAGCTGTTCTTTGCGGAGGTGGTTCGTTTACATGGTTTACCGAAAACCATCGTGTTTGAGAGGAATGTTAGGTTTATGACAGGGATGTTCATTTACATGGTTTGGCACGAGATTACAATTTTCATCGGCATACCATCCTTAGACCGACGGTTAGACAGAAGTGGTCAATAGGAGTTTAAGGAACATGTTACGGTGTCTTGTGGGTGACCATACCAGGACTTGGGACACAATATTGCCTATAGCCGAGTTTGCATATAAGAGGTCAGTCAATAGGTTAATATGCATGAGTCCCTTCAAAGTTGTGTTTGGTTATAAGCCTAGAAAACCTATAAACCTTATTCCCATGTCAGTCTCCCATAGGCCATCAGAGTCTGTAGAAGTATTTGCACGCCACACTCATGATTTGCATATGGAGGTTAGAAAGCGGATTAACGTAAGTAATGGAAACTATAAGAAACTTGTTGACTCTCACCGTAGGTTCAAAGAATATCAGGTAGGCGATAAAGTGATGATAAGGATAAGGCCTGAACAGTTTACACAGGGAACCTTACAAAAATTACAAGCCTGCAGTGCAAGACCATATAAGATTTTGAAACATTTAGGTCCCAATGCGTACTTGGTAGATCTCTCACCTAGTATAGGTATTAGTGCTACATTCAATGTGGAAGATCTTGTGCCTTTCCAGTACCCTCTCCGGACCCAGATGATGACACAACCGACTTGGCTCATCACCCATGGACCTTACCTAACTCCTCTTTTCAACCTCTACCACCTTTACGATCCATAACTACGAGCAAAGAGGAGAAAAAGGATATTTTGGACGAGCAGGTGGTTCCACTCGACATGATGGATCTAAGAAATATTTAGTCAAGTGGAAAGATCGACCAGTCTTAGATTGCACGTGGCGCACAGATGTGGATCTTCAGCGACTTGACCTAGATCTTCTGGAGTGGCATCATAGCTTTATTTTGCCAGAGGTGAAATCTTCTTAGTCGAGGAGAGCTAATGAGAACATTCGACCATTTAGAGGGTACTAGAGGAGGAGATCAGCCCAACCTTCACTTTGGCTCGATGACTTGTAAATGGGCCTAGGTGGGCCGCATTGAGGCCTTGAAGACCCCACATGCATGATTGTACATCTTTGAAGACCCTAAACTAGGAAGATGCATGTGAGCTTCTTAGTTGAGGAGTCTTGACCGTTGGATCGCGAGGGCACAATGATCGGACCGTTGGATCATGTGGATCCTTCGATCGAACAGTTGGATCATTGTGATCCTTGATCACTTTGATCATGAGTGTTTGGATTAGCATATTTTATAATTTTTTTTATTATTCATAGCTTGGGATTAGCAGATTTATGTTTTATGACATCATAGGACATGTGAGACATTTTTATTTGAGGGACATTATTGTTAAAACACATTATTGGGGCTATAAGAGGGGGGACCCTAGCTCCTTAGATTTTGAAACGAAAAACTCTCTTTTGCTTAGAAAAAGCATTCTATCTCATATGAAGTGAGAATCTCTTGTGAAAAGAGGCTATTTTGATGTGAATCCAAGGGTGTGAAGCCCATTATTTTATTATTCTCTCTCATTCTCTACAATTGAGGTATTTTCTTCTACTTTCTCGTATTCCATCTTTCTCAATCCCTCTTTGTTTCTCTCTACCTCTTCCTTTTCCTTTTCCTTTCGTTCTCAACCAAAACCCATCCCCATCACATCCAAAACCACCTAAACCTAGTTCATTCAGCCCTCCCTCTCTCTTTCCCTCTTGATCCTTGCTCATTTTCCCCTTTAAGATCCCTAGCCCTAAGCCTAAAACCCTAACCCAATACACTAGTTCTCAAAATCCTATTTCTCCACAGACCCTAATTCTCCCTAGCCCTAATTCCCATATCCCAAAATTTCCTAACCCTAGAATTGCGCTCAATTTGCCCATTGAATTAGAAACCATGCCTATGCTAATGTGAGAGTTCCAATCTCTCATTGGGCTTTAGATTTTCATGCTTACATGATTCATGCTTGTGTGGGATTGTGATTTTAACATAAACCTGAATTTTATTGTCTGTTTGGTACTCTTTTAATCATGGTAGGATAGCATGTTATCATATTTGATTTACTTTGATTAATTTGCTAATAATCTCCCGTATCCAAATAGTTAGATCACACGTCCTCCATCAAGTGTTCACATCATGCTTCATTTTTTAAATGAATGCATGTACACGAGAGAAGTTTATGCAACAACTTCAAGCTTAAAGTAGCTCACCCTCATGTTTTCAGAATGAAGAACTACAGTTTTTTTAGCAAGCACCATGTTAACGATTTGATCAAATCAGTTTTCATCATTGGAAATTGACTCTAAGAACAGTCGTCTGAATTATTCTTTAAAAAAAAAAAAGCATTTTGAGGTTTCGTGTTGTTGATTGAGTATAGATAATCCCTAAATGAGATGATAGTCATGGCAATAAACCATTAAAATATTGTGAATTGAGAGTCAGTGCACAAAGGATCTTGTCTCTCTCTCAACAAATGTTATTCATCTCTTCATGTAAGTTGGATGTTTGCAAGAAAACTATGCCCATCCCAACCAAGCTGCTTCTGAATAATTATTATAGGGACCTTCTGGAAGACCATAACATTTCCAATGGTCTAGTTGGGGGTTATCTAGAGATCTCAAATGCAATTCACATAGCATCCAATGTCTACATCTAGCCCTAAAGTAGAACTTCAAAACCATAGCAAAAAGCTCAAGAGAATTCTTCACATCATGATTGTTAATGGTTATGGATATTGGTCTATGGCCCACTTAGATATGGTTATGGGCCTACAATCCATTTGTTTCCTAATCTTTTTGGTCTTGGGATATGTTAGACATTTAGATACTTGTATTAGGGGTAGTATCACCATTTTTCCTATTTATCACTTAAGTATAAAGGAGGAGGAGTGGGGATGTACAAACCCTAATCTCCGCTTTTCTTCTCTCAATTTGTCTTCGCTCTCTCTTCTTTTCACTTCCTTTCTTTTTTATCTTTGTTCAAATCTACACAGTATAGAGAACATCTAGAAGTGGTCCAAGCCTCTTAATCCTTCCCATTCAACCCCAAGTTGCTGGATCTAGTTTTGGGGGCCTTCCAAAGACGTAGGGGACTGATTGGACCTTAAAGGAAATATATTTTGGTGTTCTTTTGTGCAGAAAATATGTTGTTTTCTATGTTCTTCTTCAATTAGAAGAAAATGCTCACAAAAAGGAGCTAGATGCCTTGACGGATAATGAAGGCTTGATGATTTTTCATCAAGTAATGTTTAAAATTGTTCGTTTATGTTTGTTACATTGTGTGGATGCAGTTCTTTGGTAGAATATTCTCACTGGTAAAGTTGTGTGATGTGGAATGGTATTGACATGGTTTAGGGTAATAATGGACCAAAAATCTCTATGCTATGTTATTCTAGACATGTAGTTATGTGTGAATCTTCTTCTAAGATCAGTGTTTTTCATTGGTGTTGAAGTGATTGTGGAATAATATGAAGTCTAAGGTGAGTTCTAATTCGGTGTTTTTAAACACGGCAAAAGATGTCTGGGATACTATGTGGAAGATGTATTCTTCAAAACAAAATATTTCTCGAGTGTATTAATTATACAAGGAGATCTTCTCTTTTCAAAATGGGGATAAGCCCCTTGATGAGATAGATGAGTACTTCGCAAAACTGAGTAAAATGTGGGAAGAGCTTTCCATATATCATACAATTACCCTGAATGTAGCCCTCATGAAGAAGCAACAGAAAGATATAAAAGTAGTGAAACTTCTATCTAAATTGTCAAAAGAGTATCAATCGGCAAAAGATTAATTTCTGGTACAAGCTTTCATTCCTTCAATGTCAGAGGTTTATGCAAGGCTTCAGAGAGTCCCTTTGGAAAATGAATTTGACAATATTCATGTTAATGCATATGATAAAACTGTTTGGCCTCTTCAATTCTAGTCCATGTGGAGGCCGTGGTGGACGTATTCCCTCTCTGTTGTGACAGAGGTGGTAGATTCCCATGGAAAGGTAGAGGTGGTCGTGGTGGTTGAGACCGTATGTTATACTCATTGTGGCTCGACAAATCATATTGTAGACTTTTGCTAGGATCATTATGGAAACCCCAAAGATTAATCAACCCCTTATGGTGGAGGATGCTTCTTCCAATGGTATACCCACTACTCTTACTTCATCTAATCCTAGTGGTGATCAGATCAATGTTTCACTATCATGAGATGAAGATGCACGTTTTCTATCCTCTAGTGGCTTTAAATCCAACAATGCTCCCTCCACCTCTATAGCTACTTTGGCTCAATCAAGTAAAGAGCATGTCTCTTGTCATCTTCTACTTCCTCTTAGATCATCGACTCAAGGGCGTCCAACTATATCCATGGTAACCGCAATCTCTTTTCTTCCTTTAATTACATTTCATCAAATATGTTGGTTACATTGGTTGACGGTACATCATCTAATGTCATTGGAATTGGTATTGTTCAACCTAATGCATCTGTCTCCATGTTGTCAGTTCCACATGCACCCAAGTTTACATTTAGCCTTTTATCTATAAGAAAACTTAGTTTTGAATTATTTTGTGTCATTCTTTCCTTCTTATTATGTGTTTTAGGACGGGCAGGACAATTAGTGGAGGCCGTGAGAGGAATGGTTTGTACTAGTTAGAGAGAGAACCAGTAGGTACGGTAGTGCTTCCTACAGATTCAATAACTCACTGGCATCACTGTTTGGGACATCCGTCTCTCTAAAATATACAGACTCTCATCCCATCACTTCCCAAAGTGTTAAAGTTGGAGTGCGAAGCATGCGAGTTGAGTTAACATCATAGAGTTCCCCTTCCATCCAAAATTGATTTAAGAAGTGATGCTCTATTTAAATTAGTCAACAGTAATGTGTAAGGACCAAATCGAGTCCAAAGTTTGTTAGGTTTTAGGTACTTTGTTCTCTTTATTGATGATTACTTTAGGATGACTTGGTTATATCTAATAAAGCATTGCTCGGAATCCTTTCGTATATATTGGAATTTTTATAATGAAATAAAGAATCAATTTAGTGCGAAATTGTGTATGTTTAGGTTAGATAATGCCTTGGAATTCTTTTCTTAGGATTTCAAACATATTTACAAAGTCGGGGTATTATTCATCAGACGTCTTGTGCTTGTACACCTAAACAAAATGGGGTGGCTAAGTGCATGCTAATTTGCCCTCTTGGTTTTCTTTTTTATCTTTGTATTTTTTTCCCACTTTGGCGGTCTTCAATAAATATTCTTTCTTATATCTAAAAAAATGAATATTCCGCAGATCTTTTTGGGTGACCCAGTTCTTACAACGTGTCATTTAATCAATAGGGATGCCTTCATCAGTTTTAGTTGGTAAAACACCATTCTCTCTATTGTTTCTTGATCAACCAATTTTTCCTACTCCAAAAGTGTCTAGTTGTACCTGCTTTGCTCATATATTTGGGTCAGGTCACGATAAACTTTTGTTTCGTTCGGCTAAGTGTATCTTTTTGGTATATTTTTATACTCAAAAGGTTTATCGGTGCTATTCCCTTACTCTTAGAAATAAATTTGTGACTGTTGATGTCACCATCTTTGAAAATGTTACCATTCTATGTTAAAAATGAGTGTACCGTCAAAACTACATATGTGGAAGCTCCCTTGCCAAGCGTATTTCCTTTAGAATTTTATGCTAAGATGTCACACACCTTACATTTCATCCCATGATCAAATCGCAGATTTATTCACTAAGGCTCTTGGAAAGTCTCAGTTCAACAAACTTGTTTCCAAGTTGGACATGCAAGACATCTATGCTCTAGCTTGAGGGAGAGTGTTGATAGTTAATGCTCCAGCTCGAGGGAGAGCGTTGACGGTTATGGGTATGGGCCTATGGCCCACTTGGATATGGTTATGGGCCTACAATTGGTCTTGGGATATATTAGACAAAGATATTTGTACTAGCGGTAGTTTCTCTATTTTTTTTTTCTTTTTATCACTTAAGCATGAAGGAGTGGGGACATGCAAACCCTAATCTTCTATTTTCTTCTATCAATTTGGGGACATGCAAACCCTAATCTTCTACTTTCTTCTATTAATGTTTCTTCTCTCTATCTCTCCCTTCTCTTCTCTTCCTCTTCAATCTCTATACAAATCTACAATGATAATCATAAACAACAATATCCACTAATGATGCAGGACGGCCTAATTATAATGCATGCTCATGAACATATATAATCCAGCGGAAATAAAAGACAATAATAATCTAAAAATTCAACATCAATCATCATAAACTAAGAAAATCACAAAGAGACATGCAATGGAGCGGGCCGTCATCACAACCACAAAGTGTGGAATTCAATTATAGCTTAGGTTGGATCCGGCGAGGGATGAAACCTCCCGATCTTGCATGGTCATCACCCAATTGTCTAATGGGAATCACTAATCCGAAAGATCAAAGGATTTCTCGGATGAGGGATTCGAAAATCTGAGGAACTAGGGTTTGGATCAATTCTCAGATTTTAAGTTGTGGGAAATAAATAAAATAGAGATTTAGAATGAGGAGAAAAGATGATAGATTACCTGGAAGAAGGTTGGAGGGACAAAAGAAGAAAAGAGAAGAAGAAGATCGGAGAAGAAGATGAAATTCCGAGAGAGAGAGAGAGAGAGAGAGAGAGAGAGAGAGGAGGCAACCAAAAGGCTTGCTTTTCATTAATCAACAACTTCATGAAAAAGGTTTATGGCAACACAAAATAAAATTCGAAATTAACATAATTACCAAAATACCCCTATTAACAAAATTAAAAAAAAAAAAAAAGACATTCGCACGAAAAAACATGTACATACTTACCCAAAACTCAAATAAGTAAAAATGCATATAATAAATGCAAATCTAAGATGCCCGATGGCCTCCGATGATGGCACAATAAAAGTGGGCCACGACGATCCAACAGTTTGATCACGTCATCCTCGCGATCCAACGGTCCAATCATCTCCTCCAAGCAACTTACACATGTCCTCCCTGTGTGGGGTCTTCACAAATGTCTCGAACCAAATGTGTAAGGTCTTCAATGCTCCTCAAGTCATCACGAACGATCCAGGCCCGTCATCAAGCTAAAGAGATGCAAGCGTTGCTCGCCTCCTACGCTGATAAACCCTAAAGGGCCTAATGTCCGCATCATTCTCCTCGTTTGAGAAGAACTCGACTCCGACGAGATAAAGCTCTTGTGCCTTTCTAGCAATTCTGGATCAACTCTTTGCAACTCCGCCTCTGTCAACCATGTAGAATCGGATGGTGGTTTGTTCTTCCATTTTACAAGGTATCTCTAAAAACCTCCATCTCTCGTGGAAACTATTTCTTCATCCACAATCCCTTCAATTTCTTCCTTTCGATCAATCGGTGGGGGAAGGGGTGTAGTGAGTTGTGAAGAAAAATCATAAAATGGCCACGAAAGGGAAGGACCAGTGGTAGGATTAGCGGAACGGATTAGATCTTCCACATTAAACGTTGGATTAATGCCCATTTCAAGTGGGAGGTCAATCCGATACGCGTTGGACCCAATTCTTTGCAGTATTTTGAATGGTCCAACACTACGCGCTTGTAATTTCTTAGCGGTGCCCTATGAGAACCGCTCTGGCCTTATCCTCACCATTACAGTCTCCTTCCTGAAAATCTTGTGATCTACGATGAGAGTCAGTTGAATATTTATAACTATCATTGCTTTTATTAATCCGTTGTCTAATATATGTATACAATTCATGAATGCGTCGTGCAAATGCATTGGCTGACTCTGAAGACCTTTGGGTGACAGGCATGGGTGAAACTAAAGGACGCTCTGAAAAAGCAACAGACTTGAAATAAACAATCCTATGAAAATAAACAACCCTATGATCTAGAACTTGAAAAACTATAGCAAAAGGACACTTCCCATGGGTAGCACATAACTTATTATTCTTTAAGATTCCATGGGTCTGCTCTAACTGATAGAGGTGTTGATTCTCATTATAAGTATTATAAACAATTACGACTTTCAGGTATCCCAAAACTTGAGAACACACACTTTTAATACCAAGTCTTGAGCAGATCTTGGCATCAGCCATTATGTCCAAAATGTCATCAAGATGCGATGGGGGCTATGACCATCATGCCGTGATTACATCGCACTAAGATTTTATGGATGGTCAGAATGTGCCCACATGTGCGCCACATGCCATTGTTCTTGGAAGTGAAAAGGGCAGGCATGGCACATAGAACAAAACTCCACTTAAACTTTCTTTATTGAATTCTTTCCCGTGAAGTTTATCAAATTGACGTTGCATTTTTGTATTTTCTACAGTGTTCACTTGGTAATGAGAAAAGCTTGACAGGACAAACCCAGGGACAAGATCGATCGTGTGCTGAATATCCCATTTGGGTGAAAATTTATCCCATAAATCATCTGGTGGGATATCACAAGTCATGTGGGTGTCTACCATCATGTCCTCACTAGTCTCCTTTTCAAATTCATTTGTGTGCATTATGGTAAGAGACTTAGATTGAGACTCTACATCACTTAAGTCACATATGATATCTGGAAATGGTGCAGTCTCAATTTCTTCGACCTTTTCATCACTAGCACACACTTCATTATTCTCAACGATGATGAGCGATGCCTCAATTTCTTCCATTTTATCACTACTGATGTCAGGCACGTACTCTTCCACTTCATAAACATCATGTTTGGACCCTTCCAACTTACCGTTTACCAAGGCATAATGTTGATTATCTTTTCCATAGTTAGGGCTAGTTTGGTTGAATGCCTCTAATTTGTCGTTGAGATTCTGGAAGGATTTTCTAGAATGGTTTTCAATGTTATCCAGACATCGGGATATGGCTGCCGAAGCCTCCAGAATCTGATCCTGATTCATGGTAGTGATGCGTAATCCAAAACCATGATCCAAAAGAATGGGCACACAACGGAGGACTTGTACTAGGTTCTTCCTAAACTCGACTCTATGGATTAGATGACTCACAATGCGAATGAAATGAATCTAATCCTATGATGATGTATGAACTGACAAACTTCCTAACCCTAGGCTCACCAAACCAAAATTTTCTAATTCAGGAAATTTTCTAAATTTGGAAACTTTCCAAAAATGAAAATTTTTCTAAAAATAGAAAATTTCGAAAGTTAGACTTTTTAAGTCTGGAAACACGAAATCCGGACACTATGATCCAAATCTGGAAACTTTCTAAAAATAGAAAGTTTCTATTTTTGGAAACTTTCTAAATCTGAAAATTTCTAAATCTGGAATTTTCTAAAACAGACCTAAAAATCAAAACCCTAATTTGGTAACTCGATCTAAACATAACCATGCAAAACCTAATCTCTGATTTCGAATTCGATGCAGGACGGCCTAGTTATGATGCATGCTCATGAACACATATAATCCAGCGGAAATAAAAGATAATAATAACCTAAAAATTCAACATCAATCATCATAAACTAAAAAAACCACAAAGAGACATGCAATGGAGCGGGCCATCATCACAACCACAAAGTGTGGAATTCAATTATAGCTTAGGTTGGATCCGGCGAGGGATAGGAACCTCCCGATCTTACATGTTCATCATCCAATTGTCTAATGGGAATCACTAATCCGAAAGATCAAAGGATTTCTCAGATGAGGGATTCGAAAATCTGAGGAACTAATGTTTGGATCAATTCTCATATTTTAGGTTGTGGGAAATAAACAAAATAGAAATTTAGAATGATGAGAAAAGATGATAGATTACCTGGAAAAAGGTTGGAGGGACAAAAGAAGAAAAGAGAAGAAGATCGGAGAAGAAGATGAAGTTCCAAGAGTGAGAGAGAGGAAGGAGGCAACCAAAAGGCTTACTTTTCATTAATCAACAACTGCATGAAAAAGGTTAAGGGCAACACCCTTATAAAATTCGGAATTAACATAATTACCAAAATACCCCTATTAACAAAATTAAAAAAAAGACATTCGCACGAAAAAACGTGCACACACTAACCCAAAACTCAAATAAGTAAAAATGCAAATAATAAACGCAAATCTAAGATGCCCAATGGCCTCCGATGATGGCACGATAAAAGTAGGCCACGACGATCCAACGGTTCAATCATCTCCTCCAAGCAACTTACACATGTCCTCCCAATGTGGGGTCTTCACAAATGTTTCGAACCACATGTGTAAGGTCTTCGATGCTCCTCAAGTCATCACAAACGATCCAGGCCCGTCATCGAGCCACAGAGATGCAGGCGTCGCTCACCTCCTAGCTGATAAACCCTAAAGGGCCTGATGTCTGCATGAACTAATCTATGCCTATACTAAGCATATTAAAATTGATGAAGATTTAATTTGAAAAGTAGCAATGACATCTCATATCAGGTATAAAATTGCAAATATGTTGACCAGGGCCTGTTTGGACGTCTGCTAACTAGCAAACTAGGACAGTGCGTCCTTTATGAATTTTGACAGCACGAGTGTTAAACCAACCACAAACTCATAGATCTAGTGGTTGTCATTTGGATTTCTAGCCATGATCTCAAATGAGATAATTTTTTTACCCAATATCATCATATTCATGCATCAGGCAGCCAGTGGACTAGAAAATTCACTGGCTGCACATTCGTCCAAACAAGGACTGAACCTCCATCTAAAGCTTATCATAATCCCTTTTAATAGTTAACCTTCCAATCAATGTTGTCAAAATCATTAGCATATCGTAAATCGTAGTTGGGGTTGAATCGTATTGAATCGCAAATCGTATCGTAAATCGTAAGATTTTTTACAATTTCTTAAAAAATTGAAAAAAATATGAAAAATATAAACAAATTAGAATTTTTTTTAGAAACACATCTATCTTCCTCTTGCCATCAATGTGCACCAAGTAAATACCAAATCATGATAGAAGGATTCTTATTCTTTATCTTTTGTCTTCTAAGAAATTTCTTTTAAAAAAAATGCAAGGGTCCTTTAATAATTTTTGTTCTTGTTAATCACAGTGGAAAAGCGGCCTTTGATACCGTAGACGTACTAAAAAAGATATTTTGATTTCTAAACACCATTCCATAATACATATAAGTCAGAATAATCTTAACCATCCATAAAAACATTACAGGTAAGTCATACATACATCAATTTGGAATTTTTACTAGTTAACTAGGAAATCACAAAAAAAGCTACATGATCTAATGTTGAAGAGAATATATATCATTTGATCTCTTATAAAGAACAAATAAAATAATTTATCTTTTCTAAACGATTTTTAAAGCCTCCACCAATTTAAAAACATAAAATGAAAGCCAAGTTAAGCTTAAAATAAAAGAGAACAAGTATAATTTGAATCGTAAATCGGGATTTGAATCGTAAATCGTAGGATTCAAATCATAGAATCGTAGGATTCATGTAAAATGGGATTCAAGGTTGGGATTCAAATCGTTTTGCTTAAGATTCGACTAAAATCGTATATCGTAAATCGTAAATCATAGGATTTTGACAACACTGCTTCCAATGCGCATAGTGTCTAGTAAGCTTAATTAAGTGTGAAACTAGATGGAACTCTCCAAATTTCTTCTCAATTATACTAATCTTTAGGCCCACAATAAGCTGCATTGGTAGTGAATTAATGTCAGTCCAATTATCAAATTCACCATCTCAATTTCAATTATAATTATAGTAGTACCAGTAGTACATGTAATGGTAGCAGTAGTAGTACTACTACTAGTACTCACAATAATAATAATCAGGAGAACAGCTTGTGTAGGTTGCTTGTCAACTTCATCAACGTGTCATCATCACATGAAATTAATGGAATTCAGAAACCAGTAAACAAAAAAGAATTAGAGAACTGCCAAAACACAAACCTCATCATAGCCATACTTCTCACGATATTGCTTTTGAATAACAGGGCTGAAGAAGAGTGCCGCGTTGTAGATGAGATACGAAGAGTGCTTCGTCAAATTCAGCACCAGGAAATCGAAATTCAACCCCACCACACTACAGAACACATATATAAAAATCCTTGAAAAATGAGAGATGCTCGAAAATTCAATCCAACAACATTTCCGATAACAAAACCCAGAAATTAAAATACATCAAAAAGACAAGAAGATGTTAGAGTTTATTGCTAAAGAGTATCATGGGTCCTGGGATATTTTAGCTTGTTTTTCAGTTATGTTCACTTATTTATTTATTAGTCTTTTTCCATAGAATTCAAGCTGGATGGAAGAAACAGAGATGTGCCTCTAGAGTTTCATGTATGTCGTGTACCACTCAAGCTGAAAGGGAATTTTTACAGGATATCTATAAGACCAGACATGATTATGGTAGGGAATGTTGGGCAGTTAAGGAAAAAAGTCTTCATAGGATGTCTAGCTGAAATCAGGAAGTTGAGATAGATGAGTGGCAAGATGAGTAAAGATAGAATTAGAAATGAATATTCAAGGGAACTTAGGAGCAGCGCCAATAGGTGATAAGATGAGGGAAAGTAGACTTAGATGGTTTGGTCATGTGCAATTGAGACCAAGAACCATGCTGGTTAGGAGTGAGTTGGTACATGTTGAAGGCTCTAAAAGGACAAGGGGAAGGCTCAAAAGGACACTGATGACAGTAGTGAGTGGAACAGCAGAACAGGATTCATGGAACCGATGCCCATTTAATTGATGGGAGGTATGCTTCAATGATGATGGAGGTAGTGAGCCGACCCTAATTCACGGATACGGCTTCAATGATGATGACGACGACGATGTTTTTTAAGTCTCAGACTTAATAGAGGGAAGGTATGCTTGGCTCTCCTCTATATAAAGGAGTCCTCCCCATTGTATTTTATACTTAATAAATATTTAAAAAATAAAGTTATTCTCTTCCTAAAAGAGAAAACCTTGTTTGGGTGGTCTTGAAAGCTTTCCCATTCTTGGCTTGAGAAATATGTGATTTACATGTAAAAAGTGGTAGGTAAACAAGGGTTCCCCTTTATTATTTTCCTTTAAGAAAAACATGGTTTACTCACAATCTTCCCACACTCGTTGCCTCAATATTGCAAGATCGTGTGATTTTGGCTTCCATGTAATGAGTTTGTCCATGAAAAGTAAGTTTTCCATTGCGTGAGACTTAGCAAGTGGTATCAGAACATTAGTTCTAATCGTAGGAATGGAGCTTTCAGGCATTTGCTTGGACAGGATTAGATTTGAGGTCTACTTCAAATTGAACAGCTCTTATGGATCTGACCATTAGCGTTAAATCACATTGATGATCTGGTTTAGATTGAACAGCTTGTAGATATACTTGATCTTATGAAGGTGATGTGTATATCTAGCATAGATCTATCGATAAATCCTGCTTAGAAGGAGAAGTGGAGTCTGGAGGCAAGAGGAATGCTGTTTACATTCAAGCAATCTGTTGGAGATGATATTCTTGTTCGCAGATGTCAAAATACCAAAGTAAGCATCAAATACTTTTGCTAAGTAGTTCTCAATGAGTGTGCACAGACAAACGACAAACCTTGGGAAACAAGGTTGGTGGTCAAGAAGAAGGGTAACTCTCATCAGAGTATTTCCTTCTCATTAAGAAGCATGCAGAGTAATCACAAAGTTGGATCTCAAGACCAGGATTATAGAGTCTAAGCCACAGAGACCCTTAATCAATGGCCTACACAGTGTACGTCATACATGGTAACAATCGCAGGGAGGGTGAGTCAGAGTGACGCGACCTTCTCTGAACAAGTTAGAAATCTCCTGTTTACTCATGAGATGGAGCTTGATGAGGCAACTAGCACGAATATCCACAACAATGAGAAGGCCTTGTTCTTGAAAGTTGTGAAGGGGTAGTGTCGATCAAGTACCAAGTCAAAGCCACAAGGAAAGAGCTTGGTGGAGATATTCAAAAAATTGCAATGGCAATAGCATTAAGATGATGTAGGATAGTCTGAAAAGAAGAGTTGCTTCGATATGGCAACGAGGGGTACTTTGCACAAAACTATAGAGAAAAACTCATGCCCACAAAAGGTGGTGTACTTTGCAGAAAACTATAGTGAGAAACTCATGCCCACAAAAGGAAATGATGACAGTGAAGAGCTAGTGACACATAATGAGAGGACTCACTTACCATCACTGGAGAGGAAGAGTATTTCTTAGCCTTTAACACAAGGTGGTGTTGATATATTTTCTCAACATGGCTTCGAATCTTTCCACAAGTGGAAAAGTGCTAATGGCCCGTTTGGCACCATGGATTTGAGGAGAAGTGAGGAGAAGTGGATTCCATGATATGAATTCTCACCGATTCCACTTCTTATCAATTCCAGATTTTCTGTTTGGCAGCCAAGATTTGAGAGAAATCAAACATGAAGGAATGGACGGTGTAAATTTTAATCCCACCGTATGCCTACCGTATTAGCCTCGATTTTTAAATCCATGCCATTCATCCATTTTTACATATCATTTTATGCCAAGATCCAAAAAATAAAGCAAATCCACATCTAAAGTGGACCATAAAACAAGAAAAAATGGAGAGTGAGACCTTTATGATGCACAAAAGTCTTCGTTTAAACTGAAATTTGTGTGGTCCCTTCATCCCGTTCCTTGTGACCTTATCAACAAGTTGGATGGAAAATGTACATCATGTTGTGTCCCATAGTTAGGGACACATTATGGTGGGTCCCACGTTGGGAAGGATTTCTCCTCAAATCCCACCTTTTTTTGAGGATTTCAAAAAGAGCTAAAAGTGCCTTTTTGAGTTCTCGTGGATTCCACTCAAATCCACTTCTCTTCAAATCCATGGTGCCAAACATAATAAAGCAACCATTTTCTCCTCCTTTCCCTCACTTTCTCCTGGAATCCAGGGTGCCAAACAGGCCATAAGATATACCCAGTGTTTGCATTATCTCCAATATTATCGAAATATCCCCGATATTATCTCTATTTCTAACTCAGCGACACCGATAACACCGGTAGCGATACCAATAACACTGATGGTATAAAAAATTCTTGATATCGGTAAGGTATCACTAAATATTGCCTAGTGTATCGATATCGTCAATATTTTCAATTGTGTAAATTACAGGCGTCATTTGTATTGTCAATACATTGATCCCGTCAGTTTATCGCCAATATTTTTTACTATGTAAGTATCTACAATATTTCGATAATATCGCCAATGTATCGATATGCCAAAAATCTGTATATTTAAAAAATTCCCATTTCATATTTTTTATGGGTGCATGGTTGTATGCAGTGTTCAATTTGTTGACGATAACATTAATAATATCACGATATTATCATTATCGCAACATGGCAATAACGAGACCACAATCTTTAGTTTCTTTTTCAGTTATTAACGATTTGTTTGGAAATTTCATGTGTTACCGATATTTTGAAATATCAATGGACGTTTGGATGGAAGTTCAGAGTTTGGATGGATGAGACAATTGGACTGACTCCTTACAGCAACACATGCCTTTAGGGCCCCATTAAATAGAAACCTATTATGTATGCATTCTTTATGCAAATTTTTTTATTCCTAAATATGTAACTATGTGTATTTTATCAACTCCTGACGTTTCATTGAAAAATTCCACTGTTTTTCCCACTTTCCCCGCATTTCTGGTTATCAGCGATATTATCGGCGATAACGATATTGTTTCGGTATCCCCGGCTAGTGAAACTTGTAGCGATACCGAAACTTTGAACACTGGATATACCTAGTGAACGAGACCCTTGATTTAGGTTGTACTACTAATCTGATTGGTAACTAATGGAAGTTCCAACTGCAATATGAGTAAATTAGGTGGTGGTAACCACATATAATACCAAGCATCTAGTTAAAAATGTGGGGGATGCAAAAATTGCTGTGAGGTTTGGCAAGTACCATTTAGTTAAGATGTATGCGGAAGAGTGAAACATCTGTTGGTTCATGGATGTCTTTTAACCTTCATTGATGATTATGTAGGTATGTGTGGGTGTACTTAGGGAAGGAGAAGGCGAAAGTGAGTAAATTTTGAGTTCCCAGACTCTGTGAAAGAAGAGATTAGTCTAAAAGGCCCATTGCTTGCAATAGAAAATATGCAATAGAATTTGACATGTATCTAAAGAAGCAAGAGATACTCAGATGGTTGACGCATGCATGTAGTCCAAAGCATAATGGAACACCACAATGAAAGAACAAACACCTTACAGAAATGTATAGGAGCATGATGCATATGAAGAATGTGCAACTGTAGTATTGGTGGAATACATGTTAACAAAGCCCATGTTATCACGTTGCCAGTGCCACCTCTACGCAGGTTACTTCACCTTATAAGAAGCTTTGGGGAAGAAAACCTATAGTTGGATACTTCAAGGTGCTCAGGTGTGTTTTTCATGCTTTCCTATTAGAACGATTGCAAGTGAAACTCGATAAATAGGCTTTGAGATGTATCTTCGTGGGATAACTATTACTAAATGCACCATCTCGATGGTCAAAGGATGATGTGTTCATGTCGGATTCACAACAAATTGGAGACCAAGTTTGAGAGCCACTCAACACAGAGAAGCTACAAAGGAAGCTGCCTATTGTAGAGCCTTTTGGAGGCTTCCATGGTCAATCATGCAGGACGTCGTGCACACCTTGCTGTTGGAGGATATTGTATCACATATAAGAGTCGAGATCCCAACCATAGAGATCTTCACATGTTCGAAGGCAAAACCTAGGTATTTAGATGCGGCATATGCCATAATTGGTGTAACTATAAAGTGCAATGCTTCACAGAATCATGGAATAGAAGAGCAATGTTACTATAAAGATGCAAAAGGTTTTTGAAAGTTGGTATAGAAAAGAGAAAAGTAGAAGAAAAGAAGAGAAAAGGGAGAGAAGGGAGAGAAGAAACTTGGGAACAAAAAGTGGGAAAAAAAGTGAGTGCTAGGGCTCACGTTCCCACTCTTCTTTTCTATTATATTATAAATAGATGAAATTACAATAGCGCCCTTAAGTAAACTAAAGAAAAAATACCGATAATACCTCTAATACAAAAAACTATATTCCTAACCCATCCCAAGGCTAAATAAGTGGGTTGTAGACCCATAACCACTACTGTTAACACCCCCACTCAAGTTAGAGCATAGATGTCTTGCATGTCCAACTTGGAGACCAATTTGTCGAACTGAGATTTTCCAAGGGCCTTGGTGAATAAATCTGCAACTTGATCATGGGAAGAAATATAAGGTGTGTGAATCTCTCCTTGAGATATCTTGTCCCGAATGAAATGACAATCAAGCTCTATATGCTTCGTTTCCTCATGAAACAATGGATTATTGGCAATATGTATTGTAGCTTGATTGTCGCACTGTAAAGACATTAAAACCTGAATTCCGAATCTCAATTCTTTGAGAAGAGACTAAGTTCACAAGTTGTATGCGCCATTAACTTGTATTTAGCTTCAGCACTTGATCTGGCAACTACATTCTGTTTCTTGATTTTCCAAGTAACCACATTATCACCTAGAAAGGTACAAAAACCGACCTTCCATCACATCTCAACCCTACATAATCTGCATCTGAATAATCGGCTACTTAGAGATGGTCATGAGCTTTGTATAAAATACCCTTTCCAGGTGAACATTTCAAATACCTAAGGATTCTCATAACTGATGGTAGATGTGATGTCCTCGGATTTTGCATGAACTGGCTCACCACACTAACGAGGAATGCGATATCGGGCCTCGTGATGATCAAATAAATGAGCTTGCCAACAAGTCTCCTTACATACCAATGTCTTCTAAAACTTCTCCTTCTTCAGGTTTAAGCTTAAGGTAAGGGTCCATTGGTGTATCAGCTAGTTTGGCACCCAACTTCTCTTCCAACAAATCACACACATATTTTCTTTAACATAAATTTATACCAACTCTTGATCGTGCTACTTCAATGCCCAGAAAATATCCAAGATGACCGAGATCTTTGATCTAAAAATGAGTTTGAATATATGACTTCAACTTCTCAATGCCTTCCAAGCCATTACCTGATCACTATCATATCATGCACATACACAACAAGTATTGTGTGGTCAGAGATAGAATGCCTTAAAAAAACTGAGAGATCTACGTTACTTCTTTTTAATCCAAATGACACAACCACACTATTGAACTTCTCAAACCAGGCCTGTGGTGATTGCTTCAACTCATATATAGATTTTTTAAAACCCACATACTTTAAACAACTACGCCAAGCAACATGCCTAGGAGGTTGCTCCATATAGACTTCCTTGTGTAAGTCTCCATGCATAAATGTGTTCTTCACATCGAGCTGAAAAATAGATTAGTCATGATTTGTTACTATTGATAGAAGAATTTGAACCGAATTAAGTCTAGCCATTGGTGAAAATATATCAAGATAATCTACTACATAAATATGTGTATACCCCTTAGCAACCAATCTGGCTTTGTAACAATCAGTTGATCCATCAGGCAAGACATTGACTGTATATACCCATCTACACTTTACTGGAGTCTTATCTAATGTAAGATCAATCAGCGTCCAGGTATCATTGGAATACATGGCTTTCATCTTTTCAACCATAGCTCTTTTCCAATTTTCATCCGACAATGCCTCATGAACTGATTTAGGAATGGGTACAACAGACAAGGTAAGGGCAAACTCACAGTAATTTGTAGACAAATGAGAAAATATATCAAAATTAGAGATGAGATGAGTAACACAAGAAAGAACGTTTACCTTTTCGGACAACAATAGGAAGTTCATTGGCAACTTCATGAGACTCAGATGAATCAAACCTCAGTAGGCACGGTAATTGATCGTGTGGACTAAAGAGGAATAGTCTGTAATGCTTAGTCATTTCTCCTTTTTCTAAAGTAAGTCTGTGTGAAATTCTTTTGAGTTGGTAGTGGCATCTCGACATAAAATTTTGAAGGAAATATATTTGGCAAGGGAGCTTCCACGGATGTGACTTTGACAATATGCTCATCTTTAATGTAGAATGGAACATTTTAAAAAAGGTGACATCAGCAGTCACAAAATATTTCTTAAGTGTAAGAGAATAGCATCAATAGCCCTTTTGAGTACAAGAATATCCCAGAAAGATACACTTACTAGAATAGGGCGAAAGTTTATCTTGACCTGACCCAAATATATAAACAAAGCAGGTGCAACAAAACACTTTGGGAGGAACAGAAAAAACTGATTAATTAGGAAACAATAAGGAGAATAGAGTTTTTCCATTTAAAATTGATGAAGGCATCTTATTGATTAAATGACACACAATAAAAGTTGCATCACCTCAATTGAATTATAGAACATTCATTTCTAACAACAAGGCTCAAGTAACTACCACCAAATGTATATTCTTGTGTTCAACCACCCATTCTGTTATGGGGTGTAAGCACAAGAAGTCTAATAAATGATACCTTGACTTTGTAAATATGTTTGAAAATCTTAAGAAATGAATTCTAGGGCATTATCTGACCTTAACATGCACAATTTCGCACCAAACTAGTTTTTTATTTCATTATGAAAATCCAGAAATATACAAAAGACTTCAAATCCATGCTTTAGTAGATATAACCATGTCATTCTATAATAATCATCAACAAAGATAATGAAGTACCTAAAACCTAACAAACTAGGGACTTGAGCTGATCCCCACACATCAATATGGACTAATTATAAAGGAACATCATATTTTGAATAAATTCTAGAAAGGAAGTGGACTCTATGATGTTTATCCAGTTCACATGCTTCACACTCCAATTTTGACAACTTAGGAAGAAATGGAATGTGAGTTTGTAGATTTTAAAGAGAAGGATATCCCAAGCAACTTGGGTTCTTTTTCCAAGTAATATAAACCATTCTTCTCATGACCTTCATCAACCGTCCTACCCATCTTGAGGTCTTGAAATACACAATAAAAAGGAAAGAAAGACACGGAACAGTTAAAAGACCTTGTTAACTTACTTACAGATAAGAGACTAAATGGAAAATTCGGTGCATACAGAACATACGACAGGAGTACTAATGCATTAGGTTTAGTAGTACCAACATCAATAGACATACCATCAGCTAAAGTAACTGACATATTTGATGAAGCACAATTAAAGGAAGAAAAGAAAGTACGATTCTCAGAGATATGTTCGGACGCCCCAGAGTCATGATCCAAGATGGGGAGGAAGATGACAAAAGACATGTTTTACTTGACTGAGTGAAAGTGGCTTTAGAGGTAGATGCAACATTTTTGGATGTAAAGCCACTAGAAGAAGATAGAAAACATGCATATTCCTGAGATTCAGTTTAGATTGGATGCGGCATTATTGGATGTAAAGCCATAGATGTTTGATAGTTTAGATTGATTCCCTTTCATACTTTTTCAAGAATAATAACCTGTTTTTCCAGAGTATCTACTATGATCATGAAACAAGCTTCCATATTGTCCAACGGTTTCATGATCAAATCGACCACTTGTTGCAAGGTCAATACAGTCCTATCCTGAGGTTCAATAGCCATCCCACAATTGTAAGTAGTCCCTCTTCTAGTGCTCATTGGAAAGGAAGAAAAGGGAAAGGTTTTAGGCTCTTTTTTTATATGTGGAATGGAAAGGTTTTGGGAAGGTTGGATAAAACATTATGGGTTGTTTACTAGTTGATCAATGAACAGGGTTTAGTACTATTTGGGACAGAGATAAGGTGATGAATTAGGTGAGATGGATGTTGTATATTGTCTATGATGGAAGGAATGATTTAATAAGTTGGTTTAGGAAATTGATGGTAGGTATGGAATGAAAATTGGGACAGAATTTGTGGGAAAGAAAGATGGGGGAAGAAGAGAAAAGTGAAAGAAAAGAATCACCCGAGAGCAAGTTTTGCTCTTATGCCGAAAGTAATGAAACCAATTCAAGAAAAAAAACTAACTGCAATGAAGTTCAACGTACCAGATTGAAAGTACAAATCACACAAGAGAAAGATGCAACAACTGTGAACAAGCTAAACAGTCCTCTAGTCTTCTACTAGATATCACTACTTCCCACCCCCCACCCATCAACACACTACGCCGAGAAACAAGAGAACTTGCTCAAAGAAAATATCATTCAACTGTGTTTTATAAAATAGGACCCACGTATTATTTATAATGAGCGTTTACGAGGTTTCTTCATCTCTAACATAATTTAAAGAATCTAAAATTAGGATTTCTTGCTAGCCAAGATATCTAAAATAAGGGTAAGAAAACCCTTAAACAAGAAAAAATAATACTTATTTCCTAACATAGAAATATGAAATAAAGGAAATTACGAATATGAAAGAAAGGAAATTGAACAAGCTTAAAAGGGAAAGTGGGCCTTTTCTTCTGCACACATGTGGTGTGTACACATGTGAGATGTTGGGCGATTGCATGAATAAGACTAACAGATGATACCGAAATCAATCCCACGACAACTCAAGAAAAATAACCCACTACTTATAATCCATGGAACAGAAGATAAGATGCCAAAATCCAATCCAACAACACTTCAAAAAATAATAAAAAAATAAAAACCACAAGGGAAGATATTGAATCAACTCAATGCAATAGAAAGAAACAGAAAACAGAAACCAAATTCAATGAAAAAAGTAGATAAGCTACAGAAAATGAATGGAAGGACGCTACAAAAACCAAAACCCAGAAAACAAAATAAATGAAAAAGAAGAGGAGATGCTGAAATCAACCCCAAGGCAGTTCAAGAAGCAGAACCCAGAAAATAGAAATCCAAGAAAAGGGACAGAAGGAAAGATGAATAGAAATGAAATACCTTTTCCTTCTGTAATTGAGGATGACTTGAGGGTAGAAACTGAAAGACCAAGAGATGAAAGCGATCCAACCCAGAACCTGGTATGAGATTTCGAGGGGAAGAGAATGCCATGACGCCATTCTCTCCGGCGTTTTCTCCAGAGAATATGGGAGCTGAAAAATAGAGCGCGAATGGCAACGACCAGAACGTGGTTAGCTTTCGTTTTACAGATTACAGGAATTGATGTGTAAACCCACCCTGATTAGTTTTCAATCACCCATTTCTCTTCATTAATCCTAGTACTGCTCTGTGTTATATTGATTCCCAAATGACACGAATAGGGGTTGGAAAAAACAATCCGGTGGGGCAGAATGTAAATAGAGTCTCTTGGAATTAACCATGGTTAATTAAAAAAGAGGAGGTTTCAAATCCAACTGGTTGGACTACAAGTTATGGTCTACCCAGTTGGTAACTTCCAACCTATCAAGTGAATGTGAAATCCAACCCTTCCAATAGGTTGGCTCCACAACGAGGATCACTAATAGAAAAAGTCAGTGCTATATACACGTCAGTTGAACCTCACCATAGAAAACAACGTCCAGCCATTGATAGTAAAAAATACAAGTATGGTCCACTGAATTAGTGTATATTGATTATTTTTTCACAATGTATTCTCAAGATAGGCCCTTGTATTGGTTGGGTTGGATATCAAACAAAATTGAAAGGTTGGAAGTTATCCACAAGGTGGACTGTAATTTATAATCCAGCTAATTTGACTTGAGATCTTTTCATGGAATAGAAAATACATATGAAAGGTGGACATTTTAATGTAGTAATTGTAGTAATTGTGGTCGCTCCATTGCATAAAGGGTAAATTCTTGGTAAAAGTTGTAGTTTATTGACGATAGCCACTCCATTAGGTAAGGGTAAAATCTTGGTAAAAAAAAAATTGTATAGTTACTTGACCATGAATGGTTTAAAATCTATCGCAGAAGGAGATCGTTGATTATACCACTTGCTTTCACTTGTTTTAATGCATGTAGCATGAGGGGATATTTTGCATGTAGTGACACTTGCACAAAGCTATCTTACCATGAAGGCTTTATTGGCCACCCTAACATGACATTCACTCCACACATCTATTAACCTAGGTTCATGTTAGGACATCAACTTAAAAATTAAGCAAATCATGGACTAGAATAGACCACAACAAAGTAAACAGTGAGATGGGTACGTTCCTTTCTATGTGTGTGCACCATACATCTGCATGTACCCGTCTTCACCCTTACCTCTCTCCTTGTTTTTCTCCCCTCTAAAGCTCTCTTCAGTTACTCTTATCTCCCCTTGCCTAACATGTGTCCGGCATACCCTGTCCTCTAGTAAATGAATAATGTAAGCTTGGGGGTTTGTTTGGCTTCGTGGAAGGCATGAGAAGAGAAATAAAGTTGCTTGAGAAACCTATAAAGAAAACATTATTTTCCTTAGTTGTATTTTAACAAGATTTTACTAGAGATTTAGGATTTATTCTCTTGAAGAGGAAAAAATCAGGTAACACTAGCATGCGTTACATTAGCATATGAGAGATGCTTGAAGATGGTCAATCCTTTTCATTATTTTATGGTAGCACTATGTAGCACTAAACATGCATTGATATATTTGAAACATGCATTAATATATGTATGAAACATGTGGGCACTTGAAGCTAGCTAGATGGCAAAACTTATGTGTATTAACACCTTTGACACATGTATCATATTTGGATTGATTGAAGAGGGCAAGAGCACATGTGGCACATAGGTGCATATGAGGTGCTTTGCACGTGTAGCGTCTAAGAAGATGAATGGTGGTACAATGAGTGTTGGGGAAGGATGCACGAACCAATGGATCTCGCAACCCCTACCAACATAATTATGGAATATCTGATGAACAAAAAATCACCACGCACGACGCAAAAGAATTTTTACGTGAAAACCCCTCTAATAGATATAAAAACCACGGAACCTCGTCTAGACAACAAATCAACTATATAAGAACATATTACACAGCGATCATGAGTTTATAATACGATCGGATTCAAATATCTTCACCCTTAGGTGGATTACAACCAAAGAGAATGAATAAGTATAAAGAGATCTCCTCAAACTGAGGAACTTGAAGAGGTTATGAACACAACCAACGTCGTGGATGAACATCATAACGAACCTGGTCTTCTTCTTCTTCTTCTTCTTCTTCTTCTCTCTCTCTCTCTCTCTCTCTCTCTCTCTCTCTCTGACATTTGTGTACTCTTGTTCTCACCCTAATCCCGCTATAGCATGCTTATATAGTACTTAAGTTGATATTAAAAACAAAACCCACAAACCAGTGTAAAACAGTCACACGGCCATCGATTGACCAACCCAAGTGTATTCAGTCGCCCGACACTGTCCAAAATAGTCCAGCAAGCAACTTACTAATCCGGGCGAGTTTCGATCACCTGACCCAACATGCTCGGTTGCCCGAAGACCCCCGAACTACACATATCTCCTCACTGCTGAGGAGGAACACCCCATCAATGAGGTCTCAAGTCTAATCGATTGGATCACAAATTACCACGTGGGGCGTAAGAGAAGATGGGTGGTGGCACATTAGCACAAGTGGGATACTTTGCACTTGTAAGGTGCAAGAGAAGATGGATGGTGACATATTGGCACATGTGGCATAATGGCAAGTGTGAGGCACGATAAAAGATGGACAATGGCTCATTTAACATGTGAAGCAATAAAAAATAAATGGTGGCACTTTTGGTGTAATTGTTGAGAAATTTAATTTTTTTGTCATGGAAAAATGCATTTCTTAAGATTGGAGGTGGGAAAATAAATTTGATTATTTTCCAATAAAGATAGAAAATGAAAAAAAAAATATATGTTTTCCATAATTCCGTAAAGAAAGGCTAAACAAATAGTAGAAAGTGTCATGGGAAACAATGTTCCACGCATGTCCAAAATACCACATGAACTTTGATAGAGGTCTCAAGTCTAATTGATTGGACCACAAGTTACAGCCGACCTTAGTGACTAACTTCCACCTATTAAGTGCAAACCTTTCAATATGTTGGTTCCACCACGAGGTTCACCAATTGAATTACTCATTAAGTTGGCCAACCATAGAAAACAATATCAAGGCATTGGTAAATGGCAAAATATAAGTGTAACTTATTGGAGTTAGGAGCCCCGCAGCGGAAGCAATCAAAGCAGGCGAGGAACAAACCTCAATGGCAATCACACAAGCAAATCAACACACACAAGAAGCAATCCGAATTTAATGCGGAAAAACCCCTCACAGTTAAAAAACCACGGCACAAAGCGACACCAATCCACTATGATATCAGAAGTTACAATAGATAGAAGAAACACAATCCAGATCACAGCCAACAAGAGAAATCTCAAGCTAATAAAGCTAATTCTCACATGAGAAGGACAAACCCATCCATTTCCCTCATCACATAGAACTCCAAGCTTCCACAGCGCTCTTTATCTTGCCCTAAAACTCTCTCAATCCATTGGCCCATTTGCAGTAACCCTAATCCCGGATTACATCCCCTTAAATAGGAGAAAATCGAGATTAGAAACTCCTTGTGCAACAAACCGCGCAAGAAACCAAGTCCAATTAGGAAACTGTCGACCGGCCAGATGCCCACAAAAGGCTTCAGCAACTTCTGTTTTGATCTCCACGGTGACTGATCGATCGATCAGCCGGTCGGTGGCCTCCGTCCATGGAGATTAGAGGTGCCCAATCCCAATAAACTCCACCACGACTCTAATCTTCATGCAACCTTGCCACACACATCTTCATCTCTACTCTGTGATCATCATAACTCCACCACTTCTCATGTTTCATCGACTTCATCCTTGCACATTTACCACCCGCTTGCTCATGTGGCCCTTGCGCGCATGCCACACACTAGCAACCGTAGATCCCACTGCCGATCCCGTAGCTCCACCATGAATAGTGCTCCCAATGAAACCTGATCCTAGTCGATGAACCTGATTGAGATATTGGCGTACCGATCCACCTTCTTCCACTCTACTTCTTTTATAAATACCGATTGCTTTCCATGTTTTTCTTTCACGGAATCTTTCTCCACATCGAATCTCATGCTAGAAAACGCCATTGATGTCTTGCCTCAGATTCTCTCTGCCTCTTTCTCAACTTTTATCTCTGATACCACTTGTTAGGGTTAGGAGCCTCGCAGCGGAAGCAATCAAAGCAGGCGAGGAACAAACCTCAATGGCAATCACATAAGCAAATCGATGCACATAAGAGGTAATCTGAATTTAACGTGGAAAAACCCCTCGCGGGTAAAAAACCACGGCACAAAGCGACACCAATCCACTATGATATCAGAAGTTACAATAGATAGAAGAAACACAATCCGGATCACAGCCCACAAGAGAAATCCCTAGCTAACAAAGCTAATTCTCACATGAGAATGACAAACCCATCCCTTTCCCTCATCTCAGAGAACTCCAAGCTTCCACATAGCTCTTTCTCTTGCCCTAGAACTCTCTCAATCCCTTGGCCCATTTGCGGTAACCCTAATCCCGGATTACATCCCCTTAAATAGGAGAAAACCGAGATTAGAAACTCCTTGCGCAATAAACCAAGTCCAATAAGAAAACTGCCGGCCGGATGCCCAAAAAAGGCTCCAGCAACTTCTGCTTTGATCTCCATGGTGACCAATCGGTCGACTGGCCGGTCGGTGGCCTCCGTCCATGGAGATTAGAGGCGTCCAATCCCGACATAACCCACTCAAAGGGTGAATATAGATGATTTTTTCACAAAGTGATTCTCATGGTGGGACCAACCTATTAGATGGATTGCATGTCGGATGCACTTAATAGGTTGGAAGTTATCCACTAGGTGGGATGTAACTTTTAGTCCAACTAGTTGGACCTGAGACATCTCCATATTGCATGTTCTAATTATTTCAATTGCTTTGAATGACTAATTTTGGATTCTGTTTATTTTTTCCTTTTCTTTTTTTTTTCTGTTTTCTTTTTTTATTGTCTTTTGAGAATCTCATCCCATATAGTAGAGATTTGCACGTTATAGTCAATGACACCTCTCTTTATTGCATGTTATAATTTATTGGTGTGTTTGAAATTTTTTATAAAGCTTAAAAGCAACCAGTTAAATTAGTAATTAGCTGAAAGTTAGCCAACTGCATAATTGCTACCGCTTTATGCATAGTTGCATAATTGCAACTGTACAGTTGAAACAAGAACTCGTGAGAACTTTTTTAGAACTCATCTCACTTGATATAAGCCTAAAATTTGAACAGTCCATGTGATGCATCACCCCATGAAACCCCCAAGGCCCAACTTTTATCCTGATCCAAAACTTTGGTGGGCCATGGAAAAATGAAACAGTGTCCTCCCTTGATTTGCCTCTCTCTTTGCTAAGGCCCACCAGAGTTTTGGATCAAGTTGAAAGTTAGGCCCTAGAGGTTTCATAGGGTGCCACATCACATGGACCATTTGGATATGAGAAATGCTCACACAACTTTTTGGACCATCCAACTAGTTGCATGATTCAAAGAGTATTTAATGAATAATTAACGTTGGTAAATTCTGTAGAGATAAAAGTAATTTTAAAGAGGAAAAATAGTTGTCAGTGTTAATGCAAAATCCACCAGAACTATCAGGTGAGCCAGCCCATGTTAGACTCAGCGCCTGAAATCTGTGGTTCAGGTGGACCACACAATTGAAACGAGTATATATAGAAAGCTTACCCTCCAAATTGTTTTCCTGGGTGTGGGCTGAAATTACGTTAGTTGTCTAACATGACACCACGCTAGGCGAAAGCTTCCGAAGCTTAGAATTATGGCTAAGTCCTAAAGAGAGGTGAATAGGACCAATTAAAAATTGCGCCAATTAAAAGCAATTAACACTTAGGCTTCCAAGTCAAGTGGGTTCAAGTACATAAAGTACAATAGATATAACTAATAGAGAAACTAGTCTATGTGATAGAGATATTGATCTTGTATGTGCATGTCCAACAAGTAAATACCTAGCATACAATCAATTCAAGCATTCTCATAATTCTACCAATTAAACTCATAAGCACGAATAGAAAAGGATGCACGAATCACAATTGCAAACACAGAGATGTAATGTGGTTTGACTAATTGTATACTCCACTCCCGGATGACACACTCTCCTCGAGTATACCGGATTTCACTGTCTTAAGAGTTTTCAATAGGTTGACCCCTAACCTTTACAATGGTTTTACAGGTTCACCACAAACCCACACGTATACACCTATGTTGGTGACGGTCCTACACAAAGACCTATACGTACTCACCTGCGTTGGTGGAACACGTTTACCCCTATGTCGGTGGCTCCCACAGAGACTTGTTAGGTTTTCTATTGGCTCACTTACAATCGATGCGGTTTTAATCCAAGGACATACGTGCACTCCTGCTCGAGGCTCTCACAGAGACTAATATGTACGCACCCGTGTTCGGTGAATTTTATCCTACAAAAGAACCTAAGTCCTACACAAGAACCTATTCGAGTTTGGGTTGTAAACTTTATACTCAATCCTACACAAGGAAGGAGTATATTGACTTTAACAAATGGCAACCTTATTTATCATATTGATCCGCTTTTGTAGCGCCTTCTTGAGATGCATTTTTACTTCTTGAATCCGCTTGTCCTGTACTCTCCCGATCTTTGATATGGATGCTTCAGCTCCTACGATCAGCTACCTTGCATATGTTGTACCAATGAAGCTACCAAGGTAATGGGAGGATGGTGGAATCTCCTATAATTAATGGACGGTTTCCAAATAGAGATTCACTTAGATGGACACTGTGGATGTTGATAGACATTAGAATTTACATATGAAATTGATATCTAAACTCTAAAGAAGGCATGAGATTATGTTCTTCTTGTAATGAAGCTTAGAATACTCATTAGAGTGAAGAATCACTAAGAAGAATGCATGAATCTCTTTAGAATAGAGCCCAGGAGGTATAGTAAAACTTGGAATATACTAGGGTTTCTAAAACACCAAAATCCATCATCTTTGTAAAGAGTCGGATGCTAGATTTATAGGAAAAAAGCTCCACTGGATTTATAACAGCTCAATCGATCGATCTTAATTCAAGTTAAGTGCAAAATGTTGAGGATGTTTTGCACACCTTTTATTGATCGAGCTTGGACATTCGATCGATCAAACTCAATTTGACTTAAGGGCAGAAAATCACTGGACGTTTCTAACCACATTTGATCGATCAACAGACTATTAATATGATCGAGGTTCGATTGACAGGTGCCCTTTTGTTGTTGTTTTAGGTTTCTAATTCACAGAAGCTTTACACCTCTTATAAGCCTATCTTAACATGTTCATTTCAAGGCTCTTAAGGCTTGGAAAGATGACTCAAGGTTTACCTATTAAGATCAAGTTATCTAGAAGCAGATTGTTTGGAACTTAAGGGGTCTAAGGCTAGGTTTACTAAGACACCTTATGCTTACTTGTTACTTCAAGCCTTGATGCATTGTCTTCTAGTATGTAGTCTTCAAATGTCTTCCAATGGAGGCTCAATTGACTTAAGACTCCCTAGCTCACGTCATTGACAAACCAAGGCACTAATAATGGGCCACGTAAATCACGTTTGGGCATGATTTTTGGGGCTCAGGTTTAGCTTTTGGTATAGCATCTAATGCATGGAGTGGATTTCACATGCTCAATTCTCCGGGTCCTACAAAAATCGAGGGTGGACATCTCTCTCCTAACTTTTTTCCATTGGTATGGCCCACTTCAATCACAAGTCAACCTAAATTTTTGGTTGGGGGCCAGCATGGAATTACACATCTAATGGTCAAAGTGGATCCCCATAAAGAATAAAGGGTGGAATAACTCTCAGACCTGTTCCTTACTTGCAAAGAAAGGAGCAAATTAGGTGCCGCCATGGCCTCACCCCTCAACGTGCGGCATGGACTATGGGGCCCACTTTGATGTATGTATTTATATATCCATGATGTCCATCTATTTTGCCAGATCTCTTTAGGGTATAAACCAAAAAATGAAGTAGATCCATAACTCAGGTGGACCTGATATAGGAACACTAGTGATTGAACAACAACCATTAAAAATTTACTAGGGTTCACCTTTTTTTTTTTGGGTCAGTACACACTTCCCACTATTAGTACACACACTCACACTGTTAGTCACACTTCAATGTTAGCCACCCCCACTTTGGGAATCGATACCAGGATCTTAGTGTTAAAACGCGGCTATCTTCACTCACTCTACCACTGTCCCGAAAGGTGTGGGTGTAGGGTCCACCTTAATGCCCACCTTAATATTTATTTTTCATCCCACCTGTTTATAAGGTCACATAGACCTGGATGAAGGGAAACAACAAATATCAGCTTGATCCAAAACTTTTGTAGTCCATAAGATGCTTTTAATAGTTAATCACCATTGTTTCATGTGGTGTGGTATATACAAGATTTTAATCTACTTGAGTTTTGGACTTACGCCCTAAAAGGAGCTCAAAAATAGATTGAGACTGTGGATATACAATACATGCACCATGTTGGGTCATGCCGGGGCGCATGGACGCGGATTGGCTAGTGACCCCAACACCAGCCCAGGGCTGGTGTCAAAGTTGTGTGGGCCCCACCATGATGTATGTGTTTTATCCACGCTGTCCATTCATTTTTCAACCTAATTTTAGGGCATGGGCTAAAAAATGAGGCAGATCCAAATCACAGGTGAACCACACCACAGGAAAACAATGTTGATTGAACGTCCACCATTAAAAACTTCCCAGGGCCCACTGTGATGTTTATTTGCCATCCAACCTGTTGATAAGGTCACATAGACCTGGATGAAGTGAAAACACAAATATCAGCTTGATCCAAAACTCCTGTGGCCTCCAAGAAGTTTTCAATGGTGGACGTTCAATTCCCACTGTTTCTTGTGGTGTGGCCCACCTGAGATTTGGATCTGCCTCATTTTTGGGCCCATGCCCTAAAATGAGGTGGAACAATGGATGGACAGCATGGATAAAACACATACATCATGGTGGGGCCCACACAGCTTTGACACCAGCCTCCTGGCTGGTGTTGGGGTCATTAGCCAATCCGCGTCCAGGGCGCACCTAATCAGCTCCCTAAGGTATCAATATTCTCTGACTGCGGTTGAACACAGCTTGGGGTGAGCAGCATATTGACGTGGTAAAATTTTGTGGGCTCCACCGTGATGGACAAGGATTGGCTAGTGACCCCATCACAGCCAAGGGGCTGGTGTCAAAGCTGTGTGGGCCCACCATGATGTATGTGTTTTATCCACGTTGTCCATCCATTTTCCACTGCATTTTAGGGCACGGGCCCAAAAATGAGGCAGATCCAAACCTCAGGTGGACCACACCGCAGGAAACAGTGATAATTAAACGTCCACTGTGGAAAACTTCTTGGAGGCTACATGAGTTTTGGATCAAGCTGATATTTGTGTTTTCACTTCATCCAGGTCTGTGCGACCTTATCAACAGGTTGGATGGCAAATAAACATCACGGTGGGCCCTTGGAAGTTTTTAATGGTGGACGTTCAATCAACACTGTTTTCCTGTGGTGTGGTCCACCTGAGATTTGGATCTGCCTTTTTTGGGCCCATGCCCTAAAATGAGGTGGAAAAATGGATGGACAGCGTGGATAAAACACATGCATCATGGTGGGGCCTACACAGCTTTGACACCAGCCCCTGGCTAGTGTTGGGGTCACTAGCCATACCATGCTTCTGCTTCTTAATTACGTATCGGGGTAAGGAATCTAGATGGAATTCGGGGCAGGTTCATCAGAAACGCATTGGGGTAAGGAATCTAGATGGAATTCGGGGCAGGTTCATCAGAAACGCATTGGGGTAAGGAATCTAGATGGAATTCGGGCCAGGTTCATCAGAAACGCATAGGCACCGAAACGATGGGAGGTTTCTTTTTGCATGGTGTTCCGCATACCACTGAACTGGTGGTGCGTTGACGTCACCAAGTTCTGTGGTCCCACCATGAATGTTTTATATCTAAACCGTCCATTCATTTGGAGAGATTTTTCTAGTAATTGGGACAAAAAATAACACATATCCAAAGCTCATGTGGACAACACCATTGAAAGAAGTGGGGATTGAACGTCTACCGTTGAAAACTTCTTAAGGTCACAGAAGGTTTGGATAAATCAGATATTTGTTTTTTTTTTTTTTTTCTTTTTCCCTTCATACAGGTCTGTGTGACTTTATACCAGGATATATTGTCAAATAAATATCAGTGGGCCCTGGGATGGTTTCAACGGTGGGAATCATTGCCAGCCTGCTTTCTGTGGTAGGGTCCACTTGAGTGTTGGATCTGCCTATTTTTGTGTTCATTCTCTAAAATGATCTTGCCAAATTTATGAACGGTGTAGATATAATACATACATCATAGTTTGGGCCATAAAACTTGGTTACGCGTCAACACACCACCGGAGCCACGCAGTCCGCTCTCCCCTCCGTTCTCCGTTCTGTTCTGACATATTTTTGTCTTTTTGTGAGTTTTTCTCTTCTGATGGGCGCGGCTGATTTGTTTACCCTATTTTGGACTTTTAAGTTACTTTAGTTAGGTTTTTGACTCAGAATCAGATTGTTGGGCCTACCTAGAATGTATATGTTTTATCTATTCCGCCCATATGTTTTTCCAGCTCCTTTTAGGGTTTGAGCCCAAAATTTAAGCATATCCAAATCTCAAGTGGACCATGCCACGGGAAACAATGGGAATAATGATTTTCACCATTGAAACCTTTCCAAGCCCTACAGTGATGTTTATTTGTCATCCAACCTGTTCATAAGATCACAGGGATATGGATGAAGGGAAAACACAAATATCAGCTTGATCCAAAATTTCTGTGTCCTCCGATAATTTTTCAATGGTAGACATTCAGTTCACACTTTTCGTGTGGTGTGGTCCACTTTAGACCATACCTAAAATTTTCTGTTAAGATAATGGACGGAGTGGATAAAATACGTAAATAATGGTGGGCCCCATAGAGTTTACTCTGCACGTAAGCATGCGGAGTTACCATGGCCCTCTCTTATTTTAGTAGGGTTGCCATGGCCATGGTTTAAAAACTATGACCGTTTTCGGGAATCCTTCCATTGCTAGCATATCTACCACTTTTCAATCTAGGCATTTGAAAGCGAATTGAATTTCATGGATTTGAGAACTACTTATTGTGATGTATGGAATTTATACAACAAAGGTAAGAATGTTAGAATTATTAAACAAAAGTTCTACCTTGGAATCATAAGCACATATAAAATAGTATTTATTAAATAGATGAGGATTGGACTTATTTTGTTTATCCACCTAATATTGATTGTTCATTTTCCATGTTATTAAACGGATGCTTAACTTCATCTCATTGGCGTGATTTTACGTTATGGCTTGTCCCTAGTTAGTTGTATAAAGGATGTCAAGAAAATAGTTAGAAACCAAAATCAATATAAAGCATAAAATTAGATGAAACAAGACTTTAGAGCATGTATCAGATACGTTATCCTTTAAGTGTTATTCGACCCCTCTCGTGTGTATGAGATCGCTGTTGGTTTCTAGCGAACTGCTTTCAGGATACGACAAGTTTTGATGGTTCTACATGTGGTAATCACGAAGAGACTACTACAGGAACTCAGTACGCAGTTTTCTATTCTTGCAAACAGTGTATGGTGAAAATAAGAACCCACTTTTGCTTACAACGAAAGAAATGAGACAACAGATGTGTTATATTTAATCCTCAATTTACAAAGGGTTTTATAAAGAATGAATGGTAATGTGTTTTCGCAAAAATGGCGTTTCTTAAAGATGCATCCAAAATCGTTTATAACAGTCGGGTCACTTAAGAAGAGACATGACTTAACTCAAAATGAGGATGTAACTAATTCTTATAACGTTGAAATTTGCCAACCGTTTAGCACAATGGAAATGTCTGGCCGACCGAAATATAGTAACAGTCGATATTCATAAGCATATTTGTGATGTGGCCATTTCTAGCTAATCGATCTATGAAATGGTCGATAACAGTCGCCCAATCGACTCAACAGTTGAAATTCACCGGCCATTTAGTGCACCAATCGTTATTTGTTGACCAATCGGTGGTATGGTCGTATTTCTCGGTCGATAGGTGAAACGACTAATTACTTTCTGTCAATTGATGCACTGGCTGTTCACAACAATTTGATCACTACAATGATTGTTCTCTCCCAGTCGATCCTGCAATGGACATACTCGCTACGACCAATTCTACAATGGTGTAACCTAGTTGCACTGGATCACATCCTTCCACGGATTTAAAAGGTCTTACTCACCCTCCCTCTATGTAACACCCCGTACTTTCTTATACTCGGGTGTTACCACGAGAATCCAAAGTATATGTGTATGTGTAATGCCCTTCCGTGACTCTTTCGTCAATGTGTGTGCGACTCCTGGTGCCCCGGACTGACAGTGCATAGTTTGCACCCAAATGACCAAAGTCTTGAGATCCCGAAACCTCGTTATATTGACCGCGCCGTCCTCACGATCGCAACGGTGAAAACAGTGCGTCGATCTGATACCCGAGTGCAAAGATATGGACATTTAATCAAAACACCCGAAAAAAATGTAGTTGTGCACACTCGTGTGGGGCCACCCAATGTGGGGCCCACTACACGATCTCCTAGGCAATCATCTCCCTCTCCTTGACATGATTGTAATAATTACTAAATAAATAAATAAATAAATAAAAAGTAATAATATATATAATAATGATGAAAATAAGGAAATAAATAAAATAAATTAATAAAATAAATAATATAAAAAAAAGGAGGTGTAATGATGACTATCATCTCAACCCATGCCTCATCACTCCTCTCCCACGTCACCCCTTCCCCCTCCATTCCTTCATTTAATACATCAAATAAAATAAAATTAAAAATAAAAAGAAAGGAGATGAAATGGTATATAGCTAGGGAGGGAGAGACGTTTCTCTCCTTCCATCCTTCCTTTCTTCTTCCTTCATCTGCCATCCACGCCCTCACTATGTGTGTGTGTGTGTGAGAGAGAGAGGAGTGGGCCATCTTCATCAACCTCCCCTCCATCTCAACCATTCATTCGCTTCAACCATCAATATCAACCATTGAACGAGGAGATCGAAGTAGGTACACCCCTCCACCTTTCATTCCCTTTGATTTTCTCATTTTCTTTATTGGTGATGAATCAAGGTGAACCATAGATGTGGGCCCCGCTTTGAGGAAACGGATGCCATCTAGAGCTCCTTGTCATTTGATGGCATGGATGAAGAGGAAAGAACAAGGATTAGCTTGATTTGGTATCCTTTAGGGACCCACTATCTATGGCTCCACTATGGTGTTCATCTACCATCCATCCTAATCTAACGGTCACAAAGACCTAGATGAAGGGAATACAAAAATATCAGCCTGACCATTGTGATGTCTATAGGTAGATCCAAAACCATTAGATGGTGGACCACACTAGGGAGCTTAAATCCCCTGCACACACCATACTATTATATATACAAATAAATAAATAATAATAAAGAGAGAGAGAGAGAGAGAGAGAGAGAGAGAGAGTGTGTCCAGACGCTGGGAGCAGCGTCCAGATATCATGAGGTGGACGGCCTGGCCCCACTTTTGGATCCCACCTCGATGTTTCTTAGAAATTCATGTCGTCCATCAGTTTTCTCATATCATTTTAGGGCAGGATACAAAAAAATGAGGCTGATCTAGATCTACAGTGGGCTGCACCGTAGGGGACAGTGGGAACATTGAATGTCCACTGCTGAAACCTTCCTTGGCCTATTGTGATGTTTTCATGAAAGATAACCTGCCCAAATCAGGTCTCGTTGGGATTAGCATAAGCTGAAGGACCTGATGGATGGAGTGGATCGACTATTTATGAGACCCACTTCTATTTAAAGAATGAGAGAAGAGATAGGAAAAGAATAAAAGAAAAAGTAGTTTTTTTGGTCTTGAAAATGGCCCCATGTGTGGGAACCACTATGTTATATCCACACCGTCCATCTGTCTCTCCATATGATTTTAGGCAAGGGGCCGAAAAATGAAGAAGATCCAGATCTCTAGTGGGCCGTACCGGAAGAAACAATACAGAACATTGAAACCTTCCCAAGGCCCACTATCATGTTTCTGTACAACGAAACCTACCCAAATCACAGCTCGTTAGGCCCACATTAAGCCGGCCAATCTGATGGACGATTTGGATTTTCCATGTGGACATCACCGTGTAGGAGAAATAAAATAAAAATAAAAAAATAAAAAAAAAATGAAGAAAACAAGTCACTGGGGCAGCCTCCGTCCAGAGGACGTTGGTGCCAGCTGCGTGAGGGCGGAAGCCCCTTTGGGCGCTACCCCGAGGGCCCCACTCGGGACCCCACCATGATGTATCGGTTTTATCCATAGCGTTCATCTGCTTTGCCAGCTCATTTTAGGACATGGGCCCAAGAATGAGGCATGTCCAAGTCTCAGGTGGGCCACACCATAGAAAGCAGTGGGGACAGTGATGTCCACCATTGAAACTTCACAGGGCCAGCTTGTAGGGTCCACCTTGATGTATATAGTCTATCTATGCGGTTCACCTATTTTAGCACCTCATTGTAGGGCCGATAGTTCTTAATAATGTGGCCCAACTAGATGGGACCCACCTTTTATCTATGTTTTATGCACATTTGTCCTTGCTGCCCATTTCTATTTAAAAAAAATGTACATTAGATTTTAGTGTTTTAGGCCATGTTTGGGTGTCCTTGGTGGGCCCCACGTGTGAGCAATGTAGAGGCCACTACTCAAACCTTTTATTTGGTATATGTGGCAACACGAATGACACATCACCTGGGTCGAAGCGGACCCCACGCGATCGGGAAGTTGATCCCAAAATGGGGCTGGGAATTGTTGTGCAGAAAATTCTGAACAGAAATTTCAAATAACCATATTTGTCCATGGGGTAAAACTTGCACGTGTACATCCAGCACGTCATATAAGGTGTCTTTTGTAGAACACACATGGGTCTATCAGGGACACTTTGAGGAATGCAAAAAGGTGGCCCCATTTGATCATGGAGCCTGCCTAAAGTGGGGCCAAAATCAATTATGGGTTACATTTCTGCACAGTTTTTCCAAGTACTTATCTTTGGGCCATCGCTATAAATTGTATATAACCAATCTAGGAAGTATGTCTAGTGGTTTCTTAAGCCCATATATGGGTTTACAAGGGGGACTTGACAACACGCCAAAAGGTGGTCCCATTTGATGGCGGTATGTGCTCAAAGTTGGGCCAAAATCATTTCCGCACTACCATTTCTGCACAACTCCAAGTACCCATGTTTGGGCCTTTGTTAAAAATTGTACACACGCAAATAAAGGGATCCGTCTTATGAGTTTTGAAGAGCATACATTGGTCTGTGAAGTGGTCATTTTATTTCTCTAAAAGATGGCCCCTTGTGATCACAAATTGGACCCAAACTTAGCCCAAAACCATTTATGCATATAAAGTCCGTTTAATTAAAAATCTACGTGGGGTCACATCTATGGAATCCACCACCTTCCTAAAGTATTAAATAGGTCATTTAAACCTTAAAACTTGAATTTAGAGCCACCACCATAGGGTTGATCTTAACCGTATAAATTATGGATATGACAATCTAACCGCATAAATGGTCTAAAACATGGTAGGGTCGAATTCTAGCGAGCGTGTACATGTTTCAAGCAACATTGAAAGATGCTTCGATTCTTAAGGTGATGATTCCTCCCCTTGAGCTTTCTTCCTTCATGTTAATTAAGTAATAGATTTACTCATATATGACTGAAAATTTTACTCTGTCTCATGATTACCTCTGTTGTTTGATTTTGTCATAAATCATATGTTTAATCTTGTTATACGTGAATTTCTTTATAACTGTGAATTATTTACGAATTTTGGAATTGTCATTTTCAATCATCATGTTTGGAATATGAAAGTGCAATGTGAATTTGAATGGTTGCGATCACCTATATTTGATGGGACCTTAAACTGGTGGCCTTTAGAAGTGATTTATTGGAAAGATTCCTAATGGTATCCTTAGATGGAATTGTTGGACTAGTATGGAAATATTTTTGATGACGTCCTTATATGGACTTGTTGGGCTGAATGTCCTATTGAGATGAGTTGTTGGGATTCCCGATGGACTTGATGGACCAATGGTCCTGTGAGATAAATTATTGATTATGTCCCTAGTGGGACTCGTGTGGAAATATTTTGGAGAATTATTGTGATGAAAGGCCACTAGTTGTAAGGGAATGTCATAATTGGTTTAGATTGTAAATTGGAATAATAATGGTTGGTTTAATCATGCATATCATGGCACAGACGGGACGTGTGGTGACGAGCCATATTACCATCGGGTGGTCTGGTTGCTGAGAGCACGTGCCCTCGAGGTATTTTCGCTGGCTCTAGACCACCATAGAGTGTGTCATTCACTGAGAGCACGTACCTTTGGTATTTTCGCTGGTGATGACCACTCGTGATATTGTGGGGCTGATGTGTGTCCTTAGTGACTTCCAGACCACTGGGTGAGGCCGATGTGTGTCCTTAGTGACTTTCAGATCACCAATTGATGGATTTGCATTGTGGGGCTGATGTGTGTCCTTAGTGACTTCCAGACCACATTTTCCAGCTGGATGTGCATCCCCAAGCTGAGGGACATGTGCATGCATTCAATGCATTTAAGAAAGATTGCATCATGGATGTTTTGTACATTTTTTTTATTCTTCTTGATTAATGTGTGGGTGTGTAATCTTGAGGGGACCTCACACTGAGCTGGCCACTCATGCTGTTATATTTCAAATGTATAGTTGGTGCAAGTAATTTGAATAATGTACAGGTTATACTGGAATGGAGCAGGATGCTCAGGTTATGCTGATGTCATGGATCGAAGAGCCGTGTTTCATGGTTGCTACTTTAAATTTTGTATATAATTGTACTTATTTATTAGTGTATTCTGAATTAAATTTGAGATATTCGGTTTGTATAAGCCTTATGGGCAACACTCTGCGATATTTGTTGTATCTTTCCTATATGCATGGTTTGTTTTCTTCCGCGGTGAATACCCTTCTTGGAATGACAGTTGAAAATGGACTGAAATATGGGTTTCTTCATAGGCTAATGTCTGGGTTTTTGATACACGAGTCTAGATCACTCGGGTCGCGAAAATCCAGGGCGTTACACTCTAGGACTTAGCCATAGTTATATAAGCTCCGCTCTAAGCTTCCGCAAAGCATAGCGTCCTCAGTTGTGAGCAATAGGCGTAATTTCACTTCCTTAGCCTTAGAACCATTAAAAGAACATAATAAAATAAACTAAAGAGGTACCCAAACTGCTAGAAAAAGAATAAGCCCAAATAACAGTTTTTAGGGGTTTGTAAGACCGTCCGACCCTCCTGTAGGACCATCCAACTTACTGTTCGGACAGTCCGACAATGCTCGAAACGCACTATCTGGTTCAGCGTTCTGTAGGACCATTCGACTCTATCTTAGGATAGTCCGAAAATACCGTTTTCTAGCTGTTGGAACTTCATTTATATATATATGTGTGTGTGTGTGTGTGTGTGTGTGTGTGTGTGTGTGTGTGTGGCTTATATTCTTGGCTAGTGAGGGGATTTTTAATGCATTACAAGTCTAGGTGTTTTCCACTCCTATCCTCTATCTTAGCTAACAATTCAAAGAGTTTTCATGCCTCTTCTACGTGCTTAACCACTCCTATGAGCACTTTAAAGCTCATCTTTGAAGATGGGCATGAACTCTTCCATTCCTAGAGATTAGACATAAACCTTTAGTTAAAACCATTGTCCAAATCCTTTAAAAGACCTTCTAGGTGAATCTCTTAGTTAGAACAAGCTACCTATCACATGTAGGAGATTTCACCATCCACCCAAGCCTTGGTCACCTTAATTGGAGCATCTTATGTAAGGCGAATGGATCGTTGGAGCTGAAGACAATCGTGGGAGCAATGAGTCACGATTTCAAGCACTGGAGATCTTTGAAGACGCAACTTGGAAAGACGCTACAAAAGGGGCCCAATTCGACAAGTAAATTGTCAAGATTAAGAGTCCAATTCATGCTCTTTTCTTTTGTAGGATTGAGTATGATAGTTTGAGAACCAAACTCAAACTAGGTTCTTGTGTAGAACCTTGACTCTTGTGTAGAGCCTAAATGGTAAGTATCCAAGGGGAGCCTCTAGTGGGAGAAGCACGCGGGTTCTTGTGTAGAACAAAGGTTGATTGGTTAGTTTATTGAAAACCAACAGAAGTCTCTAAGTGGGGAGCCACCGACACGGGTAAGTACGTGGTTTACTAACAAGGGTGCATTCATGTATGTTCTTGTGTAGAACCCTGTCCTTATGTAGGATTGTCTAGGTTGAGAGGTGAACTTATTCAAAACCTTCATCTGGGTTGAGAGGTGAACCCATTGTAAAACCTTCAGTATAGGTTGAGAAGTGAACCCATTATAAAACCTTCGGTATAGGTTGAGAAGTGAACCTGATTTAAAACCTTCGTTATAGTGAAATCCAGTGAAATCCGGTGCACTCATGGGTTGGGTAAGGCAACCGGGAGTGGAGTAGGGAAACCGAATCACTATACATCGTTGTGTTTGTGATTGTATTTGAGCACATTTCTATTCATGCATTGTTGTTTAATTTAATGAATTATATGAATGTTCAATGGAAAGTATGCTAGGCACTAGATAAGCAAATTCACACACAAGATGTATTTTCACAAATAGACTAGTTGTTTAAATGCTTTATCATTTGTAGTCTAGGTGATTAGCCCCACTTGGCTTGAAAGCCAATTTAATGCTTTATTTTAATTTAATTAAGACATGATTTTTAAAAGGTCCTAATCACCCCTCTCCCCTCTTGAACATAGTCATAGTTTTGAGCTTCACTCTTTGAGCTTCCGCAAAGTGCACGTAGCCTAATTGTGAGTTGGATAGGCGCAATTTCAATTGGTATTAGAGAAGGGTAGGTTACTCTGGAGAGCAAGTGTGAGTTTCTCTTGAAGGACTTAACCATCTGGAGTTGCCACACCCCGAAATTCGGGTACCCGAATAGGTTATTCAGGACCGAATCCTGAGATCGTGAGTTTTAATAGATCGATAATAATTACAATTCACATAATTTCATCAAAATTTACTAGATATTTAAAGCAATCTAAAACGAAAATACTACTAAAATAATTCTCATGAATGTAATATTCGCTCATTTTAACTCTCTTGATAGTTTTCTTACATCGAAATTTAGAACTCGAACTAAATAAAAATTAAATTCAAATTCGAATTAAACTTAAATTGCTAGAAAGAGAAAACTAGTATTAGAGGCCCGCTTACTCGTAATATTCCAGCTTTGCACCTGTGGATGGTTGTAATTGTATAAGCATAATAGCCCAGTGGGATAATTTCTTATCCAAAATTTGAATTATGCAGATTATATAAGAATTTATAAATAAAATAGATAATTGAATTATAATACAAAGAACAAAGGAAGATGCAGTACTGAAATCGTAAATATATCATGAATGTCATACCTTCCATGAATTTTTATAAATAATCAATTAAATATAAATAATCTCTTACAACACCGTACCCAAGTGGATGGTCACATTGCATTAACTGCCCACGCACTGGTACCTCGAGGTGAGGGACCCATTCACACGTTAGTTGGTCAGACTACTGCTCCAGTTGTACTTTTAACGTATGTTCGCACACAATTATACTCATACGCCGTACACAAAGGAGACTCTAAAGGATCCAATGGGTTCTAGGGTCTTTCACCCAAGGGGTCACGATTGCCCTACTTGCTGGCTTTAAGGTCTTCTACCCAAGGGACACAATCGCTCTACTTGTTGGCTTTAGGATCTCTCACCTAAGGGACACAATCGCCCTACTTAAACTTTTTTCTTTCACAATTTAATATTCAATAGGAATGCATGTCATATCATGAATGATTCAAAATCAATAATAAAACAATTCAGTAAATCAGATTTCCATATAAGGTTACATAATTAACCAACATTATTAAGGTTAGCTATATAAATAATTTATATAAACTCTTTTTTCTATTTAAAACAGAATATGATAATATAATTCTGCGATAAATAAATAAATAAAATAGTGTTAGAATTTTCAAATTTTATATTATAGTACAAGAGTTTTTTTTATTTTTAACAAATACGAAATAATGCCTGCTGTTATAGGTATATTACGAGCTGATTTTAGATCGAATATAACCCGACCTAGCTAAAAGTCAGAACTATTTGACCTGAAGTAACGTTAGACTCCTCGACTTCGACTGAAAGACGACAATTGCCTTACAACCACGAATGCCGAGACCTTAGGCTTTGGCTAGGAAAATAGGTGAGAGATCTGGAGAATTGTCGAGGAATATGTAAACGTCTTCCATAACTATGGAATGACTCAAGGATCGCGGTGATCCGAGAATCCCTCTCCTGAAATTCCGGCCTCAAAGAGGGGATATAATCTTGCAACCTAAGTCTATAAAAGGATATGTCCTGTTCACTATCAAGGTACGATGCAAAAACTTATTTGAAAAGAGATATTCAATTGTTCAAGATCCAACTGACTTAGGCATCAGAGGACTAACAGCCGATCCTCGGCCACCTCTTAGCCATTGTTCTGTCTTTGCAGGTCTTGAATCAGAAGATCAAAATCCTTCTTCATCCTCGAGATCGATCACCGATCTCATCTCATTCGTTACTAAGATTCAGTAACAACAGTTGGCACTGTCTGTGGGAACTTACGACAAGTCATGTTCTCACTCAAGAGCTTCCAAGAAGTATCCCCTCCGTCAAAAAGACTTCGGATGGCTAGTAAAAGAAAATACAAAGGGAAAGCCCCTGCAATCGCTGGGCCAACGAGGCTCCACGATTCGACGACGATGAATCCGTTCATGAAACGCCCGCCCTTTGAATAAGAAGTTCACCCCCTCACTTTGTTCAGCAGAATGGATGACAAAGGTCTCGCAATCGTGAAACCAGACTGTCTGCTCTTGAAGAACAAGTGGGAGGTGTCGCTGAACGATTAGGAGGTGTGGACTGAATAGTTCGGACACTTCAACCAACAACTTAATGAAATCAAAGCTCTCTTAGAGCATAACACAACCGTCTCCGATCTATAGAGGCAATGGTGACCCTCAGCAATCTCATCAAGTTCCCCGCTACAACGTTCTCTCCCAGTTCCGAATCAAGGACGTGTTGAGGAAGAGGAAGTTTCCAGTCGAGCGACAAGCGCGAGAACTCGATCTGCGGCCAGTCTGCCCGCAAGTGATTTGCGTCACAAGCTTGAAGAAAAAAGGTCGGCTCGTCTAGATCATGATCATATGGATGATAACATAAATCCATTAGAAGTTGAGCTGAAAGAACTTCGAGAACGCGTGGGCGATCTTCAAAAGACACAACGAACCCGAGCACCAATCGCAATAGATGCATTAGTCGACTCATCTGAATCGTCATTTACTGAAGAGATCTGCGAGGAACCACTTCCCAAAGGGTTCAAGATCCCTCAACTTAAACAATACACTGGGATAGGGGACCCAGCAAAACATTTGGAGAATTTCAAAGTCCGAATGGAGCTCCTCGGAGTCAACGAGCACATCATGTGTAAAGCTTTTCCCCTGTCATGAACGAGCTTGGCCTAGACTTGGTTTCAAAATCTAAAACCGAAGTTAATCAGCTTGTTTGCCCAACTAAGTAGGGCCTTTGCTACCCAGTTCATCGGAAGCATCGACCCGAGAAAGCATTCAACTTATCTCGCCGCTGTCAAACAAAAAGAAGACGAGTCGTTAAAGGACTACCTTGCACGCTTCAATGCCGAGGCTGTCCAAGTAGAGAACCTTTCTCAGGACATGTTGCTCCATACAATGTTCGGAGGATTACGAGATAAGAAATTCCTCTGGTCCGTGGGAGAGGAACCACCTCAGTCTGTGGTGGAATTCCTGGATCGAGCTGCTAAGCACATCAATGTGGAAGAGTTAGTTAATGCACACAGGTCGTCTTCCAGAAGCAGAGATTGTAAAGAGTAGGAAAATTTAAAAAGACATAAACCAGATCGAAGGTCACCCGGTCAAAGCAGCGCTCCCCGAGGAATCAAAGCTTCAACCCCTCGATTTGAAAATACACGCCGCTTAATACGACCGTCAAGGAAATTTTCCTAGATGAAAAGGGTAAGCAGATGTTTGGACGGCCAACGAAAATCAAAACCAACCCCGACAGGAGGTCGAAATCAAAATATTGCCTGTATCATAAAGGCCACGGTCATAATACAGTAGATTGTTTCGATCTAAAGCGGTAGATAGAAACCCTCATTCAACAGGGATTACTAAAAGATTACATCGCCCAGCGTAAGGAGGACCGGAGGGCGGTAGATAGGAATGACCAAACCGAAGAACAGATCGACAACAATTCTGTAGAAGAAATCCACATGATCTTTGGTGGGTCGACTATCGGGGACTCCGGTAATGCTCGAAAGGCTTATGTACGACAAGGTAGGACATTCGAGCAAGGACTTTCCGTGAACATTGCGAGCTGACCTGTGAAATTTGCAAAGGTCACCCCTTGTGCATTAACATTCACCGAGGAAGATGCCAAAGGTGTCCTCCATCCCCACGATGATTTGCTTGTGATGTCAATGGTGGTCGCCAACAAAAAACTCCATAGAATGATGGTCGATACGGGTAGCTCGGTAGACATCTTGTACATCACAGCATTAGAGAAGATGAAAATTGACCGATCCAGGTTGAGGCAGGTCAAAATAGCATTGACCAGATTCATAGAAGATAGTGTAATGCCAGAAGGGGAGATAACTCTTCCGGTCACAGCAGGAGAAGAACCTAATCAAAGGATGATTATGGTCGATTTTTTCATTGTTAACACCCCATCCGTCTACAATGCGATAGTCGGCTGTCCCATCCTTTAGGCTCTCAAAGCTGGGATCCCATATACCACTTAGCTATGAAGTTCGAGACTGACGAAGGTGTCAGAGTGGTGAGAGGAGATCAACAGGAGGCCCACTGGTGTTATGAATTAACCTTGCGTGGAAAAAGCTTGTTTTCGGCGGTATCACGCACGACCCCCCTGGGATCCCAAAGAAGAAATAGGAGAGCGCGGATCACCCGCTAAGGAACTGATCGAAGTCCCGTTATCGGATGACGAGCTAACCCGGGTCATTAGAATCAGATCCCAACTGAATGAAAAAGTATGGAGAGGGCTGACCACAATTCTGAAGGAGCACGCAGATGTATTAGCGTGGTCTCATCAAGATATGCTGGGAATCAGCCCAGAAATAATGGTCCACCGACTGAACATCGATCCGACCTTCACGACAGTTCGCCAGAAACGACGACCCTTCAACATAGAAAGGTACGTTGTGATCAAAGAAGAAGTTAAGAAATTGTGTAAGGCAGGATTTATCGAAGAAATACACTATCTCGATTGGCTCGTTAATGTCGTCTTGGTGAAAAAAACCAATGGAAAATGGAGAGTTTGTGTGAACTACACTGACCTCAACAAAGCTTGTTTGAAAGACAGCTTCCCATTGCCCAGAATAAATCAGCTCGTCGACGCAACGTCGGGTTTCGAGCTCCTCAGTTTTATGGATGCATATTCTAGATATAACCAAATTCGGATGCATGCTCCCGACAAGCAAAAGACAACATTCATCACAGACCGAGGCCTTTATTGCTATAGGGTAATGCCCTTCGGACTTAAAAACGTAAGGGCAACCTACCAGCGCTTGGTCAACAAAATGTTTGCCGAACATATCAGCAAAACCATGGAGGTCTACGCGGACGACATGCTCGTTAAGAGCCTAAAGTCGGAAAACCATGTCGAAGACCTCTGCACCATGTTCGGTATTTTGAAGAAATACCGGATGAAGTTCAACCCCAGCAAATGTGCCTTTGGAGTGAGCTTGGGAAAATTTCTTGGCTTCTTGGTAAACTAAAGGGGATAGAAGCCAATCCGAAGAAGATCTGAGCGTTGATCGACATGAGCTTACCTACTACTGTGAAAGAAGTCCAACGCCTCACGGGGAGAATTACGACTCTCAACAGGTTTGTCTCAAGGGCCACTGATTGGTGTCTCCCATTCTTCAAGCAACTCCACAAATGCAAAGAAATGATCTGGACGCCAGAATGTAAGAAGGCCTTCCTCGAGCCTAAAAACTACCTCGGATCTCCGCCTTTACTATCCAAACCAATGCAAGGGAAAGAATTACTTCTGTACTTAGCTGTCTCACTAGCAGCCATCAGCTTGGTCCTGATCCGTAATGACAAAGGGACGCAGAGGCCAGTTTACTACGTCAGCAAAGCCCTGCTCGATGCGGAAACACGATACCCAAATATCGAAAAACTACCACTAACACTGATCACGACGGCTAGGCGACTGAGACCTTACTTCCAGGCACATCCAATAGCTGTGTTAATGGATCAACCACAATGATAAGTATTGCAGAAGCCAGAAATTTCAGGTCATCTCGTCAAATGGGCTGTTGAACTCGGTGAGTTCGATATACAATAACGACCTTGTATCGCTATCAAAGGTCAAGCTGTGGCTGATTTTATTGTCGAATTCACCAGTCCCCCAAGCGACCAGCATGCTCATGAATCAAGTCGACCTTTTGAAAAAAAGCAATAAAAAAGCTTCTCGGAAGGTGATCTAATAACATCCGTATGGTTGTTATACATCGACGGTTTGTCAAATTCACAGGGTAGTGGGGCTGGCCTCATCTTAACTTCTCCGGACGGGGTAAAGGTTTAGTATGCACTGAGGTTCGGCTTTCGAGCCTCCAATAATGAAGAAAAATATGAAGCTCTCCTAGCCAGACTATGCCTTGCTTCTGTGATAGGAGTCCGAGAAGTAAAGGTGTACAATGATTCACAATCAGTGGTCGGTCAGGTGACCACGGAATACCAGGAAAAATGAAAAAAATGAGCACATATCTAGCAAAATCTTGAGAATTTCTATCTCGATTTGACTATTATGAGTTCGTTCAGGTTCCGAGAACTCGACACACCAATGCGGACTCATTGGCAAAACTGGCATCAGCGGTGGATGGAGAGCTCAGAAGGTCGATTCCCAACGAATTCATCCCCTATCGAAGTATATTTCAAGAAGAATCGAGTGAGGTATGTCCGGTATCAGCTAGCCTGAACTGGATGGATCCCATCATTCGCTTTCTACAAAGAGGTGAACTACCCGAAGACAAAAAAGAGGCGCAAAGGATCTGTTACAGGTCGGCTCGTTATACATTGATCGACGAAATTCTCTATAAAAAGGGTTTCTCCCTCCCTTGCCTACATTGTGTAGGACCCAAGGAGGCCGACTATGTCCTTCGAGAAATCCATTTCGGCAGCTGTGGAAATCATTCCGGAAGCAGAGCACTTGTGTAAAAAGTAATCCGTTAAAGATATTACTGGCCCACCATCTAGAAGGATGCTCGAAAAATAGTCAAAAGTGTGACAAATGTCAGCGATTCACTCCAGTTCCCCACCTGTTACCAGAAGAGCTCACTCCCATGTTCGGACCATGGCCGTTCGCCCAATGGGGAGTTAATATCATTGGCCCCCTCCCAATGGGCAAAGGACAAGTGAAATACGAGATTATCGCCATTGATTACTTCACGAAGTAGGCCGAGGCAGAACCATTTGCCACGATTACAGAAAATAAAACTACGGATTTCATCTGAAAGTTGATCATATGCTGGTTCGAAATCCCAAATACTATAATCTCTGATAACGGACGTCAGTTTGACAACATGAAATTTCAAAAGTTCTGTAGAAATTTGGGCATAAAAAATGTGTACTCGTCTCTTCATCACCCCCAAGCCAATAGCTAGGTCGAAGTCGTCAACAAAATCATCAAGAACCATCTCAAAATGAAGCTCGGTGAAAGGAAGGGAGCATGGGCGGAAGAACTCCTGGAAGTATTATGGGCTTATAGAACCACAGCTTAGTCCACTACCGGGGAGACACCCTTCTACTTGGCTTTTGGAGCGGAGGCTGTGATTCCGGTCGAGGTTGTCATCAGCCCTGATCAGAATGAAAGTTAGCTTTAAGTAAACCTCGACCTGCTTGACGAAGTAAGGGAAACTTCTCAAATGCGAATAGCGGCATATCAGCACAGCGTCAAGCGATATTACAACTCACGAGTGAGAAAATGACAATTCAGAGTAGGAGACTTCATCCTAAAAAAAATCAGTAAAGAAATCAAAGATAAGATAGGGGCCTTCAGTCCTAATTGGGAAGGTCCATAAAAAGTGCTAAGCTCGTTTCGCCCTAACACTTATTGGCTAAAAAATATGGAAGGCCGACCTCTCCCTCATCCATGGAATTCCGAGCACCTTAAAGTTTATTATCCATAAGTGAGTTGGGTACGCGAATAAGGTGAAGATCTGTACACTAAAGTTTTTTCAATAAAGATAGAATTTTTCATAAGGTCGAACATGTTTCTAGACCTGTGTTCAATACCTAAAATTGAAAATTCAAGCATTAGCAAAGGGAGCCCGAATTCGGTCATGAGATCGTCAGCTCGGATTCATCATGCTACATAGAGCAAGCATGACCACTAGTAGCCTAAAGCTTGACACAAGCCTAAAGTCAAAAACAACAGAAAGCGTAATATCATTTCAGTTGGCATAGCTACGAGCTACAAGTCATATATCGAACTCTTTCCAACTACCTTAGAAAATATCGTTCGTTCGAGAACATAATGAATAAATCACAGAAGCATGAATAAAATGCACGAGTGATAAAAATAAAAGCCTCAGCAGGGCTCAAAAATTTCTATGCTATGCCTCAGAAGGGCTCGAAATATTCATGAAAATCCCTTACGAGATGTAAAAAAAAAAAAAAAAAAGAAAAATGTTTTTTCAACCCTAAGCCACCTTATCCGTGGCCACAACCTCTAATGTGCCGACCTCAGTTCCCTCAGCCTACGCCTTAGTTGGAGCAGCTCTCGTCTTCGTCGATAGGAGTAAGGTCGAGACTGGGAAAGTGCTTCTGAACCTAGATTTCTGCAATCCTGAAAGCCGTAGTTGTACAGGCCTTTTTGAACTGCGTTCAACTTCTCAAGCTCCACCCTTAGCTTTTCAAGCTTAGCCTGAGACTTTGCCTGAGTGTCCTGCAGAAGCCCGGCTAGATTCTTCTTCTCTTCCTCAGTCATCTTCAAGGCAATTTTAAGAGACTCTGCCTTATTCTCGACAGACGGAACTTTCGCCTCGGCCTCCTTTAGAGCGTCTTCAACAGACCGAGCCTGGGCCTGTGAAGCCTCCGGTCGGATTAGGAGACGTTCAGTTCAGACTGAGCCTTCTTGAGCTCAGATCTCACAGCCTCAATCTTCTTCTTCCACGAAGATGCAGCGGTGAGTGCCTCCTTCATTTGATAAGTCTGTTCAGCCATGGTTTCACGAACCATAATCAACAGAGCCACATCCTTGAAGAAATATAAAATTGTTAGCTGTTGAGTTCTTAAATGTGCATATTCTAACCCCATTTATTCACTAAGTATGCATGATACATATGTTTAAAGACCTACCTAATGCATGGTTTTGTGATTGTAGGAATGAAAGAGAGTTTACTTAAGTGATGTTCAAAAGGCCAAGTTTAGAAGCTCTTTGATGAAAACCCAAGGTGAGCTAAAGAATGAAAGAAAGAAGCAAGGTAAGGAGATTGCAAAGAGAGAGAGAAAGTGAGCCAAAATGGGGCTAGACCGGTAGGCCAAGGAGGCCACAACCGATCTTGACAGGTCGACCACCACACCAGCTCCCTCTAAAGCTCACTGGACCATTCAAGAGAAGGGTGCGACCGGTCAAGATCGGTCAGCCAGCTTGGCTGCTCCCTCTCCTGCACTCTCTGGATCTTCACCAGACAGGTCTGACCGGTCAAGACCAGTCGGCCATGCGTAAAAATAGCTACTTGCTCAGCAAGCTCCGATTTTTCAAGCGCAATTGCATAAGAAGCTGAGATTTCTGGAACTTTCTGAGTCAGTGGAGCTCCAAAATCTATAAAAGGGCACCTAGGTTTCATTCCTAGGGCATCCTAGAAGAGTTCTACTATGGTGGGAGGTGGCGAAAGACAGATTCAGAGTTCTACAACTCCTTTTAGTTTGCTTTCTAGTTTTCATGTTTTTAGTTGATTTCATTTTCTTTCAGCGTGGTCGGCTAAACCTCTTAGCTAGGGCTAAGAGGTGAAGCTTGTAGTAAATTTAAAATGTTTTAATTCAGTTTGTTATGGTTTCAAGTTTGATTTTTATTGATTGAACAATGGTTTGATGAGTTTGAATAAAGTTCTAAGTAGTTTTTTTTAATCTTATGATGACTTATGGATGTTTGGAAGAATCGTCTTAGTTCTTAGTTGTTTTGCATGGATCTAGACCTGTACGCTCTGAGGAATTGGATTCAAGACGCTCTAGAACTTGGTTCTTCATGTGGGAACTTCAAACCAAAGTTCTACCTTTTTCTGTAAATCTATAATATGGGTTGTTTCTTCATATGATTTGGATCAAGTTCAATTCATGATATAGTCAAGCTTTGTGACAGGGTTTGATGATTATTATAGGTGTGATCTTAACCTATTAGAATTAGGATTAACCTATGCAATTGAGTGTGCTCAAGTCCTAACTTGAATTGAGGGTGTTATAGCCAAATAGCGGTGGTCGAAGATAGCAAAGACTCAAGGCCTGTGAGCGCCTTTTTAGCAGGTGTTTAACCTGCGAGCCCTCATGGTCGAGGCTCGCATATCGGGAAGATGTGGTATGCAACTCCCAAACCGTCGAGCCCTCATGGTCAAGGCTCACATATCGGGAAGGTGCGGTACGCAACTCCCGAACTGCCGAGCCCTCGTGGTCGAGGCTCACAATCGGGAAGGTGCGGTACACATCCCCGAACATGCAAGCATCTTGGCTCGTGGTCGTTGAAAGGGGCTGCACCTCAATATGCGAGTAGTTACCTCCGAGCCAGAGCATTCCCCGTCTTTTTAGTACCAGCAGCCCATATAGGCCGATTTTGGGCTTATCTATGTTCGTGGCTCCGGATCTCAGAGGATCATTGTCAAGGAGCGTGATCAACCAGATGTTTAACTGGAGTAGGCCGTCTCCTTATCTAGGGATTAATAAGATAAACACTTATCCCCAGAAATCAGGAGCAATCTTAAAGTCTTGCCTAACAGATTGGATCACCTGGATTTGCATAAATAGATGACTCCATAGTGAATAAAGGTACACAATCTCTAAGCTCATACCCGGCTATTTACTTTACAACCATGTCCCATCTGACTTAAGCTTCGGAGGGACAACGACTGGAAGCTGGCCACCCTTAGTTTTCTCTTATGTTTTTTCAGGTTTGGAGGGAGCTGGCTTGAGGGAAGGTGAATGTCTGGAGGATCCTGTTACCAAATCCGACGTAAACAGAGGGAATCATGATTATGAACAACACATATAACAGATTGTTGTGTTGAATTAACCGCTCTATAATCCTGCTAGATAGGATTTGATTTCGATTCTAGTTATGTAATTGAGAACCAAAGCAAATTATACATCAAGGATTGCTACAAGTGGATCCTTGACACCCTAGTGCTTCTTTTATATTGTTTACATTCATTTTTAGTTAAAAATTACTCATCTACATTCAATAACCAAATCTGTTTAGTTTGATTCTAATTAGAGGCTATTGGAAGTAATTCTATGAATTCCTGAGCTAGTCCCTGTGAATTGACCTCGGTCTTACCGAGATTATTACTACATCGCAACTCTACACTTGGGGAAGCGAACAAGTTTTTGGCGCCGTTGCCGGGGACTTTGATGGTTTTACACAATTTCTGAAATTAGTTTTTACTTGAAATTTTTAGGATTTTTTTACTAACTTAGTTTGTTTTATTTTGTTTTGTTTTTACAGGGATTCTAGGAGTTGAAGTAGTTCATCCAATCAGGTTTTTCTAACTCTTTTTAGTCTTTTATTTTTTATTTTTTTGAAAATTTACATGGCACATTGGGTTCGGGATTCAAATAACCGATTAATTAGCGAATGAGGAATTGTTGAAGGGATTGATAAGGAGCCATGTGTTAAAAAAATGTTTAGATTTTCAAATCTTTTTTGAAAGTATGGCTAGAAATCAACCCGATCCAAGGGCCAATCAAAATCTGGGCCAAAACCAAATTGAAACGGGAGAGAACGAAGTTGAGAATGTTCATTGACCTAGAACTCTACATGATTACTTGAAACCTGCAAGAGCGAGCACTCCCTCATACATAATCTTTCCATACAATGCAGGAAACATTGATCTTAAACTTGGGTAATCCAACTTCTTCTTAAATTCCTTGGGTTAGATAGCGAAAATGCCTATTAACATCTTAAAGAATTCGATGAGGTGATAGCCACGTTGCATTTTGCAAACGTAACAGATGATGTTGTGCGACTTAAGTTATTTCCTTTTTCACTTAAAGAAAAATCTAAGGCTTGATTTCATGCATTAAGGCCAAGATCAATTGGTACATGGACTGAGATGACTAGAGAGTTTATAAAAAAGTTCTTCCCTACTCATAAAACAATCATGCTAAGGCACTTAATCATGAATTTTGCTAAAAAAGAGGATGAGACCTTCTTCCAATGTTGGGAGAGGTTCAAAGACTTGTTGAATACATGCCCACATTATGGTTATGAAAGTTGGCGGGTAATAAGCTTTTTCTATGAAGGATTGACTTCGTGCATGCGTTAATTCGTAGAGATGATGTGTAATGGAGAATTCATGAATAAGGAAGCTGAGGAAGCATGGGATTATTTTGATGTCTTAGCCGAGAATGCACAATCTTGGGATACATCTAAACTAGCAAATCCCAAGACGAGCCAACAAAGAGAAAAATGAGGAATTTATATCCTATCAGAAGAAGATATCATAAGTGCACGTGTGACTAGCCTCACAAGAAAAGTTGAGGCCATAGAATTGAGAAAAGGAGAGACGATTAACTCAAAGGAAGTTGATAATGTTTGTGAAATTTGTGCCGGTAATCAACATGCAACACAGGATTGTCCTACAATTTTTGTGTTTCAAGAAGTTTTACAAGAACAATCAAATGACATAAACAACTATCAACGACCATTTAGTGCTCCAAACTCAAACACATATAATTCAAGTTGGAAGAACCATCCCAACTTCAGTTGGAGGAATGGGCCATCTGAGAATTCAAACAACAATCCAAAAGCTAGACTTGAGGAGATGTTGGGAGCTTTTGTATCGGTCCAAGCTGAATACAATAAGACCAATTCTCTGAAAATTGACAGGTTCATGCAAGAACAACTAAGATTCAACTCAAATACATCTCAAGCCATCAATGACTTGAAAACATCAATGGATAGAGTTGAATCTCATCTTAGTGTTAGGGAGAAAGTCACACTTCTTGCCCAATCTCTCCCTAACCTAAGAACCCAATTCGAGATATAAGATCCCACCTCATCTTCCCAATATATGGAGCATGTTCAAGCTATCACCACCTTGAGGAGTGGCAAAACCATTGATAAATCTAATCCGGTGAAGGCCCCAAAGCCTAATGATTCGGAAAATGCCAACAAGGATGATAGTTCTAACAAGACTCCACAAGAGAAAGAACTAGAAAGGTAATACAAGCTAGTTGCCCCATTCCCCCAAAGGTTAATTTCACCCAAACCTTTAGACAAAAATCTAAAAATTCTAGAGGTTTTGAAGCAAGTAAAGATCAACATTCCGCTGTTAGATGCCATAAAATAAATACCGTCATATGCCAAATTTTTTAAGGAACTTTGTACGGTTAAAAGGAAACACAATGTACACGATAAAGTACTTTTGATCGAGAACTTGAGCGCCATCATCAAATAAGAGGTACCCCAAAAATACAAGGATCCGGGTAGTCCTATCATCTCATGCATCATAGGTGACTACTGGATCGAACAAGCTCTACTTGATTTGGGGGCAAGTGTTAATCTTATCCCATACTCGGTCTATGAACAACTTAGTTTAGGTGAATTGAAACCCACCAAAACCACACTCCAACTTGTTGATAGATCTATTCGTATACCGAGAGGGATGATTGAAGATGTTCTTGTCCAAGTTGATAAATTCTACTATCCAGTGGATTTTATTGTTTTGGATACACATCCTGTGATTGGTACTGGTGCTTAAATTCCTGTCATACTTGGCCGCCCTTTCTTAGCCACTTCAAATGCAGTTATCAATTGTAGAACCGGGCTAGTACAAATGTCCTTCAAAAATATGCACTTGAGCTGAATATTTTCAATTTATTCAAACAACCATGGGATGGTGATATGAGGTCCACGAAATAAATTTGATTGACTCATTCGTGGAAGATATATCCCTCTTAATATTCTCCTCCGATCCCTTAGAGGCATGTTTGGCCCACTCTCATGAGATTGATGATGACATAATACGAGAGATGGATGCCATTTTGGACTCTATGCCGGTACTTGATACCAACCGATGGAAGAAACCATTTGAACATTTGCCTTTAACTGAAAACAAGCCTCTTCCATCAAGTATCAAGGCTCCGAAGCTCGACCTAAAACCTTTGCCTATGGATCTCAAATACATATATTTAGGTCGAGATGAGACTTATCCAATTGTGATTTCTTTCCACTTGAATCAAGAATAAGAAAATAGGTTGATTGCTATTCTAAAAGAGCATAAGAATGCAATCGGGTGGTCAATTGCGGATCTCAAAGGCATAGATGTTGAGCTCTTAATTGTGCATATTCTAGCCCCAATTCATTACTCATTATGCATGGTTTCATGATTTAAAGACCAATCTAATGCATAGATTTGTGATTGTAGGAATAAGAGAGAGGATTTATCAATTAAAGACTTAAAGAGGCTATTTACAAGCATTGAAGATCACAAGACTAAGCAAGAAAGGGTGGAAGAAAGAAGCAAAGGATAGAAGAAAAGAAGGCAGAAGAATACACCCAAGACCGATCGTCCAAAGCCTAGGACCGGTCGTCCGACCGGTCTGAACATTCAACAGAAGAGACCCTCGCTGCCAAACTTCACTGGACCATCCACGATCGGTCATGCGACCGGTCGTCCATTGCTCAGACCGGTTGTGCGACTGGTCCTTGGATTAAAAATCTGGATTCCAAAATTATGAAAACTCTGTGGACTGTTTTCGCACTTTTGCGACCGGTCGTCCAGGAGCTCAGACCGGTCGTGCGACGGGTCATCAGCGTAACAAAGTGTCCGTGAAGCTCCTATTTTCTCTGCGTAATTGCGTAATTCCTTGCACAATCTAGAATCTTCTGCGCCAATCTATAAATAGGACTTCTCCTCTTCATACCCAGGCATGTTAGGACATGTGGATCATCAAGGAGACTTAGGAGAGGATTCTACTCTAAGTTTTCCTAGTTTTTCTTCCAGTTTTAGTAGTTTTTATGTTTTTGAGGCTTTTAGTTCAAGGATGTTAGAGATGAGCTAAAACCTCTTAGCTAGGGCTAAGAGGTGAAGCTTTTGATTTATTTTTGATGGATTGATGCAACCTAGGTTTCCTTTTTTATGTTTTAGTTGAAGAATTTTAATTTAATATGAGTTTGAATCAAGTGCTAGTTTAGTTTTACTTTGATCTCTTGATGACTCTGGGCTCATGTGATTCTTAGTGATTCTAAACTTAGTAGCTTATCTTCTGAGCATTGGTTATGCTTGTGTAGTTCATTGATCTAGTATCGACTTCGGGCATGGTAGACCCTTTGATTACCTTATGTACAATGGCCTGGTCTTCATGTGGGAACTCATTCAACTAAAGTTCTTATCTTTTGTTATAATCTGAAATAGTTGTTGCTGGTTGATTTTGATTTAATTAGAGTTCTAATCATTGGTTATAATCAAGTCTAGTGATAGGATTTGATGAAAGCTATGGTTGTGAATCTCAACTAGATTGGAAAGAGGCTTGGCCTACACAATTGAGTGTGTCCAAGACCTGAGCATTGTTGTGGTAATTGAATCAATGAATAAGCAACTATTTTAGATAATTGTTGATTGAAACCGCTTTATATTCTGATCGGATAGAGATATGAATTCGATTTCGATTGTATTGTGAGAGACCTAGTTGTGTTGATGCATTGAAACTTATCAAAAGTGGATCCTTGGCACTCTAGTGCCTTTTTAGATTGATATTACCTTTCATAAATCACTGTTTAAACCCAAATCACTACTTTCTAGCTTTAGTTCTTAATAGGATCTCGATTATACGTTGTTTTGGATAAATCCTGAGAATACCCATACATAAATCTCTGTGGGAAAGATACTCGGTCTTTCCGAATTATTACTACTTCGCAACCCTATACTTGGGGAGTGAACAATAGACCCCTTGAGTTGTACTCATCGCATACACCTTGAGGAGAATGCGAGAACATCTAGGCAACCACAAAGATGCCTCAATCTAAACATGAAGGAGGTAGTTAAGGCCGAGGTGTTAAAACTATTGGATGTGGGTATAATTTATCCAATATCCGATAGTCAATGGGTGAGTCCAAGTCAAGTCATGCCTAAGAAATCTGGAATAACCATCGTAGCCAATGCCAACAATGAACTTATGCCAACCGGAGTCACTACAGGTTGGAGAATGTGCATTGACTACCGAAAGCTAAACACTATCACAAGGAAAGACCACTTCCCTTTACTTTTGTTGATCAAATCTTAGAAAGGTTAGCGGGTCATTCCCACTTTTGCTTCCTCGATGGATATTCAGAGTACAACCAAATAGAGATCACCCGAGAGGACCAAGAGAAGACAACGTTCAAATGCCCATTCAGCACCTTTGCTTATCGAAGGATGCCGTTTGGACTATTGTAGACACCCCACCTTCGGCTACACTGTTGGTAGAGATAGCTGGATGAATGGAGGACCGTACTCCCAAATCCCATGTCCAAACTCAGCCAAACTCACCCTTGTAAGCCCCAATCCATAGCCTAACTCAAGCCTGAACCTAGTCAACTCACCCCTAAACATCAGCCTGAAAAACCCCCCATAAGAAAAATAAAAAAATCCTAAAAAAGTCAAACTCACTGAGTCAAATCACCGAGTCAACCCGCCGAGTTAAACCACCGAGTCAAAACACCGAGTCAACCCACTGAGTCAAATCACCGAGTCAACCCGCTGAGTTGACCCACCAAGTCAACTCACTGAGTTCCAAGCAGCAACCTCGAGGCATGTCCGTACTGCCCGTCGGGATCCCGAGAGCGTCCGTACGGGCGGCCCCCTGGGTGCCGCCCAAACATATTTACGCGAACTGCCACTGCCCGTTGCTATAAATACCCCCCGCCCCTTCTCATTTCAACAGGCCTTCAAGCCCAGGGAGATCCCGTCCGTTCCGAGTCCTTCTCCACCCTTTTAGTCCACTTTTCCACCAAGGAGAGCCCGAGTGAGGAGAGCCTAGCCCTGGTCCAGCCCAGCCTAACCACTGGTCCAAGTCTCCCAAGTCATCCAAGTCTTGATCCAGCCACTCGAAGCCAACCCTTGTGACACCTCCGTCCATCTAGCTGTTCTTTACTAGCATAATCTCATTCGCATTTAGCATAAGTGCAACATTTACTTTTCTTCAAACCCCCCTGCTTCACTACAAGCACTTTGGTAATTCAAGCACATAACATGCATCTCTCATAAAGCACCTGTCAGTTCGAGCGTATGCTCTGGGCTTGCCTGTTAATGGAAACCTGCCCATCAGAAACTCTTACTGTTTATACCTGCATTCATACATTAGTCACTACGAGCACTTTGATTATTCAAACACACAACATGCATCTCACATAAAGCACCTGTCAGTTCGAGTGTATGCTCTGGGCTTGCCTATTAATGGAAACCTGCCCATCAGAAACTCTTACTGTTCAGATCTGGATTCATGCATCCTGTCATCTATGAGAATATACGAGGATTAAAACAGATTTTCAAGTATTAGTTCGATTCTGTGAAGTAAAGACCGTACCTCGGTATGGGCAGTGTGTGGGGTGCTTAACCTTTTCCCACCCTGTAACCATGATCCCTTACCTCAAATCTCTGGCCGCAGATCAAAAGGAGTCATTTTAGAGAAAGGAATCTTCGGATTTCCTTCTCTAACGTTTCTACGGGGTCTAGCCGACTGTAGATTCGAAGTAACTGGCTAGTGGCGACTCTGGTCTTATATAAACTCATCTAAACTCATCCAACTTAACACGACAACCAAACAAAGCCCTCGAGAACGAGGCAATCTAGTGGCACAAACGGCAATTCGCATGCACGCACCTCTTCTTCTTTTTCTGAAAGGAAAGGGAGAACGTTGTCGGGAGCGCGGAATGGCGAGGGTCCACAGAATGGCGACTCTGCTGGGGATTTGCTAGTCCCACTAGTCGTGATCCAACTTGAAAAACAGAATCCTCCCTATACTTGAAAGTCATTAGTCCTCATACAATCTCATCTGCATAGCATTCTACCCAAAACTATATATATATATATATATATATATATATATATATATATATATATATATATATATATATATATATATATATATATATATATATAACCCCAAAACAAAAAAAGAGTAGAGTATAGTCCTCACCATTGCGCCTCCTCGGGCTCAACGTCTTCGGAAACAACTTCCCTTCCGCAGCATAATTCGCACTCAAGCTCAGCAAGCCATGTCCGACTACGAAGAGGAAACTCACCTCTTCCCCGCTCTTGAAATGACCGAAGCGCAACCTCCAGCGCAACAGTCAATTAAGAATACGCCAATCATACAAGAATTGGCACAAGGAATGAAAGCAATGCAAGAAATGCTCTTGTAATTCCTACAAGAACAAGCTACCGCAGCAGCCAACAATCAGGTTGGCCTAGTTCAGCAATCTCAGCAGCCATGTCGGGTCCCTCCGGCCTCCAGTTCAAATCAAGCACAACCATCTGAGTCTGCCCAGGACTACCGACAAGCAGCCGTCTCAGCCCTTCGCTATGGGGCATCCTCCTCAATACCTTCCCGCGACGACAAGGCCGTCTCAGAGCACTCCCATCACAGGGACTTCCAGTCAGCTTCCAATCAATCTTACAAACAACAGTCTCGGTAGATTTCAGCATGCCCCCGCCGATGGGACTCCTTTTCTTTCTCAGCATGTCCCTACCGATGGGACCCCTTTTCAATTTCAACACATCCCCGCCGATGGGATTTCAATCCAATTTCCAGCAGCAGGGACAGCACTGGCGAATGCCCACAATGGGGGTTAGTGTTAAGCCCACGTCAATCAGTGGACAGTGGCGAATGCCCAATAAGGGGGTCACTTCCCAGCATCTTAGCCTCCTGCAAATAGGAGCACTTTTCAATTCCAACACATCCCCGCCGATGGGATTTTGGTTAATTTCCAGCAATCTTCAATTCAGCAAACTCCAGTTAATTTCCAGCAATCTTCAATTCAGCAGTCTCTAATCAATTTTCAGCAAGTTCCAGTTCAACCTTCAGTACAATCCTCAGTTCAGTTACAATCCTTCCAAGCACAAGTTCATCAGAATCCAGTCCAATCATCATATCAATTTCAGCAACCTGCGGTTGCTTTCCAGCAAGCTCATAGGGTCGAAGACATCGACCACTATGCCAAAGAAGAACGTGCCTTACTCCAAGAGGCACCAATCGCTCGAACAGATCACTCAGGACTGGACAAGTTGCGGGAGCAGTTCCAGATCTTGCAAAATCAGCTTCAGCGGCAACAAGGAATAGATCTACCTTCGACTAAGTTCAGAGACTTGTGTCCTTTCCCAGATGCTCAAGTACCTCAAAACTTTGAGGTACCAAAATTCAAAAGATACGATGGCAGCGGTTGTCCCACAGTACATCTCAAGGCTTTTTGTGGAGAGCTGAGTGCAATCTCAGGAAATGAAGGGGCCCTCATTCGCTTGTTCCAAAAATCCCTGAAAGGCGATGCCTTAGATTGGTACACCTCATTGGACTGCCACCGCATTAGGACATGGGAACAACTTTCCCAAGCTTTCGTCGACAGATTCGCATACAATCTCAACATGGCACCCAGAAGAGCTGACCTCGTGGCTCTCAGGCAAAGGAGTGATGAAACTATCAGCTTATGTGGGACGTTGGCGGGCTATGGCAGCCAGAATGCGGACACCTATCGACGACGAAGAACAAATCTCCATGATTGTTCATTCAACATATCCTGGCATATCTGGATATCTCATTTCGCACCCATATGCGAATTTCTCACAGTTGATCCGTGCTGTAGAGCAAGTCGAAGCAGGAATCCGTGCCGGGACAATCTCCCCATAGCCTTATCAAGCCGCTCCAGTTAAGAGGAACAGAGTGGAGGGAAGACCTATCGGATATGGGAACGGAAACCGCAGCGGTTCTCCTCCCCGCCCGACAGAGGTAAACAACATCAGCACCACTGCTTAGGGTAATCAATATGCTCCCCCACAGGGACATCAACAGCATCAGCGGAATCATGTTCAACACCAACCTTAGCGGTATCAGCCGTAACCGAATCCTCAACCACAGCCACAACCACCTCGACAACAGCAGCAGTTCAGAGGGAACGGTCAATACTCATACTAGAATAGGCAGAATTACAGGGAGCTTAGGAAATTCACTCCACTCACTCAACCACTTAGTCAAGTCATGACTATGCTGGTACAGAAGCAATTACTCATTCTGATGACACCCAAGCCTCCTCCAAATCCTCTACCTCCAAACTACCGAAAAAATGAGTATTGTGCCTACCATCAAGAACGTGGCCACACCACTGATCGATGCTTTACTTTGAAGAATGACATACAAGATCTGATCGACGATCAACAGATCGTCATCTCGGTCCTGGAACTCCTGCAGCAGCTTCCACCAACATTCTTCAGAATCCTCTGCCTCAACATCCGACAGATCTCAGTTCATCTTGTGGCCCCACTGTCAACAGCATAGAAGAAGGAGAGCGCCTCGATCGCTTCTTCTCCCCCATCCAGTCCATTCATGCCTACACTTATGGGCCAACAAATCCTCCTCCGATCATGCAAGGGGCAAGTCCCTTTCCTCCTTCAGTCTCCGAGCCAGTAGTACTCGAAGGAACACCTTCATATAATATACCAGTTGTTCAAAGAACATCTTACAGCCATTCATGTTGGGAACCAATCGTCCTGGAAGAAGCACAATCATACATCGAGCCCGCATACGAACCTGTCATTTTGCAAGGGGCAATTTCAGCACATGAACAATACAATTTGCAATGGAAGAACCATACTCATTAGCAGCAAGAGCCCATTGTCTTGGAAGGAGCTCCTCCAGTTGAGCCAGTCATATTGCAAGGGGCAAACCCTGGAGGTGTGTCAATCACACTACGACAGCTGGGATGAACAGAGAAACCTCCCGCCATATCAAGAGGACCAGTATTCATTCCATAGGAGCCTCCTGCTCCAGGAACGGTCAAGCCAGGATCGCGACCTTATGTGATCTATGAAGACAAGCCTCGATATTTTCCCTTCAGCACAGGCAACAATGTAGTCCTTAAGGCAAAAGCTCCATACGAGGAAGATCTGGTACCCACACCAGCACCGTTGTAGGAACCGGTGGTCCTAGAAGGCAAAGGTGAGGAACATTATAAAGAGGTCCCATGGCACTATCCAGAATGCACGGAGGTGGGAAACATGAATCCCAATGGGCGTTGCATCCGAAGAGATAATCAGAACAGAGGAGATCCCAAAGGCGCTCTCTCAGTCCTCGGCAACAAAAATGAAGCCGCATAGGATGTGGCGACTCAACTCAAGTCAATCCCTGCTCAAATCTCAGTATGGGAGCTACTCTGCACATCTCGCATACACCTGAGAAATGTTTGCCAAAACCTTAAGCGATGCTCACGTCTCCTCCGATACGGCACCAGAGATGATAGCATTGATGATTGGACTAGCACCTGGCTCCACACGCCATCACCTTCACCGATAATGAGTTGCCACCAGAAGGACGCGATTATGGGCGATCCCTCAACATAGCCTTACGATACAAGGACCTTTGTGTCCCACTGGTCCTTATCGATTATGGCTCAAGCTTAAATGTCTGCCCACTCAAGACTGTGGAACGTTTGGGAATCATTCCTTCTTCATTTCGACCCAGCACCATATGCGTCAGAGCATTCGACAACACCCGCCGATCAGTGGAAGGGGAGGTCGACATAGAGGTACAAATAGGTCCGGAAATCTCCACTATCACATTCCAAATCCTGGATATATCAGCCTCTTTCAACATGTTGCTCGGACGACCTTGGCTGCACAAGGTGGGGGCTGTGCCATCAACCCTGCATCAACGAGTGAAATACATCTGTGGAAATCAAGTGATCTCTATCCATGCAGAGAAGGAGCTCATCATTCCTTCCAATACTGCTGCCACTGAACTAGACATCCCGGATCATCGATATCCAGCACTCTGAAGAAGACGTCCCGTTTCATAGTTTCGAATTCGAGACTGTGAACTCTATCGCCAATCCGGAACAGATAAGGGTGGACCGTGTCTTTTCACCAGCAGAATGTCTGAGCCTCAAATACCGAATGAAGAATCATTTTAAGTCCAGAAAGATACCGCTGATATATAACCAACGCAAATGGGGACTCGGATACAGGGCAATCTTCATGGACAAAAGAAGGAAGAAATTTCGGTGCTCACCCATCCAATTCGTCAAGTCATGAGAACCTTGCAAAGATCCAGGAGGGAATCAACCGACTGCACTACACAAAGGCCTCCCGATGAGCCTAGCTTGGGCTATGTGGCCCCCCATTCGATGGGATCAGATTCTCGAACCGTCTAAGCCTCCAGAAGAAGAAGAAAGGGATGAAGATGAAGAAGAGAGTCAAATACAGCAGCTTCAGGACCAGGATATTCTGATACCTGCTCCCAACCGAGGGCACAACCTGCCCACTTCAGCATCAATCAACCAGGGGCACAACCTACCCGCTTCAATTCCAGCCAACCAAGGGCACAACTTGCCCATCTCAGCATCAATCAGCAAGGGGCACGACCCACCCATCTCTGCAAAATCAACATCACTAATCATCAGCCAGGGGCAGAAGCAGCCCATTCATTGGACTAAGAAAGGGAAATGGCCAGCCCTGGATTGGTCCGATGTCCAGATTCCGAACTTGTATCTCGCTGTGGAACCAGACGAACTGCAATACGAGGTAAGTGATCCGGGAGGGACTGAGTACGACTCAGATCTCGAACCCAACCAGCGAAAAATCATGGTCATTGGGCCAGACTATGATTCTTCGCCCAAGTCATCAACCCCCACCTCTTCAGGGGAGGAAGTGTGGGGTCCTGAATGGTCATCCGTTCCCCTAACTTTTGAATCAGCCAAAGAGCCATCTGAGGGCTCTGGCTTAAAAAAAAACGCCTGTTTAAGCAGCGATTGGAACTTTGGAACAAGCTGGGATCAATCATGGTTTGCAATGCCCGCTTATTCAAAGTCCCATGAATTTCAAAAATCTAAAAAAATCGAAAACTTTCAAAAGCTAAAAACATCTAGCATCTCAATTTCAGAAAATTCTCAAAAACCTAAAAACATTTCTTTTCCTGCATTCAATAGTGTACCAAGTCCGTCTAAAGAGTCGCATGAGTTTGAAGTCGAATCATATGATTTTGACATCAAATTAGCCTTCGAGCTCATGGGTCTGGACAAAGCTCGGGAGGAGGAAGATGATGATCCGGCTCTCGAACTAGAGGATCTCCTCAAAAAGTTTGAATCCAAAGCCAATGTTGTAGCCGATGATTTCGAGATAGTAAACTTGTGGACACCTGAGATCCCTAGGGAAGTACGCATTGGAAAATCGTTGCCACCTGAGATGAAGCAGAGAATGATAGAGTTCCTAGCTGCAAGATTGTCCAACTTCGCGTTCTTATATGAAGACATGCCGGGGCTCGATGAAGAGCTCGTTGTACACCATCTGCCAACCAAGGAAGATATGAAGCCAGAATGGGCTCTGAAAGTCCGAGATGAAGTCATCAAGCAGTGCAATGCAGGATTCTTGGTAGTCTCCAACTACCCTGAATGGCTCACCAACATCGTACCAGTACCAAAGAAGGATGGCAAGGTTCGAATGTGCATCGACTTCTGAGATCTCAACAAAGCCAGTCCTAAAGATGACTTCCCTTTGCCACATATCAACACTCTGGTCGACAACACTGCTGGATAAAAGGTCTTCTCATTCATGGACGGGTTCTCAGGTTACAATCAGATCAAGATGGCCGTCAAAGATCGCGAGAAGACATCGTTTATCAGTCCCTAGGGAACCTTCTGTTACAGGGTAATGCCGTTTGGTCTGAAGAACGCAGGAGCAACATATCAGCGAGCAATGACAGCACTATTTCATGATATGATGAACAAAGAACTTGAAGTATATGTGGACGATATGATCGTCAAATCTCACACAATCGAAGGACACTTTGAAGATCTGAAGAAGTTATTCAACAGATTAGAAAAGTACAAGCTCCGCTCAACCCTCAAAAATGTGTCTTCGGTGCAATGAGAGGAAAACTCCTTGGCTTTATGGTGAGTGAAGACGTCATCAGGGTCGACGAGACCAAAACCAGAGCAATCATCGAAATGCCCCCTCCTAGAACAGAGAAAGAAATCCGTGGCTTTCTCGGCAGAATTTAATACATCAGTCGCTTTATCGCACAGCTCACACCTATTTGTGAGCCCATTTTCAAGCTCCTTTGGAAGAACGTTCCAAAAGAATGGAACGATGATTGCCAAGTCGCCTTCGACCTCATCAAGAAATATCTCATGAATCCTCCAGTTCTAGTGCCACCCACTCCCGGACGACCACTATTGTTATACATCTCGGTATCAGCAGAAGCCATTGGCTGTGTCCTCGGCCAGCATGACGAGACTGGAAAGAAAGAATAAGCAATATATTATTTGAGCCGAAAGTTCACCGACTACGAGACCAGGTATTCCCTAATCGAGAAGACTTGCCTCGCCCTAGTCTGGGCAATTCAGGGACTCCGTCAATACATGATTGCATTCCCTATTCTCCTACTCGCTCACATGGATCCGCTCAAGTACCTGTTCGAGAAACCGGCACTCACTGGAAGGATATCTAAATGGCAGCTACTCCTGTCTGAATTCGACATCACCTATGTCACTCAGAAGGCAATCAAGGGGCAGGCCCTCGCCGATCATCTTGCCTGCCCACTCCCTCCTGGATTATCAACCGCTCAAGACATTCTTCCCTGATGAAGATCTCTTACTTATCGAAGGTGAAGAAAAGAAGAAAAAAGATGAGTGGACATTATTCTTCGACGGTGCAGCAAATTCTAATGGGAGTGGTATTGGAGCGATCCTCTACTCTCCAGATGATGTCCCTATTCCTATCTCAAGGCACATAGCATTCGAGTGCACCAACAACATGGCAGAGTACGAAGCATGCATCGCTGGCTTAAGGGAAGCCATAATCTTCGGCGTCAAGAAGCTACGAGTATTTGGAGACTCACAACTTATCATCAATCAGACCAATGGCGAATGGAAAACCAAGGACGAGAAGTTGATACCATATCATGTGTATCTTGAAAATCTGAGCGAAGAATTCAAAGAAATCACCTTCTCATACATGCCCAGAGCCAAGAATCAATTTGCAGATGCTCTCGCCACACTCGCGTCAATGCTCGAGATCCCGAAAGGAGCTTCAGAATGGGAGCTCACAGTCAAAATTCAAGATGAACCTGCTTTCTGCCTGCAAATAGAAGAAGCCGAAGCTGTCCCTGACAAACCCTGGTATGATGACATCAAGAAATATCTCGAAACCCAGGAATATCCGGAGTCAGCAACAGCAACAAATCGCCGAACCATCCAACGTTTGGCCGGCCAGTTCACCATCAGTGGCGAAGTTCTGTACAAGCGATCCTATAATCACATCCTCCTTTGGTGCGTTGACGAAACAGAAGCTGCAAAGATCATGAAAGAAATACACGAAGGAATCTGTGGCCCACACATGAACGGGCACATGATGGCAAAGAAGATTCTATGACTCGACTACTATTGGCTCACCATGGAAACAGACTGTTGCCAGCACGTCAGAAAATGCTTCAAATGTTAGGAGCATGCGAACCAAATTCATGCTCCATCATCAGAATTATACAACCTGACAACTCCTTGGCCCTTCTCTATGTGGGGACTCGACATCATTGGGAAGATTAGTCCCAAAGCATCAAACGGTCATGAGTACATACTTGTGGCAATCGACTACTTCACTAAGTGGGTAGAAGCAGCCTCCTACACCACGATTGCAGCATCCCAGGTGATCAAATTCATGAAGAACAACATTATATGCCGGTATGGAATCCCCAATGCTATCATCACAGATAATGGGACCCCGTTCGTCAACAAGAAGATGGATGACTTCCTCAGAAAATTCAAGATTCAACGTCATCGATCAAGCGGGTAGAAGCCGCAAACAAGACGATCGTCAGGATACTCGAGAAGATGGTCGTGACCTATCGAGATTGGTCAGATATGCTCTCATATGCACTTTGGGCCTATCGAACGTCTGTATGGTCTGCTACAGGCGTTACTCCTTTCGAGCTTACTTACAGAATGGAAGCAGTTCTACCTGTCGAGGTGGAAATACCATCACTACGGGTGTTACTAGAAAGTAGAATTGAAGAAGGAGAATAGCAACGGGCCAGATTCGATCAGTTACAGCTAGCAGATGAGAAGCGTATGCGTGCACTAAGTCATTCACAGTGCTATCAGAAAAGGATCGCTCGGGCTTATAACAAGAGAGTCCGAAAAAGAAGCTTCAAGGCAGGCGATATGGTCATGAAGAAGATTCTACCGTCGCACCTTCCGGATCCCAGAGGAAAGTTCAAACCCTCGTGGGACGGGCCGCTGATCATCAGAGAAGTACTTCCCGGAGGCGCCCTCAGACTCACCAGCATGAGAGGGGTGGATCTTCCTAAGCCAATTAACGCCGACAAAGTGAAGATCTTTCACGGGTAAGTCATTCTGACCTTATCAAGAGTTACTTTAATAGAGCTGAAGTCAAGAGATCAAAGCCAAAACCTCTGAGAAATCGTTTTCGTCTACTAACAAGTGTTTCAAATAAGGGAATTCAAAAAAAAAAAAGAGAGAGAGAGAGAAGAAAAAGACAAAAAAAGAAGAAGAGGGGAATACAAAAAGAGAAAAAAGAATACAAAAGAAAAAAGAGAAAGAAAATGGGAAGCTAAAACAAGGCACTCGAGAAAAATCAACCCAAGAAGAAACACAGTCATCCATCCATTCATCTCAGAAGGGTCTTTAGCTAAGACCAACAGCTCTATCATCGTAACTTAGGATAAGGGCTGAAAGACTGCCATCGGCCGGCAACGACGGATTCCCGACCTCTAGCCGCCGCAGTTATCCAAAGATTCAAAAAAAAGAGAAGAAAAAGAAAATGTGTGCCTAAACAAAGAGGGCGGAGTGAAAACCCGAAAGGGCGCTCTGAATAAAAACAGTGGGCATACGGTGGACTTGGTGAAAACCTGAAAGGGTGCTGAGGGTAAAAACAGCATAGCTGCCAAGGGACAGGCAAGATCAAACACCCAGGACGTGGTGAAAACCCAAAAGGGCGCCACAGTAAAAAATGACGGAAAAAGGCCGGCTGTAGTGAAAACTCGAAAGAGCGATACAGGCAAAAATGGCTCGAATAGAAAAAGAAAAAATTAAAAGTGCAGGTACCAAGAAGTCAGACGATCTAGATCGGTTCAAGCGGTTACAGTTCAAGAACAAGAAGAAGTACAGCCGAGAACAAAGAGCTCTACAAATTCTGACAATCTCAGGAAGCAACAGTTTCCGTTGCTTACACCTTTAGGGAACCAAAGGATCACACAAGTCAAATCTCGAGAGATCGGTCAAAGCATTGGCCGAGCCCCAGTTTTGATTCCTATATCCCGACACAAAATTCAGACACACTCACAAGACAACTCATAGCGCAACAAATTTTCAAATAGTTTTCCCTTTTTTTTTTCATTAAATGCAGCATATTTCTTTTACATATATCATGTCATCTTAAAAAAAATGCATCATCATCAATCATATACTATGCAAAAAGGAATGTGCAGGTAGCCAATACAATCAATCTCTACCCTCCTCGGCCATATCAGGTAAGTCCTCTAACTCATAATGAAATAGTCTCGCTCTCAACCTGCTCACCTCCATACGCAGGTAATGTATCTCATCGCGCTTAAGGCTGCGGATTGCTGTTTCCTCATCAGATAACCTCTGATCGGCAGCCAATCTCCTCGACATCATCTCACAATGATACCGAAGTGCAGAAATCTCAGACAGCAAATGGCCATGAGTGGCCAAAAGGAAACCAGGATCGATGAATGGGCGCTCCTCAAAGGGTTCATATGAACCAGATGAAGAGCCGGCATCTCCAAGGATATCCTGCTCATCCTCATCAGCAGTCTGGTGCCAGCAAGTGATACGTCGATACAGAGACTGTAACACCCCGAATTTACCGTAATTATTTTAAAATTTTCTGAAATTTATTTTTATTTTTTATATTAAATACCGGCCATTGATATTAAAATTCAAATAACGAGACATCCGTAAGAGATCATATGGAGTACCCTTTATTAAAGTTGCTTAGAATAACCTCATTAACAATGTAGAAGAGTTAGATTTCATTAAACTCGAATATTTGCAAAAATTATAAAAATGTCATTAGTTAAACTTAAGTTAACTGACCATTTTTAAGTGCGCATGTTTTTAACGATCATTAAAACGCAAAACCCCGAACTTTAGCATTTGGACACATTTTAACCGTACACGTCGAATTTCAGCTCTCCAATCATCCTACAAATGCCCTAATCAGAAAATGGATCATAAGTGGGCCACCCGATTTCGGATTTGTCCCAATTTTTGTGTCAACGCCTAAAATCTCATGGCTTACATGCTGGATGGAGTGGATTTAATATATACATCATAGTGGGACCCACCATGGCCAAAACCATCGATCGGGTCGACCGGCCCTGCGACCGGCCCGCGTCAGGCCCGGTACAAGATTTTTGCAGCATATTCCGCTACCACCGCTGCCCTTTGCATGGTCCATTATGTGGACCTCGGCTCAAAAATCCAAGCCGTCCATCTTCTTCCTTATCCTCCAAAAGCCCCTCCTACCAAGTTTCATCTCATCCCATCGCAAATCGAACCCGATCTCATCTTCCCTTCCAACCGTTGGAAACTTGGATCTTCCAATCCGGGAATCCTCTTCGCATGAGATCTTAGGAAAGCTTCTAGAGGATCCTAAGGATCCTTTCTAGCTAACCAATGCAGAGAATCACCTAAAAAACGGAAGTCTCTCCCACCTTGTGTGGGAATTCTCTAGAATATCCTCTTGTGCTAAAACCCTATCAAACGGCTGTGGACCTTCAGTTTGTAGACCCTACCTGCCTCATTGGACCCATCTAAACCCACCCTAGGTGTCCGATTGTCAGATAAACCACCCGTTCAAAAGTTTCTAATTCTAAACTCATTATTTTCTATTTTCTTCTCGTGGACCGTTCATCACTTAGTGGACCTCATTCCAAAATCCGTCATGACCATTTTGTAGCCTATACTTGACTTAACAAACATGTGGAATCTCTCCTCAAACCATGTTGTGTACACCTTCCAAAACGGCTCGAAAGATGATGTATTTCTACTTTAAACCGCAACCGTTCATCCGAAGATGGTGTAGCTTCCTTAAAACCCTAATTCCAACCCTACCTCTATATATAAGGCCTCTCTTAGCCAAAGGTGACCCCCACCCACGAATTTGAGAGAGGGAGAGAGAAAAAGAGAAAGATAAAGAGAGAGAGAGAGAGAGAGAGAGAGAGAGAGAGAGAGAGAGGGGTAAGAGAGAGGAGTACCATCTTGCTAGTATTTCATCATCTTATATCTCTAATAAGTCGAAGATCATAAGGTGAGAACTCCTTTAAGATTGGATTAATAATTTCATGTTTTGTAGGTTGATAATTCTTGTGTGTTTTTGTTTACATGTGTTTATTTATTCTCTCATTAGTTAGCTATATATGAATGCTTTTAGATACTTTTTCCATCTCATGGTGATGAGGATATTTATTGGACTTAGAGAACTAGTAAGGAATAGTATTATGTTTGTTGCACATATGAGATTTGTGTAACCATCTTTAAAGGAACCGCCTTTCTTTCTATACTGTATAAAGAATAGTTGTGATTGTCTAATAGAGATTCTTATATTGCTATATTCCTTTTATATATATGGATGGACCCTGATATGTAGTGATGAATATCGGAACACCCGGTTAAGAGGTTGCCCTAACCTGAGACGATGCTTTTAGCTTGTCCGGTTAAGTGGCCACCCTGATCTGTGGTGGTGGTATCAAGATCGCCCGATTAAGTGGTTGTTAAATCCATTTATTATTATTATTATTATTATTATTCCTAAAGTTGTTAAGGATCTCCATAAGACTATAGTTGAGTATGGTTGTTACGAAGCTTAGTAGTACGAGCGGCCATCCTGGGATGTGATGCGTCGGTTACGACTATTTTGATGAGTGATGAACTATAAGGAAGGATGTGGTGGTACCAAAGGTTGGTTAGACGATAAGTGGCTTGGTGTAAATTGGTAATAATAATAAAGAATGGCTAATTCATGCATGCACGTGGCTCCATGTGGGTGTATGGAATTGAGAATAGGCTAGAGCGTCCTACTTTTCCCATACAATGTCACATGTAGATTTGGGCTATGAGCGTCCCGTTTCTCACGTGGTCGGGCAAAATTATGGGCTTGCGTGTCCCAAAACCACTGGCGACATGTCTAAGGATTCCTACGCTGGGTCATGCATTATCATGCATTGCATTAAGAAAGAGTAATGGATGTTTTGTTATGATTTTTATGAGATTATTATTTCTAACCTTAAAGTAGTTCTTCACTATGCCGCTTTTGACGGTGTTTTGTGGAAATAATTTAGAACACTATAGGTAACGATCCTCAGGAGCCCGAGCCTCAAGGAGACGATTATGATGGCTCGTGGGAGCAGATGGTGGAAGACGAGACCGCGTAGTCATTCATGGTTCTAGCATTTATTTAATATTTGAAATTATAATAAGTCCCAATGGGAGGACGTAGTTATGAATATGGTGTTTGATTGAATGATGGTTACATGGTTTGATGATTTAGTTTAGTTAATGAAATAATATATAAGTTTGGTTTCACCGTCTTGCTCATGGTTTTCCAAATAGTATGAAATGGGCATGTTTGTGTGAAAATTATGTAAGGGGTATAACCCTCACACATTCCAAATAACCTTAGGAATTCAGCCGTCGTGATGTACACGGGAGCCGAAATCTTGGGGTGTTACAGAGACTGCTCAGCAACCCAGTACTGATATGGGGCGATCGCCATTGGAAAAGCCCGCAGCTCAAAACTAAGCAAATCGGCAGTCAAGTAACTCGCCCAGGATCCATCAACCCGAGTCCTAAAGTCAGAGGTTCTAGATGGAAGTGCTCGACGCCCTGATACCCGTGAAAGCAAAAAGAGGAACATCTGCTCGTACCCAAACTGCCGCAGGAACCGGATAGGATGATAAGAAAAGTAAGATCGAAAGGCCTACCAACATCAGAGGAAGGCGGTGTGCATCGCAAAGCACTGGAGGAAGTGAAAGCCAAGATGACTCCCAACGAACATTCCAGTCACGAAGTTCAGCGAACATCCTGCGATACAAGGGCTCACTCATCCTAGCAGTGTGAGGAAGAAATTCCATGATGTGTCGCATAAGGTTTGGGCGACGGGTGCCAGGAAATGGTACAGGAACAGTCAGCGAAAGACGCTCCCATAGCCAGACCTGATCACAAGAAAGAAAAGAAGTTCAGCTAGAGCAAAGCAATTCCTAAAAAAGCAAAAAGGGAAAGGTGCAGAAAAGATACCTGAAGAAATGCACAGCAGCCGCGAAGGACACGAGTGCGGCCCAGGGCACAGTCAGTCAGCCCGTTAAATAGCTCGGCCAGGACGAGAGAAATGATTCCCTGCCGTTGGATAGCTCGGCTCATCACCTCAAAAAGTAAAGGAGTCTGGGACTTGCGCCATCCCGAGAGTAGCACCTCAGCTATCAAACAGAACATCAGTGCGTTTCGAGCAAGAATAGATCTGGCCAGACCCCGAGAACCCGAAAAAAGATCATACAGCAAGTCCAAGGAGAACACTACAGCATCCTGGCCGGCAGCTGCAGGCTGAACCAGATAAGGGATCCCGAACCAGTTCTGCGGTGTGGCAGTCTTCGGCAATGTATTCGGCGAAAAATACTGAGTATAATCCCAAGGAAGGTCGGTCAAACGCGCAAGCTCCTCCAAAGAGGGTCCAATCTCCATGTCGTTGAATGCGAACAAGTTCAACGAGGGGACCCAGTCAATCAGTGCAGCTCCGAGCATCCTCCAGTCAATGTCAACTCTAGCCATATGGATCAGACAGCCAAAACCATATGACTCTAAGTCTCGAATCTCATAAGCTGACAAACTGTCAAGACAAGCAAGTAGTCGCGGCGAGCAAGAAGGATGAGGAAGCAGCTGACAAGTCCTCACGGGTACCCCCTCCAGAACAAAAGGCCCAGAAATCAATGACAGCTCATCGAGGATCGGAAGATCAACGGGCGAAGGAGAAGGAAAAGCTGGAACCTCTGCAGACTCAACAGCCCCTGACCTGCCCCCAATAATGGCTATGTCTGATATAGTCACATCACTGTCTGAAACTGTCACGACCTCAGCCACATGAGAAGACTCGCCCACCTCATGAACAGAGTGCGCAAAGGACCGACGATCAGGAGAAGGACGATACTCTCCATCAAAAGGACTATCAGCAAAGATCACACCACACATCGTGGCACCCTGACCAATCTGACAGTCGAAAAATGCATCTGAACCATCAAGAAGGGTCCTGACAACCCCGATCGAAGAATCAACGGTCAGATCTGGACCTGTGACCCTCTCCAACATAAAGTCGTGAATCCAGTCATCATCCTGACCAATCAAAGGGATCATCGAGGCATCCACACCATCCATCATCAGGGGGACATCATCAATGATCACATCAAGTCCACCCAAACAAGTATGCCGCACATCTCGGCCATCATCAAGAGCATTCAAACCATCAAAGGTATCATCTGAACCATCCATACCATCCAGACATGAGATCAGCCCATCTATGTCCATCATACTCCCATCACCTCCATCAATCACATCATCCAGGTGGCCCACACTCAAGGGATGCATAGCCTCACCTATGTCCCATCTTCCCATCTCATCCATACCATCCATTTCTCCCATAATGAAGGCCCCATTCAAATCAGAAATTTCAGCATGGCTGCCATTAATGGGGCCATTCAAAGCTCCACAAACCACCATCCCTAGCTCCTCATCAATGCCCCCATTCAATACTCCATCTCCACCATCTATTAAAGAAATCCCTCCATCATTAAAGCCTTCAACACTTTCTGAAGTGTGGGACCCACCATGGACAGCCCCCACAGCCCCTAAATCTCCACCATCCATTGCTTGAGAAAAGACAAACCAAGAAGAAAACAAAAGGAGAAGGGAAGATGAGACAAAGAGAATATACATGGCTGCAATCGAACCTGGACGTGCAGGGAATATGGGACAAGGACAGTGGACTGTGAAGAATGTCCGAGCACGAGCCAGCCCAGGCCGCACAAGAGGCGAGTCCTGGGCGGCCAGCTGTGGGCCACCCGTACGGACGCGTTCCCTCTCTCTCCGCGGGATTGGCTCCATGGTCGTTAGTAGGTGAGGCTGACAGTCCACATCAGCAGATAGCACCCTGAGGGCCGCCCAAAGCTTTAATCAACTCCGGATTTCGTTTGAGGGTGATCAGAATCTTCTGGAAGGTACCCCACCTATCCAATCAGGAAGTCATGCACCAACATGGGCCTAACCAAGTCAAAGAGAAGGAAAATTGACAAAGAGGGGCCCACATGCAATCTGAGCCATTCAAAGACTAGATCAGCGTGATCTAAACTATGGAAAAGCTTATATGAGCCATCAAATAGCAAGATCAAAGGCTTGATCATCAAGATAGAGGGATAGAACCCAAGATCTGATCATCAAGTGGGCCCACAAGGCCAAATCATGCAATCTGAGCCATTCAAAGACTAGATCAGCGATCTCTAAACCATGGAAATTCTTACATGAGCCATCAAATAGCAAGATCAAAGGCTTGATCATCAAGAAAGAGGGCCAGAACCCAAGATCTGATCATCAAGTGGGCCCGCAAGGCCAAATCAAGCGATCTGAGCCGTTTAAGTCATCATCCGCACCATGAGAAGCCTTCTTAGCCTCACAAAACATCAAGAAAAGGTGCTCCAAAGCAAAGCTGAGATCTGGAAGGGGCCCACAGGCCAAATCAAGCAATCTGAGCCGTTCAAGTCATCATCCATGTAGTTAAAAAGTCTCGTCTTCCACAAATCATTCAGAACATGTAGGCATCATCAAATAATTTAAGACAAGTCAGACGTTGTATATTCATTCAGAGATTTTGATACAGAAGAGGGTAAAAGCAAAAAGAAGAAGGTCATACATCAAGTAAGCTGAATATAAAAGCAGGCTACAGGTCACCAACACAGTCGTCGTCATCCCTCCTCTCATCCCGCTCTCAACGATGAAGATCCATCAAAGGAGCTGTTACTGAGCCTCCAGCGTATCTGCGACGGCCTCCAGGAACATAGAGCGGAGGAAGCAGAGGCCCCCCTGGCAGTACAACAAGTACCACTCGTCATAGTCGCGATTTGGGGTCGTGAAACGAAACCCGTGCTGGCTCACAAGAGCATCAACTATCTCATCAGCTGGGATCTGAGCAGCCGAAGGAGGTGCAGAATAAGGGACTCGAGCCACCCCAGTAATCTGTCGAAGCAGCCTCTCACCCAAATACCACTGAAATGATTCAACGTCAGAAAGCATGATCCGGAGGCATGAAGAATCATATGCCTCCACACGCTGAGGGGTGTAGTAGAGAGAAAAGTTGGCATACGACATCCGAGCAAGTTACAGCAAATGAGGTCATCACGATCAGTTACAGTGCAGCATAAGGGATAAGGAAAGCAAGATACTTACATCTTCAACGGTTAATCCGTCTATGTCAGCAAGCCAGTTGTCCCCAGAAACTCGAGAGTTCCACTGACGATTTTGTTGATGCCAGTACATGTGGCGATACAAAGGCGGCTCAATGTCATCCCGTATCCTTGGCGCGAGGTGGGCAAAATGGTCATAAAAGCAAGTCTGGGCAAGGGCACACCTAACGATCAGAGAAAGAAAGAAGACAAGTGTCTCCAAGGAAGGTGAAAGAAGAGTACCTCAACGACAGGCCAGAAACCTTTGAAGGACCGGCTATTCCGAGAGGTCTTATCCAAACCCTGGAAAACATGAGTCAAGATAGCCCCGTTCCAATTGTAGGGATGATGAAGATCCTCAACTAAACGAAGAAATTTAAGATTGATCCTCTCGTTCGCGTGACAGAAAAGGAAGGACCCGAAGGTGTAAGCAATCATGGCCCTTGCTTTGTGGAGGGCCTCTAGCTCGATAGTCGGGGTGATGGTAGCAAAGGTGTTGTAGAACCATCGCATTTTTACTTGATGGCCCTGGAATTCATCTTCAGTTGGGACGTCACCGACAAGCCATAGCCAGTCAGTGGAAGTGATGGGAGCAAGAGAGCCAACCTGGGGAACAACTGCCCCATGAAATGGAAAGCCGATTTGCACATATATATCCAGGGGAGTTATTCCCCACTCGCCACAAGGGAGTTGAAAGGTGTGGGTCTCATCCCGCCACCTCTCGCAAAGAGCCGCAAGCAACATGCGATTGACACTGTTATTATGGAAGCGCAAGGTAAGGAGGCCAGCAAAAGGAGTGTCAACCAGAACTCGTTCAAGCAAAGCTGTGGGTGTTTCACCCAGTTATCCTAATGATATCTGGTACCTCGACCCTTGATGAAGGGAAGAGGTTGGTGCTCCTGAGCCAAGGAACACATATGGGCCCCTCGGCGGATAATGAAGGCTGGATCATCCTCATCAATCACCCGACATCCTCTTGTACCATCCGCCATTGAATCCTACAAGCTTGGCAAGGTAAGTCCCTATCCTTTACCCGTTAAAATCCAAATTATCATCCAGGAAACCCATGGGATTGGGCTCACATTCAAATGCAAAATCCAAAGTCCGACTCCATGTGTTACCTAGGATATGTGTTGGGCCCATTAAAGAAAGCAAGGCCCACCTTAAAGAAGGTTGCATGTCATGGCTTAGGCAAGGAAAGTCCATCATCCAAGGACACACTTTGGACAATAAATGCACTGAAGTGCCATGAGATCAACAAGGGATAAGAATCCTACTTCACATGAGAAGTCCATCTTCAAAGTCCATATGTGGCCAAGGATTGATCCACTTTTTATACCAAGGCCATGATTCTCAATTAAGATGTTTCCATCTCTTTACACATGTACATGGACAAGTGGGGAATAGGAAGGAAATGGGCCCCCAAGAGCAACCCAAATGCCTCATCTCAATGGATTGAAGGGAGCACATAACTCATTTGAAGAACATGAGGACCCATTCATGGGTTAACCATGGGCACCCCTATGTGCATCATCTTGATGAAAGTTTTGACTATGAGAGTACAACATGGCGGTCTACCCACAAACATATGAATCAAAGAAGCTAATGGTAAAAAATTTGATGCACATAGCCCACATGAATAATCAAAGTTGGAAATGCCCATGAAAGGACAAGTTTGGGCAACTTATGTGCACCAATTTCTTTACAAAAAAGGGGGACCATTTGAGCACAAGAGGGCATGGCTTGACGAGTCACCCAACCATCATGAAAATGGCTAAGAATGATAAACATAGCTCACTTAAAGATCAAAATCCAAAATGCCCCAAAGCATGGGACAAAATTGGGCAACTTATGGGTATCATTCTTTCTCACAAATTGAAAGAAATCACTCATCTTTGAGAATGATGGTGGATGACCCACCAAACACCCCAAAGGAAGTTCAAAGAACTATGGTTGCATGGATAGCCCACTTGAAGGAGGATCATCCATTTGAGGTTGATAACATTAAGGGGAAACTCTTGAGAACCACTTTCTTACCATATGAAAAAATCATTTGAACATAGTGAGATTGTTGAGACAACTCACTCATGGGACTTGTAGATGATCAAGTAACTCAAGTCCTCCATCCATCAAAAGAAAAAGCATGAAAGAAAAAAAATCCTACATGAACAAAGTGTAGTGGTGCACACATGGTCCAAAGAAATCCAAGTTTCAATGAGGGCCCAAAAGCCCATCCATATGGAGAAATTCTAAGGAACCCACCACACTTTGTGAACAAGGATGTACATCATAATCAAGAAATGGTGGAAGATTTGGGCTACCTGACCTCAAGGGCCCAATTAAGAAATCTAGCCCACTTGATGATCCAAGTGAAGAATGGGCTAGTCACCTTTGTCCATACACATGTGAAGAAAGATGGGGCCAACCAAAGTGAGCCCCATGAGCCCAAAACTTGAGGTGGGCCCTACCATTCCCATGGGCCCAAACCTTGAAAAGAAGATGGAAAAGAAAAGAAAAGTTCTAAGGAAAAATGACAAGGGCAAGAAAGCATGAGGGAGCCCAAAATGAAGTGTTGGGCCCATCAAGTACACCAAGGGTCATGACTTCACTTTGGGCCCATTTGATACACATGAAAAAGAGGCCCAACTCCCATGAAGAAAGATAGGATATTTTGCTATGCACACTTGATGGACATGGCAAAAGTACCCTTTACATAGACATGAAGGGAGTGTGAAAGAAGAAAAGAAAGAATGAAATAGAAGCCTGCAATGTCCTTCTCCATGCACCACGTTTAGAAGAGATTGGAGATCTAGAAAAGGCCAAAAATGCTTGGGCCCACCTTCACTCCCTTTGGAATTGCTACATGGAGAAAAGAAAAGAGTCATGAGAAGAGACAATGAAGAAGGAAAAGGACGAGAGAGAAAAGGGAGTGGTCCATACCTTTACCACTCACCAAAGGGGGACCACCTTGCTGTCACAAAGCTTCACTAAGGCCCACTACTTGAAAAGAGCAAAGAACTACCAAAAGAGAGAGAAAAACTTGAAGAAAGAGAGAGTATGAGAGAGAGAAAAGAGAGATTGCACGTTGGAGGGGCCAAGGGTACCCCATGTTATATAGAAAAGGGGAGTGCACCCCTTTACCCGACCCACTGGAAAGACCAGTGGGCAGAGACGGTCCGGGCGGCACCCAGGGGGCCGTCCTCCCTTCCACCTACTTGAAACGACTCCTCACCCTCTCTCCTTGGGAAGAACTCCTCCTTGGCAAGGGTGGTTGCAAGTGAATCTTGTACCTCCATGTAAGAATGAAGTGATGGAAGAGAAGGATGAGAAACAGTAAGGAATCTCACCAAAATCTCATCTTGTGAGAAATTGGTGAGAAATTGGCTTGATGATGTGGAAAAAGTTCCATGGAATTTTTAAGAAAAAGAAAAAAATTTGACTTGGTCAAATATTGATCTCAACCATCCAAAGTCATGACCTGATGATTTGAGCCATTCTAAGAAGAATCCCCGGAATCTCCAACCTTGATTGCTGCTTCTTGTACATATTTTTTGTCCGAAGACCTTAAACTATGTCGAGATCAAGATCCCGAGGGATTTTTAATAAAAATGGGCATCGATCTCAACCATCAAAATCAGAATCGATGACTTAGAACACTTTTCAAAATCATAAAAATATATCACCAGTCTCGCTCCATAGTTTTGGTCTGAAGACCTTAAACTACGTCGGGATTGACATCCAGAGAGATTTTCAATAAAAACCAGGGTTGGTCTTGTTTGCTCACATCAAGATCAGACGACTCCGGACGTTTTTCAAAAACAAAAAAAATGTGTTTCCTTATTCTGTACAAAGTTTTGGTCTGAAGACCTTAAACTATGTCGGGAACAAAATCCCGAGAGATTGCCAATAAAAACCAGTGTTAATCTTGATCGCTCAAATTGAGATTTAACAGCCTGGAACATTTAAAAAAAATCACAAAAAGAATGTATTTTCAGCATGTAATATTTTGGTCCGAAGACCTTAAACTACGTCGGGATCAAGATCCCGAGGGACTTTTTAAATAAAAACCGGTAGCAGTCTGGATCGTTCGAATCAAGATCCGCTGACACCGGACATTTTCCAAAATAAAAAATGTGTTTGCCCTGTTTTGTACAGTTTTGGTCCGAAGACCTTAAACTACGTCGGGATCAAGATCCCGATAGACTTTTTAAATAAAAACCGATAGCAGTCTGGATTGTTCGAATCAAGATCCGCTGACACCGGACATTTTCCAAAAATAAAAGATGTGTTTGCTGCCTACTGTACATATTTTGGGTCCGAAGACCTTAAACTACATCGGGACCAACATCCCGAGAGATTTTTAATAAAAACCGGCATCAATCCCAGCCGTTCGAGCCAGGATCTGATGACCTGGATCATTTCAAAAAAAAAAAATCACCATCAATTTCAACTGCACAAATTCATCCCCAGCGGTCCGAAGACCTAAAACTACATTGGGATTAACTTCTCGGGGGCTTTCTTTCCCAACTTGTTTCGGACATGGCTGACAGTTGATCGTACGGGTGTCCAGAATATTTTAAACAGGTAAAGGCTGAGGCGGGCAGAACCCCGCAATCCTGTTCGTGTTGAACGCACCGTGATAGACAACCTTGATTTGGAAGTCGCTGTTGAATCTGACGGATGTTCCTGTTCCTAAAACTCATGAAGGGGATTAAGGCAGTTGGGAGGTGGAACGCACCCTCATAGAATTGTGAGCAACGTAAGGCCCCAAACTGGATTAACAAAGGGAAATGTGAGGATGTGGCTCATTTTGTGGCCGAAGGAGTCTGTCGGACGATGCGTGGTCTATGTGCATTGCACATGAGGAACATGTAACTTTGTGGGTGTGTTGACTGAAAATCCTCAAAATTCCCTCATCCGAAGATGTAAAACTACGGCACTTAACTGTGTGAGACTCGTCTTGTTCAATGATGTAAAATGGATCGGGTGCCTTACCAGCAGTAGAAGCTGGAAATGGATGAAAATTCCATACATTTTCCCTGCATTTCAGAAAAATCACAAAATACCCAAAACATTGCAAAATCACCTTTCAAAAATCACAAAAAGACATTTCCCTTGCTTTTAAACCAAATATTTTCAAAACCACAAAAAATATTTCCTTTGTTTTCAATAACCGATCTCTATCCTGATCACTCAGGTAAAGATTCGGACCAAATATTTGCAAAAATCACAAAAATTGTCACTATCCCCAGCACTACACTTCAGGAGTCTCGAACTCCGCTCACTTCACAATTTGGGATGACGGATCCGATCGCCCGCAAATCGGAATCTTGACCAAAACTGGCGACCAAGCATCGTCTCAATCGCATTTATGCACAGAAGAACATCTTGAAGTCGGATAACATCCTCGTACATTCTCATTAGCAAAGAAACACCATCTTGGGATGATGGACCTGATCAACCACGGGTTGGGATCTTGACCAACCCACTGACCAAATACCCATATAATAAACAAAATCCCCAGGGAAGCACAACTCTGCAAGCAATAAGCACAAAATTCTCTGCATCTCCAGCAAAAGCAAAATTATCAAACTGAAAGAGAATGAGCCAAGCCATGCATCCATCATCAAATATGCATCTCCATGCATCAGCATCCATCGCATCAATCATCATGTTTACCTGCTTTCAAAATAAAAGTCGGTTAGCTAAAGACCCCACAAGCATCCCTAGTGGAGGCACATGCAAACCAGATTTCCATTTCAAAAAGACAAATATTTCTATTTGCAAATAAAAACCCCACGGAGTATCACTCCCCAGAGTGGGTAACTTTTCAAAATCCCAAAAACATTTTCCCAGTAGAGCTTTCTGCCTCCAAAACACTAGGAGATCTTCCATATCTCTGGGTAGGAGCCGACGCAAAAATCAAATAAGACCCGATGTCTCGCGGTTTCCCTGGAGACCATCGGATCCAATGCACTCAAAGTACGGTCGAACTGAACTCCAATGCTAGTGTTGTCGTACCACATGCCAAGATACGAAAAGATGAAGGCCAAAAAGGATCGGTCAAAGAAACCATTTGAACAGGTGGAAACGATGAATTGTAACCCAAGTATCAAAATCAGCAGATTGGGTGGAAAGAGCTCACCCGCACATACCTAGGCGTGGATGCCTGAAGTACCTTGACCGAGTCCAAGTCGGCGTAGTAGAATTCCGTAAGACTACATGACGCAGGGCATCTAACCACTTTGATAGTCAAGCGAAACAAGTACTCCTGGAGTGATCCGGGAAAACATTAAACATACAATCAATCACAGGGTCAGTAACCTCGTAAGACTACGACGCAGAGGCTCTGCTGTACCTTTCCGATGTTACTACCGATCGGAATTGAAGGGTTGTGATTGGGTACCTAGGTTGCAGCAAACTGCAGGGAAAATCGCAACGTTTTCTCCAAACTTCCGCAGTATGTGCGAGTGATCGATTTTCATACGATCAACTGGCACAGATGCAAAGGCAAGCAAAGATTTCAGACCATGATCTATGAATGACTGGGTTAAAAGTGGGGTGTCCACTCGCTTTGGCATTCGGTTGCACGCAACCTCTGCCAAAGAGGGGCATCTGTAGACACCCCACCTTCGGCTACACTGTTGGTAGAGATAACTGAATGAATGAAGGACCATACCCACAAATCTCATGTCCAAACTCAGCCAAACTCACCCTTGTAAGCCTCAATCCATAGCCTAACTTAAGCCTGAACCCAGTCAACTCGCCTCTAAACATCAGCCTGAAAAACCCCCCATAAGAAAAATAAAAAAATCCTAAAAAAGTCAAACTCACTGAGTCAACCCGCTGAGTCAAATCACCGAGTCAACCCGCCAAGTCAAACCGCCGAGTCAAAACACCGAGTCAACCCACTGAGTCAAAGCACCGAGTCAACCCGCTGAGTCGACTCACCGAGTCAACTCACTGAGTTCCAAGCAGCAACCCCAAGGCATGTCCGTACTGCCCGTGGGATCCCGTGAGTGTCCGTACGGGCGGCCCCTTAGGTGCCGCCCAAACATATTTACGGGAACTGCCACTGCCCGTTGCTATAAATACCCCCCGCCCCTTCTCATTTCAACAAGCCTTCAAGCCCAGGGAGATCCCGTCTGTTCCGAGTCCTTCTCCACCCTTTTAGCCCACTTTTCCACCAAGGAGAGCCCGAGTGAGGAGAGCCTAGCCCTGGTCCAGCCCAGCCTGACCACTGGTCCAAGTCTCCCAAGCCATCCAAGTCTTGATCCAGCCACTCGAAGCCAACCCTTGCAACACCTCTGTCCATCTAGCTGTTCTTTACTGGCATCATCTCATTCACATCTAGTATAAGTGCAACATTTACTTTTCTTCCAACCCCCCCTGCTTCACTACAAGCACTTTGATCATTCAAGTACACAACATGCATCTCGCATAAAGCACCTGTCAGTTAGAGCGTATGCTCTGGGCTTGCCTGTTAATGGAAACCTGCCCATCAGAAACTCTTACTGTTCAGACCTGCATTCATACATTAGTCACTACGAGCACTTTGATTATTCAAACGCACAGCATGCATCTCCCATAAAGCACCTGTCAATTTGAGTGTATGCTCTGGGCTTGCCTGTTAATAGAAACCTGCCCATCAGAAACTCTTACTGTTCAGACCTGCATTCATGCATCATGTCATCTATGAGAATATACGAGGATTAAAATAGACTTTCAAGTATTAGTTCGATTCTGTGAAGTAAAGACCGTACCTCGGTATGTGCAGTGTGTGGGGTGCTTAACCTTTTCCCACCCTGTAACCGTGATCCCTTACCTCGAATTTCTGGCCGCAGATCAAAAGGAGTCATTTGAGAGAAAGGAATCTTCGGATTCCCTTGTCTAACGTTTCTACGAGGTCTAGCCGACTGTAGATTTGAAGTAACTGGCTAGTGGCGACTCTGGTCTTATAGAAACTCATCTAATCCCATCCAGCTTAACACGACAACCAAACAAAGCTCTCGAGAACGAGGCAAGCCAGTGGCACAAACGGCGATTCGCACGCACGCACCTCTTCTTTTTTTCCGAAAGGAAAGAGAGAATGTCGTCGGGAGCACGGAACGACGAGAGTCCACAACTATGTAATGCCCCTGCCACTTTTCAGCATTGTATGTTAAGCATTTTTTCTGATATGATAGAGAGAATCCTCGAAGTTTTCATGGACGACTTCTCCGTATTTGGTCGCGACTTTGATGAGTGCCTTGAGCACTTAAAAACTGTTTTGAAAAGGTGTGAAGACAAGAACCTTGTGTTGAATTGGGAGAAATGTCACTTTATAGTTTAAAAGAGAATAGTCCTTGGTCACATTATCTCTGCCAAAGGAATCGAGGTGGACAAAGCTAAAATCGATATTATCTCTAACCTTCCACCACCCAAGAGCGTACAGGATGTGCGGTCATTTCTAGGACATGCCGGATACTATAGGAGGTTCATCAAAGACTTTAGTACCCTTTCTCATCCTTTATGTAACCTCCTCCAAAAGGAAAACTCATTCGAGCGAAATGAGGAATGTCAAAATGCCTTTGTCAAACTTAAAGGTATGTTGACATGTGCTCCTATAATGCAGCCACCTGATTGGAGCATTCCTTTTGAGATTATGTGTAATGCCAGTGATTATGCCACTCGGGCAGTGTTAGGCCAGAGAAAAGAGAAGAAGCCATACATCATCTACTATGCAAGTAGAACTCCAAACTCGGCTCAAGCAAATTGCACCACTACGGAAAAGGAACTCTTAGTACTAGTATTTGCTTTGAACAAGTTTAGGTCCTACTTAATCAGATCCAAGATCATAATATTTACCGATCATGCCATGCTTAAGTACCTTCTTTTCAAGAACGATGTTAAGTCGCGCTTGTTGCGATGGATCCTCCTACTCCAGGAATTTGACATAGAAATACGAGACAAAAGGGGAGTAGAAAACGTTGTGGCTGACCATCTCTCTAGACTTTTCCTCACCGATTCTCCTGAGATGACTGTGATTAATGACATGTTCCTTGATGAACAACTATTTAAAGTCTCCCAATTACCATGGTATGCAGACATTGCTAACTATCTTACTACAGGTACCATTCTAACACATTGGAAAAAGCAAGACAAAGATAGTTCTTCAACGAGGTAAGAAAGTTCTTATGGGACAACCCGTACTTGTTCAAGTACTGTCCCAATCAGATTATAAGGAGATGTGTGCCGAATGATGAACAACATAGTATCATCTCCTTTTGTCATTCTCAAGCGTGTGGTGGCTACTTCTCGGTTAAGAAGACCACAGTTAAAATTCTGCAATGTGGGTTCTATTGGCCCACCATGTTCAAAGATACGCATGAATTTTGTAAAACGTGTGAACCTTGTCAGAAATTAGGAGGAATATCCCATAGAAATATGATGCCACTCAATCCTATCTTACCAATAAAAAAATTTTGATTGTCGGGGCATCGATTTCATGGTCCCATTCCCTTCTTCTTTTGAAAATTTATATATTTTACTTGCCGTTGATTATGTTTAAAAATGGGTCGAGGCAATCCCATGCCAGAATAATGACCATAAAACAGTCATTCAATTTTTAAAAGAAAACATTCTTTTCCGGTTTGGAACACTTCATGTCATTATCAGTGATGGAGGGTCTCACTTCTGTAACCGATCATTTGAAGCATTAATGAAGAAATATGGTGTTAATCATAAGGTGAGCATTCCCTATCACCCATAAACAAGTGGACAAGCTAAGATATACAATAGGAAAATCAAACATATTTTAGAGAAAACAGTAAACCCCGATCGCAAAGATTGGTCGCTTCGACTTACCGATGTGCTCTGGGCTTACCGTATAACTTTTAAGACCCCATTGTTATGTCTACCTATAGACTTGTCTATGGAAAAGCTTTGTTACTTGCCTGTGGAATTGGAACATAAGGCATATTGGGCAATAAAGAAATTAAATTTCGATTCTGACAAAACAAGCTCGCTGCGCAAACTTCAATTGAATAAACTTGCGGAACTCTGGAATGAAGCGTATGAGAAAGTGAGAATTTACAAGGACAAGACGAAGGTGTTCCATGATAAGAATATTCTTCGTAAGACTTTCATGATTAATCAAAAGGTCCTTATGTATAATTCTTGGCTACATTTATTTCTGAGAAAATTGAGGTCTTGATGGACTGGTCCCTTCATTGTGAAAATAATGTATCCTTATGGGGCTGTCGAGTTGTTGAATCCAAGGAACGGTAACATTTTCAAATCAAATGGTCAACAATTAAAACCATTCTTTGAGAACTTTCCCTCAGAAGGTATGTCCATACCTCTGACTGATCCTGTGTATTAGGATACTTGATCTCCTAGTCTGATGGAGGTATAAAGTAGTTTAGGATTAGGATTTTGTTATTTTTTTATTTAATTGTTTTTCAGTAGATTGTTAGAAGGAGGTAGAATTTCAACTTTTGCTCTCTCAAGGTACTCTCATTCCTCACTCCTCTTATTTTTATCATTGCTCTCATAATATCATTACATTCACATCTTATTACATTGAGGACAATGTAGGATTCGTTTGTGGGGTGAGATTTCATTTTCTAGTATTTTGTACATTTCGAGCAATCATGTAGGAATATTTTTCAATTTTTTGAAAATTTCAAAATTCTCTTGGAAAACATTGTTTCTATATACTTTGAATAATACGAATATAAAAGGAAGAGAGATGATTTATTGTGATTTTGAAATCCTTGAATTATTTTAAATATAATAATTTCCATGTGAATTCCCATATTGAATGATTGATAGAAATTTTAAACATTTTGAGTTTAGCTCACATCACACGATTTTCATGATGGATGGGATTATTAGATTTGTGGATTAATTAGAATGTGATTTAAGGTGTTGAGGAACCAAGCCAGGGAATTTTTCCATCTTGTTCATGAGAAAATAAAAGAAAAGAACGAAAGATATGGATTTCTAAAAATCCTATCTAATGTGTAAGAAAAGAAAGAAAATTTAGTTTTTATTGAATATTTGTTAAGAAAATTCTGAAAAGGGCTACCTACTAACTAACCAGTGGAAGGTCTACCTGTAACCTAAGCTGGAAATAAGAAGTAGTGTCAAAGCCATCGAAGGAACGGTAAGGCAATTTCCTATCATAGGCTTGTTATGTTGTTGAATTGTACACCTTGGATTTTCAGTTTGATTGATTTATGAAGAAGGTAATCCTTGAAGTCTATGAATTGAGCATTCAATTTGCACACTAGATCGCATTTGTTTTAGATCTTCTATTTGTTAATCGATTGGTGGGAATTCTATTTGGAGTGTTGACAGTATTTGGATGATTCAAGATTTTAATCTCCTTCATTGATTTTCTTCGATATTTATACTTGTATGTCTTAGAGTTTATAGAAGAATGTTTTCAGGAGAGCTGAATTTCAGAGGATGTGATTATTTCATGCATGTTTTGCTCGGGACTAGCAAAATGTTGGTTGAGGGGTGTGTTGAGTTCTTAAATGTGTATATTCTAACCCCATTTATTCACTAACTATGCATGATACATATGTTTAAAGACCTACCTAATGCATGGTTTTGTGATTGTAGGAATGAAAGAGAGTTCACTCAAGTGATGTTCAAAAGGCCAAGTTTAGAAGCTCTTTGATGAAGACCCAAGGTGGGCTAGAGAATGAAAGAAAGAAGCAAGGCAAGGAGAGTGAGAAAGAGAGAGAAGTGAGCCACAATGGGGCTAGACTGGTCTTGACTGGTCAGCCAAGGAGGCCACGACCAGTCTTGACCGGTCGGCCACCACACCAGCTCCCTCTAAAGCTCGCTGGACTATTCAAGAGAAGGGTCCGACCGGTCAAGACTGGTCGGCCAGCTTGGTTGCCCCCTCTCCTACACTCTTTGGACCTTCACCAGACAAGTCCGACCGGTCGGCCAGCCCAGTCTGACCGGTCAGTCATGCGTAAAAACAGCTACTTGCTCAGCAAGCTCTGATTTTTGAGGTGCAATTGCGTAAGAAGCTGCGATTTCTGGAACTTTCTAAGTCGGTGGAGCTCCAAATCTATAAAAGGGCACCTAGGTTTCATTCCTAGAGCATCCTAGAAGAGTTCTACTACGGTGGGAGGTGGCAAAAGACGGATTCGGAGTTCTACAACTCCTTCTAGTTTGCTTTCTTGTTTTCATGTTTTTAGTTGATTTCATGTTTTCTTTCAGCATGGTCAGTCAAACCTCTTAGCTAGGGCTAAGAGGTGAAGCTTGTAGTGAATCTAAGATGTTTTAATTCGTTTATTATGGTTTCAAGTTGGATTTTTATTGATTGAACAATGGTTTGATGAGTTTGAATAAAGTTCTAAGTAGTTTTTCTTAATCTTATGATGACTCATGGATGGTTGGAAGAATTGTCTTAGTTCTTAGTTGTTTTGCATGGATCTAGACCTGTACGCTCTGAGGAATTGGATTCAAGACGCTATAGAACTTAGTTCTTCATGTGGGCCACTTCAAACCAAAGTTCTACCTTTTTTTGTAAATCTGTAATATGGGCTGTTTCTTCATGTGATTTGGATCAAGTTCAATTCATGACATAGTTAAGCTTTGTGACAGGGTTTGATGATTATTATGGGTGTGATCTTAACCGATTGGAACTAGGATTGACCTATGCAATTGAGTGTGCTCAAGTCCTAACTTGAATTGAGGGAATCATGTTTATGAACAACATATATAATAGATTGTTGTGTTGAATTAACCGCTTTATAATTTGGCTAGATAGAATTTGATTTCGATTCTAGTTGTGTTATTGAGAAACCAAAGCAAAATACATCAAGGATTGCTACAAGTGGATCCTTGACACCCTAGTGCTTCTTTTATATTGTTTACATTCATTTCGAGTTAAAAATTACTCATCTACATTCAATAACCAAATCTGTTTAGTTTGATTCCAATTAGAGACTATTGGAAGTAATTCTATGAATTCCTGAGTTAGTCCCTGTGGATCGACCTCGGTCTTACCGAGATTATTACTACATCGCAACCCTACACTTGGGGAAGCGAATATCAACAATACAATCACAGAAAGGTTCGTAAGAAATCATAAAGAGTAATTCACTCTGAGACTGCTCTCTATTCCAACTCCGATCATTTGGTCGAGATTAGAAGTAGCCAGTGTGGTCAAGTTTTCTGGAATGCAACTGTTAACACGGGCGTATGAGGCTATACCATCAATCCAAGTTGAAAATTTCTCCGTAATCGAAGGCATGTTGACCCGCTCATCGCTCGAGGAAGTAGCTCTTGAAGAAGTATGAGCCCGTGGAAGTGGCGGGGCCCCTGACGAGCTGGCACGAGTTGCAGGACACTGCACCGCAACCGACTTAGTTCGTGCTTTAGAAGTCTTCGGTATCTCTACAACCGGAGGTCGCGACACTAGCGGCTCGACCCTGATAGGGGAGCTCGAATCAACAGGTTTCCCAACCCCACATACGAAGGACTGGGGGAGTCACTGCTGCCTCGAAGGCTTAGATGAAGCCGCCTTCTTCCTCGGAGGCTCGGAGGCCTGCCCACGCTCGAAGATGTAGGAAGGGATTTTTCAGACCTTTGACATTGCTTTTGGAGCCATTCCTATTCTAGAAAAGTGTGTCAAACAATTAAGCAAATAAAACTGAGAAGAAATATCTACGAGCTGTTTACAGGTTTCCGACCTGAGTAACGAACAGAGTTGAGGGTTATCAAGCGACGAAAGTCCCTCTCTTCCACGGAACAATTCCTAGTAGCTCGGATTTGCCTTTCTTGCATGGCCGAAAGAGCTACACGGATAGTCACAGAGGCTGCAATCAAAGGAAGTCAACCATCAGGAGGATTAAAAAACTAAGGATGATGATGATTAAGTGTCAGTAAGATAGGTAGGTTGGAATGCTGTCCGACCTGGCAAATCGAAATCAGCTTGGACTCTGTACTCCAAAGGTTGAGGCTCGTCCGATGAAGACTCCCAGTTCCCCGAAGCAAAGAACCACTTCTTTTTCCAGGTTTTAGTGGAGGATGGCAAGCCAGTAACTAGCGAGCCACCCTGACCTCCAAAGGACTTAAGGGAATAACGAAAACAGCTCGCCAGAGGTCAGCTCTTTGTTACCAACTCTTTGCTACAGAATATAACACCCAACTATACATCTCCAGGCATTTGGTTGCAACTGGCTCACAGACAAACCTAGAAGACTGATGACCTTGTGTACAAATGGGTGAAGAGGTAATCGAAGCCCGTCCTCTAAATGCATCAAGGAGATTACTATTTCTCCCTGTCAAGGTCGGCTCTGTCTGTCACCCTAATCAGGAACCCTAAACTCTATGGAATCAGGGATTTCATATATTTCCCTAAGTACGTCGAGGTCGTCCTGGGTAATTTGTGAGGTTACACTATCTAATTTGAAAATTTTATTATGAGCTATTGTGCTCTCAAAGACTGGTTCTGGAGGCTCTGATTCCCCTTCATCAGCATAATCTACCGTCTTAGTCTTAGAGCAGGATTCTCCAGGGTTTATCTCCCGAGGATCCAGAGAAGGTGGGTCCGATTTAGGATCTTTGAACCTCACCTTGGGGATGGCATCAAAGTCTGAGGATTCAGACATATTTAAAAGCAGAAAATAACAAGTAAAAGAGCTGATTGGGGATTGAGGAGCGTACCAAGAACGCTGGTACATCGGGCTTGAGAAGATCGAAAAGGCAAGGAAGAAAAGAGAAAACGGGAAGTTCAGGTGCTCAAAGAAATTAAGGGATCGGAGGAAGAGTGAAGAAATAAAATGAAAATTTCAGATTTTTAGCTAAAGTCCGAAGATTTTATATTCAGAAGATCTCCTCGCATTTAATGCAGGCCCCACCTCAATTCCACGCGGCAGACTTTGAGTTGATCGTACAAAAAGCGACACATGGTACCGCCACGTGGCGGCACCTCGTTCATCAAGACTCAGCAAACGCCTCCACGTCAGTACGAGCGAATGATAACACCTCGATTTTTTAAACGGCGCATTAAAAGCCATTTCTCGTCCATATAAAATGACGGCGGTAAAGCAGCTAAAAGCAATCAAATCAGCATATCTTCCTCAACAAGTTACTCCCGAGCCAGATGAACTAGACTCGAGAGTAGGGGGGCTTCTGTTATAGGTACATTACAAGTTGATTTCAGATCGAATATAACCCGAACTGGCTATAGGTCGGAACTATCCGACCTGAAGTAAAGTTAGACTCCTCGACCTTGACTGAAAGATGACCTCGTCCTTACAACCACGAATGCCGAGATCTTAGGCTTTGGCCAGGAAAATAGGCGAGAGATCTGGAGAATCGTCCAGGAATACGAAAATGTCTCCCATAACTACGGAACGGCCTAAGGATCGCAGTGATCCGAGAATCCCTCTCCTGAAATTACGACCTCGAAAATAGGATATTATCCTGCAACCTAAGTCTATAAAAGGACATGTCCTCTTCACTATCAAGGTACAATACATACACTTATCTAAAAAGAGATATTCAATTATTCAAGATTCAACTGACGTAGGCATTGGAGGACTAACAACTGATCCTCGACCACCTCTTAGCCATTGTTCCGTCTTTGCAAGCCTTGAATCAGAAGATCAAAATCCTTCTTCATCCTCGAGATTGATCACTGATCTCATCTCATTTGTTGTTAAAATTTAGTAACAACACCTGCAATTTTTGAAAATTACTTAAAAGTCCCTAACATTGTAGAAAATTATAAAATAGTCCAAAAATTACGAATTTTATAAACTAAACATTGAATTTGCAAAACTTTATATAATATTTATTGAAATTAGAGAAGAAAAATTAAAAATTAAATAAAAGATGAAATCATAATTTAAATTTTTAGAATTTCAACACCGAATAACAATTTACAAAAAGTTGAGTTAATTTACATATTCTAAATAAAAATAATCAAATAAAAAATTTAAAATATATAATGTCTTATATTAGACTTTAAATTAATTTAACTAGTTGATTTAAATTAATACCATTATTTTAATTTCTCTAAAAATAAGAATTTTAGCAATAAATAAATCAACATAAATAATAAATAAATAGCTAACTGATCCTCGACCACCTCTTAGCCATTGTTCCGTCTTTGTTCCGTCTTTGCAGGTCTTGAATCAGAAGATCAAAATCCTTCTTCATCCTCGAGATTGATCACTGATCTCATCTCATCTGTTGTTAAAATTCAGTAACAACACCAGCAATTTCTGAAAATTACTTAAAAGTCCCTAACATTGTAGAAAATTATAAAATAGTCCAAAAATTACGAATTTTATAAACTAAACATTGAATTTGCAAAACTTTATATAATATTTATTGAAATTAGAGAAGAAAAATTAAAAATTAAATAAAAGATGAAATCATAATTTAAATTTTTAGAATTTCGACACCAAATAACAATTTACGAAAAGTTGAGTTAATTTACATATTCTAAATAAAAATAATCAAATAAAAAATGTACAAAAATTCTTAAAAGCTTCCTTATTTATTTTTTACTTTTTTTTTTTCTATTCCCCATTTTTTTCCTCCCTTGTTTTTTTCCTCTCTTTCTCACGTGAGCAACTATTCTCTCTCTCTCTCTCTCTCTCTCTCTCTCTCTCTCTCTCTCTCTCTCCCTCTTCATGTCACCAGTGAAGAGCTCTTCTCCCTCTCACCATTATTTATAGATTTTTTATTCGCATGTGCTTAGATGCACTAAATGCAGCACACTTTAAATGCTTCTATTTCTTCTTTCATTTAGTCACATTTTTTTTCTTTTTTTTTTCTTTAAAGAACGTGTTAAGTGTAATGTTGTGTACATGTGTTCCTCATCAAGCCACATGCATGTGCCATATGTTTGTTACATGCACATGCCACATGTATGTGCATAAAAAAAGTGCGTATGTCAAATGTACAATGGGTACACATGGTGTAAAAAAAATGTGAAGCGTTCATGGATGGATAGTGCAGATGGATGGACAGATCGATGTATGGATAGATGTATGGTTCGATGGGTTAGTGTGTGATTGGTGATGGATTATTCTTGTAATTTGGACATTTTGTAGTAATTGAGTTGTTAAGTATGATGGACGATTCAGATTATTGACCTTCCGATCAAGATCACATGCTTTATTTTGTTTCATAAAATTCAATACTCACATAACAATAAATTTACTACTTAATTAATATTTATTTATGTTTCCTTTAAAAAATAAAATCTAATGCATGCTATTAATTTTTTTTAAAAACTTAAATCACCATGCAACACATGTTTAAAACGTGCTACATGTGAGTTATGCCATACATAGATGGGTGGTCAAATGGATTGACGGATAAGATGTATTTTGATCATATAGATATAAAATGGATTGATGAATGGGTGATCACCTACTTTGATAACGTGTGTGGCGGATGATCGAGTGGGAAAAATGATTGAGTGAATGGTCAGATGGTCACACGTGTACTAAAATTTTGGGTTATTACACGAGTTGATCCAAAGGAGCCTTAGGATCATGTCTACCCAAGAGGGGAATCATTGCTCAATTGGCAATTATTTTTTTTTGGGTGAAATTGGTTGCCCCATTTGATCTAACGGTCGGATGGTCAAAATGTGCAAAACCAACCATTCATTCACAAGTACACTCCAACCATTCCACATATTTACATCATATATCACAAGAGGGCCACTTACAACTTACATGTCCATCATGCGGCCCACAATTACATTACAAAATAAAAAACCATAACAAAATAAAAGATTGGACGGTGACAATTTTTTCGTGGAAGATCATGTTGCCGTTAATGGCGAATTTTGAATGAGGGCTTTTTTCTTCAAACCACTTGTCATGGACGATCCAGATCAGTCATAGGAAGTTTTTGGGGCTCACAAATCCAAGGTCTAAAGTAATTTATCCAGTGGGTTTGGCGGAAAACTGGATTCGGCTTCTTATTATGTGTTGCCGCAAGAGTTCGGGAAAAACAGGACTCCGACCTTGTGATTGGGTAATTTCGACTTCCTTGGATTCTCACCTAGATCAGGAGATCCTTTCGTGAAGGATGGGCGGTCTAGACTCAGTCTCAATCTATGGTTTTCGAATTTCTTTCATAATAGGCCACATGAAGGAGAACTCAAAGTGCGGCTATACAACGTTTCCGGAAGGAAACTTGGTATAATTACTCTCTTTTTTAGGTGATGCACTTCACTAGCCCCACTGCAATTTGTAGTATGAATTTTTCTTTCTTCAGTAGTTGTAATTGGTCACCAGTTGAGCATGCGCTGGACTTATTCAAGTGAGACATGAAGGGTGTAACGTCCTAGTGTGTCCCACCCATGTTTAAGCTAAGATTGAATGAAAATTCAATGGTTGATAACTCATACTTTCAAAAAGTTGTGGAAACTACCATCATTTATCTCCATAAAATGAGAGGTTAAGAGTAATTATATCAAGTTTCCATTAACTGGCATAATACATTTCATTTTCTGCAACATTAACCTATTCTAGATTCGTCTTGGTTACACCAGACTAGATATACACTTCTCGAGAATACTCTCAACTTGAGTGACTTTATAGTGCTTATTCGCAGCTATAAGTTTGAACGTGTTGAGGAACGTGTTGGCTAGCCATGAACTTATCTTACTCGTGCACATAAACTTATAAGGTGCGAAACTAGCCAGCATTCTTGAAGCGCTCATATCCATCCATCTTGGCATGATTGTTTTCCAGACTCACTCTGTTATACCCTTTTATACGTGATCCTTTGAAAACGAGCTAAAGTAGCAACATTAGGCCTCTACTTCATGACATAGTCCACAGTTTGGATGACTTAACAATAATCAAAATTTAATAAAAACTAACTAAAACATGTTAGTTAAGATAAAGACACTAATGCAATTAATGATAATAAAATTTAAAGGGCATAATTTAATGCATGGTAAAAAAATATAAATTATGAAGGGAGTGTGAAAGAAGAAAAGAAAGAATGAAATAGAAGCCTGCAATGTCCTTCTCCATGCACCACCTTTAGAAGAGATTGGAGATATAGAAAAAGGCCAAAAATGCTCGGGCCCACCTTCACTCCCTTTGGAATTGCTACATGGAGAAAAGAAAAGAGTCATGAGAAGAGACAATGAAGAAGGAAAAGGACGAGAGAGAAAAGGGAGTGGTCCATACCTTTACCACTTACCAAAGGGGGACCACCTTACTGTCCCAAAGCTTCACTAAGGCCCACTACTTGAAAAGAGCAAAGAACTACCAAAAGAGAGAGAAAAACTACGGTACTTTGTGGGTGTGTTGACTGAAAATCCTCAAAATTCCCTCATCCGAAGATGTAAAACTACGGCACTTAACTGTGTGAGACTCGTCTTGCTCGCTGACGTAAAATGGATCGGGTGCCTTACCAGCAGTAGAGCTTGAAATGGATGAAAATTCCATACCTTTTCCCTGCATTTCAGAAAAATCACAAAATACCCAAAACATTGCAAAATCACCTTTCAAAAATCACAAAAAGATATTTTCCTTGCTTTCAAACCAAATATTTTTAAAACCACAAAAAATATCTCCTTTGTTTTCAATAACCGATCTCTATCCTGACCACTCAAGTAAAGATTCGGACCAAATATTTACAAAAATCACAAAAATTGTCACTATCCCCAGCACTACACTTCAGGAGTCTCAAACTTCGCTCACTTCACAGTTTGGGATGACGGATCCGATCGCCCGCAAATCGGAATCTTGACCAAAACTTGACGACCAAGCACCGTCTCAATCGCATTTATGCCCAGAAGAACATCTTGAAGTCGGATAACATCCTCGTATTTTCTCATTAGTAAAGAAACACCATCTTGGGATGATGGACTTAATCGACCACGGGTCGGGATCTTGACCAACCCACTGACCAAATACCCGTATAAAAGAGAAAATCCCCAGGGAAGCACAACTCTGCAAGTAATAAGCTCAAAATTCTTTGCATCTCCAGCAAAAGCAAAATCATCAAACTGAAAGAGAATGAGCCAAGCCATGCATCCATCATCAAATATGCATCTCCATGCATCAGCATCCATCGCATCAATCATCATGTTTACCTGCTTTCAAATAAAAGTCGGTTAGCTAAAGACCCCACAGGCATCCCTAGTGGAGGCACATGCAAACCAGATTTCCATTTCAAAAAGACAAAAAAATATTTCTATTTGCAAATAAAAACCCCACGGAGTATCACTCCCTAGAGTGGGTAACTTTTCAAAATTCCTAAAAATATTTTCCCAGTAGAACGTTCTGCCTCCAAAACACTAGGAGATCTTCATATCTCTGGGTAAGAGCCGACGCAAAAATCAAATAAGACCCGATGTCTAGCGGTTTTCCCGGAGACCATCGGATCTAATGCACTCAAAGTACAGTCGAACTGAACTCCAATGCCAGTGTGGTCGTACCACATGCCAAGATACGAAAAGATGAAGGCCAAAAAGGATCGGTCAAAGAAACCATTTGAACAGGTGGAAACGATGAATTGTAACCCAAGTATCAAAATCAGTAGATTGGGTGGAAAGAGCTCACCCGCACATACCTAGGCATGGATGCCTGAAGTACCTTGACTGAGTCCAAGTCGGCGTAGTAGAATCCCGTAAGACTACATGACGCAGGGCATCTAACCACTTTGACAGTCAAGCGAAATAAGTACTCCTGGAGTGATCCGGGAAAACATCAAACATCACAATCAATCTCAGGGTTAGCAACCTTGTAAGACTACGACGTAGAGGCTCTGTTGTACCTTTACGATGTTAGTACCGATCGGGAATGGAAGGGTTGCGATTGGGTACCCAGGTTGCAGCAAACTGCAGGGACAATCGCAACGTTTTCTCCAAACTCCCGCGGTATGTGCGAGTTATCAATCTCCAAACAATCAACTGACTCAGATACAAAGGACAACAAAGATTCCAGACCATAATATAGGAAAGAATGAATTGCAAACCAAGCATCAAAACCAGCAGATCGGGTGGAAAAAGTCCACCCGCACATACCTAGGCGTGGATGCCTGAAGGACCTTGACTGAGTCCAAGTCAGCGTAGTAGAATCCCATAAGACTACATGACGCAGGGCATCTAACCACTTTGACAGTCAAGCGAAACAAGTACTCCTGGAGTGATCCGGGAAAACATCAAACATACAATCAATCACAGGGTCAGTAACCTCGTAAGACTACGACACAGAGGCTCTGCTGTACCTTTCCGATGTTACTACCGATCGGGAATGGAAGGGTTGCGATTGGGTACCCAGGTTGCAGCAAACTGCAGGGACAATCGCAATGTTTTCTCCAAACTTCCGCGGTATGTGCGAGTAATCGATTTCCAGACGATCAACTGGCACAGATGCAAAGGCAAGCAAAGATTTTAGACCATGATCTATGAATGACCGGGTCAGAAATGGGGTGTTCACTCGCTTTGGCATTCGTTTGCACGCAACCTCTGCCAAAGAGGGGCATCTGTAGACACCCGGCATCTGTAGACACCCCACCTTCGGCTACACTGTTGGTAGAGATAGCTGGATGAATGGAGGACTATACCCCTAAATCCCATGTCCAAACTCAGTCAAACTCACCATTGTAAGCCCCAATCCATAGCCTAACTTAAGCCTGAACCCAGTCAACTCGCCCCTAAACATCAGCCTGAAAAACCCCCCATAAGAAAAACAAAAAAATCCTAAAAAAATCAAACTCACTAAGTCAACCCGCTGAGTCAAATCACCGAGTCAACCCGCCAAGTCAAACCGCCGAGTCAAAACATCGAGTCAACCCACTGAGTCAAATCACCGAGTCAACCCGCTGAGTCGACCCACCAAGTCAACTCACTGAGTTCCAAGCAGCAACCCCGAGGCATGTCCGTACTGCCCGCGGGATTCCGAGAGCGTCCGTACGGGCGGCCCCCTGAGTGCCGCCCAAACATATTTACGGGAACTGCCACTGCCTGTTGCTATAAATACCCTCCGCCCCTTCTCATTTCAACAGGCCTTCAAGCCCAGGGAGATCCTGTCCGTTCCGAGTCCTTCTCCACCCTTTTAGCCCACTTTTCCACCAAGGAGAGCCTAGCCCTGGTCCAGCCCAGCCTGACCATTGGTCCAAGTCTCCCAAACTATCCAAGTCTTGATCCAGCCACTCGAAGCCAATCCTTGCGACACCTCCGTCCATCTAGCTGTTCTTTACTAACATCATCTCATTCGCATCTAGCATAAGTGCAACATTTACTTTTCTTCCAACCCCCCTGCTTCACTACAAGCACTTTGATCATTCAAGCACATAACATGCATATCGCATAAAGCACCTGTCAGTTCGAGCGTATGCTCTGAGCTTGCCTGTTAATGGAAACATGCCCATCAGAAACTCTTACTGTTCAAACCTGCATTCATACATTAGTCACTACGAGTACTTTGATTATTCAAACACATAGCATGCATCTTGCATAAAGCACCTGTCAGTTCGAGTGTATGCTCTGGGCTTGCCTGTTAATGGAAACCTGCCCATCAGAAACTCTTACTGTTCAGACCTGCATTCATGCATCATGTCATCTATGAGAATATATGAGGATTAAAACAGACTTTCAAGTATTAGTTCGATTTTGTAAAGTAAAGACCGTACCTCGGTACGGGCAGTGTGTGGGGGGTGCTTAACCTCTTCCCACCCTGTAACCGTGATCCTTTACCTCGAATCTCTGGCCGCAGATCAAAATGAGTCATTTTAGAGAAAGGAATCTTCGGATTCACTTCTCTAACGTTTCTATAGGGTCTAGCTGACTGTAGATTCGAAGTAACTGGCTTTTTCTAATTTGAGGTGAGTGGGCCTGCACTCCTCATTTTTCTAATTTATTCAATGTTCATTTTTTCCATGTATCAATTATTTTGTTATGGTTTTTTATTTTATTTTATTTTTTGGATTGTTGCTGCTGTGATGCTTGTATTTTGTTCTTTGTGGTACACTTTTAGTGGGCTGAGTTATGACCAACAAACGGACCTGGATCCTTGATCTGAGGTCTAATTCCTCGATTGGTTGATCAAGTACTCACAATTTGGACTCTAAATGGGCCTCAAATCTTGCCCAAGTTTGGGCCTCAGATCAGATGTCAAAACCAGTCCAAAGCGGACCATTACTCATATGCACTGACTGACCAGCCCCTGTACGTTAAATCATTCCATTTGCAATGTTATTTGGACGCCTGTTCACGTGCACTGACTTTCCAGCTCTTGTAGAATGCTGTTTGGACGCCCAATGTTTCTTAAAGTATAACCATCATCATGGTCTGAAAAATGGGTCACTTTGGGGCCATTGAACAAGAATTTCAAAGGATCAAGATAGGCCACTCATGGACATCCAACGGTTGTCCACAAACAGCTGAAAATTAATTAATGTCCAAGTTGGACAGCAAAATAACGTTCAAATCTGTCCAGTTTCAGGCTTGTGTTTGGATGTATAAAATCAACAATTTGGGACCTTCAAACTGATACCCAAGGAGATCCAATCTGGACCTTTAAACGTTGCAGCGTGTGGACCTAATCTGGAGCGTGTGGACCACTAAGCCCGCAAACAATTCATCATGTGAGGTCCATAAACCTGTCCAAAATGGACAGGGTCTGGGGCCCACAATCTACTCAGCGTGTGGGGCCCAGACGTGTAGCAATTTTGAACAGAGTGTGGAGCCCTGGTTATAGCTTAGTTCGCTCAATATTTGGATTGATGAATGAGGCCTAGTGTGAGGCCAGTTGGACCCTGTCTTGATCTATACAAATCAACCTATGTAGACCTCATTTGCACCTCAAAGTCTGTCCATTTGGACCTCAAGAAAACTGTCCAACGTGGACAGCCCATTGAGGGTTAGATTTGTCAGAGAAGGTCAGCATTTGGTCCTAAACCTGAACCTTTACATGTGTACTAGTGGTTCCAAAAATCTGAACTCTTGGACTTGTTTAGATAGGCCGTCTAATAACCCAAAAATCAATCCAGAAATGGATCACCAATCGTCTATAACCATATCATAGATTGGACCATGTGAAATGATCCTACCACAATTTGGCCCATTCGTGGATTGATTTATGGCCGTATGATCCAAACTGTGTGAGACGAACTCACCATTTCTGCTGATTTGCTCTAGTCATGACTCCAGTCTGACTCAATGAGCCGACCCGCTGTACCGAACTCGTTTTCTACCGAATTCCCTTTCTACTTTTAATCTCTTTCGAAGATCTGCGTGAATTGGTCTTTTACGGAGATATAGCTTTTATAGAAAGTTTCTCAGTTTTTCGTGGGTTCCATTCACAGATGGATATCGTTGAATCACGCTGAGTTGTAACAGCAAGCGGAAACCAGTTACGGTTTCTGAGCTGGTTTGGATGGCTATCACCATACACAATGCAATTTAAGATTTGGTTTTCATTGATTGATTGCTGGTTGTGTGGCCCACTTAATGGAGGTTTTAGATTTCGGATCGGAGTTATGGAAAGATTGGGCGGTGACAGTTTTTTCGTGGAAGATCATGTTGCCGTTAATGGCGAATTTTGAATGAGGGCTTTTTTCTTCAAACCACTTGTCATGGACGATCCAGATCAGTCATAGGAAGTTTTTGGGGCTCACAAATCCAAGGTCTAAAGTAATTTATCCAGTGGGTTTGGCGGAAAACTGGATTCGGCTTCTTATCATGTGTTGCCGCAAGAGTTCGGGAAAAACAGGACTCCGACGCTTGTGATTGGGTAATTTCGACTTCCTTGGATTCTCACCTAGATCAGGAGATCCTTTCGTGAAGGATGGGCGTTCTGGACTCAGTCTCAATCTATGGTTTTCGAATTTCTTTCATAATAGGCCGCACGAAGGAGAACTCAAAGTGCGGCTATACAATGTTTCCGGAAGGAAACTTGGTATAATTACACTCTTTTTTAGGTGATGCACTTCACTAGCCCTACTGCAATTTGTAGTATGAATTTTTCTTTCTCCAATAGTTGTAATCGGTCACCAGTTGAGCATCTGCTGGACTTACTCAAGTGAGAGATGAAGGGTGTAACGTCCTAATGTGTCCCACCCACGTTTAAGCTAAGATTGAATGAAAATTCAATGGTTGATAACTCATACTTTCAAAAAGTTGTGGAAACTACCATCATTTATCTCCATAAAATGAGAGGTTAAGAGTAATTATACCAAGTTTCCATTAATTGGCATAATACATTTCATTTTCTGCAACATTAACCTATTCTAGATTCATCTTGGTTACATCAGACTAGATATACACTTCTCGAAAATACTCTCAACTCGAGTGACTTTACGGTACTTATTCGCAACTATAAGTTTGAACATGTTGAGGAACGTGTTGGCTAGCCATGAACTGATCTTAAGCGTGGACATAAACTCGTAAGGTGTGAAACTAGCCAGCATTCTTGAAGCGCTCATACCCATCCATTTTGGCATGATTGTTTTCCAGACTCACTCTGTTATACCCTTTTATACGTGATCCTTTGAAAACGAGCTAAAGTAGCAACATTAGGCCTCTACTTCATGACATAGTCCACAGTTTGGATGACTTAACAATAATTAAAATTTAATAAAAACTAACTAAAACATGTTAGTTAAGATAAAGACACTAATGCAATTAATGATAATAAAATTTAAAGGGCATAATTTAATGCATGGTAAATAAATATAACAAATTTAAAATTTAAACAAATAATTAATTAACAACTAAAATGAGCAAACAAAAAATTTGGATTATTTACAATTAATAATTATAGATATATATTTCTTTTTAAAAATAAACCAAATGAAATTAACTATAAGAATAATAAAAAAATAATTAAATAAATATATAAATACCAAATTTTCTTAAAAAATGAAGTGAGAGAACTCACATTTCTTTTTCTTTTCTTCCTTTCTCTCTCCTCCATTTTCTCTTTCCTTCTTCTCTTCCTTTTTCTTTCTTTTCTTACAATACCTTTTTCTCTCTCTTTCTCTCTCCCTTTCTTTCTTAAGTAAAGAGCGAAGGACTCTCATTTTCCTCTCTCTGTCTCTCCTCTCACTCTTGTTAAGCGCTTTTAAAACAACTGCACTTGCATTACTTCCCTCACGTCACACTATGAAGAACCCTCCCACTTCACCTCTAATTTTTACATTTTGATTTTACACGTGCACAATAACAATGTATCCTAAATGCTCCGGTTTTCATTTCATTTACTCATGTTATTTTAAAGCATGTACATGATGCAATGACTCACTCAATGCTACCACACTCTCTTCTTTTAAATCACGTTATTTATTTATTTATTTAAAACACGTGTTGATACTACATAGTTAACTCATACTGTTGCACATGCATGTATGCCACATGTGTACACGTAGTGGTGCATGTGATGGTGCGTGTGCGCCACTTGTATGAGAGGTGTATGTGTGCATGTAATGGGTACACATGATTTGTAGAATGCGATGCATACATGAATGAATGGTATAGATGGATGTATGGTTAGATGGACGGATAGAAGTATGGTTAGGTGGGCTTTGTGCCATCGACGGTTTGACTTCAAATGTACATGCAAGATGCACTGGTAGGATATTAGGATAACTTAGAAGAAAAAAGTGACGAATGGTGGCTTCTAGAAGATGTGAAGTGTACACATCTATTATAGACCCCACATTTGGTATATGGTTAGATAAACTGTAACGCCCTAAATTTCAGGAGTCGAGCATGACCTCGACTCTTGAGATTTCGGGTGCCACTATGCTTATGCGGAAGTGTGACTAATGCATTTATGATTTAGAGTATCATGTCGCAAGTTTAAAACTGAATAAACTTTAAAGTAAGGACAAAAGATAAGTGCATACCTGGTCCAGCATTTACAAATGTACATTATAGTCCAAAATAAAGGGGGCCACACAGCAAGAAGCCCCAATATACATGTCCAAAAGAATTGGGCCATTACACAGCTAGCCATCAAACGGCCCCAAAACATCAACTAAAAGATGCCAGTGCATCTTATTCTCTACCATCCGAGAACTGAAAATAACTGACGTCTTCTACAAAATCTTCTAACTCATTCTGAAGAACGTCATCATCCATAGTACCTGCTTCTACATTAGAGTCTGGTTGATGTTTTTCCAAACACCACCCAGGATTGAGGGGGTGAGTAATCAACTCAATGCTGCTATAAGTCTAAGTTTAATAATCAATCAAGCATTCAAGCATAGATAATATATCAAACAAAACATACAAGAGTCCTAGAATAGTTGTACTAATGCATGAATGTTATGAATTCGCATACAATGCATGTCCCGGGCAGTCACAACAGAATCCACATGGATACAGTATTCCCCTTACTTATAAACCAACTACACATAATGCAAGTATGAAGGCTCTCACGAATGCCCTGACCTTTCAAACAGTCAGCCAGTCACCGAGATTGCCGATGACATGTATGCATGGTTAATTTGGCCTTTATTGGTATTAATTTCATTCAGCAAGATTAGTGATGCTGATTTACTAATGTCATACAGTAGGTCCTGAACAGGACCATCTGGCTCCCGACGGTGCGAATGTCTATCATCGCCAGTAGCCCACGAATCCCATCTCCAACTTCCAATACATTAAAAACACAAGGATCATTATATTCAAATCAGTACCTCGGCTATTCAGATTTATCCAAAACAATCTGACGCCCTTACAATAGCTTACGGTCACTACGGGGAGGCTTAATGCCACAGCGTAGGCCGACGGCACGAACACGGTGTCCCATACCACCATGCCCGGCCCAAGGAGATTTCATAGGATCGTGTCGCACATACGTTTATCATTGGACGCTTCATTTAATAACATTAGTATTCCAGATTCGGGACAAGTCATTCATTACAAGCTATCTACCACCCAACATGTCTTGACTTTGGATATGGCTGTTTGATACAGAGAGAATATTGACCAAACCGGCATTGGGCACAAACGACCCGTGTAGTCCAAACTACTGTCGATCGGTCAAGTTCACCCCGTCAACCAGCCTACCCTGACTATCCAATCCAACTAGGATATCCACATTATTCGATTGGACCCTTTTTACTCATGACAATGTGCGTTAATCATACAATTAAACATATTAGAGACCGATTTCTTCATCTCAACGAATTCCACAATTCAATTGTAACAATTAAATCATTTACCCATTTCATCAAACAATTGAGCCATGTAACACACATGCATGTTGAACTGAGACATAAAATCAGATAAGAACTCAAAGTCCTACTCTATGACTATAAGAATCATGTCTAAAACCCTTAGGAATGTTAAAGAAAAGAACTGAATTATAGCCCGCACCTTAAGGTCTAGGGTTCCTCGCCCGTCCAACGGTCTAGGGTTAGGGTTAAAGAAAATCAGCTATTCCTACAAGAAAACCCAATTAGGATGAGATTTTCAGTCTCAAACCTAAGGTAGTTCGAAATTTTAAGGTAGGATTCGATTCTTACCTCCAATCGCAAAGAGAACCACTCCAGCGACGGAATCAACAGGCCAGAGCAACCTCCTTCTTCAAGAGGAAGGGAAGGACTCTGTAACCTCCTTTCTTCTTCTTCTCTCGATTTCTCTCTCTTTCTCTCTCTTCCTCTCCCTCAATTTCTCTCTTTCTCTCTCTTTCCCTCCTGAAAAATCCCCAAATCGATTTGGGGAGAAATCTCAGCAAGAGATTTATATAAAAGCTGGGCATTTAGCCCAAATGGCCTTATAACATTTAGTTGGTCATTTTATGACCCAGGTAAAGTTAATGGTTTATATAAGTAGCCCTCCAGAAGGCTATTTAGAGCAAGGGCCATATATTTTACAGAATGTTAACAATCTAATCCAATTTGTACTAATTAATCTTCCCCTTCTAGATTAGAGATTAGGAAATCTAATTAACTAAGATGTACAGTCATCCGTACACTATTATCAGTACGGAAATTTACGGGACGTTACAATCTACCCCCCTTAAAGAAATTTCGTCCACGAACTTGTACCTTTTCGTATTCTTCTAATATCTGTGGGTAGTTCTTGCGTACTTCAGCTTCCGTTTCCCATGATGCTTCTTCTTCTGTATGGTGAGTCCATAGCACTTTTACCAAAGGAATGATTTTGTTCCTTAACACTTGTTCTTTCCGATCTAGAACCCGAGTCGGTCGCAAAACATAGGTAGCACTTTCATTCAATTCCACCTCCTCCCATTTGATTATGTGCGTCGGGTCAGGCACATACTTTTTCAACATCGATACATGAAACACATTGTGCACACCAGCGAGAGGAGTAGGTAGCGCGAGACGATATGTAACCGCACCAACTCGATCCAGTATCTGAAATGGGCCGATGAATCGTGGCTCAAGCTTTCCTCTCTTTCCAAAACGTAGCAAACCCTTCATCGGAGATACTTTCAGAAATACATGATCATCTTTCTCGAATATCAAATCTCGCCTTCGTTTATCAGCATAACTCTTTTGATGACTCTGCGCTGTTAAAAGGCGTTGTCTAATTATGTCAATCTTTTCGGAAGTCTGCTGAACTAATTCTGGCCCAATAAGGCTTCTTTCACCAACTTCCACCCAACAATTTGGAGATCGACACGATCGTCCATAAAGAGCTTCATAAGGCGCCATTCCTATGCTGGCTTGGAAACTATTGTTATAGGCGAATTCAGCAAATGGAAGGCATTCATCCCAGCTGTCTTTAAAATCTAATGCACATGCCCGCAACATGTCTTCCAGAATTTGGTTTACCCGCTCGGTCTGCCCATCCGTTTGAGGATGAAAAGCTGTACTGTATTTTAACTTTGCACCCATTGCCTGTTGAATCTTCGTCCAAAATATTGATGTGAATCGGGTATCCCTATCAGACACAATCTCTAAAGGCACCCCATGGAGACGTACAATCTCTTTAATGTATAACCTTGCTAAGTCCTCTGTCGACGTAGCCATCCGAATGGGTAGAAAGTGGGTTGATTTTGTTAACCGGTCAACTATCACCCAAATCGAGTCGTAACCCTTTTTTGTCTTTGGCAGACCGGATATGAAATCCATAGATATGAAGTCCCATTTCCATTCGGCGATTGGCATGGACTGTAACAGTCCTGGAGGTCGTCGATGCTCTGATTTGACTTGTTGACACGTGAGACACCTCGAAACATAGTCAGCGATTTCTCTTTTCATATTATCCCACCAGAATGAGCATTTCATGTCTTGATACATCTTCGTACTTCCTGGATGTATCGATAATTTCGATCGATGAGCATCTTCTAAGGCTTCTTGTTTTAACTCACAAGAGTCTGGGAGACACAAACGTCCCCTAAATCGCAAACCATCTGTCGAATCAATGTACCATTCGTTGCTTTCTCCTCGGTCAATCTTCTCTCTTATCGCGATCAACTTGGGGTCATGTTTCTGAGCCATGATTATTCGGCTAACTAAGTCATGTTCTGCTCGTGTATGAGACATTCTCAAATCTGAGTCTGTGAGGGTGAGCATCGCACTAAACTCATCCACAAATGTGAGCATATCCCACTCCCTTAACATGAGTGGGGCGATAAAAGCCTGAGCCTTCTTACGGCTCAACGCGTCTGCTACCAAATTTGCCTTTCCGGGATGATAGGATACTTCAAAATTAAAGTCTTTAAGTGTCTCCATCCACCTACGTTGTCTCATGTTCAAGTCCCGCTGTGTAAAAATGTACTTCAGACTTTTGTGATCACAAAATAACTCAAATTCTTCACCATACAAATAATGTCGCCATAACTTCAATGCGAAAATCACTGCCGCCAACTCCAAATCATGAGTGGGGTAGTTCTCTTCGTGCTTTTTCAATTGCCGTGAGGCATAGGCGACCACCTTACCCAACTGCATCAACACACATCCCAACCCAATATGTGACGCATCAGTATAGATCGTGTACTTGACTCCTAGCTCAGGTAGTACTAACACAGGAGCTGAAGTTAATTTGTCCTTCAACTCTTGAAAAGCTATTTCAGCTCTTTCATTCCATGCGAAGGGCACATCCTTTCGCGTGAGTTGAGACAGAGGTTTCGCAATCCTAGAAAAATCCTTGATGAATCGCCTGTAATAACCGGCTAGTCCAAGAAAACTACGGACCTCTGTAACAGAAGCGGGCTGCTCCCACATTTGTACCGCCGCAACCTTAGACAGGTCTACTGATATACCTTCACCTGATATAACGTGCCCAAGGAAATCTACCTCTTGTTTCCAAAAATCGCATTTCTCATACTTAGCATATAACTGATGCTGTCTCAACGTTTCCAGAACGGCCCTCAGATATTCCTCATGCTCGTCTCGAGTCTTGGAGTAAACCAATATATCATCTATGAAGACGATAACAAACCGATATAAATAAGGCCGGAATACTCTGTTCATAAGATCCATAAATACTGCAGGAGCATTAGTGAGTCCAAAGGACATCACTAAAAATTCATAATGCCCAAAATTTGTTTTAAAAGCTGTTTTCGGAACGTCTTCAGGTCTTACTCTTAGTTGGTGGTAACCAGACCGTAAATCGATCTTTGAGAAACACTTGGCACCACATAATTGATCGAACAAGTCATCTATTCTAGGAAGAGGATATTTATTTCTGACTGTGACTTGATTCAGTTTTCGATAATCAATACATAGGCGTAACGATCCATCTTTCTTCTTGACGAATAAAGCTGGAGCACCCCAAGGTGAAACACTCGGACGGATAAATCTTAAATTTAGAAGCCCATCGAGTTGACTCCTTAACTCTTCCATGTCACATGGGGGCATGCGATATGCTGGTTGCGAACATGGTACTGTACCAGGAATAAGATCGATAGTAAACTCGATCTCTCTCTGAGGAGGTAGTCCAGGTATGGGCTGAAACACATCCTCAAAATCCTTTACCAATATGGTATCCTGAAGTTTCGATTGTTTCATTCCTTCCTTCCTAATGGTATATAAGTCGACACGGCCCTGACGACTGATTTGCATTGGAAATGTGAAAGCCGACTCCCCTGCAATATGTACGGTGACGGTCCTAACATCACAAATGATTTTCGCCTTTGCAGGAGTTAACCAATCCATTCCAAGAAGAACATCTATGCGAGGAATCCTTGCTACTACAAAATCAACCATCACTTCCTTATCTCCTAAGTTAAGGGGACATTGTGGACAGAACCACTGCGCATTAAGTTTACTTCCCGAGGCAGTGAATAAGGTGACGAGACGCATCGGCACGACAGGCAGTTTAAGTCGTTTAACAAGTTCAGAAGAAATGACAGAAACAGAAGACCCAGTGTCTACCAATAAGTATACAGGAATACCTCATATATATGCCGTACCTTGAAATGTTTGAGGAAGAACATCGTCCTCATTGAGGTCTACAGCAGTGATAGCATGAACTCGGGCTTGTTGTGGCTTGTTTGGTGCAGAAGCACCCAGACGGTGATTTGGATGATTTGGGTGTAAAGGAGGGCGAACAGTTTGTAACGGAGGAACTAAAATTGTTCGCTGCGGTGCACGATTAATCTGCTGCGGAGGGGTGATACCATTATCTCTCATACGGGCAAAGCAGAACGGTTCTATGTGACCTGGCTTGCGGCAATACGTACAATATCGATTCGCTTTAGCCGTGGAGGTAGCAAATGAGTTACGAACGGGTGACTGTCCTATCCGAGCCCTTTTATTAAACGGTTGTTGTACCACCATATCGGGCTTATTCTTTTGCCCCATCTGAAATCGCGCCTGTGCGAGACGAATACCATCCTCTTCAGATCGGAAGGCTTTCTCAACCATTCCAGCATATGTGTAAATATCAGAACAACACATTTTGGTATGTATTCCAGGTCTCAAACCCGTTGCGAAACGACGCATCTTTGTCGCTTCGTCGTTCACTATTGTTGGTGCGTATTTCGAGAGCTCTGTGAATCGACGCTCATACTCTGCTACAGACATATTTCCCTGTTGTAGGTTAAGAAACTGTTTCTCACGTTCGAGGCGGTAAGTGAGAGGATAATATTTGTCATGGAACTTAGTTTCAAAATCCTCCCAAGTCCATACATAGGTATCTGGGACTGATTTACAGACGCCTTTCCACCAAATATTAGCTTCTTTCTCTAACATAAAGGTTACCAGATTCACCTGTTCCGATTCAGAACACTCCATCTGCTGAACCATCTTCAACATTCGGTCTAACCAATACTCTGCCTCGGCCGGGTTATGAGAACCCATAAAGGTGGGCGGTCGAAGTTTCTGAAACCGCTCAAATGGACCCTCCCGAGGGGCTGGGATGGTCTGATACACTGGTCGAGGGGTGGATGTCGAAGCATTCCCAGTATGAGTAATCGCCCCAACCAGAGCAGCAAGAGTCTGCTGATGCTGTAGGGCATTTTGTTGTTGTTGTTGTTGCAATAAAGTAGTCTGTTGTTGTTGTTGTTGCATGAGCAATAACATTTGTGCTATCATATCCATACCTGGGGCTGGTTGGGCTATGGGTGGTGGTATTAACCCTTGATGTTCAAGTGGTGGCGGTCCTGGAATAGTGGCGTGATCTAGCCCAGAAGTTGAGTGGATATCTGTTTCGACTACCTGATCATGTATCGTGGGTGGCTGCTCAGAGTTAAGTCCTTGACCCACACTAACAGTTGGATTCTCTGCCTCACTAGAGGCCACTGGGCCAGGAACTTCCATTACGCTACCATGTGGGCGTCGAACAAAAGTGTAGCTACTTTTAGGCTGCATGTCCTGTAGTTTGGACATATAATACGCAATTAAAGGCAATTTATATCACATATGACACAATTCACTTTTCAACAATCTCTAAGTGCCAAAATGAGTAAGAGAAATGATTACAAACCAAAATTTGGAACAATTTCATTCATATTCAACATTTATCCTACATTACTCCATAGAAACTGACTTCATTACAACCAAAAGACATTAAAACTACTTCCTAAACTCATAACTAGACTCTTTCATTCCACAACTACAGTCAACAAGCGAACACACTACTCTTATATACCGGATCTACTGATCCTGAGAATCGGGCGAAAGTGGTGGTGCACCTTCTCCTTGCAGACAACGAAATAGACTCTTCATCATTCGATACATCTTGTTTACTTTCTTTTCCAAATGTTTCTGTCGCTCTTCAACTCGAGTCAACCCTTCTTGCATACTATCTAAACGTTCTGTTATGTTTAAGGGAGATAAGAATTCTTCTTCTATCCCCTCATCACTTCCTTCTTCTCTTTCCCGACGCTCTTCTTCTATGTCAATCCGTTCTAAAGGAGGTTCATGTGGGTCAATAGATCCAATCTTGATTGGACCGATAACAGTTCGTGGCTCGAATTGCACATGCGGCCCACTGCGAAGACCAAAATGTCGAGCTATCTTACATACCAAACGGCCGAATGCGAGTGACTTGGTGTGATTAGAAGGAACTGCGGCTGTCAGGATGTGACGAATAACCATCGACGGAAAACATAAACTTTCCCCCTTTCCCACACGATAAAGGACTTCAAGCATATATTGGGATACTTCCGTGCGATTCCCAACTCGTGGATATAGATTTGAAATGAAAATACGGTGAAGTAATCGGAATTCCAAACGCATTTTCGATGCCTTCAAACAACTATTCTTTTGTTCCCACAATTTGAGTTCACCACAAACAAAGGTAGTTCTCTCATCTCTAAACCTCCGCCTCTTGGAATCATTTTCAAGGATAACAATTTTACCTTTCGGCACACCAGAGACTCTCTCTACCACATCCACATCAACATGCATCAATCTATCACCAATCAGAACATCAAACCCCAACGGCTGTTGACATGGATTGCGAATAGACGAGTAAAAGCTTCTTACCATTTCTGCATCCGCACCACTGTATGGCGTGAGGACAGGATCCCAACCAGCTTCCAACAGACCAGCAAGCATGGGATTCTCAGGAATCATTGTCTTATCCACAAATCCCTCAAAGCACACAGGGCGGTTTGCAAATCTGCCCAGGCTCACAGGCGAGGGTTGCTCATGTACCAACTCCCTCGATGTTGTTGGTAAGTCGCGTGAGGTAGACGGGCCCCCTCGGCCTCGTCTTGGGGCCTTCTTGCCTCGAGTAGATGCAAGAACAGGAACCGACACAACAACATCTTCCGCATATTTAGAACGGCGCTCCCGTTGTGGTGCCTCCTCCATAGTGGCACGTTTCTTTGCCATGAGTACAACCCCACACCAATTCACAACCCACACAAAAATAAGCACAAGGAAAGAAAAAAAACCCTGCTTTACAACCTTAGCTTAACCCTTTCCTTGAAGTAGGAGAAATCCCAACCCCAAATGGGTTTGAGATATTTCAAATTTTTTTTTTTTTTTTTTTTGAAACCTAATAAACCTAGAAGGAATTACCCTTGAAGAAAAGAAGAAGCTTCAAGTAGAGGTTGAAGCCTTGGAAACCAAACCTGAACAAGGTTAAGTGAAATTTGGAAGGTAGGGTTGCTGAATGAAGAAGAAAGAGAAGTAAGATCAGAAAAAAATCTGAAAAAAGAAATCTCCACTTACCAGAGATTTGGGAAATCCTTCCAATCACCGACCCAATCCACTCTTTTTACCCAAAATCCCCATTTCTACCACTCTACTTCATTTGCTTTAGAAGTCTAACAAAAGCTTAGAACCTAGTTCTTCAAGATGGAGAGAAGAGGATTTGAAATGGGTTTAGAAGGATTTGAAACCTAGGTTTTGTAGATGAAGAAGGGAGAAAGGAAAAAAAAGAAGAAAGAAAATGGGTTTGAAGAAATCGGAGAGGGTTTGTATCTCAAACCCCCCTATTCTTCTTTAATACCCAGCCCAACTACATCCGGCCAGTCGACCCTGGCTATAGCCGGTCGGCCGGCTGTTGCTGTCCACCCGTTTTTCCACATTCAACAGTCCAATCCGGTTAGCCGGCTGCACAACCGGCCAGCCGGTCATCAACGTCCGGTCAGACCCGGCTGCAGCCGGTCGGCCGGACCTCCCTGGTTCATCTCTGCCAGAAAAAAAAACTTCAAAATCCCTCCTTTTCTGCTGACTTTCCAGCGGCAGCCGGTCAGCTGGATGCCATCAGCCGGTCGGCCGGTTCTCCCTGGGTGGTTTCCTCCTCAAATATCCCAACTCAACTCATCTTCTCTGCCACTTCCAGCGTCAACCGGTCGGCCGGTTGCCCTGGCCGGTCGGCCGGTCGTTCCTGGCCATCCTCCCTTCCCAAACACTACAAAGGGCCCTTCCTTGGGCCAGCACCAACCGGTCGGCCGGTTGTCCGACCGGTCAGCCGGTCCTTGCTGGCTCATTTCTTTTCCAATTCCTACCATCTCTCTCTCTCTAAACTCAACTCTACTCTCTTTCTATCTCTCAAATCATTCCACTCTCTCTCTAATCTCATTCCATTCTCTCTCTCTCTAACTCTCTAACTCATTCTCTTTCTCTCTCTTCTTTTCCAATTCAAACACTAGTGGCCCACCAACATTTCTTCCTTCTCTATGGAAGTGAAAAACAACCAACAACAAAAAAAAATAGACTAAAAGGTCTTCCGTCTCAATGGAAGAGGAAAAAAAAAAAACAAAACAAAACTTTATTCAAAATGGTTATGGGCCACCAATCTGTCTAAATTTCCTTCATTCAAAAATACATGTCTACTCCCCATTTCTCAACACATCAAGCCCAAAATTTCAATTCCTAATCCTAGAACCTTAGCACCGCATCTGGAACCATACGTTATCACAGCTAGAATCCTAAGAATCCTAAAACTTACTTATTATAACTAATACGTTTATGATTTGTACGATAGATCTAAGGTTCCATAGTTTCAAATGACAGAGTCCAAACTACGTCGGCGTAAAGGGTTGGTCAAGTCCATAACTCAAGGTCCAGTTTAGCTCTAAACTCGCGCTCTGATACCAACTCTGTAACGCCCCAAATTTCAGGAGTCGAGCATGACCTCGACTCTTGAGATTTCGGGTGCCACTATGCTTATGCGGAAGCGTGACTAATGCATTTATGATTTAGAGTATCATGTCGCAAGTTTAAAACTAAATAAACTTTAAAGTAAGGACAAAAGATAAGTGCATACCTGGTCCAGCATTTACAAATGTACATTATAGTCCAAAATAAAGGGGGCCACACAGCAAGAAGCCCCAATATACATGTCCAAAAGAATTGGGCCATTACACAGCTAGCCATCAAACGGCCCCAAAACATCAACTAAAAGATGCCAGTGCATCTTATTCTCTACCATCCGAGAACTGAAAATAAATGACGTCTTCTACAAAATCTTCTAACTCATTCTGAAGAACGTCATCATCCATAGTACCTGCTTCTACATTAGAGTCTGGTTGATGTTTTTCCAAACACCACCCAGGATTGAGGGGGTGAGTAATCAACTCAATGCTGCTATAAGTCTAAGTTTAATAATCAATCAAGCATTCAAGCATAGATAATATATCAAACAAAACATACAAGAGTCCTAGAATAGTTGTACTAATGCATGAATGTTATGAATTCGCATACAATGCATGTCTCGGGCAGTCACAACAGAATCCACATGGATACAGTATTCCCCTTACTTATAAACCAACTACACATAATGCAAGTATGAAGGCTCTCACGAATGCCCTGGCCTTTCAAACAGTCAGCCAGTCACCGAGATTGCCGATGACATGTATGCATGGTTAATTTGGCCTTTATTGGTATTAATTTCATTCAGCAAGATTAGTGATGCTGATTTACTAATGTCATACAGTAGGTCCTGAACAGGACCATCTGGCTCCCGACGGTGCGAATGTCTATCATCGCCAGTAGCCCACGAATCCCATCTCCAACTTCCAATGCATTAAAAACACAAGGATCATTATATTCAAATCAGTACCTCGGCTATTCAGATTTATCCAAAACAATCTGACGCCCTTACAATAGCTTACGGTCACTACGGGGAGGCTTAATGCCACAACGTAGGCCGACGGCACGAACACGGTGTCCCATACCACCATGCCTGGCCCAAGGAGATTTCATAGGATCGTGTCGCACATACGTTTATCATTGGACGCTTCATTTAATAACATTAGTATTCCAGATTCGGGACAAGTCATTCATTACAAGCTATCTACCACCTAACATGTCTTGACTTTGGATATGGCTGTTTGATACAGAGAGAATATTGACCAAACCGGCATTGGGCACAAACGACCCGTGTATTCCAAACTACTGTCGATTGGTCAAGTTCACCCCGTCAACCAGCCTACCCTGACTATCCAATCCAACTAGGATATCCACATTATTCGATTGGCCCCTTTTTACTCATGACAATGTGCGTTAATCATACAATTAAACATATTAGAGACAGATTTCATCATCTCAACGAATTCCACAATTCAATTGTAACAATTAAATCATTTACCCATTTCATCAAACAATTGAGCCATGTAACACACATGCATGTTGAACTGAGACATAAAATCAGATAAGAACTCAAAGTCCTACTCTATGACTATAAGAATCATGTCTAAAACCCTTAGGAATGTTAAAGAAAAGAACTGAATTATAGCCCGCACCTTAAGGTCTAGGGTTCCTCGCCCGTCCAACGGTCTAGGGTTAGGGTTAAAGAAAATCAGCTATTCCTACAAGAAAACCCAATTAGGATGAGATTTTCAGTCTCAAACCTAAGGTAGTTCGAAATTTTAAGGTAGGATTCGATTCTTACCTCCAATCGTAAAGAGAACCACTCCAGCGACGGAATCAACAGGCCAGAGCAACCTCCTTCTTCAAGAGGAAGGGAAGAAGGACTCTGTAACCTCCTTTCTTCTTCTTCTCTCTGATTTCTCTCTCTTTCTCTCTCTTCCTCTCCCTCAATTTCTCTCTTTCTCTCTCTTTCCCTCCTGAAAAATCCCCAAATCGATTTGGGGAGAAAATCTCAGCAAGAGATTTATATAAAAGCTGGGCATTTAGCCCAAATGGCCTTATAACATTTAGTTGGTCATTTTATGACCCAGGTAAAGTTAATGGTTTATATAAGTAGCCCTCCAGAAGGCTATTTAGAGCAAGGGCCATATATTTTACAGAATGTTAACAATCTAATCCAATTTGTACTAATTAATCTTCCCCTTCTAGATTAGAGATTAGGAAATCTAATTAACTAAGATGTATAGTCATCCGTATACTATTATCAGTACGGAAATTTACGGGACGTTACATAAACAGGTAGGATTTGTGAGTGACCACTCGACTAGCAAGATGGAAGGTCAGTTTGGTAGGGCGAACGAATGGTTGTATGTTCTGATGATTTTTTTAGTATATGAACGATTAGATAGTGTATCATTGGATTGATGATTAGATGCATGGTTCAATTATTTTAGTTAATGGATGGTTGGATTTGGATATGTTCAAATCAAATGTTGAGATTAGATAGGTTGTTAATGTAGAGCAACGATTAATTTGGCACGTCGGTGAATGGTTAAAATTTAATGATCAAAATTAATTCGGATTATTACACTCTACCCTCCTCAAAAGAAATTTCATCCTCAAAATTTAACATACCTATTATGCAAACAGGTGAGGGTATTTCTCTTTTATCTCGGCCTCTTGTTCCAAGAAGTCTCTTCCTCACTATGTTAACGCCATTGGACCTTTACTTATGGTATAACTTTTGATCAAAGTACTTGATCCTTCTTGACAAGAATACGGACTGGTTGTTCGATGTACGAAGCATCTTCTCGATTGGATCTCTAATGGTTGCTACTCTACGACATGAGAAGCATCTCACTCATATTTTCTCGACATTAATACGTGAAATACATCATGAATATTGGATAGTTGAGGTAGTAAAGCAAGCCTATATGCAACAACACCAACTCTCTCTAGAATCTTGAACGGACCTATAAACCTTGGGGCCAGCTTTCCCTTTTTACTGAAGCTCATGACGCCCTTCATTGGAGAAATCTTAAAAAAGACGTGATCCCTAGCTGAAAACTCTAAATCTCTTCTGCGTTTGTCGACATAATTCTTCTGAAAACTTTGGACTGTGCACAAGCGGTTTCTAATGATAAAAATCCTTCTGTCATCTCCTGAACAATCTCTGACCTAAGAAAATTGCCTTCCTTCGACTTCCACCTAACAATTTGGAGATCTACAAGGCTCCTGTATAAAGCCTCATAAGATGTCATGTCAATTCTCGCCTGATAGCTATTATTATAAGCGAACTCGATCAACAGAAAATGGTCATCCCAACTCCTTTTGAAATCAAGCAAGCAAGGTCGGAGCATGTCCTTAAGGATCTGATTCACTCGCTCAGTCTGCCCATCAATCTGAGGGTGGAAAGCGGTGCTAAAATCAAAAGCACCCTTTATAAACTCCTCAAAAAAAGAGATGTGAACCTATGATTACGATGCATACCAAAACTCCATGTAGTCTAATTATTTTTTTAATATAAAGCTTACACAATTCCTCTAGTGGAAAGGTAGCATGTATAGGAAGAAAATGTGCAAACTTGGTTAATCAATCAACGATAACCCAAACTGCATCATGACTGTTATGTGTCCACAGAAGTCCCATAATGAAATCCATGGATACGTGCTCCCACTTCTACTCGAAAATTGGTAGTGGCTGCAACATCCCTGACAACTTTTGGTGTTCTACCTTGACCTGCTGACACGTGAGATATTTTGCAACATAATTAGCGATCTTTCTCTTCATATTATTCCACCAATACTATCTTCGCATATTGCTACAATCCGAAGATTGCACACCCAAGTGCAGGTAGCGAAGTAGTAAAATACTCGGTAAGACCAAGGTCAATCCACAGGGATTGGGGTTAAGAACACTTAGAGGAATTAGTTTAGGTGTGAGAGATGAAATCCGGTTTAATCCACAAGAGTGGAGCAAGTTGTGTGTGATAAAAGACAAAAATAGAAAATGGGCTAAGGAATTAGGGATCCACCTTTGATTTATCTACAAAGTTTGATTCATTGGTCCAACTATAACTCAATTGGAATCGAATAAAGATTCATTCCAATCGGAAGATGAAACAGTTAAACCATTTGCATATTTCATAAAAGATGGTGATCTAAACCGATTGATTTGACCATGAAGCACTCGTTAGTTGGTCGCAAGGGAATTCCAAGCATCCACTGTGCCCGGAGTCGACAATGGATCAAGGAATTGTACAGATCAACAACTTTGCCAACAAGTCAACCGATAAGATCACAATTCATACGATCAAATGCATACTTACAAGATAGGAGGCTTTGATTGACTGATACAACCGTTAAGATCTCGTCTATCGATCGCAGGGAATCCAAAACATCCAATGTGCTCGGAGTCTACAATGGATCAATGAATTTTACAGATCAATGACTTTACCTACACTAGATCGATGACCGTAGGGAATCAAAGCATCCATCGTGCCCAGAGTTGATGATGGATCAAGGGGCTTTATCGATCATGAACTAGCTAATTGGTGTGCATGGGATCCCGAGCATCCAACGTGCCTTGAGTCGACGATGGATCAAGGGGCTTACACAACAATAGCGTCCGACGAGGTGGATAACCGAACCAATCAACTAAAGAGAACTCCAACATTCACACACCATTGTTGAACCAAAAGAACTAAAGCTTGCAAATTTCTTCAAAGGCTTCACCCCTAGCCTTAGCTAGAGGTTTAGCCAACCATGCTACAATGGAAGACTAAAACTTCTACAAAGGAAAGAAAATTCTACACTACTCTACACTACAAAAGAAAGAAAGAAAGAAAAATAAAGAAGAGAGAACTCTTGGATGGGGATGATTGAAATGAGGAGGAGATGCCTCCTTTTATATTCTCTTGAGAAGCTTATGTGGCACTCCAAGCATAGATGACACTCCAAGCCTAAAGTAATTTTTTCTATATGTTTGGGCTTGGAGTTAGGATTGGATGATGAGGTGGCACTTCCAAGCCAATGGATTTGCTTTTTAGGTTTGGGTTAGGAGTTAGGTTTGGAATGACCAAAGCAAACTTTTCCTTTTTGTTTGAAGCTCATGGATGAAAGAAGATGGAGAAAGCATTTGCTTGGCCCAAGGATGAAAGGTAACTAGGTGAGTTAACTGGGTCCACATGCTAGACATGGAGAATCTGGACAATCTGGATCTTCAAATCTGGACCAGTCCATTGAAGATGGGGTCCATAACTATATGGGTGCCGGAGTTCAGTTTCTTGGACGACTGAAGATGAGATGAGTTTCCATCAACTGGTTAAGGTGGACGATGGCGGAGTCCTCCATTGGCACGAGTGAAGTTGATCGTTGATGATAGAGGCCAGCCGAGATGGATGGTTGGTGGAGATCTCCAGCTGTTGTACATGTGGGCATGATGATGTTCACCACTGTTGGATAATGAAGAGTTGAAGACCGTGGCGTAGATATGGACCGTGAGGATGAGCTGGCCCAGCTGAAGACGTGCTCAACTCTCTCATGCTGGCTTAGAGAGCTGCTTGGCTGGAATTGAAGTGGACGGCTGGATGACTCCCGCTGCTGTGATGAATGGCCGTGGATGGAGGTGATGCTTGGTTGGTTGATGCAATGGACGACTGTTGGATCTTGATATGCATGCTGACCATTGATCACATGGTGGATGGTGGAACTCATCCAACCCTTCATTGCTGACGTCCAGCCCTGGACAGTGGAGATGATTTCCAAGGGCAGCTGCTTGGACGGCTGAAGTTGCAGCTGACGTCCAGCCCTGGACGATGGATGTGTGGCCTTCACAGCTGCTAGGAATGGAGATGAGAGCTGTTGGACTTTTGGGTGGACGGTGTGATGTTGAAGCAGCTGGACGGTCTGGTGGAGATGGAGACCATACACCATATGTAGATGACACACCATGTTGTCTGGCTGGAAAATGGACGACTGAAGTTGGATGAATGGTGTCCAGCTGATGTGCTCTGGACGGTGATGATGGGGTGAACCTTTAGACGGTCAGCTGGAGATGGTCCGCCTTGGACGGCTGCTGCTAGAGATTGCTGGAGGTGTGAGGGGCAACACACGTGTGGAGGCTGGAGGGTCCATGATCAGCACTGATGGACGACTGCTGAAGAGTTGCACTTGCTGCACGTGTGGGATTGCTGGATCGTCCAGGCTGAGGCAGTGCTTGCTGGATTGAATGGACGGCTGGAAGGATGGAGGCCTGGACGGTTGATCTCTGCTGGACTGTGATGATCATGGAGGTCAGCACGTGTGCTGATGAAATGCTGACGGGCTGGACGCAGGGGATCAGCTGGAGGCGATGTGGGTCCCACCTGACGCTGGAGTTGGACGGTTGATGTGAAGTTGGAGATATCATCTCCATCTGGACGGACGTCCACTGCTGGACGGTTTTGGAGCTGGTCTGATATGTGGCCCACCTTCCAGCTCGACACGGATGAAGGCTGGGTGGCCTTGGACGGTGAAGATCATGGTGATGGTCCACCTGCTTTGGACGTTTTGATGGAGGGCTGTCCACCTCTGCACGTTGATGCAGGTGGCATGGCTGCCGGAGTGATGGATGATGGAATCCATCACTTAGGACGGTGGAAATTGCTTCCACACGTGCTGGAGTGCTGGTTGATGTGGACGGGTAGAGGTTGCTGGACTGTTTTACACACGTGTGACTGATGGTGCAGATGGTGGAGGGAGATTGGATGGCCTGGATACAACTTGAGTGGGCTTGCACGTGTTGCTGCTTGGATGGACGGTGGAAATGGAAGGCTGAGATGGATCGGTACAGTGATTGGTGGGCTCCACTTGTTGCATGTGTGGAGGCGAGCATGTCCACCATGTCCTTGATGCATGGTCAGTCCCATAAGTGGATGTTTTGACCATCAATCTCCTGTGAATGCCCAATCTCGTCCATCAAAACATATCCAACGCGGACCTCACAAAGTGTGGCCTTGATGAGGTCTTCTAAGCTATCTTCATCTCCACCATTGAAAATGGTCCAGCCTTTGATCTTTTCGGCTTGATTCTTTCGAGGGCCACGATCACGCTTGAGTTTGACTACTTTTATGTCCTAAAGTGCCCTGATTGGCTTGGATCTTGTGCAACCTCTCCTGATCACCCGAACATTGAAAATTCACCTCAAGAGAGATAATTAACCGGAAAAACAATGATAATGCCTTTAACAATGAGGGTTAATTATACAATATTAGGTGCTCCTCACATATCGCTATACATCTTCATACCTCCAGGGTGGATTGTGAACTTAGTGCGATGTACCTCATCCATAATTTTCTTTTTTAATTCAGGCACATCTGGTACCCATAACCTTCCTTGGAATCTTAATCCACTATCGGTACCAACTTGCCATTCTGGCTTACCACATTTTGCGGCTTCTACTACCCTGTCTTGCAGCGATGAATCTTGTTTTTGTGCTTCTATAACCATATTAATTAAAGAGGGTTGGGCAACTAGATTATAGAGACAAGCTATTGACGTTCGTGGATTCAACTGGACATCAAAATCTTCCATTGTATCTAACATCTTCCACCTCGAGATGAACAACTACTCCTTATGGTTGGATCTTCGTTGCAACCCATAACATCAAATATTTTCTCCATTTCTATCTTTCATTCTATTGCTTCAGTTGGATTCGTCTCTCCTTTGAACATCGCGGGAAACAATCGCTTGAACTCTTTTACTAAACTCCCAGTCCTGTCATGTTCCAGACATGAACTACTACCCTTAGGCCCAATGTTCTTTCCAAAACCTCTCTTTGATACCCAACTATAATCATGCCTTAGGGTACGGGATCAGGGTCGGATGTACCTAGGTTTCGAATTTCGAGGCGTGACAGCTTGGTATCAGAGCTTAGGTTTAGAATCATTGGGGATTTAGGTTTTTGTTTTAAGACATAAACACTTTGAGACTAGGATATATCCCCTGTAAGAGTGGTTGTGATCCGATCATAACTTATAATATTATCTTTAGATGATCCACCCATATATGCAATTTGAAGTTTATATTTTGATTATAGAACATGTCAAGGCACGAGCATGGAGGTAGAGGTATAGCCACCCCTGTGGCATCCACACAGGGGCCCACCGAAAGTGTTTAGTCTCTTGATGGGGTCTTTGGTGATATAGGTGACATGGTGGCTATTCTTGGACAACACATTCGTCGTGATAATGGAGGACAACACATCCACTTCCCTTTGGATGGTTGAGCATTTTAAGCAAAATGTTCCCATTACTAGGCCAAGTGTCTTTTGGATGGGTGAGTTTGTCAACACAAAATGTTTCCATTACCAAGCTAGATGTTGTATTGGCAAGGGTGTTAGCCAACCAGTGTAAACTAATACTGGTGTTGAAAAGGATAAACTGCACTTACTATTGCGGATTATGGCATATGCTTATTCTATTAATTCATATATATATATATATATATATATATATATATATATATATATATATATATATATATATATATATATGAATTAACATTGAAAAATCTTGTTTTCTTCGTCTTTTTGCTTTAAATGAATAGTTATTGTATTTTTGTACGTCTTATTGGATAATGTAATGTTATGTTTTGAAACCTATGTTGAGATTACTTACTGGGCTTCGTAGCTTACCCTGTTGGGATTTTCTCTTGTCTAACCATTTATATGTTGACCTGTCCAAACTAACCGTCCATCTTGCTAGTTATGTAGCAACCCATAATCCTACCTGTCTATCTAGCCACATACCCTTTGTGGGGTCTATACATGATGCCATCTTAAAAAAATGGTGCAACACCTCCATTATCACGACGAATGTGCTGTCCAATAATGGTCGCCATGTCACCTAAAGCACGAAAGACCTCATCAATTGATTGGCCACTTTCGACGAATTTCGGTGTGGCTACCATGGGGGTGACTCTACCTCTACCTCTACCTTTATTCGCCAACCCTAAGTGCAAGGTTGTGATGTAGTAATTATTCAATCGTGAGACCAAGATCGTCCTTAAGGATTTTTGTAACAATTTTGAATTATCTAATTAGGATTATCTAAGTTCAGATTTGAATTAGAATTTAATAATATAAACTATCTTCTTTTAAGCACTAGAGCATCAATGATCCACTTATAATCAATTTACAATGCTAATTCAATCATTCAAGTTGATAACTCAATTGAAATCGAAGTCCTATCCCTATCAAATCAAAAGATATAATCAAATCATTATAACACTTTTAACATGAATGGATCATCTATTGATATAGTTATCTCATAACAACTTAGGCATTGATCGTACTCAATTGCACAGGCCAATCCTTCAACAAAACAAGTAAGATTATATTCATGGTCTTCCTCAAATGCTGTCACTAGAATTGATTTAGAATCATGATTTGAACTTCGATCAAACAAATATTAGTCAATAAAATATCCATCTCATAATAAACAAAAAGATATGAACTTTTATAGTTCCATTCTAGATAAGCACCTAGGATTCTTAACTTGTAAGATCACATAACATCCACCATATCATGATATATCTAAGATCTCCAAAATCCAAAATCCTTTAAAAACACCCCATTGATCAATCTCAGTAAATCAAAACATCACATGTAAACATATCACAAGGGATAAAAGATTAAACTAAAACTATCAACTTTTTTTAAAACTAGAACTAGAATTGTTCATCATTAAACCTTAAAGTACTTGAATCAAATCAAACAAATCATTGTAAACAACTATAAGCTTTACCTCTTAGCCCCAGCTAAGAGGTTTAGTCAACCATAGATATGATTGAACTAATACTCAAAAGAAAAACTAAGGAAAACATAAAAACTGGAACTTGAAACTAGAAAAACCTAAAAACCGAAGTTGTAGAATCTCCACTTTGAATCTCTTCACCTCTAGCACTTTTGAGACTCTTCTAGGATGATTTAGAAAGAGAGTGAAGGTTGTTAGTACACTTTATCTTGTCAATTGTCGTGTTGGTTGGTCATGTCTTGTCGTGTGAGCCTCGATCGAAGATTTGAAGCTCAAGACTTGAAGATTATGCTTCTTCCCTTGCTCAAGCTCAAGCAGAAACAAGATCTCAGGTAAGTTGTATATAGATCGACCTTAGGAAACCCAAAACATCAATGAATGACATAATTACTGACCTATCTCAACCCATTCCCTCTCGACCCTTTAGCTCAAGTTGATCAGACTTGACTTTCCATGACAGGTGTTAATCGTGATTGAAAACATGTCCAAACATTGGACTCCATGCACCAATCACTTCATACTTCATTCTTGAAGTGTTTTGCTGCTGATTTGAAAAGATTCTAAGGTAACCGACCGGTCATGACCGGTCGGACTGACCCCTCATCCTTGTCTAGCAGCGTGTCATTGAATTTGTCTTGCTGAATAGGTAGCCGATCGGTCTTAACCGGTCGGTCCATCTATGCAAAATAGAACAACAAGCTTGCTGTATTAAAGGAAGCAACACATCCGACCGGTCTTGACTGGTCGGGCAGCCGGCTAGACCTGTCCAGCAGCAATACTTCATGTATTCTGGCAAGACAGCCGACCGGTCTTAACTGGTCGGTCTGCATTGAAAAATATGTCCAGCAGCTTTGCTGGAATTGTTTTGGCTGGACAGCCGACTGGTCTTGACCAATCAGGATAGCTTAACATCATGTGTCCAGTAACCTCATCCTACCGGTCTTGACCGGTCGGTCAGACCCAAATGAGGTCCAACAACTTGTATTGCGACCGACCTGTTCGACCGGTTGAGGTCTCTCTTTGACAGGTCGAATGTGACCGTTTTTTATCCATTGGGGCCATCATTTGGGGCTCTATAAAGCCATATTTCAGAGGCTTTCTTGGCATGCATTCAATACCTATCAAGAGCCAAGTGAGAGAGCCTTTACGCACATCTTCCTACCCTCCTTGCTCTTAACTCCCTTGAGTTCATCATTCAAACCTAGCCATTAATGGTTATCATTGAGTATTCAAAGCTCGGTTTGAAGTATGAACTCAAGATTTGCATTCGTGGCTGACCTACCTTCAAAATATCTTTATGAGGTCTTTTATAGCCATTGCATGCTGAAGTTTGGTAGTTCCCTCATAACCATTGCATTGAATAGGCAAGAGGAACTTGACCATCTCTCTCCCAACTACCCGGCATAATCATATACACATCATTTGTATCGATAGCTGATCTTAGGAGCACAAAGAAAAGCTGAATCACGTGGAGCTAAAGCTACTCATCAAAGGCATTGAATCGGGGCTCAATCATCTAGGTATGTCTAGTATTTGAGAGTCAATTTATTGAATTACTATTCCTTGGATTGGAAAACTCCGACGAGAGTGTACGTGGCCGTCCTTGGATTAAGATTGGTGAGAGTTTGAGATCTAAACTCGTCAAGTCCCTAGATTGGGCCATCGACGGATGGTAAATGCGGTCCTAGATCAAAGGATGTTAAGGTTGATGGTTAACCTGATTTAAAACCACGACTATAGTGAAATCCGGTGTTCTCATAGGTTGAGATCGTGAACTGGGAGTGGAGTAGGGAAACCGAACCACTATAAATCGTTGTGCATTGTGAGATTGAATGATTGCTATGTGTTGAATGGTTTAGTCAATCATGAATGCTAACTGTTTGATGAAATGCCTATGATAGTCTTCTCTTGCAAATTAACCATATATTTGCCTTGAATGTTATTGTGATAATCGTGGTTGGTAAGATAGACTTGATTTAGTTTTAAATTATAATTGAAAATTTAAGAAGTCCTATTCACCCCCCTCAAGGACATTAGGCATATCTCTGAGTATCTCTACAAGCGGTAAAACCGCAATTTCAGAGGTGTTCTTTTATAAAGAATTGAGCACCGCCTTGGAATCTTCGAGAATTTGCGCAAGAGTTATGCAGTCGAGTCCGGTGGTCGACCGGTAGCAGCCCCCCGACGGTCACAAATTGACATTTTTTGTCCAGCAAGCTTTTAAAAAAAAAAATCTTCCTCCACATCTAAATTTTAGACCAATCAGATGACCAATCTTAGCTCTCAACGACCGCTCTAGAATGGATAAAATCTGTCTAGTGAGTTTCAACAGGCTCCTTTGATTTTTAGATCGGTCGGGTGATCGGTCCTTAGCAGTGGACGACCGGTCATGCAACCAGTCTTGAGGACTATCTATTCTTAGTTTTTCTTCTCTTTCTCCTTTCTTCCTTGCTTCTTTTCTCTACCTCTTTGGCTCTTCTTCCTCCGTTCTTTTGAGTGCTTTAAAATAGTCCTTTTAACATTGGATTCATGAGGTCTCTCTCTTTCCAACAAACACAAATACACATGTAAAATGCCTATTTTATTATTGTAACCATGCATAATGTGTGATGAATTGGGGTCAAAATATGCACAATTCAGAGCTCAACACCTCCACAGCCGTGCCCTGACATGTTTTATAATTAAAAGATAAACTTTAGATTGCACATATGGGTGGATCATCTAAAGATACTATAAGTTAAGTTCGGATCACAACTACTCTTGTAGGGGATACATCCTAGTTTCAAAGTGTTTATGTTTTAAAACAAAACCATAGGTCCTCAATAATTCTAAACCTAAGCTCTGATACCAAGCTATCATGACCCGAAATTCGAAACCCGAGTATATCCGACCCCGATCTCATACCCAAAGGCATGATTACGGTTTGGTATTAGAGAGAGGTTTTGGAAAGAATAATGGGCCTAAGGGTTGTAGTTCATGTCTGGAACACGACAGGACTGTGAGTTTAGTAAAAGAGATCAAGCGATTGTTTCCCCCGGTGTTTAAGGGAGAGACAAATCCAGCTGAAGCAATATAATGAAAGATAGAAATGGAGAAAATTTTTAATGTTATGGGTTGCAACGAAGATCCAACCATAAGGAGTAGTCGCTCATTTTATGATCGAGCAGTGGAAGATGTTAGATATGGTGGAAGATTTTGATGTCCAGTTGAATTCGCGAACGTTTATAGCTCATCTCTTTAATCTAGCTGTCCAACCCTCTTTAATTAGTTATGTTATAAAAGCACAACGACAAGATTCATGGTTGCAAGATAAGGTAATAGATGTTGCAAAAGGTGGTAAGCTAGAATGACAAGTTTGTACCGATAGTGGATCAAGATTCTAAGGAAGGTTAAGCATACCGGATGTGCCTGAATTAAAGAAGGAAATTATGGATGAGGCACATCGCACTAAGTTCACAATCCATCCTGGAGGTACAAAGATGTATATCGATATGCGCAGACAACATTGATGGAATAATATTAAGAGGGAGATTGTTGATTATGTGACCAAATGTCTCATGTGTCAACAGGTGAAGGAAAAACACCAGAACTCGCTAGGGATGTTGCAGCCACTATTAATTGTTGAGTGGAAGTGGGAGCACATATCCATGGATTTCATTATGGGACTTTCGTGGACACGTAACAGTCATGATGCAATTTGGGTCATCGTTGATTGATTGACCAAGTATGCGCATTTTCTTCTTATACGTGCTACCTTTTCGCTGGAAGAATTGTGTAAGCTTTATATTAAAGAAATAGTTTGACTGCATGGAGTGCCGATATCCATCGTATCCGATTGAGATCCCAGGTTCACATCTCATTTTTAGAGCAGTTTACAGAGGGTACTTTTGATTCCAACATCGCTTTCCACCCTCAAACTCATGGGCAGATCGACCGAGTGAATCAGATCCTTGAGGACATGCTTCGAGCTTGCATGCTTGATTTCAAAGGGAGTTAGGATGACTATTTTCCATTAATCGAGTTCGCTTATAATAATATCTATCAGGCTTGTTTTGGCATGACACCTTATAAGGCTTTATACAGGAGGCCTTGTAGATCTCCAAATTGTTAGGTGGAAATTAGAGAAGGTAATTTGCTTGGGTCAGAGATTGTTCAAGAGATGACAGAGAAGATTTTTATCATTAGAAACCGCTTGTGCACAGCCCAAAGTTTTTAGAAGGACTATGCCGATAAACGCAAAAGATATTTAGAGTTTTCGGTTGGGGATCATGTCTTTTTGAAGATTTCTCCAATGAAGGGCGTTATGAGGTTTGGTAAAAAGGAAAAGTTAGCTCTAAGGTATATAGGTCTGTTCTAGATTCTAGAGAGAGTTGGTGTTGTCGCATATATGCTTGCTTTACCGCCTCAGCTATCCAATATTCATGATGTTTTTCTCATGTCGATGTTGAGAAAATTTGAGCGAGATGCTTCTCATGTCATAGACTAGCAACCATTAGATATTCGAGAAGACGCTGCGTACATCGAACAACCAGTTGATATTCTTGGCAGGAAGGATTAAGTGCTTCGATGAAAAGTTATATCCTTAGTAAAGGTTCAATGGAGTCACCATAGCGAGGAAGAGGCTTCTTTGGAACGAGAGGCCGAGATAAAAGAGAAATACCCTCACCTACTTCGCATGATAAGTATGTTAAATTTCGAGGTCGAAATTTCTTTTAAAGAGGGTAGAAGTGTAATAGCCCGAATTAATTTTGACCATTAAATTTTAATTGTTGACTGACGTCCCAAATTAACCGTTGATCTACATGATCAACCTATTTAATTTAAATAGCTGATTTGGGCATATCTAGATCCAAACCGTCCATTGACTAAAATAATTCAACCATGCATCTAATCATCAATCTGATACACTATCTAACCGTTCATATGCTAAAAAAATCATCAGAACATACAACCATTCGTCCGCCCTACCAAACTGACCGTCCATCTTGCTGGTCGGGTGGTCACTCACAAATCCTACCTGTTTATCTGACCATATACCAAATGTGGGGTCTATACTAGATGTGTACACTTGACATCTTCTAGAAGCGATCGTTAGTCACTCTTTCATCTAATCCCCCCCTGATATCCTACCAGTCCATCTCGCACGTACATTTGAAGTCCAACCGCCAATCACACAAAAGCCCACCTAACCATACATCTATCCGTTCATCTAACCATACATCCATCCATACAATTCATCCATGCATGCATCACATTCTACACATCATGTGTACCAATTGCATGCACACACCTCTCACACAAGCGGCACACATGCACCATCACATGCACCCCTACGTGTACACATGTGGCATACATACGGCATACATGCATGTGCAATGGTATGAGTAAACTAAGTAGTATCAATACGTGTTTTAAATGAAAAAAAAACAAAAGAAAAACGTGATTGAAAAGAAGATAGTCTGGTAGCATTGAGTGAGACATTGCATCGGGAACATGCCTTGAAAAAACCATGAGTAAATGAAATGAAAACCGAAGCCTTTAGGTAACATTGCTGTTGTGCACATGTAAAATCAAAATGTATAAATAAGAGGTGCAGTGGGAAGGTTCTTCGTAGTGTGACGTGAGGGGAGGGGAGTAATGCAAGTGCGGTTGTTTTAAAAGCACTTAACCAGAGAGAGAGAGAGAGAGACAGAAGGTAGTCCTTTGTTGTTTACGTAAGAAAAAATAAAGGGAGAGAGAAAAAGGTTGAGTGAGAAAAGAAAGAGAAAGGAAGAAAAGAAAGAGAAAAAAAAAAAGAGGAGAAAAGGGAAGAGAGATAAAGTAAGAAAAAAGAAAAAGAAATGTGAGTTTTCTCTCACTTCACTTTTTAAGAAAATTTGGTATTTATATATTTATTTAATTATTTGTTTATTATTCTCATAGTTTATTTCATTTGGTTTATTTTAAAAAAGAAATATATATATATTTATAATTATTATGTGAATAATCCAAATTTTTTGTTTGCTCATTTTAGTTGTTAATTAATTATTTGTTTGAATTTTTAATTTTCTATTTTATTTACTATGAATTAAATTATGTCCTTTAAATTTTATTATTATTAATTGCATTAGTGTCTTTATCTTAACTAACATGCTTTAATTAGTTTTTTTATATTAAATTTTGATTATCGTTAAGTCATGCATTAATAACTTTTAATGTAATATGATGTTAGGAAAAAAAAATTAAGATTTTTTTTTTAAATTATTGCAAAATTTTGAATTCATATATAATCTTTTAGATTCTCTGATGGGATGATTATCTTAAATAATCATTTTCTGCTTGGAAGTTTGATTACATGCCGATAGTTTACGATTGATAAGAATTTCTTTTTTGTTTAATAAATTATATACATCATGACATATATATTACATATTCAACTAAAGTGATCACTAAACCTTTTTAGAAATATTTGGTTCATGTAATATTGAAATCATGAATGATCAGAACAATTTTCAGAAGACTAGAAAATAGGTGGGGCGATTAAGTCCTTTGGGTTGAAAATCCTTAAAGCAATATAGGTAGGGCGATCAAGACCCTTGAGTTGAAAGTCACAGAATCTCAATTGGATACCTCTTGGAATCTCTACCATACCCTTTGGGTAGGTGAGCATATCAGTATTGTAAAAGGTTCCTACTATCAGGTTTGATAGGATAATAGTCTGACCAACTAACATATAAATGGGTCCCTCATCAGATGCTCTTTGGATAGCTGAGATGTTCAAGCAAAAGATTCCCATTGCCAAGCTAAGTGTCCTTTGAATTGGTGAGCTTGTCACGCGAAAGATTTCCAAGCTGAGTGTTGTATTGACGTGGGTGTTGACCAATCGGTGTAAACTGGCCTTGGTGTTAGAAAGGATAAACTGCACTTACTTCACTGTAGAACTACATCTTCTATTATCCTTTGTAAGAAATAGGAAGATCAATAATATTTTACCACACAGCACTTCGAAACATTTTGAATGAAAGTCTGGAATCTCAATGTTTACATGGCCGGAGACAAGTGAGAGCAACTTAGTCAGTGCGAGATATTCGCCTCTTAGCATTCCTCTCTCATAATTCGACAATGGTCCTCATTCTGTCCAAGTGCATGGTTCCCATAACCAGATAATTGAGAACTATGACTAAGTAGGTGAAAGCACAATAAAATTCACAGTGCTGGTGCGTGTTATTGTAATTACATCATAAGATAGGTTTATCGCCGTGAGTGTCAAAATAGAGAAAATTCCATACAAGGACTGGAACGTCCCTTCCCAACACAGCTTGATGTGATTTGAAAAGACAGTTTTTTGTTTTCTTCTTCTTATCTTAATAGGAACCCCAGCAAGACTTTTGAGTTGACCCCAAAGGGTTGATGAGATGCCAGATGCAGGCCGGTTCACTCGAACGCGGTTTGTGTAGTGAGTAATTCAACTACGCTATTGCGTGCTGAAGAAGCACTGTGGAGCCACCGTGATGTACTTGTCATTATCCACGCCATCCATCCGTTTTTCCAGCTCTTTTTTTACGGCATGGCCCCAGAATTAGAGCAAATCCAATGGGAGCAGATTGCGTACTACTCCCACCGAGACGCTGGGGAGATGGAGGGGGTGCATGGCACCTCGCCATTGGTGGAGAGCCGGTCTGCCCTCCACAGATGTGACAGTGGTGCGCTGACAGCCCTGTCAAATTGGTGCGGGCTCCACTGCTCTCCACCAATGACAAGCTGCCACGCACCCCATCCGTCTCCTTAGCGTCCTTGCCAGGGTAGTACCTGATCCAATCCTAAATCAAATGCTCAAGTGGACCACACACCCGAACAGTGGGCATAATGATGTCAACCTTTGAAACCTTCCCTAGGGCTTAAGAAATTTTCAATGGCGTATGGTTCAATTCCCATTGTCCCCTGTGGTGTGGTCCACTTAAGCTTAGGATATGCTTCAATTTTGGACTCATGCCTACAAGGAGCTGAAAAATGGATGGACAGCATGAATAAAATATATACATCAGGGTGGGCCCGCGAGTTTAGTCATCACCATATTGGGTATGAGCGGATTAGGTGAGACCCCGGATCCACAGAGATGGGTGAGACCCCTGATATGAGCGATTGAATCCCCACAATTAAAAACTTCATGGATTCCACCGGAATGTTTATTTGCCATCCAACCTGTTGATAAGGTCACAAACATCTAGATTAAGAGACCACACAAATATCATCTTCATCCAAAACTTTTGTGGCGTACAAGAAGTTTTTAATGTTCAATCACCACTATTTCTTGTACTATGGTCCATCTGGGATCTGGATCTGCTTCATTTTTTGGATCATGCCCTAAAATGAGCTTTCGATATAGATGGACGACATGGATGTAGTCACATACATCTCAGTGGGCCCCGCCCACTGTTCGCTCGCCTCAAGTGCAAGGCTGCGATGTAGTAATAAATCTCGGTAAGACCGAGGTCGATCCACAGGGAAATAGAAAACAACTTCTATACTATTCCAGCAGCTAGGATTGCAATATTTTAAGAGATTCAATTAAGAAAATTGTGTTAAAACAATAACTTAAGGAAAACAGTAATTAGGGAACTAAGGCTTTCAAGGATCCACTTGCAACAATCCTGTTAATGTCAGATTTTATAACAGGATCCTCCGGACGTTCACCTTCTCTCCAATAGAGATTTTCTCCGCCAAACCTGAAAGAAGACAGACAACAACTAAGGGTGGCTGGGGTCCAGCCGTTAGCCCTCCGATGCTTAAGTCAGGTCAAAGCAAGAAGAAGAGTAGCCAGGCAAAATGGGACAGAAATCGAATATTGTGTGTACCTTTCTTTTAATGGAGTCATCCCTTCTTATAGATCTGAAGCGATCCAATCTGGTGCGTAAGATATCGAGATCCCGCTGATTTCGTGTACGATACTGAGATCCTGCTGATTTCGCGGGATAAGACCCTTATCCTTAGAGACGAGATCTAACCCAATGATTTATTTCGGCAATTACGTTCCTTGATGGCCATCCCTTGAGATCCGGAACCACCAGAGAAGATAAGCCCAAAACCGACCTATACGGGCTGCCGATAGGCGTAGTAGTAGCGCTGATCGCTCATGTAGAGCTGGAAATCGTAGTTGGAATCATAGCTAGCGAAAAGGAAGGAGACGCCGACAGGACGAAACCACCGAACTGGGTGTAGCCCTGCCTGGCATCGCAGAAGGATTGGACAAGATGCTCGACGGGAATCGGGTGCTGGTACTGAAGGCTAAGAGATGTCGCCGCAAAAAAGCTGTTCGCATGTTGGAACATGGTCGCGAGTCCAAGTGCTCGCTCATTTTGACGTAACACCTTTCAACGACTTGTGAGAAGGTCTGCTCGCGGATCAAGAAGGGAATCTTTGCTTTATCTGACTATCGGCTATGGGTGCTCGAGGCCTTGCGAATAGATGCTCCATATTTATCCATCCTACGACTCTCGAGCATATGATCTCGAGAGTCGAATGGGCGTCCCTCACTTATCCAATCTGCGACTCTCGAGCATATGATCTCGAGAGTCGAATGGGTACTTCCGTACTTACCCGATCTGCGACTCTTGAGCGGATGATCTCGAGAGTCAGATGGGTACTTCCGTATATACTCTTTAACAGCTGAAAGGTCTCCATCATTTTGCATATAACAGATGCCCCCCAAGTCCTTGCCGCCAAGAATTCTTGAGGGAAGGACTTAGCTTTCTTCCACAGGTAACCAGCCCACTGTCTTCATCGAGAATGGAACCATACATGATGGGCTGGAATTAATGAGCGCCAGCTTTCCACAGCCTTTCCGCAGATGGAAAATGAAGGGGCGCTTGCCACGTGTCGGGGGAGTTAATGGGCGTGCCTGCTCGAGTGCTGCGCCGAAGGAGGGGCTGCCACGTATCACCAGATGCGGCGGAATGATTGCCTATAAATATACGGAGTCCACCATTCCTCTATTTTTCTACAGAAGTTTTTTCGAAGAAAAAGAATTCTCCCGTCATCTCCATTTTCATCTTCTCCCTTCGGTGTTTCTTCTTCCTCTTTCTGTTTACTTGGGTATATTTCCTTTTCTTCTTTTCTTTTTATCTTCTCATGGCTGGGAATTCTGACGAGACCACCGTCCCACTAGGTGATGCTACTCCGGAATCCTCTGCTTCTAGCAGTGTGAGGGTTCCGGCAGGGAGATACACAGCAGCCGGATATCCTTCTGTTTTATCGGAGGACCGGCTGGCTGAGTTACGGGAGAGATACCTGATTCCCGTCTCAGTCACTCTCCGATTGCCCGGAGATGGGGAGACACCAGACTCCCCTCCCCCAGGATGTGTAGCTTTCTACGAGTACCAACTCATCCTGGGGGTACGCCTCCCCCTCCATCCCTTCATACGCGACGTACTCCGCTGTTACAAGATTGCCCTTGGGCAACTCATTGTGAACGGATGGAGGGTAGTCCTGGGTTCCTTTGCCCTCTGGGCTCAGGTCGGCAACGGGGAGCTTACAGCGGAGGAGTTCCTCCGTATGTTCCGTCTGAAAAAAGGCACCCTCCAGCGAAGGCTGGTATTACTTGTGTTACTGGCACCGGGATAACTTCGTGCTGGGGAAACCCTCCTCGAACTATCCCGGCTGGAGGAAACGGTGGTTCTACGCTTCCGGGAACTGGGAGTCTGCTTCCTCAAGAGATCCAGGTGTTACCCGTTTTTTCTGCGAAGGTAGGCACAATCCCACATTGTGCAGTTTTTTTCAGTTAGGATTTTAGGATTTTACTTCATTCTTTGACCTTTGTTTGTGCTCACAGGTATCCCGGCCTTGAGAAAACCAAATCTAAAGGGAGGAATCAATGAGAAGATTGTCAAGGTGTACAAGGTGCCTGTTGGTGATAGGCACATCGAGGCTTGCTTGTCTCCTTCGCGACTTGCAGCAGCAGGCCTAATATCCAGAAGAGAGGTTGAGATGACGAAGGCCGGAGAGAAGAGGGGTCTGTTGCCCCGACTGAAGGGCACAAGCTCCAAGAGGCAGAAGAGAACACCTGCCGAACCATCTCAATCATCCATCCGCACGGGTAGCGATCAGCCTACCCCTCCCGCGAGCATGGCGGGGGCCCCGGCTAGGCCCACTATTCCCTCACTGGTGGTTGCACCTGGACCGCCAGTGATTAACATTGCTGACAATTCCCCGGATGGGGCGGGGTCCAGCTGCCCCCCAGCTGAAGAGGCTCGAGAGCAGATAGAGCCTCAAGAGCCGGCTCCTGCTTGCGAACTGATCCCTGCTGCCGAGCAGGGACCTGCTCGCGAGTCGATGCCTCCACCTCGCTAGCTGGCCGGGTTGGTCGTTGCCCAACCGTCAGGGAGCGGGACATATTCTATTCCCCGCCACCTCCATCGAGTATGTAAATTTTTATTCGAGAACGTCCCCCCCCCCCCCCCCCCCCCCCCCCCAAGCTTTCGGCTCTCTTCTCGAGCCAAGCCTTAGAACCTTTTCCTCGAAGCGGGGGTGAGGATGGTTCAGGTGAGACTCTGCCAAGACCTGTTTTAATCTGTTATGTTCTAGAATACTTTCTCACATTTTTCATTACTTTTGCAGGGCTTAGATCTTATCCTGCGAACGAGGCGTGATATCGTTGCCGCCCGTCGCGTGATAGATGAAGCTGAAGGGAAGAGGACTGCCTTGGAGAAGGCAGTTCAAGGGAGAGATCAGCTGCTCAAGGCCCGTGAGGCGGTGATCGCGAAGAGAGATGAGGAGAAGAAGATCCTCATCGAGAAAATCCAAGTCCTGACCGACAGGTATCAGGCCTTGGACTCAGACTTCGTGAAGCTCACGGGTTTGAAGGAGAAGGCTGAGAGAGAGAGAGAGAGAGAGAGAGAGAGAGAGAGAGATCTTTTGCCAAGACAAGATCTCGCTGGAGGAGCAGTTTGCGGAGGCCAGGTCGCAGCTCAAAGTAGCCAACGACAACTTGGAAAAGGAGCGCTCCGCTCTTGCACAGCTCAAGGACGACTCGATCCACTGGAACGAGGAGAAAGTCGCCCTTGTAAAAATGCTCTCGGAGGAAGGTCCTCGGGCAATTTCCGAGTTCCGGACTTCGCAGTTATATGACGACGAAAGATACGAGTCGTATGATGCTGGTCGCGACTTTGCGCTAAGAGTAGTGCAACGAATGATCCCATCCTTTGATATGGGGGAATTTGGTCGAGTCGCGACCATCATAGCTACAGAAGAGCAAGCTGCTGCTGAGAACGAGGTGACTGAAGCCACGCAAGCTGGAGGGGCTCCAGAAATGGGCCCTGAAGTCGAGAGCACAGCTCCTCCAAGAGATTGATCTTCTTTTTGTTTTCCTCTCTTGTACTCGCCAGCATATATTGTAAACATTAATCATCAATGAAAAGATATTTTTGAAAGTGTTGTCCTCGTGTACTCTCCCTTTCATGCAATGATTGCCTTCTCGTTCTTGTTTACTTTCTTTTCCTTTATGCACTGAATGCTTTCCTGTTGCAATGAGTTGTGCTCAACCAGGGGGGTCGTAGCGACCATGCCCTCGTGGAGATAGACTGATCTATCGATTGAGAGAGGTATTATGCTCAATCCGGGGGGTCATGATGACCATACCCTCGTGGAGATAGACTGATCTATCGATTGAGACTCCAAGTTTATCGAGGGTAGGATGGTCACCCATGAAATGAAATGCGACCATCCTAGGTGAATTAAACCCTACCAAAGGTAGGCAATTGGCCAAGGGATTGTATACATCCTCTTCAGGGCTATTCATGTCCAAGTAAATGGAGTAGCGACCAAAAGCTATCTTCCGCTTTATTCATAAAATGTTGTTATGAACTACATTGAATCTAGGGATAGTATCGTAGCAAATGCTCCACGTGCCAAGGGCGACGTACGGGCTTTCCCTGCATGTCTTCAAGGTAATAAGTACCGGGTCGCACAATCGTAATAATCCGATACGGGCCTTCCCAATTTGGATCCAGTGAACGAGCGGGAACTCCGAGATTTTGCCTTAGTACCAAATCTCCGGGCTGGAAGGATCTAGGCCGAACCCTAGCATTTCGATAACGAGCAATACGTTGTTGATATGCTGCCACTCGTACTTGGGAAGCATTTCTTCGCTCTTCCAAGAGATCGAGATGAAGTCGGAGGTTTACCTGATTACTCGCGGGGTCATACTGCTCGATCCGATATGAGGGCACTTGAATTTCCACTGGTACCACTGCGTCGACACCAAATGCTAAGGAGAAAGGGGTTTCACCTGTTGATGTACAAGCCGTGGTTCTATATGCCCATAATACTTCTGGCAGGAGTTCTGGCCACACCCCTTTACATTCACTTAGCTTGGTCTTTAAATGGTGCTTGATGATCTTATTCACTGCCTCGACCTGCCCATTCGCCTGAGGATGATATGGAGAAGTGCGGAGATTACATATCTTCCATGTTTCACAAAATTCATCAAAGGCTGCGTTGTCGAACTGCGTTCCATTGTCGGTGATTATAGTGTGGGGGAGTCCATAACGACATATAATATTTCTCCATATAAACTTGGTAGTTTGTTTCTCAGTAATCTTGGCTAATGGTTCTGCCTCGGCCCATTTGGTGAAGTAATCAACCGCCACAATCGCGAACTTATTTTGTCCCTTTCCCATAGGTAAGGGCCCGATGATATCGACCCCCCACTGAGCAAAAGGCCAAGGGCTATCAACTGGGGTCATTCGCTCGGACGGTACATGAGATATAGGTAAATATCGTTGACACTTGTCACATTTTTTAGAAAATTCAATTGCATCTGCTTTCATAGTGGGCCAATAATATCCTTGCCTCATCGCTTTATATGCTAGGGATCGCCCCCTAGGATGGTTACCACATGTCCTCTGGTGTACTTCGTCTAGAACACGAAGTGCTTCTTCTGGATAAAGACACCTCAAATAAGGCAAGGAAAAGCTTTTGCGCAACAATATTCCGTCTTGCAAAGTATACCTGGCAGCCCGAAGACGAATTTTCCTTGCAGCTTTCTTGTCCTCTGGTAGGTGTCCGTCTCTGAGATAAAGGATGATAGGATCCATCCAGCATTGAGATGATTGTACCGATATTACATGCTCGAGAGTCGCTTGGTCGATACTCAGGTTCTGACGATGCTCGATGGGGATCGAATGTGATAACTCAGATTCTGGTGCAGAAACGAGCTTTGCCAAGGAATCAGCAAGTTGGTTCTTCTCGCGAGGAATATGAATTATTTCATAAGTCTTCAGTTTTGCGAGCAGGATGAGGACACGAGACTTGTATAAGGCCATCCTTTCTTCTTTGGTCTCGAATTCACCAAGGACTTGGTTAACAATGAGCTGGGAATCGCTATGAATTAAGAGATTCTGAACTACAAGGACAATGGCTAGTTCGAGGCCAACGATCAGGGCCTCATATTCTGCTTCATTATTTGAGACGCGAGATTCAAAACGTAGAGCATATTGAAAATGTGACCCGTCGGGAGCTACTAAAATCAGGCCCGCTCTGCTACCAGTGGCCCGCGACGACCCGTCCACGAAGAGTGACCCAGGAGGCTGGTCGCTGGTTATGGTATTATCATCAGGAGAGTACGTGAATTCGGCGATGAAATCAGCCACGGCCTTGCCCTTTACCGCGGTCCTAGGGCAGAATGAGATATCGTGCTCGCTGATCTCGACTGCCCATTTAGTTAACCGTCCGGAAGCCTCAGGTTTTTGAAGGACTTGTCGTAGCGGATGATTCGTCGGTACTAAAATAGCGTGGGCTTGAAAGTATGGTCGCAGTTTTCGAGCTGCCGTGACTAAGGCTAGGGCCAGTTTCTCCATATCAGAATACCTAGTTCTGCATCAACCATTGCTCGACTGATATAATAAACGGGCCTCTGTACCCCGGAATCTTCTCTTATTAAAGCGGCGCTAACGGCCGTAGTGGACACAGAGAGATAAAGAATGAGTTGCTCATGTGCTACAGATTTAGATAAAATGGGGGGTGTGCTCATGTATAGCTTCAATTGTTGAAAGGCTTCCTCACATTGTGGCGTCCATTTCCAATCAGACTTGGCCGTTGCACGAAGGAGTTTGAAGAATGGTAAACACTTGTCAGATGCTCGCGAGATGAACCTGTTTAGCGATGCGATGCGACCAGCCAGACGCTGGACGTCCTTCAGAGTGGTGGGGGATTTCATCTCTATCAATGCTTTTATCTTCTCAGGATTTGCCTCAATTCCGCGTTGGCCAACCATGAACCAGAGAAATTTCCCTGCAGACACACCGAACGCACATTTTTCTGGGTTTAATTTCATTTGATACCTCCTCATTAGGTCGAAGGCTTCTCGAAGATCAGAAATATGATCATCTTCTACGGTGCTTTTCACGAGCATGTCGTCAACATAAACTTCCATATTCCTATCGATTTGAGCAGCGAATATTTTGTTGACGAGACGTTGATAAGTGGCCCCTGCATTTTTAAGACCGAACGGCATTACCTGGTAGCAATATAATCCCCGATCTGTGATGAAGGCGATATGCTGGCTATCAGGTGGATGCATCATGATCTGGTTGTAACCAGAATAAGCATCCATAAAACTGAGCAGAGCGTGTCCAGCTGTTGAATCGACCAACTGGTCAATCCGCGGGGTAGGGAAGCTATCTTTGGGGCAAGCTTTGTTTAAATCTGAATAGTCGACGCACATTCTCCATTTGCCATTAGCTTTCCGGACAAGGACCACGTTCGCGACCCACTTTGGGTAGTCTACTTCTTTTATGAAATTGACCGTGAGTAACTTCTCGACTTCAGCTTTGATCGCCATTTACCTTTCTGCAGTGAAAGCTCGTCGACGCTGGTGTACGGGTTTATGCTTTGGATCGATATTGAGACGATGTACGATGACATTGGGGTCGATGCCTGGCATATCTTTATGAGACCAAGCAAACACGTCCTGGTATTCAGTGAGGAAACGGATCAAATCTCCGCGGTGGACACTGGTTAAAGAAGATCCAATGTACACGATCTTAGACGGGTTGTCTTCGGTCAGGTGAATCGCCACTGTTTCCTCCCCAGGAGTTCCTGACTTAAGAGCATTTTCTCTCGGATCCAACGAGGTGCTGGAGGGAAAGTTGGGTGAACCTTGTGCTATCTCCATAACGGGAGTCGCTTGAGCCTTCTTTCGATCTTGGAGGGCTATCTGGTAGCAAGACCGTGCCTACTATTGACTTCCTCGCACGACCCCGATACCATTTGGGGTAGAAAATTTGACACACAGATATGAAGGGTGCAAGGCTGCCCCGACCTTAGTAAGAGACGGCCGCCCCAAAATGGCGTTATACGCTGATTTTCGATCCACCACGAGGAAGTTTATGAAGACGGTGGTCTTCGCTGGACTTTCTCCAAAAGTAACTGGGAGATCGATGCTTCCTTCAGGCGTTACTACCTCACCTCTGAAGCCGACGAGGGGGGTCGATACTGGCTTGAGAAGGTTTCTGGCAAGTGCCATTTTGTTGAAAGCCTTCAAGTATAGAATATCGGCTGAGCTACCTGTATCCACCATAATTCGATGTGTCAGATAATTTTATACCTTCAATGTGACTACGATGGAGTCTTCGTGAGGGAAATGAATTCCCTTTGCATCTTCGAGAGTGAAGGAAATTGGAGGATGGCTGGTCTTCGACGTACCAGAAGGCTGTTCCAGCCAGTAGATTTGCTGGGGTTCTTTGGACACCTTTCGAGCGTATGCTTTTCTTGAAGCTTGAGAATCGCCCCCGCAAGCTGGTCCTCCGATGATGGTGCGGATTTCCCCTGTAGGCTCAGCGTCCTCTTGGTTAGTTTGATGATGAGGTTGTTCCTTTTGGCGAGACGAGGTGTTCGCCCTTTCTGGTGATCGATTTTTACGAGCAACATAATCCTGGAGATGGCCTTTTCGAATGAGAGCTTCGATATGGTCTCGTAGAGAGATGCAGTCCTGGGTTCTATGCTCATGATCTTTGTGGAAGTAACAGAACTTGCTCTTGTCTCTCTTCTCGGGATCGGATTTGATCTTTGCAGGCCACTTCACACATGGCTTGTGTTTAATCTCCATTAGAACCTTTTCATGAGACCGATTAAGAGGAGTGTAATTATGATATTTACCGGAATAAGGCTTCTTGGGAGAACGTTCGCGTTGATCACGACGATATTTTTTATCTGTAGAAGAGGCTCCTTCTAGCTTGCGTTTCTTACCCTGTACTTCATGGCGTGTCAATGCGACTTCTTCTGCATTGATATATTTCTGAGCTTTGGCTTGGAACTCTGTCATAGTTTTTGGAGGGCTCTTGTCTAAAGTAAACCTGAATTTCTCTCTCGTTATTCCGGCTATGAGGGCTGCGAGGCCTTTTTCTTCAGTATAACCTTCAGTTTGAACGGCTTCAGCGGTGAACCGTACTGTGAACTCCTTTATCGTTTCCCCATGCTGCTGTTTTAGATTCATTAGATGGGAGGCTGGCTTCTTGATGCGGATGCTTCCCATGAATTGAGAAAGGAATATCTCCGATAATTGAGAAAAGGAGCTGATGGAACGAGGCTTTAATCCTCGGAACCACGTACGAGCTGCCTCCTTCAATGTTAGGGAAAAAGCCCTACACATGATTTCTGAACCATGTCCCTCCAACTCCATGAGGGACCTGTATATTTCCAGGTGTTCAAGAGGGTCGCCAATACCTGTGTACGGGGTGATAACAGGCGTTCGATACTTTCTGGGTAACGGGGCTTCCATAACCTCGCTGGTGAAGGGGGACTCGGATTGATGTATCGCCGCCATGACGGCAGATGGCCGATTTGCCTGGTATCGCTGTTCCATGACATCAAAACGATCATGGATTCTTTTGAGATCTCCTTCCCATGGTAGGGTATAGCTTGATGTTTCGGCGGTGGAGCCCTGTGGTTGAGGTTGTCGAGACGAACTAGAATGTATAGAATGTGGAGACGGTACAGGGAGATGGCTGCCAAGTGGTGGGACCTGTGGTTTGTCCATAGAATGTCTAGATGCCACTGGTATGGGCTGCGGTGGTAACCCTTCGGAGGCTTGTCTCTGCAGTTCGGAGAAATGCTGATCAAGCCGATTTGACAGCGCCTGAACTCCGGCGTTTAGAGTTAGGAGAGTGTTTCCGAGGAAACGTAGGACATCGTCTTGATTTCCAGAAGCTTCCAATAATGGGTTTGCTGATGGCATAGTTGGGGCTCCTTGAGGGATGTTCGTCGAGGCAGGTGGAAGGGTAGGTACGGATTCCGTCTCATCAGGCGGAGGTGGTGCCTGCCTCGAAGTCGAAGGATGAACAGCCTTTTTAGGAGGCATCGCCGAAAGATCTTTATCGGTGGTTAGAACGATTGATTTGACGATCAAGTCGTTCCCACAGACGGCGCCAAACTGTTAATGTCAGATTTTATAACAGGATCCTCCGGACGTTCACCTTCTCTCCAATAGAGATTTTCTCCGCAAAACCTGAAAGAAGACAGACAGCAACTAAGGGTGGCTGGGGTCCAGCCGTTAGCCCTCCGATGCTTAAGTCAGGTTAAAGCAAGAAGAAGAGTAGCCAGGCAAAACGGGACAGAAATCGAATATTGTGTGTACCTTTCTTTTAATGGAGTCATCCCTTCTTATAGATCTGAAGCGATCCAATCTGGTGCGTAAGATATCGAGATCCCGCTGATTTCGTGTACGATACTGAGATCCTGCTGATTTCGCGGGATAAGACCCTTATCCTTAGAGACGAGATCTAACCCAATGACTTATTTCGGCAATTACGTTCCTTGATGGCCATCCCTTGAGATCCGGAACCACCAGAGAAGATAAGCCCAAAACCGACCTATACGGGCTGCCGGTAGGCGTAGTAGTAGCGCTGATCGCTCATGTAGAGCTGGAAACCGTAGTTGGAATCATAGCCAGCGAAAAGGAAGGAGACGCCGACAGGACGGAAACCACCGAACTGGGTGTAGCCCTGCCTGGCATCGCAGAAGGATTGACAAGATGCTCGACGGGAATCGGGTGCTGGTACTGAAGGCTAAGAGATGTCGCCGCAAAAAAGCTGTTCGCATGTTGGAACATGGTCGCGAGTCCAAGTGCTCGCTCATTTTGACGTAACACCTTTCAATGACTTGTGAGAAGGTCTGCTCGCGGATCAAGAAGGGAATCTTTGCTTTATCTGACTATCGGCTATGGGTGCTCGAGGCCTTGCGAATAGATGCTCCGTATTTATCCATCCTACGACTCTCGAGCATATGATCTCGAGAGTCGAATGGGCGTCCCTCACTTATCCAATCTGTGACTCTCGAGCATATGATCTCGAGAGTCGAATGGGTACTTCCGTATTTACCCGATCTGCGACTCTTGAGCGGATGATCTCGAGAGTCAGATGGGTACTTCCGTATATACTCTTTAACAGCTGAGTAGTCTCCATCATTTTGCATATAACAAATCCCATGCCAATCTAATCAATCCAAGTATAACACACAACTAGATTTGAAGTTCTATCTCTCATCTAGTTGGAAGATAAAGCATTAAACACATTCAATCCCACTCAAGTTGAACTTTTAATTTCTAGTCCCATTCAATCACATATAGAATTCGAAATTATAGCCTTCAGAGTAACAGTCATGCCTATGGACTATGACATGCTCAAGGGTTACCATAATTCAAATCTAATCAAGCAAAACAAGATAATCTCAAAGAATTGCAAGGAATCCATGTCCGGAGCACATGAACTCTCATAAAACTTCTAAAAATATCAACTTTATAAGAACTAGAACATTCAAAATTCAAACTTGAAGTGAAGCTACTTGAATCAAAGTGAATTAAACATGCAATTGGCTACAAGCTTCACCTCTCAACCTTAGCTGAGAGATTCTAGCCGAGCATTGTCATACTACACTATAACTCAATGAAAAAGACATAAAAAGCATAAAAATCCGGAGTTGGGAGGGTTGCAAACGCTTCACGACGGCTTGCTTTACTCCCCATGAAGTTCCTCAGCTTCTATGATACCCTAGGAAGAGATCGTAGGTGTTTTTTTATAGTGGGGAAGCTCTACCGCATCAGAAACATCCAGAAGTGCGTAGCCTTACGCAATTGCGCAGAAAATCCTGGAGCTTGAATTAGAAACACTATTTTACGTAGGGTCGACCGGTCGTGACCGGTCAAACTGCTTAGAATAGAGTCCAGCGTGCATCAGAGGGGCCCTAACCTGTTGGCTGACCGGTCTTGACTGGTCGGACCAGGCTGGTCGTTGTTCTAGGGGCTTCACAAGAGGGACAGTGGTGTGGCCGACCGGTCTTGACTAGTCACCTCATTTTTCTGAATTTTACACTTGTATATCGTAAAATGGTTAGAAACAAAGTTTCTGAAGGGGAGTTGATTTTTGGAGGTTTGAACTTGTGTTGGGGGGGGGGGGGGGGGGGGGGGGGGGTTGAACCTCCAATTTATACATAACTTAGCCCACTGCATCACATTATACGCATGGTTTGCATGTTTAAAAGGCCCATCTAATGCTTGTTTTGTGATTGTAGGAATGAGAGCGACTTCACCCAAATGGTGACCAAAAGGAGCCATTTAGAGCCATTGGATGAAGATTGAAGGAGGAGCAAAGAAAGAAGAAAGCTAGGAGAGGAGAGAGAAGAAGAAAGGAAGAAAGAAAATATGAAAAGAAGAGGTCCGACCGGTCCGGTCATGACCTCTTCTTTTCATAATTTCTTTTTTCCTTTCTTCTTCTCTCTCCTCTCCTTGCTTTCTTCTTTCTTTGCTCCTCCTTCAATCTTCATCCAATGGCTCTAAATGGCTCCTTTTGGTCACCATTTGGGTGAAGTCGCTCTCATTCCTACAATCACAAAACAAGCATTAGATGTGCCTTTTAAACATGCAAACCATGCGTATAATGTGATGCAGTGGGCTAAGTTATGTATAAATTGGAGGTTCAGCACCCCCCCCCCCCCCCCCCCCCCCCCCCCCCAAACACAAGTTCAAACCTCCAAAAATTAACTCCCCTTCAGAAACTTTGTTTCTAGCCATTCCACGACATACAAGTGTAAAATTCAGAAAAATGAGGTGATAGAAATTGAAACCTTAAACTCTCAAAACATAATAAATGTCCATGTGAAATTCTCGCTGATTGATTGACAAATAGAAGAACGCGAACAAATTCAACCTAGTGTGCATAGTGAAAGTTCATCTCATGAGTTTCTGGGATTATCTTCTTCATAAATCAACTAAACTATGGATCTCAAGGTGCACAGAGCCACAACAAGCTTATGACAGAAATTTGTCTTACCTGTCCTTCTGACAGCTTTCACACTACGTCCCATTTTCAGCTTTGGTTACGGGCAGACCCTCTCCCGGTTGGTAATAGGTAGCCCTTTTTGAAATTTTCCACCATTTTCTCCATCATTCCCAATTTTCATCCTTCATTTTCCATTTTCTTTTACATTGGATAGGATTTTTGAAAATCCATATCTTTTGTTATTTTCCCATGGACAAGGATGGACAAAGTACCCCGACTTGGTTTCTCAACACCTCAAATCTAAGTCTAGCTAATCCACAAAACACATAACCCCTTCAACCATGAAAATCGTGTAATGTGAACTAGGTGTAAGAGTGTTCAAATTTTCCATCAATCACATAAATAGGGGAATTCTCATATAAAACCATTATATTAAGAGAAGTTCAAGACTTACAACATCACTTACTTCGTATCTCCTCTTCTTATACTCGTATCATCTCGAATGCATAGAAATAAGGTTTTCTAAAAGAGTTTTGAATTTTTAGAAAATTTGAAAAAATTTGCACATTGCACATATGATGCTCGAAATGTTGCAAACTGATAGATGAGGAATCTCATCTCACCCGCCAACCAAATCTTGCATTGTCCTCAATATATATATATATATATATATATATATATATATATATATATATATATATATATATATGCAATGAGCATGAACATGAGAGCAATGGTAAAATACAAGAGAGTGAGAACAATATTACCTGAGAGAGTCAATCATGGAGGTCTACAACTCCAACAACTAAATCTACTAAGCACGCAAAACTAAAACAGAAAAAACAACTAAACCTACCTACACTATACCTCCGTCAGACAAGGAGATCAATCATCCTAATACACAGGATCATTCAAAGTGATGGACATGTCCTCTGAATCAAATTTCTCAACAAATGGTTTAAGGCTTTGTCCATTAACTTTAAAATAGTTACCATTTGCGGCATTCTCTATCTCGACAGCCCCATGAGGAAAAACTTCTTTAACAATGTATTGGCCGGTCCATCGAGATCGCAATTTTCCTCGAAAAAAGATGAAGTCGGGAATTATACAAGAGTACTTTCTGACTTTCATGGAAAGATTTCCTAAAGATGTGCTTATCATGAAAGGCTTTCATCCCACTCTTGTAAATTCTCGAGTTCTCGTAGGCATCGTTCCAGATCTCGTTAAGCTCATTCATTTGGAGTTTTCGAAGCGAGCTAGCATTGTCAACATTAAAGTTCAATGCCCGAATTGCCTAATAGGCTTTGTGTTGAGCTCCTAAATGTGCATATTCTAACCCCATTTCATTACTAACAATGCTTGAAATAAGTGATTAAAGACCCAACTAATGCATGGTTTTGTGATTGTAGGAGTGAAAGAGAGAAGTCATCAAATGAGGGCTAAGATATACTATTTACGCACCTTGAAGATCAAAGGAATGAAGGACAAAGGTCGAGCAAAAGTGCATTGAAGATGACGGAGGAGAAGCTGAAGATTTCAGCCAAATTCATGTCCACCGGCCGGCCGGTCACAGCCACCAACCGGCCGGCCAAACCCTCCAGAAACAAGAAAATTACTGGACAGAATTTATGAGGGCCGACCCCCTTCCGATCGGCCGGACAGACTGACCAACCGGTCGGCCGACTAGTCGACTGAAGGGTCGGCCTATGCACTACTATGTCCAGTGACTTTCAGCAGTTTGAAGCAGGTCCACCGGCCGGCCGACCGACCGGTCGGCTGATGGGTCGAACTGTGTAAAGAACACTCCAGTGAAAATTGTAATTGCAGGTATTTTGTCCGATCGGCCGGACAGGGGGTCTGACCGCCTAGACAACACTCAGAAACATCCGGAGCTCCGAAAATCTCTGCGCAAAACGCAAATCTTGCGGGATTTCTCATAGCTTCTTCGCACCTAGGGCTTCTAAGCTATAAAAGGACTTCCCAAGTTCGTTCCTAAGGCATCCGAGAAGAGATTGAGCATGGCGGGAGATGGCGGAAGTCAGATCCGGAGTTCTACAACTCCTCCTAGTTTGTTCTTTTAGTTTTATGTTTTTCTTAGTTGTTTTCATGTTTCCTTGGATCATGAACGGCTAAACCTCTTAGCTAGGGCTAAGAGGTGAAGCTTGTAGTGAATCTAAGATGTTTCAATTCGTTTGATTTGGTTTCAATTTGGATTATTAGTGAAGAACAATGGTTGAAGCTTGAATAAAGTTCTGAGTAGTTTTTCTTAATCTTATGATGCCTCATAGATGTTTAGAAGAATTGCTTGAGTTCTTAATTGTTTTGAATTATTCTAGACCTGTATGATCTGAGGAATTGGATTTAATACGCTCTAGATTTATGATCTTCATGTGGAAACTTCATACCAAAAGTTCTATTCTTTTTGGAATTTCTGTCTGTGCGTGGTTGTTTATATGATTTGAATTGAGTTCAAATCATGATCTAGTTATACTTTGTGACAGAATTTAATGATGATTATGATTGTGATCTTAACCCATTGGAACTAAGATTGATTATGCAATTGAGTGTGCTTAAGTCCTAACTTGAATTGAGAGAATCATGTATCACACATATGGCAGATTGTTTGTTTTAACTACTCTATCATCCGGCTAGATAGAACTTAATTTCGATTCTAGTTGAGAAAGTGAGAAACACAGCGAATTAAGCATCAAAGATTGCTACAAGTGGATCCTTGAACCCTTAGTGCCTTTTTATTATTGATTACATTAATTTAATTCAAAATATCTATCTACATCAAATTCCTAAATTCTGTTAGTTAACTCTTAAGTAGAAACCATTGGAAGTGTTTTGTGAATTCCTACACAAGTCCCTGTGGATCGACCTCGGTCTTACCAAGATCATTACTACACCGCAACCCTACACTTGGGAAAGCAAACAAGTTTTTGACGTCGTTGCCGGGGACTTTGACGGTTTTTCACAAAAAATCTGAAAATAGTCTCTATTTGAGATTTTTAGGACTCTTTTACTAACTTAGTTTGTTTTCTTTGTTTTATTTTCTAGGAATTCTAGGAGTCAAAGTAGTCACTTCAAATCAGGTTTTTCTAACCCTTTTTCTTTTACTTTTCTGAGATTTGCATGCTACATTGGGTTCGGGATTCTAATAACTGACTCATTAGTGAAGGGGGAATAGTTGAAGGAATTGATAAGGAGCCACGTGCTAAGAGACATTTAAATTCTCCAATTTTGTCTGAAAGTATGGCTGCAAATCAACCCAACCCTATGACCAATCAAAATCTGGGCCAAAACCAAACCGAAATGGGAGAGAATGTGATTGAGAATGTTCCCTGACCTAGAACATTACGTGATTACTTGCAACTAGTAAGAGCGAGCACTCCCTCATGCATAGTTATTCCACAAAATGCAGGGAACATAGATTTGAAACCGGGAGTAATCCAACTCCTCCCCAAATTCCATGGACTAGACAGTGAAAGTGCCTATCAATATCTTAAGGAATTTGATGAGGTGATAGCCATAATGCACTTTGCAAATGTAACCGATGATGTGGTGAGACTCAAATTATTTTCTTTTACCCTTAAAGAGAGAGCTAAAGGTTGACTTCATGCATTAAGGCCAAGATCAATTGGCACATGGACTGAGATGACTAGGGAGTTCATTAAAAAGTTCTTCCCTACTCACAAAACAATCATGTTGAGGTGCCTTATCATGAATTTTGCCCAAAAGGAGGATGAGACCTTCTTTCAATGTTGGGAGAGGTTCAAGGACTTGTCAAATGCATGCCTACATCATGGCTACGAAATTTGGCGGGTAATAAGTTTTTTTTTTTATGAAGGACTGACTTCACTCATGCGCCAATTTGTCGAGATGATGTGTAATGGAGAATTCATGAATAAGGAAGCCAAGGAAGCATGGGACTATTTTGATGAATTGGCCGAGAATGCACAGTCTTGGGATACATCTAGACCAACAAATTCTAAGACAAGCCAACAAAAGGAAAAAGGAGGAATCTATGTCTTCTCAGAAGAAGATAATATAAGTGCACGTGTGGCTAGCCTCACAAGAAACGTCGAGGCCATGAAATTAAAGAAAGGAGAGACGATCAACTCAAAAGACGTTGAAACTGTTTGTTAGCTTCCTGTAGTCAATGCACATTCTCCAACCGGTAGTGACTCTGGTTGGCATGAGTTTATTATTGGTATTGCCTATGATGGTTATTCCGAATTTCTTAGGCACCACTTGAGTTGGACTCACCCATTGACTATCGGATATTGGGTAAATGATACCCACATCTAATAGTTTCAACACCTCGACCTTAACCACTTCTTTCATGTTTGGATTGAGGCGTCTTCATGGTTGGCTAAATGTCTTCGCATTCTCCTCAAGGTGTATGTGATGAGTACAAATCAGGGGGTCTATGCCTTTGAGATCCGCAATTGACCATCCAATGACACTTTTGTGCTCTATTGGAGTGGCTATCAGCCTACTCTCTTGTTCCTCATCAAGTGGGAAGAAATCACCACCGGATATGTCTCATCTCGACCTAAATAAACATATTTTAAATAAGTGGGTAATGGTTTTAGATCGAGCTTCGGTGCCTTGATATTAGATGGAAGCGGCTTGTTCTCACTTAAGGGCAAAGGCTCAAATGGTGCCTTCCATCTTTTATTATCAAGTACTGACATAGAATCTAAAATGGCATCCATCTCTCTTATTATGTCATCATCAATCTCATGAGAATGGGCCAAGCATGCCCCAAGGGATCGGAAAAGAATGTCAGGAGGGATTTGTCTTCCATGAATGATTCAATCAGATTTATTCCGTGGACCTCGTCATCAACATCCCGTGGTTGTTTGCATAAATAAAAAATATTCTATTTCCAAAGGACATTTGTACAAGCCCGTTTCTACAATTGATAATCGAATTTGAAGTGGCTAAGAAAGGGAGGCCAAGTATGGCAGGAATTTGAGCACCGGTTCCCATCACAGGATGTGTTTCCAAGACAATAAAATCTACTAGATAGTAGAATTTATCGACTTGGACGAGAACATCTTCAATCATCCCTCTCGGTATATGAATAGATCTATCTGCGAGTTGGAGTGTGGTTTTGGTGGGTTTTAATTCACCTAACCCAAGTTGTTCATAGACCGAGTATGGGATGTCACGCCCCAAATTTGGTTCTCGACGTCCATTCGCCGTAACCCGAATCCAGAGATGGCAGCATCCGTAGTACCCCGATTTCGGATCCTAATCCCACATGCCAGGTTCCGATCCTAGGATACCACAAGGAGGATTTTAGGGTTTGAATTTTTTTTTGAACACGAGCATCACCATATGAGTACCATAAAAGACAAACACAATATTTTCACTAAGTCATTTCATTTACATACAGTACTGAAAGGTAAATACACAATGCGTAAATATAAAAGCTGTGCATGATCCAGCACCTCCTGCTATTGCACTCCCAACTCCAACTCAACGTTGCTGATACACTTTGGTATAACCTGCAGCGTAACAAACACGCATAAGCTTCGAACGAAGCTTTGTGAGTGCGTGTGTGCGTGCGCAATGCGTATGACAAGCATGATAAATATCAGAGTAAGCAGTAAAGCATGATGAGAAATTTAAACCAAAACTTAACCTAATTAGGCTACACGATCATGTGATGTGGATAACCAGTCTACCACGGCTATGCAAGCATGCAATACATATAACTAGCTTACCATGGCTATGCAAGCGTGCAATACAGGTAACCAACCTACCAAGGCTATATACTCATACTATGCAATGGCCTACAGGGCCTAATGTCACATACAATGATCCAATGCATGTATGCAAATCACCACCTCTCAGTACAGTGGTCCAGATACGAACAGTCATAACGCGATCGCCTAAGCAATGCAGGACTCGGAACTGGTAGCTCGCCTAGTGTGGTAGCTCGTCCAGGCTTACGGCCCCGCCCACATCACACTCACACACGTCAGGACCGTCCCACACCATACAGAACATCAGTCACATCACTGATACCAATACCATCTTTGAAACGGAACATCAACGGGGTCTCACAGACCTCACTACTCACCAGTAGAATGCCAAAGCTTATCTGGTGCAATAGTGGACCTACTCACAACTGGTTAAACTCAACCCACTTTGCCAACACTCTTCAGGAAGGTTAGGTCAGACCTCCTTCCAAACTGACCACGTGCAGTGGAAAACACCGCCGTTTGATATTCGGCATACTGGTGTATGATTAAACCACCCGGTCCTTGAATGGAGCACCCACCTTGGTACCAACGGGATCAGGGACTTTCACCCAGGGACATCTTTGGTATCCAGTTTAAAGATCACATATTTTCGGTGTTCTACAAACCACGATGGAGCTGTGGTTGCAACAGTAGTAACCATGCTATGTGCGGCACAAGAAGACGGTGCGAAATGCAACCATACATACAAACGTGGGACGACATGCCCATGCAAGTCTCCAAAGAGCACCATAAAACTATAGGGTCTCAAATACAATGTCACCGTCAACTGGTAACGAACTCACGACAACGCGACCACTATGGCTTGGTTGATATAAGACAATCAGATGAGCCAGCATTCATGATGAGCCAAGCATACAGTATGAGTGCCAACAAGTAGTCAATCTACCACGATGGCAATAAATCAATCTAGTCCAACCTATTTGAGATATGATTAAGATGAGGGGACACATATGAATGATCGAGTCATAGTGTGGGATGTCGCTTGCCAAGGAATCTCCCACCAAAGGCTACAAGGTATGCTAAGCTATTCCTACCATACAGTCTAAGTCAGGATGATAGACTCCTGTCCTCGAATAGTCCCATACCTATTGGAGAGGTTTGCGATAGAGAGCACATGAATTACATTTGCGCGACTACATCTCGAATGCTTTATGAATGCGTTTATGCCCTAGTGTTCCCCAACTAACAATGGTGATTCGGGATGCATACTCATTACACATGTATGGTGGTCGTCGAAGCATATAGTATAAAGATCACATATGAGTATTCCAAACAATCCTACATGTGGTAACAGACATACTAAAAACATCATAAAAAGACAATTCACTTATAACACAAGCAAACACAAAGAGATAGGACCCTAAATGGGTGATATACAACAACATAGATGGTCCAACAATTGAACGGTGGATTAACCTTCAACATTCATATAATCCGAATGGAAAGAAAAAAATTGAATACACTACTGACACATCAAAGGTAGAACCTACTTGAGCGGCAAGAGTAGAATACCCAAAATCATGCCGAGACCCATAATCCTGTAGTACAGTTGAGATAAACACAATAATGGTCCGTAAAAGGAATGTCATAGAACGGGTTGCAAGATAGATAGGTCATGACAGAGAATCATACATGTTAGGGTAATCTGAGATAGATGGTTAATACGCTGAGGTCCAAAAAGGGATGACAGGTCTAACCTCATACTGCAAGATAGGCTCCATATAATGGATGTCCTAGATGACATACTAACATCGAGGATGAGCCCCACACTTGTCCTAAAGGTAAACGGACGGTGTGGATGAGATATACGCGATATGGTAGTCTTTAATAGTTGGGTACAAGGGTAGGAGGGGTGAGTCATATGAGTATACAACAAGTTGAGTTACCAGGATCAATCAACATGGAGAGTCAATAAGGTGGGTCAATAAGGCAGGTTGACAAGGCGGGTCAACATGGTGAGTTAACAAGCTGATTTGACAAGACGGTTCAACAGGGTGAGGTAAGAAGGTAGCCCTATGACTTAGTTCACGCGAACTTTAGGAATTCGTATGCATCTAGATCTATATGACCTTTCAACAAGGGTTTACACAACTAATCATCAAGGTGGATCCATGGGATGGACAACGCGGTCATTCGAACACGTACACTAAGGTGGTCCCAAGGCCATCCTGTACATAACATGCTAGGGTCCATTCATTTGGATGGTTTGGATCAAGCACAAAATTAAGGCAGTCCTAATCGATGGGCAACATATATATCGCACCATAGTGGCCAATGACTGACGTGGATAGAACACATGCATAACAAGGTAGACCCGTGGTTGGGGATAACCGCACAAAGGAGTGGGGAAGCCACATACATCAATGGGCCCCAACAGTTTGGGATCAACCCGATATTTGTGCTTTCCCACTAATCAAGTGAGATGGCAACCAAACACCATGGTGGAGCCCGCACACCACACGTGTGGAACCCCACCCATGGCTTGGTGACTTATGAACAGGAAGAATGGTAAATAAACATAACAGATGGGTCATGTAAAGTTTCCAATTGTGGGTGTTCAATCACCTTTATTTCCTACGTGTGGCCCACCTAAAACTGGGCCCACACCCCTGTCAAGAAGAACGACAAGGTATACCCAAGATTCATCAAGGTGGGACCCAAAGTTGGGCCCCATCACCTTTGGTTAGATGGATAAATAAACATTACAATGGCCCCAAGGAAGGTTTCAAAGGTGGGCATCAATGACCAAATTTCCTACGATGTGGTCCACTTGAGGTTTATATTTACCTCATTGTGCTGGCCCACGGCCCTAAAATAATATGGAAAAATAGATGGTCGGCATAGATAAAACAGATGCATCGTGGTGGGACTAAACAGATACACCACGTTGGAACCCATAGGGTGGGTCACCTGCTGGGCTGCGTGGTACCTAGCTGGGTTCCAAGAGTTTTGAATCAAACTGATATTTTTGTTTTTCCATTCATCCATATACATGTGATCTTATGAACAGGTGTAATGACAAATAAACATCACTGTAGGGCTGGGAAGGTTTCAACGGTGGAGATCATTATTCCCACTGTTTCTCGTGGCATGGTCCACTTGACATTTGAACATGCTTAAATTTTGGGCTCAGCCACTAAAATGAGCTGGAACAACATATGGACGGAATTGATAAAGCACATACATTTTAAGGTGGGCCCACGAGTGGGCCACCGGCTGGGCAGCCCAGCCAGCCTACGGCCAGCGCCCCCTTCTCTCTCTCTCTCTCTCTCTCTCTCTCTCTCTCTTTTATATTGATCTCATCAAGTGGGGCCCACGGAAGTTTTCGATCAAGCTGATATTGTTGCTTTCCCTTCTTCACACGCATGTGTGAACTTATGAACAGGTTGGATCTCAAATAAACATCATGGTAGGCCGTAGGAAGGTTTCAACGGTAGGGTCAATGTCACTACTGTTTTCTGTAGTGAGGCCCACCCCAGATCTGGATCTTCTTGACATTTGGGCCTTGGCCCTGAAATGATCTGGGAGAACAGATGGACGGCTCAGATAAAACAATTACATCATGGTGGGTCCCACGAGTGGGTCCCACGAGTGGGCCACTACTGGGCAGTCCAATGACTCCAGCGTCCTGACGCTGTGAGTCCCCTTTTTTTTTCTTTTTTTTTCCTTGGTATTTATCGAGTGGGGCCCACATAAGGATGATCCACTCCGTCTATTAGGTTTCGCAGCTCATGGGGACCCAACGAGCCCAATATTGGGTATGTGAATAGGCCTACAAACAGCAAGGTGGGCCGAGGAAGTTTCGACAGTAGACATCATTTACTCCACTGTTTCATGTGGTGCGGTCCGCTTAAGATTGGGATCTGTCTCAAGTTTGGGCCCTGGCCCCTAAAAGATCTGGGAAAACAAATAGACGGCATGGATTGAACATAAACATCAAGGTGCGTCCCACGAGTGGGGACCCCATTCAGACCGTCCCAGGTGACGCTGGGCTGTTCCAGCGTCTCTGACGCTGTGAACGTCCAGCGTCTGGACGTTTTTACCTTCTCTTTCATCTTCTTCTTCTTCTTCTTCTTCTTTTTTTCTTTTGGTTTTGATAGAGTGGGGCCCACATAAGGGTGATCCACTCCATTCATCAGCTTCCCCAACTCGTGGAGGACCCAATGAGCTCTATATTGGGTGTATGATATGGCCCACAGGCATCAAGGTGGGCTAAACAAATTCTGACAGTAGACATCATTATTTCCACTGTTTCCTGTGGTGCGGTCCATTTAAGATTTGGATCGGTTTCATATTTGGGACTTGGCCCTAAAATGATATGGGAAAACAGATAGACGGTGTGGATACAACATAAACATCAAGGTGGGTCCCACGAGTGGGGGCCCACTCACGGCGTCCAGGTGACGTTAGACTGTTCCAGCTGACGCTTGTGAACGTCCAGCGTCCAGAATCTGGTTTCTCTTTCTTTCTTTCTTTTTTCTTTCTTTCCGTTTATATCAAGTGGGGCCCACTTAGGGAAGATCCACTCCGCTCATCAGGTTCCCCAACTCATGCGGAGCCCATAGAGTCCAATATTGGACTGGTGATTCAGTCTACAAACATCACGGTGGGCCACGAAAGTTCCGACAGTGGGCATCGTTATCTCCACTGTTTTCTATGGTGTGGTCCACCCGAGATCTGGATCTACTTCATTTTTGGTGTCCAGCCCTAAAATGGGCTGGAGAAACAGATGGACGGCGTGGATCGAATGCATGCAACAAGGTGGGTCCCACGCATGGGGACCCATGGTCAACGCCCAAAAGGGCTTTCAGCCCAGGCGCTATTGGACAGCAGCGTTCTCTAGACGCTGACTGTCCAGTGGCCCTCTTCTTCTTCCTTTTTTTTTCTTTTTTTATAAATACTTTTTTTTTCTTTTGTGCCTTGACTAGTGAGGTCGACACGTGCAGGATCCACTCCATTCATCAGCTGGGCCATCTCATGGTGGGCCAAATTAGCTTTGAATCAAGATAATCCTTATATTTATCTTTCATCCATATCTTTGTGTTTTAAAGAATGGGGAAGAAAAGAAAATCAAGCATCATGGTGGGCGATTGGCCACACTAATCATGCCACAAAATGGGTCCCCAAGTGGGATCCACACCATCAAAAGGTGGGACCAATTTGAATCCTAGATTCTACACAAAACCTAATAGGAACATAGATGCACTCATGATGATGGTTGGACGGTCAGATGGGGTTGGATTGTCGATCGGACGGTCCGGATGATGATCGGGGTCCTCCAAGCTTGATCTCCACCTTAAATGCTCTAATCTCTCTTCTAATCTCACTCAAATCTCTCAAATCTCTTTCTTCTTTCTCTCTCTCTCTCAAATCTCTTTCTCTCTCCTTTCTCTCTTTCTCTTTCTCTCTCCTTTCTTACAAATGGGCATGAGAAGACCCACTCCCCCTACTTATAGATCTTGTATTGGTAGAGAGGGGGGTGCATGAGGTGATGATGATGATGATAGGAGAGGGCATGGGAGGTATGGGTTGGAGTTGACTTTGGAGGTGAGAGAGTGATGGGGTGGGTATGGTGTGAGTAGACTAGGGTGATGAGAGGGGTATGGGTGAGGGTGATGGTGATTGATTTGACATATTGTTGGTATTTGTCCAAGTGGGGCCCACGCCACACGTGCATTGCGCGGCCCACCTCGGATTAGCATAAAGTACGCATCTTTCACACCGGGTATCGCAATGAGGCGTGCCGCGCGGCGTTGGAGTCGTGACGCCCGCGCGGTCGCAAGGGTACAAGTCTTAGGTCATTGCGGTACTAAATCAGGGTCGTGATGAGAGATCGTCGATCTGGTCAGACCGGGATGTACCGACATCGAAAACTAAATGTACGTTCGATTAATCAGGGATACGGGTCTTACATGGGATGAGGTTAACACTTGCCCCTAGATCAAGTAAAGCTTGTTTGATCCGGTAGTCACCTATGATGCATGAGATGGTGGGACTACCTGGATCCTTGTATTTTTGGGGCACCTCTTGTTTAATAATGGCACTCAAATTCTCAGTCAAAAGTACTTTGTTGTGAACATTGTGTTTCCTTTTTATTGTACACAATTCCTTTAGAAATTTGGCATAGGATGGTATTTGTTTTATAGCATCCAACAACGGAATGTTGATCTTCACCTGCTTAAAAACCTCTGAAATTTTCAGGTTTTTGTCTAAAGGTTTGGGTGAAATCAACCTTTGGGGAAACGGGGCAACCGGCTTGTATTGCCTTTCCGGTTCTTTCTCATGGGAAGCGTTGTTTAAGATATCATCCTTATTGACAATTTTCGGATCATTAGGCTTTGGGGCCTTCACCGGATTGGATTTATCAATTGTTTTATCACTCCTCAAAGTGGTGATAGCTTGAACATGCTCCGTATTTTAGGAGGATGGGTTGAGGTCTTGTATCTCAAATTGAGTTCTTGGGTTAGGGAGAGGTTGGGCAGGAAGTGTGCCTTTCTCCCTAACACTAAGATGAGATTCAACTCTAGCCATTGAAGTTTTCAAATGATTGATGGCTTGAGATGAATTCTGATTGAATTTTAGTTGTTTTTGTATGAACCCATCTATTTTGTGAGAATTATTCTTGTTGTACTCAACTTGGGCCGAGACGAATGTGCCCACTATTTCCTCAAGTGTAGCTTTTGGGTTATTGTTTGCATTCTCGGATGGCCCATTCCTCCAACTGAAATTGGGATGGTTCCTCCAACTAGAATTATACGTGTTCGAGTTTGGATTGCTAAATAGACGTTGATAGTTATTTATGGCATTTGATTATTCTTGTAGAACTTCCTGGAACGCAGAGATTGCAGGACAATCTTATGTTGCATGTTCGTTACCGGAATAAATTCCACAAATACTCTCAACTTCCTTAGTCTTTTCTCCCTTCCCTAATTCCATGGCCTTAACTTTTCTTGTGAGGCTTATGTTGTCTTCTTTGGAGAGGACATAGATTCCTCCCTTTTCTCTTTATTGGCTTATATTGGAATTTACTAGTTTAGTTGTATCCCAAGATTGTGCATTCTCGGCTAAGATATCAAAATAATCCCATGCTTCCTTGGCTTCCTTATTCATGAATTCTCCATTGCACATCATCTCTACTAATTAGTGCATGGGCGAAGTCAGTCCTTCATAGAAAAAGCTTATTACCCGCCAAATTTCGTAGCCGTGATGTGGGCATGTGTTCAATAAGTCTTTGAACCTCTCCCAACATTGGAAGAAGGTCTCATCCTCTTTTTGGGCAAAATTCATGATTAAGAGCCTCAACATGTTTGTTTTATGAGTAGGGAAAAACTTTTTAATGAATTGCCTAGTCATCTCAGTCCATGTGCCAATTGATCTTGGCCTTAATGCATGAAGCCAAGCCTTAGCCTTCTCTTTAAGAGAAAAGGGAAATAACCTAAGTCTCACAACATCATCAGATACGTTTGCAAAGTGCAATGTGGCTATCACCTCATCAAATTCCTTAAGATGTTGATATGCGCTTTCACTGTCTAAGCCAAGCAACTTGGAAAGGAGTTGGATTACTCCCGGTTTTAGATCAATATTTCCTGCATTGGTTGGAAAAATTATGCATGAGGGAGTACTCGCTCTTGCAGGTTGCAAGTGATCACTTAAAGTTCTAGGTCGAAGAACATTCTTAACCTCATTCTCACTCGTTTCGGTTTGGCCCAAATTTTGATTGGCCATAGGGTTGGGTTGATTCTCAGTCATACTATCAAAAAAAATTGGAGAGTCTAAACGTCTCTTAGCACGTGGCTCCTCATCAATCCTTTCAACAATTCCCCCTTCACTAATGAGTCGGTTGTTAGAATCCCGAACCCAATGTGGCATGCAAATCTCAGAAAAGTAAAAATTAAAAAGGAAAAACCTAATTGAAGCGACTTCTTCGACTCCTAGAATCCCTGCAAACAAAGCAAGACAAAACAAACAAACTAAGTTACTAAGACTCCTAAAAATCTCAAATAGAAGCTATTTTCAGAAATTTTGTAAAAATGGTCGAAAGTCCTCGGCAACGGCGCCAAAAACTTGTTCGCTTCCCCAAGTGTAGGGTTGCGATGTAGTAATAATTCGGTAGAGACCGAGATCGTTCTCAAGGACTTGTTAGGAATTCACAAAATTACTTCTAATATTCTCTACTTGAGAGCTAACCAAACAGATTTCTAGAATTGAATGTAGATATGATTCTTAGACTAAGAGTGAATATAATCAAATATAAGAAAGCACTAGTGGTTCAAGGATCCACTTGTAGCAATCCTCAATGCATAATTCGCTGTGGTTTCCCAATTACACAACTAGAATCGAAATCAAATCCTATCTAGTCGGATGATGGAGCGGTTGTAACAAACAATCTGTCATATGTGTGTTTATAAACACGATTCCCTCAATTCAAGTTAAGACTTGAGCACACTCAATTGCATAGGTCAATCCTAGTTCCAATAGATTAAGATCACAATCATAATCATCATTATACTCTGTCACAAAGCACAATTAGATCATGATTTGAACTTCATTCAAATCACATGTACAATCAACACATAATTCAAAAATAGAACAACAAGGTAGAACTTTGGTTGAAGCTCCCACATGGAAATCCAAGTCTAGAGCGTATTGAATCCGATTCTTCAGAGCGTACAGGTCTATAACTGTGCAAAACAATTAAGAACTAAAGCAATTCTCCCAAAAATCCATGAGCCACCATAAGATTAAGAAAAACTACTTAGAACTTTATTCAAACTTCTATAAACCATTGTTCTTCAATAATTCCAACTTTAAACCATAACAAAACGAATTAAAGCATCTCAGATTCACTACAATCTTCCCCTCTTAGCCCTAGCTAAGAGGTTTAGCTGTTTATGATGCAAGGAAGCATGAAAACAACTAAAAACATAAAACTAGAAAACACAAACTAGGAATTGTGGAACTCCGAATCCGATTTCCGCTACCTCCCACCTTCGTAGATCTCTTCTAGCATGCCTGAGCTACGATCCTTAGGTCCCCTTTTATAGTGGAAAGGCCCTACCGCCTCAGAATCTTTCAGATTTGCGTAGTACTTACGCACTTGCGCTAGAAAATCGGAGCTTCAAGAGGAAGCTACTGGAATCCGCTGAAATTACACTAGTCGACCGGTCAAGACCGGTCGGACCTGTCTGTGGGGCGTCCAGCGTGCAAAATGGCTTGAGGAAGGCCCTGGCCGACCAATCAAGACCGGTCGGCCTCTATGCATTTAGTGTCCAGAGAGCATACAAGGGGTGGCTGACCGGTCTTGACCGGTCGTGGCCCTCTTGGCCGACAGGTCATGACCGATCGGACTTGGATTCCTGCATTTTTCTTCTTTCTTTCCTTCTCTCTCCTTGCTCTCTTCTTTCTTTAGCCCACCTTAGGTCTTCATCCCAAGGTTCTTAATGGATCTTTTTAGTCATCAATTTGGGCGGAGTCCCTCTCATTCCTACAATCATAGAACCACGCATTAGAATAGTCTTTAAGCTTGAAAACCATGCATAGTTGGTGATAAAATGGGGTTAGAATATACACATTTAAGCACTTAATGGAGGTGCGGTTTGAGTAGAGATTGGAATATGAGTTTAGTCAGGGGTCACGATTGTTATCAATTGTTCAAGGGTAGACTGGTGTCGGGTTTGTTGCTCATGTTGTTGGGCCTGTTGTTGCTAAATGATACCAATGAGGCGATCGAGTGCGTCTAACATGGCTTCCCAAGGTTGTGGTGCATTCGGAGTTTCCTCCCACTGAAGTCATTGGTGGATTTGTATTAGGACTCGCAGTGTTAGCCATGGGTGGTGACTCAGGTTGGGGTAAGGCCACGGAAACGTTTCTCAAATATTTTCTCTTAGGGGGCCATCAAGCTGAAAATAAGTGTTCTATAGGTTAGAGGGTGCTTCTAAGGTGAAAACTAATGAACTCAAATCAGAAAGTTAGAGTCAGAGGTTCACCTAGCTCGTAGTTAGAGAATCTGATCACGCTCTCAAATTTTTTTTTCTCTCAAACCGAAAGTCTTTTCCCCCTGAAATTTAGAAAGTAGATAGATGATTAGGCAGGGAATACCTCAACTTTTTCTCAGAATAAAAATCTCATGATAAAGTCTAGTTTGACCCCCATAAGTCTGAAAACATAACAGATCAACAAAATTTTACACAGGATTTGTGCTATTGTCAAAATTTTTTTGATTTAATTACACATCGAATTGATCTGAAATTTTATAAAGATACCGGGGACTAAGTTATAAATCTTCAGAAAAATTTATAAAAATTTATGAAATTCAAAAATACATTTTCCAATCTCGGAATTACAGCTAGGTCTAGAAATCTACCCTAATTGAAATAATTATAAATAAAATAACTACTCCCAATTTTTATGAAAATAATTCACAAGATTCAATGAATCATTGATTCAAATGTGGAATAGATGAGAGTCCCAAAATTTAAAAAAAATAGAAATTTTCTTTCCAAAAATCCTAATATGTTAAGATTTCTAAGTTTCACGGCTACCCTAGTGTTCGCTCGCCTCAAGTGTAAGGCTACGATGTAGTAATAAATCTCGGTAAGACCGAGGTCGATCCATAGGGAATTGGAAAACAGATTCCAAACTATTCTAGCAACTCAATTTTGCAAGAAATAGGAGATTCAATTGAAGCAATTATACTAAAACAGTAACTTAATGAAAATCAGTAGTTTAAAGTACTAAGACATTCAAGGATCCAGTTGTAGCAATCCCATGTCAATCCAATCAATCCAAGCAAGATACACAACTAGATTTGAAGTCCTATCTCTCATCTAGTTGGAAAATAAAGCATTAAACACATTCAATCCCATTCAAGTTGAACTTCCAAGTTCTAGTCCCATTCAATCAATGTAGAATTCAAAATCATAGCCTTCGGAGTAACAGCCATGCCTATGGACTATGGCCTGCTTAAGGATTACTATAATTCGAATCTAAACAAGCACCATATGATAATCTCAGAGAATTGCAAGGAATCCATGTCCGGAGCACATGAACTCTCATAAAACATCTCAAACTATCAACTTGAAGAACTAGAATAAATAAAAATCCAAACTTGAATTGAAAGTACTTGAATTAACTGAATCAAGTCATGAAATTAACTACAAGCTTCACCTCTCAGCCTTAGCTGAGAGATTCTAGCCGAGCATTGTCATACTACAACTAGAACTCAAATAAAAAAGCATAAAAACTAGAAAAACCAGAGTTTGGAGGGTTGCAGACGCTCCACGACGGCTTCCTCTCTCTAGCACCACGTCCCTTAGCTTCTATGATACCCTAGGAAAAGCCCATAGGTATCCTTTTATAGTGAGGACGCTCGATTGTGTAGGAATCTTCTAGAAACCGCGTAAGGTTACGCAGTGCGCAGTATTTTTTGGACCCGGAAATAGAAATTGCCTGATTTTCAGCATGGTCGACCGGTCGGACGACCGGTCTGGCTGCACATGTCCAACATACAGAGAGCACAGGGAGTATTTGGCTTGTTGGCCGACCGGTCTTGACCGGTCGGACCATCTTAACAGAACTGTCCAGTGAGCTCCAGCAAGGTCCCTGACCTGTTAGCCGACCGGTCACGACTGGTCGGACTAACTGGTCCTTTTTTCCAGCAAGCTCGGCAGAGGGCACCGACCGGTTGGCCGACCGGTCAAGACCAGGTCGGACCAACTGGTCCTTCCAGTGGTTTCCAAAGGTCTGGCTGACCGGTCGGACCAACTGTTCTTCTTCTTTTTCTTCCTTTCTTTATTCTCTTTTCTCCCTCTTTCTTCTTCCTTCTTTAGTCCACCTTGGACCTTCATTCACAGGTTCTAAATGGACCCTTTTTGGTCTCCAATTGAGTCAAGTCTGCTATCATCCCTACAATCACAAAACATACGTTAGATGGGCCTTTTAAACATGGTTTTAAGAAAACCATGCATATAATGCGATGTAATAGGCAATGCAATGTATAAATTGGAGGTTCAACACACCCCCCAACCAGCTTTTTGCTAGTCCCGAGCAAAACATGCGTGAATAAGTTCAAACCTCCAAACCCAACTCTCCTTCAGAAACCATGTTTCTATCCATTCCAAGACATACAAGTATAAAATTTGGAGAAACTAGGTGATAGAAATTACAAACTTAAACTCTCAAAGCATAATAAGTGTCTACATGAAATTCCCGCTGATTGATTGATAAATAGAAGAACTCGAACAACTTCAACCCAGTGTGCATAGTGAAAGTTCATCTCATGAGTTTCTGGGATTATATTCTTCATAGATCAACTAAACTGTAGATCTCAAGGTGCACAGAGCAACAACAAACCTATGTTAGGAATTTGTCTTACCGTCCTTCCGACGACTTTCACACTACGTCCCATTTTCAGCTTTGGTTACGGGTAGACCATCCCCCGGTTGGTAATAGGTAGCTATCTTCGAAATTTTCCACCATTTTTCTATCATTCCCAATTTCATCCTTCCTTTTCCTTTTTCTTTTTCTTTTAAATTAGATAAGATTTTTATAAATCCATATCTTTCATTATTTTCCCATGGACAAGGATGGACAAAGTACCCCGGCTTGGTTTCTTAACACCTTTAAATCAAAGTCTAGCTAATCCACAAATCGCATAATCCTTTCATCCCATGAAAATCGTGTAATGTGAACTAGGTGTAAAGGTGTTCAAATTTTCTATCACTCACAACAATAGGGGAACTAACATATAAAACCATTATGTTAGGAGAAGTTCAAGACTTACAACATCACACACTTCGTATCTCCTCTTCTTATACTCATATCATCTCGAATGCATAGAAATAAAGTTTTCTAAAAGAGTTTTGAAATTTTAGAAAATTCGAAAAAAATTACGCATATGAGGCTCGAAATGTTGCAACATGCTAGATGAAGAATCTCATCTCACCCCCTAACCAAATCTTGCATTATCCTCAATGTAAAAAGATATGTAATGAGCATGAATATGAGAGCAATGGTAAAATATAAGAGAGTGAGAACAATAATACCTGAGAGAGTCGATCATGGAAGTCTGCAACTCCAACAACTATATCCTACTAAAACAGTAAAACTAAACAAAAATAAACCTAATCTATGGAAAGCAATAAAGATACCTAACCCGTCCTTGTAAAAAGAGGATCTCCATCAAACTAGGAGATCAATTATCAGTATAACATCCAAAAGGACAAAGTTGAGCAGGATCATCAAGTGGTGTAACAAATTTTTCAGTAGAACTATCCACCATCCTGCTTTGGAAAGTAGATTAATGACATTGATCATTTTATCCCATGGAAAATCCGGCTGACAAATTTCAGCGGGTTCTTCAACAAAATTGTCACATGTACTAGGAAAGGAGAGTTGCATTGTTTGGAAATCATTAAGTATGGATCTCCTTTCCTTCCTGTCTGGGCAAAAAGTATTCAAGTATGGGTCATACCAGAGTGTTCTTTAGTTTGATCAAACCAAAGAGATGTGGAGACTTGTATTTCTTCTTCACAAGTCGATATGATCTCCACAAAATCAGAATTCACCGGTGCTTCCACAATTGATTTTTCAGTTTGGCACTTTGTGGAAGGAAGCTTTTTAGGCACCGGGGGGGGTCTCTCTCAAAGCCTGTACAATGTCCTGAATCATGGGATCATCCCAATCCTCAAAGTACGTTAAGCACTCTTCGAGTGTATAAGAGACCTCATCGGAGGAAATTTTCAGATTTGGACCCTTTATGTCTTCCTCCTTCTCAGAATTTTGTGTAGGTTGGAGTGGGTCCTCAACCTCTACACTTTCAGAAATTGGCCTCTCTTTAGGCAAGTCAAGCACCAATTCTTCTAAATCCTGCACAACAAATTTGTGTAAATCAGAAATTGGTGACTTGTCAAATGAATTTTCAGAAATTGACACTTCCAAGGTCTTAATAAAATGAGAATTAGATTCATCCTTAGAATGTGTCAAACATGTCCCCAAACTTTCAGGTAGATCGTGTTGGAAAAACCCCCCATCATCCATGGATTCAATCATGTTTACCTCATGGGGGCCATCATTGTCGTCCCAATCCTTAAAGGGATTAAAGCTAACAACATCTAGAGAATCAAAATTCCGCCTTAAAGTGAACTCCTCTTCCACGATTGAATCAATCATATCAACCTCGTGGACATCATCATCATCCCTATGCCTTTTACCCAAGTGGAACACATTCACCTCCAACGTCATGTTTCCAAAGGACATTTGCATCACTCCATTCCAGCAATTTATGATTGCGTTTGATGTAGCGATGAATGGGCGGCCTAGAATCACCGATATTTGGGTGCTAGCATCCATGACCGATTGTGTGTCCAAGACGATGAAATCTACCGGGTAGTAGAATTTATCAACTTGGACTAGCACATCCTCAACTATCCCTCTTGGTACACGGATGGATCTATCAGCGAGTTGCAATGTGATTTTGGTGGGTTTTAATTCACCAAGACCCAATTGCTCGTATACCGAGTATGGGATCAAATTCACGCTTGCCCCCAAGTCTAGTAATGCACGCTCAATCCGGTAGTCTCCAATGATACATGAGATGGTGGGACTACCGGGATCTTTGAATTTTGGGGAGGGGGGTCTTTTGAGTGAGAATGGCACTCACTTGCTCATTTAAGAAGGCCTTTTGCTGCACATTATATTTGCGTTTTGTTGTGCATAGGTCCTTTAGAAACTTGGCATAAGAGGGGATTTGTTTGATGGCATCAAGCAAAGGAATGTTAATCTTGACTTGTCTGAAAATCTCTAGAATATCATGAGAGTTTGGAAGAGATTTTGGGGCAACCAATCTCAAAGGGAATGGTGCTACGGGCTTGTAAATGCGTTCCGTTTCTTGTGGGGCTAAGTTAGATCCATCATCATCCTCAGAATTTATTAGATCATTAGGCTTGTCGGCCTTCACCAGAATAGATTTGTCAATTTGTTTACCACTTCTAAGAGTGGTGATGGATTTGGCTTGCTCCATGTGTTGGTTGGAGGGATTAGGAATGCTCACTTCATGTACTTGCTTTGGATTGGGCTGAGGTTGGGCTGGAAAGGTCCCTTCCCTAGCATTCAAGCGTCCCTTAATCTCATCAACCGAGACTTTAAGCTCTTAGAACATTTGCTGATTTGTTTGATTGATTTGTGTTTGCCCTTGTATAAACGCTTTTAAAGTATCCTCCATTGAGAATTAAGGTGGGGCCATATTTTGCATGGGTGGCCCTCCTTGAGAGTTGGTAGGATTGCCCGTGGGAGCATTCTTCCAACTAAAATTTGGGTGGTTCTTCCAACTAGTATTGTACGTATTACCCACCGGTCCATTGAAAGGCCATTGATACCCATATGTGGCATTTGCATATTCATGTAATACCTCTTGAAATGCAGGAATTGTGGGACAATCTTGCGTAGCGTGTAAATCGGTTTGACAAATCCCACATATGGTCTCAATAGCTTCATTGGACTTTGGAACTCCACTTTTACTAAGTTCCATGGCCTCGACCTTCCTTGTGAGGTTGGCTATCCTTGCATTCATGTCGTCTTCCTCCTTGAGGATATAAATCCCTCCTTTCTCTTTCTCTTGAATAGGCTTGGGGTTATTGGGTTTATCCGAGGTATCCCAAGATTGGGCATTTTCAGCCAACATGTCCAAATAACTCCAAGCCTCATCTGGATTTTTGCTCATAAACTCACCATTGCACATCATCTCTACAAATTGGCACATATTGGAACTTAATCCATCATTGAAAAAATTTATAATTCGCCAACTCTCATAGCCATGATGTGAGCAACAAGTGGGAGGTCCTTAAATCTCTCCCAACATTGGAAGAAAGAGTCACCCTCTTTAGCCGAAAAATTCATTATGGCTCTTCGAAGGGTGTTCGTTTTATGAGCCGGGAAGAACTTTTTCAAGAATTCCCGGGTCATCTCATTCCATGACCCAATCGAATGTGGTCTAAGAGAGTGAAGCCAATCTTTGGCTCTTTCTTTCAATGAAAAGGGAAAGAGTTTAAGCTTAATGGTATCTTCAGAAACATTGGTTTATTGCAAGGTAGCCACCACTTCTTCAAATTCTTTTAAGTGCAGATATGGCCTGTCAGAGTCTAGCCCATGGAACTTTGGTATAAGTTGAATTACACCCTGGCTTTATGTCAATGTTTCCGCCGTTTGGTGGTAGAACCACGCAAGAGGGTGTAATTGCATGGGCTGGTTGGAGGTAATCCCGCAGTGATCTCATTGGAGGAACGTTATGTACCTCATTCTCTCCTACTTTCTCTTGATTTGCGTTTGTAGTTGGAGTAGGAGGGGGAGGATTCCTTAAAGGTGTTTGATCCATACTCCCCAAACTTTCACAACTGTTCTTGTAATTCCGAACTTGTCTATGGACTGACAATGGTCCAACTAAACCACCTTCGGATTGGAGACGATTAGAGTGGTTACGTTCCCAACAGGACATAAACATTCAACTAAAACTAACTAAACCTAAATCCTAGAAATCTGAAATTAATCTGAAAATAGAAAATCTTTAAAAAGCTAAGTTAGAAAGGTATTACCCGATGTGCTTGAACTAAAGAAGAAATCCTACAAAATAAACAATTTTGATTAGCTCTAAGAAATCAGAAAAAACCCTATCTAATTCTACTTCTACATTGAAAACCGTTATCTAAATTCCCCGGCAACGGCGCCAAAAACTTGTTCGCTCGCCTCAAGTGTAAGCCTGCGATGTAGTAATAAATCTCGGTAAGACCAAGGTCGATCCACAGGGAATTGGAAAACAGATTCCAAACTATTCCAACAACTCAATTTTGCAAGAAATAGGAGATTCAATTGAAGCAATTATACTAAAACAGTAACTTAATGAAAATCAGTAGTTTAAAGTACTAAGGCATTCAAGGATCCACTTGTAGCAATCCCATGTCAATCCAATCAATCCAAGCAAGATACACAACTAGATTTGAAGTCCTATCTCTCATCTAGTTGGAAAATAAAGCATTAAACACATTCAATCCCTTTCAAGTTAAACTTCTAAGTTCTAGTCCCATTCAATCAATGTAGAATTCAAAATCATAGCCTTCGGAGTAACAACCATGCCTATGGACTATGGCCTACTTAAGGATTACTATAATTCGAATCTAAACAAGCATCATCTGATAATCGCAGAGAATTACAAGGAATCCATGTCCGGAGCACATGAACTCTCATAAAACATCTCAAACTATCAACTTGAAGAACTAGAATAAATAAAAATCCAAACTTGAATTAAAAGTACTTGAATTAACTGAATCAAGTCATGAAATTAACTACAAGCTTCACCTCTCAGCCTTAGCTGAGAGATTCTAGCCGAGCATTGTCATATTACAACTAGAACTCAAATAAGAAAGCATAAAAACTAGAAAAATCGGAGTCTGGAGGGTTACAGACGCTCCACGGTGGCTTCCTCTCTCTAGCACCACGTCCCTTAGCTTCTATGATACCCTAGGAAGAGCCCCAAGGTGTCCTTTTATAGTGAGGACGCTCCGTTGCGTCAGAATCTTCCAGAAACCACGTAAGGTTACGCAGTGCGAAGTATTTTTTGGACCCGGAAATAGAAATTGTCTGATTTTCAGCATGGCCGACTGGTTGGACGACCGGTCGGACTAGTCTGGCCGACCGGTCACGACTGGTCTGGCTGCACATGTCCAGCATGCAGAGAGCACTGGGAGTATTTGGCTTGTTGGCTGACCGGTCTTGACCGGTCGGACCATCTTAACAGAACTGTCCAGTGAGCTCCAGCAAGGTCCCCAACCTGTTGGCTGACCGGTCACGACCGGTTGGACCAACTGGTCCTTTTTTCCAGCAAGCTTGGTAGAGGGCACCAAGACCAACTGGTCCTTCTTCCAGTGGTTTCCAGAGGTGTGGCCGACCGGTCGGACCAACTGTTCTTCTTCTTTTTCTTCTTTTCTTTATTCTCTTTTCTCCCTCTTTCTTCTTCCTTCTTTGGTCCACCTTAGACCTTCATTCACAGGTTCTAAATGAACCCTTTTTGGTCTCCAATTGAGTGAAGTCTGCTCTCATCCCTACAATCACAAAACATGCGTTAGATGGGCCTTTTAAACATGAAAACCATGTATATAATGCCATGTAATAGGCAATGCAATGTATAAATTGGAGGTTCAACACCTAGTAAATTTCAAAGAACCTAAGTGTGTGTCTCAAAGTTTATAACGTTACATACAATTAATAAGATTGAATCTAAATGATTGTCTCTAGTCTTTGGGGACTTAAGCCCTAAGATGAGTTAATTATGATATGGATTTAGGCTTCTCGCTCAAAGGTCCCATTTTACTCTGATACCAACTTGTAACACCCTGAGATTTCGGCTCTCGTGTACATCACGATGACTGAATTCTCAAGGTTATTTGGAATGTGTGAGAGTTGTACCTCTTACGTATTTTCTCACAAACATGCACATTTCACACTATTTGGAAACCATGAGCAAGACAGCGGAACCATATTTATATATTATTTCATTAACTAAACTAAATCATCAAACCATGTAACTGTCATTCAATCAATCATCATGTTCATAACTACGTCCCCCTATTGGGACTTATTACAAATTCAAATACTTAATAAATGCTAAAATTATGTATGACTATGCGGTCTCGTCTTCCACCATCTACTCCCACGAGCCATCATAATCGTCTCCTTGAGACTTGGGCTCCTGGGGATCGTCACCTGCATGTTCTAAATTATTTTCCACAAGACACCGTCAAAAGCGGCATAATGAAGAACTACTTTAAAGTTAGAATAATAATCGCATAAAAATCATAACAAAACATACATTACTATTACTTAATGCAATGCAAGATAATGCATGATCCAGTGTAGGAATCCTTAGACATGCAGCCAGGGGTTTTGAGACACACAAGCGCATAGTTTTGCTCAACCACATGAGAAATGAGACGCTCATAGCCCAAATCTACACGTGACAGTGTATAGGAGAAGTAGGACGCTCTAGCCTATTCTCAATTCCATACACCCACATGGAGCCACGTGCATGTATGAGTTAACCATTCTTTATTATTATTACCAATTTACACCAAGCCACTTAACGTATAACCAACCTTTGGTACCACCACATCCTTCCTCATGGTTCGTCACTCATCAAAACAGTCGTAACCGATGCATCACATCATAGGATGGCGGCCCGTACTACTAAGGTTCATAACAACCATGCTCAACTATAGTCTTATGGAGATCCTTAACAACTTGAGGAATAATAGTAAATATAATAATAATAATAAATAGATTTAACAACCACTTAATTCAGCGATCTGATACCACCACACAGATCAGGGTGGCCACTTAATCGAACAAGCTAAAACTATCATCTCAAGTTAGGGTAACCTCTTAACCGGGTGTTTCGATATTCATCACCACAGATCAGGATCCATCCACATATATAAAAGGAATACAACATAATAAGGATCTCCATTAGACAATCACAACTATTCTTTGTACAATATAGAAGGAAAGGTGGTCCCCTTAAAGATGGTTACACAAATTCCATATGTGCAACAAACATTCCATTCTTTGTTAATTCTCTAAGTCCAAGAAACATCCTCATCATCATGACATGAGAATAGGGTATTTAAAAGCATTCATATATGACTTATTAAGGAGATAACAAAGAAACACATATAAAAAAAAGCATGTAAGAATCATCAACTTTAAAAAATGAGATTATTAACCCAATTTTAAAGGAGTTCCCACCTTATGATCTTCGGCTTATTACAGATATATGATTAATGAAAGAATAGCAAAAGGACACTCATCTCTCTTTCCTCTCTTTTCTCTCTCTTTCTCTTTTTCTCTCTCTTTCTCTCTCTTTCTTTCTCTCTCTCTCTCTCTCAAATTCGTAGGTGGGGGTCACCTCTGGCTAGGAGAGGCCCTAAATATAGAGGTAGGGTCGAAATTAGGGTTTTAGGGAAGCTACACCATCTTCGGATGAACGGTTGCGGTTTAAAGTAGAAATACATTATCTTTCAAGCCGTTTTAAAAAGTGTACACAACATGGTTTCAGGAGAAATTCCACATGTTTGTTAAGTCAAGTATGGGCTACAAAATGATCATGACAGATTTTGGAGTGAGGCCCACTAAGGGATGAACAGTCCATGAGTAGAAAATAGGAAATAATTAGATTAGAATTAGAAACTTTTGAACGAACAGTTTATTTGACAATTGGACACCTAGGGTGGGTTTAGATGGGTCCAATAAGGCAGGTAGGGTCCATAAACTTAGGGTCCACAGCCGTTTGATAGGTTTTTAGCGCACGAGAATGTTCTAGAGAATTTCTAGACAAGGTGGAAGAAACTTCTGCTTTTGAGGTGATTCTCCATGTTGATTAGCTAAAAAGGATCCTTAGGATCCTCTAGAAGCTTTCCTAAGTTCCCATGACAAGAGGTTTCCCGAATTTGAAGATCTAAGTTTTCAATGGTTGGCAGGGAAGAGGAAATCGGGTTGGATTCGGGATGGAATAAGATGACATTTGGTAGGAGGGGGTTTTGATGGTCTAGAAAGAGGATGGACGGTTCAAATCTTCGCAACGGCCCCCCTAAAAGGACAACTTGGACTGCCAGCAGCGGCAGCGAACACACAGCACATACACGCTGTATAAAACCCTGTTGGGCCGGTCGGTCCCGGACAACGGGTTTGGCCACGGTGGGTCCCACTGTGATGTATATATAAAATTCACTCTGACCAACAAGTCAGCAGCGTAGTTTTAGGGGGTGATACCAAAAATTGGCCAGATTCAACATCGGATGGCCCACTTATAGACCGATTTCTGATTTACTTATTAGTAGGATGATTGGAGGGTTAAAATTCGACGTGTATGGTTAAAAAATGTGCCCAAACGCTTATGTCTAGGGTTTTGCGTCTTAATGATCGCTAGAAACTAGTGTACTTAAAAACGGCAGGTTAAGTTTAACTAATGGCATTTTTGTAATTTTTACAAATCTTTGGGTTTAGCAAAATCTAACTCTTCTACCTTTTCAATGAGTGTTAACGTCGGATTTGGTAACAGGATCCTCCAGACGTTCACCTTCCTTCAACCCAGCTCTCCCTCGAACCTGAAAGAATATAAGAGAAAACTAAGGGTGGCTGGCATTCAGCCGTTAGCCCTCCGAAGCTTAAGTCAGATAGGATATGGTTGCAAAGGAAACTAACAATTTAGGAGTTTAGAGATTGTAATTCTGTCCCTTTACCACCTGTAGGATTATCTATTTATGCAGATTCGGGTGATCCAGTCCGTTACGCAAGCCATTAAGATTACTACTGATTTTTAAGGATAAGGAGCTTATCCTATCAATCCTTAGATAAGGGGATAGCCTAACCATTCTATACATCCAACTGATTACGTCTCTTGATGGAGATCCCCCATGGTTCGGAGCTACAGATAGAAACAAACCAAAATCGACCTATATGGGCTGCTGGTACAATAAGCTGAGGTACGTCATTGCCAGAGACCAGAGACCAGGGCTGCTCACATGTCGGAAGCTGCTCGCGAACCGGGCTTGCTCGCATGACGGGAGCTGCTCGCGAGTCAGGGTGTTTGCATGTTGAGAAGCGATGCCTTTCAATGACCACGAACCGAGCTGCTCACAGGTCGGGAAAGATGTTCCGTACTTTCCTAATATTTGACCATCGACCACAAGGGCTCAAGAACTCGGTGACTGTGCGCCGTATTGTCTGTGTGAGACTCGACCAGGTGGGCTCGCGAGTCGAATATTGCTATAAGGGTACTTGCACGTCTCGGGTTCTTGCGAGAACTCCAATCACCGCGATTTGACTATAACAGATGCCCCTCAAGTCCTTACCTCCAAAAAGTCTAAGGGAAGGACTTGCCTACTGTCACGCATAACCGCTTAATATCTTTATCGGAGATGAAGCCGTACATGATTGGGCTGGCATTAATGAGCGCCAGCCTTCCGAAGCTTTTCGGCCGAGAGGAAATGAAGAGACGCACGCCACGTGTCTCTGGAATTAATAGCCATGCCTGTTCGACTGCTGTGCCAAACGGGTGATCGCCACGTGTCGCCAAATCCTGCAGAATGATTGCTTATAAATATACAGAGTCCGCCAAATCTTTGGATTTTCACGAAAGTTTTCAAAGCTTTTCCTCTTTCGTCACTCTCCTTGGTGTCCTTTTCTTCCTCCGGTGTCATTTTCTTCTCCGATATCTCTGGTATAATCCGCTTCTTCCTTTTTCTTCCCTTCTTTTTATAAAAATGGCTGGAGACTCCGACGAGGAGACCGTCCCTCTGGGGGATGCCACCCCAGAATCTTCTTCCTCCAATAATACAAGGGTTCCGGCGGGTAGGTATACCCCGTTTGGGTATCCATCCATCCTATCAGAGGAACGGCTGAATGAGTTACGGGAGAGATACCAAATCCCTGACTCAATCGTTCTCCGGTTACCTGGAGAGGGAGAAACCCCGGATTCTCCTCCCCCCGGTTGTGTTGCCCTATATGAATACTTTTTCATTCTTGGGGTACGTTTCCCCCTCTACCCCTTCATTCGCGGTGTACTTCGGAGCTATAGGATTGCCCCCGGGCAACTTATAGTAAATGGGTGGAGGGTAGTCCTGAGTTCCTTCGCTCTCTGGGTGCAAGCTGGTAATGGAGAGTTAACCGCTGAAGAATTTCTCCGGATGTACCAACTTAAGAAGGCGCCCTCCAGCAAAGGCTGGTACTATCTCTGTTACTAGCACCGGGATAACTTTGTCTTGGGGAAGTGTCACGCCCCGAAAATCAAGTGTCGGGTAGTCCGCGGCTCCCGACTCTTCCGGGCGGACTGTATTTTGCGGAAGTATAGTTTAATGACACAAATCGATGGCATCAACTCATAAATAGATATTTAAGCTAAACAGTGTATAATTCAATTTGAATTTAAAGTGTAAATACATACAATTATCCACACAATCAAGGAGTCCACTCAGTTGGGGCTCAATATATACATGTACAATGAAATATTTAAGAATATTGACCCAAGACGTCCAATTCAAGGCAGAAATTGAAATGCACGACATAGGTAAGCCAACAGGTCCTGCATCTCATGCATCAGGTGGCAGCAACTCCTGCATCAAAATAACCGGTTGGTGTTTTAAAACACCCCCCCAGGTGGGAGTGAGTAATCATACTCAGTGTTACCATTTCCTAAGTTAAACATATCATTAACACAATCAAGTACAAGTAGTGAAGTATAACAAATGGTGGGGCTCTCACACCTACCACCCCAGCATCAACAGATAGCATAACGTTACAATCAAGTTCTTATTCTAGTTGAATAATGCATGCAGTCATGGTATGCAAATGTTATGTTCCGGAGAAATAAACGGTGGGGTTACCACCCAGCAGCAGCATCGGACCAATGCAAGTGAAAATGTGATGCATGCATGTTTACCAAGTATTTAATTAATTCCGTATTCAATCAGCAGTATTGGCGAAGCCAGAATACCTCAATCTTATCAAAAGTCTATTAAACAGGAACACGACCGACAGGAACGCAGCCGAACACTGGACAGCGAGGAAAGCCGGACACTGGACAGTGGCCTTACCGAACACTGGACAATGCCAGGTCGGGGTACCCTCTACCAGGCCGGGGCCCACCGCCAGGCCAGGGCGTCCTATGCCCGGCTCCTGGAATCCCAATTTAGGTCCGTCACCCAACATAACTGAATAATGAATCAAATGGTAAGGGTCTCGATGCCCTAGAATGTCATATGCATGGTAATGGGTCGTCACCCAAGATCAATGATGGTAGGCTCGTCACCTAACATCGGTGCTCAAGACTCACGATAAGACCATCAGGATCAATACCGGTCAAAGACAGCACAAGCACAGTTACCCATATACCATGCCTCGCCCATGAGCTTCAGTATGTAGGATTCAATGCTCAAGGCTATTGGAGGGCTCATCATCCACACTAGCCAAAGACAGCACAAACGCAGTTACCCATATTCCATGCCTGGCTCATGAGACTTGATACTTACAATTATAAGTGACTGCATAACAATGGTAATTGTGGTATTCGAGATTCTACAGAATATGTAACAATGATCAAACAAATATGATTAACCCTGAAATTGACTGATTTGGTAGGCCAAGTGAAACATTAATCAAACCGGCGTAGCCAGGGTCGGTCGATCATGTTACTCCCAAGTCGACCAAACAAGTCCGTGACGGCCAAACCCAAGTAGGCAGTCCATAAATTGTGATTTTCAGAGATTAATCCCAATCATGTCAATTAAATATTATACTAAGCATGTTGTGAAAAGAATAGAACATCATATCATTCATTGCCTCAATCAGGTATAAAACCAAACAGTTGATATGCGATATATTTCATTTCATATATGGGCGTAAAATCAAACACTTGGCGTGCTATTGCAGGCCAACTCATCAAATTCACAATCAGGCACTAGCCTAGGTGGATGGTAATCCACTTACTCAACCATATGTGAACTTTTGTTCACTCAGGAATTTCATCAAACACTTGATATGCACGCCACATCAAATCTCATATTTTCATAAAATCGATTCAAATGGGCAATCAATCCACATATCGAAGTAAGCATGTAATTAATCAACACATACAAAACATCAATCATAAACATAAATCACTCGGCACTTAACTTTGAATGGAATTCAAGAAAAAACTAATTTTCACTATTTGGAACCCTCATGGGCTGATAATAGCCAACTTAGAAGATAGTCCTCACCTGTGTTGGAGAATTTACACGCTAACAATGTCTAGAACGAAGGATTCGAAAGGACAACTGGAAATCCTACATAGATTCGAAAAGAGATAGATTGGATCAAGAAAGAATCAATTTCAATATCAAATTTAACACTTAGGACGGTATATTACCTATGATGGACGGCCGGCATCGATCACTTGGGAGTGACGACAGCTGGATCGGAAGCTCTAAGCAAATCCCTAAGCAAAACCCTAGAAATCCTCCAAATTCCATCTCAAATGGAATTCTCAAATGGGCTTGGTATTTATAGTTCCAAATGGTCCAAGGTTGAGGTGAGTCGCACAACTCACCCTCTCTGGTCATGATCTATGTTGTGCGGTTCAGGATAGAGTGTTGGACATTTGGTATAGGGGAAAGGTCAAGCCCACTAAGGCAATCGATTCCGCGTAGATTCGTGATCAACGGCCCACTAACGAACGGTCTATAGCTGTTCTAAGTTTTCGGAACACCAATTGGATGATTTAGAGAATAGAGTTTAGAGAATCCTTTCACTAGGTCGTAGTGGGCATAGCTAGGTATATGATGTGATATACGGGGTGCATTTATTTGCAGGTTAAGGGCGGTTAATCTCATTCGTATGGTTTTACATGTCAAAAGGGCTATTTTGTTAAATTGATTTCTAAACTCAAGATAATCAAGATTTGATTCATTGATTAGGGTAGTTTAAGGTGGATCTGCATTGTAAGTCGGTTATATAGGTTAATCCATTGTGATTTCAGTAAATCATAGGTTGAGATTCATTAATCAACGGATTGGATGTAGGATTAGACAATTAAAAAGGAATCTGTAGCTATCCATGATATCTAACAAAGAATGTACGGTTAGATTGATGTGTCTAAATATCTTATGAGGTTTTGATCAAATCGGATCGTCTAAACTAGGGTTTCATGTACAAATCTTCTTGATTATTGGTTATAAATTAGACGTATGCATTCTCATTTGAGAATTAAAATAGAAAATTTTCTAGAGGCGCTCGAGTAATTTCAAGGCTCGAGGTTTGAAATTTTTAGGGCGTTACAATCTACCCTCCTAAAAAAAATAATTTCGTCCCCGAAATTTTCTAGTACTTCTATTGGTGGTCACAACGGTCTACCCCCCTAAAGGCTAGAGTACTTTATTTAGAAGAGATGATCTTCGTCGAATAAATTGAGATTTCTAGTACATCTGTAAGGAACTAGGGAACAAGGTTCCAAAAGATAATAGGTGGGCCTTTTCGATTTTCCAACTATACGATAACTCCTCTCATGGAGAACTCCAGCTGTTGGATCTCTATTACATGTTGCCTTGCTACTGTTGTGGGAGGGGGCATGAATTTCTTGAACAAGTTCAAAGAAAGAAAGGGAGTGACTTAGATCGTTTGGTTGACATTCAGGTAATACGGCTTTTGGGCATGCTTAGCCAATCTTAACACTCCTATCGGGTTGCTAATGATTCAACAGAGTTGTCCTTATTCGAAGGACGGTTCACAACTGGGTTTGTACGGAGAAAACGGTTATAGTAGGCCTGAATCTGATATGTCGATCCTCTGCCTGATCAGAGCAAGAAGGTCGTTATATCATTTCCTATTCCTGTTGGATCCTGGTCTTCTGCTCGATCCAAGCAGTGAGTCCATTGGTAATCAACCAAGATTGGGAATTGAGTCAAACCGCGAATGCTTCGCATGTGTATGGTTCCGTAAATCCGTGATCTGATAATTCTAAATGCTTGGGGAGAATCAAGTTTCACTGTTCTAAAATTGTCCTTTGGGTCAAGTTCAAAGAGTGTCCATGATAAGTCTAAGCTCGATTCGATGGGGAATTAATTTCTCAAGATACATAAGTCTAGGTGACTACTATAGAAAGGTTTCTAATGGTCAAAGATTAGTCAAAATTTAAAGCTCCATGTTTCATCAACCTAACTTAAGTCATTTGGGTTTATACAAATTATGCTACCCAGGGCCCGATAGCACACTACCAATCCTATTCATTTGACCGTATAAAAGCCATTGTTCTAAACTGGAAGGGGTTTGATGTTGTTAGCATTTATCGTGGTGATGGTAGTAGGGAAAAAGAAAGGATGTAAGGAAGTTCTAAATGCGGCATGAGATTGGCTTGGTCAAGGGAAAAGAATGAGCACTGAGTCCCCTACGGGATGTAGACCTCAAATATATAAAAGTCATGGTTATAGGATTCACAAGAGCTAAAGGTACCTTAGGAAAGTCTATAAAAATCAATTGAAACCATAAAGCCCTACGTAATAGAAAGAAAACTCTAACTGAGAGTCTTAATGTCAATTGTACAAGACTTCCTAAAAAAAAAAAACTAGCAAGTCCTACTGTACCTTGGTCAGATGATTCCTAACATGATACAAACTAGGGAGTACAAATCATTGAATACTTATTCCTATTATGCAATGTTAACAAAAAAAAAAAATCATTATCATATATACATCAAAGGTTTCAAATTCATAGCACTCATAGGTTTCAAAATAAAATTTTAGATTCGGAGTTGAAATCGTTTTGTTTTAAGTTCGACTAAAATCATAAGTTAGAAATGATAAATCGAATGATTTAACAACACTAATAGGATACAATACTTTCTCATGCATATTTTGTGATAAATGGGTCCAATTGAATATGTTTTCGAAGTACCGAAAATGACAGAAGGTTCACCCTACTAGTAATAGTAACTATTTCCAAAAATTAAAATTTTGGGCAGGAAAGAATTATGTTCTGATAAAACAGATAGTTTGTTGGCCTCAGAATTAAATTTCAGTAGGAATCCATATGTTGTGCGTCCCGTAACTCATCCCGGATCAAAAGTTATAGTCATTTGAAGTTTGCTACGCAAAACCACAAAATAAGCAAGTTTGGGTGGTCCATCGGTCAATTGAGAGAATCATCGATTTGAGAGAGGCCCGATGAAATTTAATTCAATGGATATGATTTAAAATACAAAAGAATTAACATTGAAAAGTGACGAAAAATTATCTGAAGAATCAAGTCAAAAGACCTGAATCGTCCAGAAAAGTCACAGTACGGAGTCGCGGGGCCAGAAAACTAAGATACAGACAATTTGAAAAAATAGCCCTACAGTTTCGATGGATGTTCGATAGGTTCCCGATCAATCGGAGACTATAGTTCCGATAGGTGTCCGATCAATCGAAAATTCCATCAGATTTTTGAATGTCTCTGGACAGATTTCCAATCAATCGGAGATAAGTTCCGATCAATCGGAAATAACGATGAAAATCTCAACTCTCTGGACACTTTTCCGATCAATCGGAGTTCTATCGAAAAATTCCCTCGATCCATCGGAATCTCATCGAAAAAATGGTATTTTATGGCTGACTTCAAAAAAATGTATCTTTTTGCATACAACTCCGATTGAGGTGATTCAAAAACCACAATGAAGCTTGATGAGTCTAGTTTTAGGGAAAAATAATTTAAAAATAAAAATAAAACTTATATAAGGTGTATTTCTTATTATTTCAGAAGCTATCCAGAAAATTATAGGTTTCAAGAAGCTGGTACTTCAAGAATTTTAGAATTTTCTCTAGAACTCAAAATCAGATGAAATTTTAAGGGGTGAACTTAGACTTGTCAACAAGATACCAGAAAAATTTAAATAAATATTGGAGTGATAAAAATTCTAAAATCATTTTACACGACAGACTTGTTGAAACTAAAGTTCACAAACACTTGTGATTATCATATTTCAACTTGAAAGTCCCCCTCTTCACTTCCAAAACCCTTCAAACTGAACATTAAGGACTAAAATGGTCCATAAGTCCAACACCTTTCAAAATTTATTTTTATTTTTTATTTTTATTTGCAATCCCTATCTCAAGAGAATTTGGTCCTAGGACTCGATGTTCCGAAGTCCATGTTCACATTCAAAATAAGTAATCAAATGGGGATTTGATCCTAAGATTCAAATTTCTATGTTTAAGTTCACAATCATCACACAAAGAGAAATTTTGTCCTAATGTTCACGGTTGCTATGTTCAACATTCAGAGTATGTCAACGTGTATCTTATGGTGAGTCCCCCAGCCCACTAGCTCAGTTTATATCTCACTCATGCTCTGATACCAACTTGTCACGCCCCGAAAATCAAGTGTCGGGCAGTCCGCGGCTCCCGACTCTTCCGGGCGGACTGTATTTTGCGGAAGTATAGTTTAATGGCACAAATCGATGGTATCAACTCATAAATAGATATTTAAGCTAAACAGTGTATAATTCAATTTGAATTTAAAGTGTAAATACATACAATTATCCACACAATCAAGGAGTCCACTCAGCTGGGGCTCAATATATACATGTACAATGAAATATTTAAGAATATTGACCCAAGACGTCTAATTCAAGGCAGAAATTGAAATGCACGACATAGGTAAGCCAACAGGTCCTGCATCTCATGCATCAGGTGGCAGTAACTCCTGCATCAAAATAACTGGTTGGTGTTTTAAAACACCCCCCCAGGTGGGAGTGAGTAATCATACTCAGTGTTACCATTTCCTAAGTTAAACATATCATTAACACAATCAAGTACAAGTAGTGAAGTATAACAAATGGTGGGGCTCTCACACCTACCACCCCTGCATCAACAGATAGCATAACATTACAATCAAGTTCTTATTCTAGTTGAATAATGCATGCAGTCATGGTATGCAAATGTTATGTTCCGGAGAAATAAACGGTGGGGTTACCACCCAGCAGCAGCATCGGACCAATGCAAGTGAAAATGTGATGCATGCATGTTTACCAAGTATTTATTTAATTCCGTATTCAATCAGCAGTATTGGCGAAGCCAGAATACCTCAATCTTATCAAAAGTCTATTAAACAGGAACATGACCGACAGGAACGCAGCCGAACACTGGATAGCGAGGAAAGCCGGACACTGGACAGTGGCCTTACTGAACACTGTACAATGCCAGGTCGGGGTACCCTCTACCAGGCCGGGGCCCACCGCCAGGCCAGGGCGTCCTATGCCCGGCTCCTGGAATCCCAATTTAGGTCCGTCACCCAACATAACTGAATAATGAATCAAATGGTAAGGGTCTCGATGCCCTAGAATGTCATATGCATGGTAATGGGTCGTCACCCAAGATCAATGATGGTAGGCTCGTCACCTAACATCGGTGCTCAAGACTCACGATAAGACCATCAGGATCAATACCGGTCAAAGACAGCACAAGCACAGTTACCCATATACCATGCCTGGCCCATGAGCTTCAGTATGTAGGATTCAATGCTCAAGGCTATTGGAGGGCTCATCATCCACACTAGCCAAAGACAGCACAAACGCAGTTACCCATATTCCATGCCTGGCTCATGAGACTTGATACTTACAGTTATAAGTGACTGCATAACAATGGTAATTGTGGTATTCGAGATTCTACATAATATGTAACAATGATCAAACAAATATGATTAACCCTGAAATTGACTGATTTGGTAGGCCGAGTGAAACATTAATCAAACCGGCGTAGCCAGGGTCGGTCGATCATGTTACTCCCAAGTCGACCAAACAAGTCCGTGACGGCCAAACCCAAGTAGGCAGTCCATAAATTGTGATTTTCAGAGATTAATCCCAATCATGTCAATTAAATATTATACTAAGCATGTTGTGAAAAGAATAGAACATCATATCATTCATTGCCTCAATCAGGCATAAAACCAAACAGTTGATATGCGATATATTTCATTTCATATATGGGCGTAAAATCAAACACTTGGCGTGCTATTGCAGGCCAACTCATCAAATTCACAATCAGGCACTAGCCTAGGTGGATGGTAATCCACTTACTCAACCATATGTGAACTTTTGTTCACTCAGGAATTTCATCAAACACTTGATATGCACAACACATCAAATCTCATATTTTCATAAAATCGATTCAAATGGGCAATCAATCCACATATCGAAGTAAGCATGTAATTAATCAACACATACAAAACATCAATCATAAACATAAATCACTCGGCACTTAACTTTGAATGGAATTCAAGAAAAACCTAATTTTCACTATTTGGAACCCTCATGGGCTGATAATAGCCAACTTAGAAGATAGTCCTCACCTGTGTTGGAGAATTTACACGCTAACAATGTCTAGAACGAAGGATTCGAAAGGACAACTGAAAATCCTACATAGATTCGAAAAGAGATAGATTGGATCAAGAAAGAATCAATTTCAATATCAAATTCAACACTTAGGACAGTATATTACCTATGATGGACGGCCGGCATCGATCACTTGGGAGTGACGACAGCTGGATCGGAAGCTCCAAGCAAATCCCTAAGCAAAACCCTAGAAATCCTCCAAATTCCATCTCAAATGGAATTCTCAAATGGGCTTGGTATTTATAGTTCCAAATGGTCCAAGGTTGAGGTGAGTCGCACAACTCACCCTCTCTGGTCATGATCTATGTTGTGCGGTTCAGGATAGAGTGTTGGACATCTGGTATAGGGGAAAGGTCAAGCCTACTAAGGCAATCGATTCCGCGTAGATTCGTGATCAACGGCCCACTAACGAACGGTCTATAGCTGTTCTAAGTTTTCGGAACACCAATTGGATGATTTAGAGAATAGAGTTTAGAGAATCCTTTCACTAGGTCGTAGTGGGCATAGCTAGGTATATGATGTGATATACGAGGTGCATTTATTTGCAGGTTAAGGGCGGTTAATCTCATTTGTATGGTTTTACATGTCAAAAGGGCTATTTTGTTAAATCGATTTCTAAACTCAAGATAATCAAGATTTGATTCATTGATTAGGGTAGTTTAAGGTGGATCTGCATTGTAAGTCGGTTATATAGGTTAATCCATTGTGATTTCAGTAAATCATAGGTTGAGATTCATTAATCAACGGATTGGATGTAGGATTAGACAATTAAAAAGGAATCTGTAGCTATCCATGATATCTAACAAAGAATGTAGGTTAGATTGATGTGTCTAAATATCTTATGAGGTTTTGATCAAATCGGATCGTCTAAACTAGGGTTTCATGTACAAATCTTCTTGATTATTGGTTATAAATTAGACATATGCATTCTCATTTGAGAATTAAAATAGAAAAATTTCTAGAGGCGCTCGAGTAATTTCAAGGCTCGAGGTTTGAAATTTTTAGGGCGTTACAGGAAGCCCACTTCAAATTACCTCGGGTGGACAAAATGGTGGTTTTATGCTTCCGGGAGCTGGGAGTCTGAGATAAGATCTTCGTCTGGGGGCCCTGGCGTGAACCGCTTTTTCTGTGAAGGTGGGAATAATTTCACACTTAGCAGATTTTTGCGAGTCAATTTAGGGTTTTCTGATTTCTGCTTTTCTGACTTATACTCGTATTTGCAGGTGTTCCGACTTTGATGAAGCCAAGCTTGAAGGGAGGGATTCACGAGAAAATCGTGAAGGTATACAAGTTGCCTGCTCGCGACAAGCATATCGAGGCTTGTCTATCATCCCCTCGACTCGCAGCGGCAGGACTAATATCTCGCGATGAGCTCGCGATGACCAATGCGGGGAGAAAAGAGGGTTGCTGCCTCGCCTTAAGGGTACAAACTCGAAGAGGCAGAAGAAGACTCCTGCCGGTCCTTCTCATCCATCTAATCGGACGGGTGTCGCCCAAACTCCCCCTCTCGAGGCTGTGGTGGCCATGCCAGCGACTCCTGCTCCTGTCGCTCCTTCACTGGTGGTTCCTCTTGAACCACCAGTTATTAATATTATTGATAACTCCCCGAGGGATGACGGGGCGGGGTCAAGCTGCCCCCCAGTTGAAGAATCTCGCGAGCCTGAAGGTGCTCGCGAGTTGGCTCCTTCTTGCGAGTCGGCTACTGCTCAAGCTGCGAGCCCAACTGGACTGGTAGTAGCCCAGCCTTCTGGTAGTGGAGCATTCACCGTCTCCCGTCATCTCCACCCCATCTGCAAATTCTTGTTTGACAATATTTCCCCCCAGGCATTCGGCACCCTTCCCGAGCCAAGTCCTGAAAACGTCTTCCTCGAGGCAAGAGTGAGGATGGTACAGGTAACTTATTTTTAATTTGATCCTGTTGTTTTGTCTTCTTTTGTTTGCTCCCGAGTCTTTATCTCAGAACCTTTCTTCTGTTCTGTAGGGCTTGGACCTCATTCTGCGGACGAAGCGTGACATCCTCGCCGCCCGTCGTGTGATAGATGAGGCTAATGGGAAGAGGATTGCCCTGGAGAAAACGGTTCATGGAAGGGACCAAGTCATCAATTCTCAGCGAGACCCTAATCGCGAAGATGATTGAGGAGAAAAAGATCCTCATTGAGAAGGTCCAGGTCCTGACCGATAGGTACCAGGCTTTGGACTCCAACTTCGCCAAGCTCGCGGAGTTGAAAGAGAAGGCAGAGAGAGAAAGAGAGATCTTCCGCCAAGACAAGATCTCGCTGGAGGAGCTGCTCGCAAAGGTCAAGTCGTAGCTCAAGGAAGCTAGCGACAATTTGGAAAAAGTGCGCTCCACTCTCGCGCAGCTCAAGGACGACTCGATCCACTGGGACGAGGAGAGAGTAGCCCTTGTTAAGATACTCTCTGAAGAAGGAACTCGAGCTATCACGGAGTTCCGAACTTCACAGCTGTATGACGAAGAAATATACGAGTCGTAAGATGCTGGTCGCGACTTTGCACTACGAGTGGTGTAGCGGATGTCCCCATCTTTTGATATGGGCGAATTCGAGAAGGTCGTGGCCATCATAGCTGCGAAGGAAAGAGCAGTTGCCGAGAACGAAGTAACTGAGGTCACTCAAGCTGGAGGGGTTCCCGAAGCGGGCCCTGAAGTCGAGAGTGCCGCTCCTCCTCTAACCGATGCGCGAGAATGATTATCTTTTTTCTCTTTGCTTATTTATGTATCAATTTTGCGTTTGTAATCATCTTTTGTAATCAATTCAAATAAATGAAAAAACACCTTTTTGATGATGTTGTTGGCATCTTATTTCCTTTCTTTCGTTCTTCCTTTGTTTGTATAATGAATGACTTCATACTTAACTCACGTAACGATGAGTTAGGCTCAATCCGGGGGTCTTGGTGACCATGTCCGCGTGGAGATAGACTGATCTATCGATTGAGGCTTTGACCCTACCAAGGGTAGGTAATTGGCCAAGAGAGTGTGTGAATTCTCTTCGGGGCTATTCGGGTTCGAAAAAATGGAGTAGCGACCAAAATACTAATTTTAATCCTACCAAGGGTAGGCAATTGGCCAAGAGAACGTGGATATTCTCTTCGGGGCTATTCGGGTCCAAATAAATGGAGTAGCGACCAAAATACTGTCTTTGATTGATATTTATTCGAATGTCGTCCAACATTACATCGAATTAAGGGAAATATCGTAGCAAATGTTCCACATGCCAAGGGCGACGTACGGGTCTTCCCTGCATATCTTCAAGATAATAAGTACCGGGTCGCACAATTTTGATGACTCGATACGGGCCTTCCTAATTTGGATCCAGCGAACGAGCGGTAGCTCCGAGGTTCTGTCTAAGGACCAAATCACCGAGCTGGAAACCTCTAGGCCGAACTTTAACATTATGATAGCGAGCGATGCGCTGCTGATACACTACTGCTCGCGGCTGGGCGGCATCTCTCCGCTATTCCAAGAGGTCGAGATGAAGTAGAAGACTTTCCTGATTATGGATGGGATCATACTACTCGATTCGATACGAAGGTACTTGAACTTCAACTGGTACTACTTGCGTCGGTACCGAATGCTAAGGAAAAAGGAGTTTCACTTGTTGATGTGCGAGTCGTAGTCCTATATGCCCATAAGACTTTCGGCAGGAGTTCTGGCCACAGGCCTTTACACTCACCGAGCTTGGTCTTTAGATGATGCTTGATAATTTTATTCACTGCTTCAACTTGCCCATTTGCCTGAGGATGATATGGAGAAGTGCGGATATTGCGTATCTTCCATTTTTCACAAAATTCATCAAAAGTGGCATTGTCGAATTGCTTTCCATTGTCGGTGATTATAGTGTGGGGGAGCCCATAACGGCATATGATATTTCTCCATACGAACTTAGTGGTCTGTTTCTCGGTGATTCGGGGTAATGGTTCTGCCTCGGCCCATTTGGTGAAATAATCGACCCCTACAATTGCAAACTTGTTTTGACCTTTCCCTATAGGCAAGGGCCCGATGATATTAACTCCCCATTAGGCGAAGGGCTAAGGGCTATCCATTGGCGTCATTTGCTCGGATGGTACATGAGGTATAAGAGAATATCGCTGGCACTTGTCACATTTTTTAGAGAATTCGATCGCATCTGCCTTCATAGTGGGCCAATAGTATCCTTGCCTCATCGCCTTATATGCTAGAGATCATCCCTTTGGGTAGTTACCACATGCCCCCTGTTATATTTCATCTAGAACACGATGTGCTTCTTCTGGGTGAAGACACCTTAAATAGGGCAAAGAGAAACTCTTACGTAATAACATTCCATTTTGTAAAGTATACCTGGCAGCTCGATGACGAATTTGTCATGTGGATTTCTTTTTGTCTAGAAGATGTCCATCCCTGAGATAGAGGAGAATGGGGTCCATCCAACACGGAGAGGGATGGATCGCGATCATTTGCCCAGGAGTTGCTTGATCGATACTCGGGGTCCGAAGGTGCTCGATAGGAATTGAATGTGATAACTCAGATTCTGGAGCGGAAGCAAGTTTTGCCAAAGAATCTGCAAGTTTGTTCTTCTCGCGAGGGATGTGGATCATTTTATAATTTTTCAGCTTCGCGAGCAGGATGAGCACTCGGGATTTATATAACACCATCCTTTCTTCTTTTGCTTCAAATTCACCGAGTACCTGATTGACTATGAGCTGAGAGTCACTATGAATGAGTAGATTTTGAATTGAGAGGACATTTGCCAGTTCGAGGCCAACGATCAGAGCTTCATATTCTGCTTCATTATTTGAGATGCGAGAATCAAACCGTAAAGCGTATTGAAAACGCGACCCGTCTGGAGCAACTAGAATTAGGCCCGCTCCGCTACCGGTGGCCCGTGAGGACCCGTCCATGAAGTGTGACCAGGATGGCTGGTCGCTGGTCGTGGGATTATCGTTGAGAGAGGAGTATGTAAATTCGGCGATGAAGTCTGCCACGGCCTGGCCCTTGATTGTGGTCCTAAGGCAAAACGAAATATCGTGCTCAGCTGATCTCGACCGCCCATTTAGTTAATCACCCTGAAACCTCGAGTTTCTGAAGGACCTGCCGTAATGGGTGGTTTGTTGGCACTAATATAGCGTGGGCTTGGAAGTATGGTCGCAGTTTACGAGCAGCCGTGACTAAAGCGAGGGCCAACTGCTCCATATCAAAATATCGGGTTTCGGCATCCACCATTGCTCGACTAATATAATAAACGGGCCTTTGTACCCCGGAATCTTCTCTTATTAGAGCGGCGCTAACGGCTATAAAAGACACAGATAAATAAACAAGAAGTTGTTCGTGCGCCACAGGTTTAGATAAAACGGAGGGTGTACTCATATATTGCTTCAGTTGTTGAAACGCTTCTTCGCATTGCGGTGTCCACTCCCAACCAGATTTGGCGGTGGCTCGGAGGAGTTTAAAGAAGGGTAAGCACTTGTCCGGGCCCGCGAAATGAACATGTTTAATGATGCGACGCGACCCGCCAAACGTTGGACATCTTTAAGAGTGGTCGGAGACTTCATTTCGATCAATGCTCTTATTTTTTCAAAGTTTGCCTCGATCCCTCACTGATTAACCATAAATCCGAGAAACTTTCCAGCAGACACACCGAACACACATTTCTCTGGATTTAGTTTCATCTAATACCTCCTCATTAAGTCAAAGGCTTCACGAAGGTCTGCAAGGTGGTCATTGCCTACGACGCTTTTCACGAGCATGTCGTTGACATAAACCTCCATATTCCTGCCAATTTGTGTGGCAAATATTTTATTAACGAGGCGCTAGTAGGTGGCTCCAGCATTTTTAAGACCAAAAGGCATTACCTGGTAGCAATACAGACCTCGGTCGGTGATGAAGGCGGTGTGCTAGGTTATCCGGCGGATACATCATGATCTGATTGTAACCAGAATAGGCGTCCATGAAACTTAGCAGGGTGTGCCCTCCGGTCGAATCAACCAGCTGATCGATTCGCGGTGTCGGGAAGCTGTCTTTTAGACACGCTTTATTTAAATCGGAATAGTCAACGCACACCCTCCATTTGCCATTAGTTTTTCGAATGAGGACCACGTTCGCGACCCATTCTGGGTAGTCGACTTCTTTTATAAAATTAACTGTGAGCAATTTTTCAACTTCGACCTTGATTACCATTTGCCTTTCTGCAGTGAAGGCGCGCCGGTGCTGATGGACAGGTTTATACTTCGGATCAATGTTCAAACAATGTGCGATGACGCTGGGGTCGATGCCAGCATATCTTTGTGAGGACTAAGCAAACACATTTTGGTATTCGGTGAGAAAACGGACCAGATCTTCTCGAAAGACGCTGGTTAAAGAGGACCCAATGTATACAACTTTGGTCAAATCGTCTTCGGTTAAGTGGATTTCCTTTGTCTCTTCTCTGGGAGTTCCTGATTGGAGAGGATTTTCTCTTGGATCTAATGAGGTAGCCGTCGGAAGGCTTGGTGAATCTTGTGCCACCATCATAACTGGTGTCGTCTGAGCCTTTTTTCGGTCTTGTAAGGCTATCTCATAATACGACCGGGCTTCCTTTTGATTTCCTCGTACAACCCCAACACCATTCGAGGTAGGAAATTTGATGCATAAATACAAAGGATGTAAAGCTGCTTCAACCTTGTTGAGCGATGGTCGCCCTAAAATGGCGTTGTATGCTGACCTTCGATCCACCACGAGGAAATTAACGAAGACAGTTGTTTTCGATGGACATTCTCCAAAGGTGACTGGGAGGTCGATGCTTCCTTCTGGTATTACCACCTCGCCCCCAAAGCCGACGAGGGGAGTTAAAACTGGTTTGAGTAGGCTTCTGGCTAGTGCCATTTTGTTGAAAGCCTCCAGGTAAAGAATATCCGCAGAGCTACCTGTATCCACCATAATGCGATGAGTCAGATAATTTGATACCTTTAGTGCGACCACGATGAAGTCTTCGTGAGGGAAGTGGATCCCCTCTGCATCCTCAAGGGAGAAGGAGATTGGAGGATGGCTGAATTCTGACTTGTTGGGCGTCTGCTCCAACCAGTAGATATGCTGGGGTTTCTTAGACGCCTTACGAGTATAAGCTTTCCTCGAAGCTTGAGAATCTCCCCCACAAGCTGGTCCTCCGACGATGGTCCGGATTTCTCCGGTAGGTTCAGCATCTTTTTGCAGAGTATGATGGTGAGGTGACTTCTTCTGGTGTGATGCGCCTTCCGTGCTTTTAGGCGACCGACCTTGGCGAACAACATAATCTTGGAGATGACCTTTCCGAATGAGAGCTTCGATGTGATCTCGTAGAGATATGCAATCTTAGGTATTATGCCCATGATCTTTGTGGAAATAACAAAACTTGCTCTTATCTCTCTTTTCGGGATCGGATTTTATCTTTGCAGGCCATTTCACATATGATTTATGCTTGATCTCCATTAGTACCTTTTCAGGAGATCGGTTGAGAGGAGTGTAGTTATGATATTTACCAGAATAAATCTTCTTGGGAGAGCGGTCCCGTCGATCGCGCCGATATTTTTTATTTGGGGACGAGATTTCCTCCGGCTTGCGCTTCTTGCCCTGTATACCATGACGTGCCAAAGCAACTTCTTCTGCATTGATATATTTTTTAGCTTTTGCTTGGAATTCTGTCATGGTTTTTGGAGGGTTCTTATCTAGGGCGAATCTAAATCTCTCACTTGTGATTCCGGCAATAAGGGTGGTGAGGCCTTTTTCTTCGGTGTAGCCTTCAGTTTGGACGGCTTCTGTAGTGAACCGTACTGTGAATTCTTTTATCGTCTCTCCATACTTCTGCTTCAAATCCATTAGGTGAGATGCCAGCTTTTTAGTGTGGATGCTTCCCATGAATTGAGAGAGGAATAGCTCCGATAGCTGCGCGAAGGACCCGATGGATCGGGGTTTTAGTCCCCGGAACCATGTACGAGCTGCCTCCTTTAAGGTTAGGGAAAAAGCCCTACACATGATTTCTGACCTATGCCCCTCCAGCTCCATAAGAGACCTATATGTTTCCAGGTGTTCGAGAGGATCGCCTATACCAGTGTATGGGGTGATGACGGGCGTGCGATACTTCCTGGGTAAAGGTGCTCCCATGACCTCACAGGTGAAAGGAGACTCGGATCGATGTATCGACGCCACAGCAGCTAATGGTCGATTTGCCTGGTATCGTTGTTCCATGTCATCGAAACGATCATGGATTCTCTTGAGATCTCCTTCCCATGGTAAGGTATAACCTGACGTTTCGACGGTGGACCCCTGAGATTGCTGTTGTCGGGAAGCACTGAAGTGTATGGAATGCAGGGATAGTACAGGGGCTTGATTGTTGAGTGGTATTCGATTCGATGGAGGATGATTTGGTTGGACTTGTGGTTCATCCGCGGAATGTCTGAAAGCCACTGGTATAGGTTGCGCTGGTAACCCTTCGGAAGGTTGCTGCTGGGGCTCCAGGAAATGCTGATCAAGCCGATTAGACAAGGCTTGGAATCCAGCGTTGAGGGTTAGGAGTGTGTTTCCGAGGAGATGCATGACATCTTCTTGATTTTCGAAAACATCAAATTGCGGGTTTTGCAGCGGTAAGTTAGGGTCTCCCTGAGGTAGGCCCGTCGAAGTAGTTTGAGGGATAGGTGCCTGTTCGGTAGTGTCAGGCGGAGGTAGCGTCTGCCTTGAAGTGGAAGGATGAACTGTCTTTTTGGGAGGCATGGTGGGGGGACTTCGATCAGTGATGAGAGCGGCTAATCTTGGCGATCAACTTCCCACAGACGGCTACAATCTGTTAACGTCGGATTTGGTAACAGGATCCTCCAGACGTTCACCTTCCTTCAACCCAGCTCTCCCTCGAACTTGAAAGAATATAAGAGAAAACTAAGGGTGGCTAGCGTCCAGCCGTTAGCCCTCCAAAGCTTAAGTCAGATAGGATATGGTTGCAAAGGAAACTAACAATTTAGGAGTTTAGAGATTGTATATTCTGTCCCTTTACCACCTGTAGGATTATCTATTTATGCAGATCCGGGTGGTCCAGTCCGTTACACAAGCCATTAAGATTACTGCTGATTTTTTAGGATAAGGAGCTTATCCTATCAATCCTTAGATAAGGGGATAGCCTAACCATTCTATACATCCAACTGATTACGTCTCTTGATAGAGATCCCCCATGGTTCGGAGCTACAGATAGAAACAAACCAAAATCGGCCTATATGGGCTGCTGGTACTATAAGCTGAGGATACGTCATTGCCAGAGACTAGAGACCAGGGCTGCTCACATGTTGGAAGCTACTCGCGAACCGGGAGTTGCTCGCGAGTCAGGGTGTTTGCATGTTGAGAAGCGACGCGTTTCAATGACCACGAACCGAGTTGATCACAGGTCGGGAAAGATGTTTCGTACTTTCCTAATATTCGCCCATCGACCACAAGGGCTCAAGAACTCGGTGACTGTGTGCCGTACTTGTCTAATGTGCGAGACTCGACCAGGTGGGCTCGCGAGTCGAATATTGCTATAAGGGTACTTGCACGTCTCGGGTTCTTGCGAGAACTCCGATCATCGCAATTTGACTATAACAATGAGGTCATTCTAAGCAACTTTAATAAATGGTACTCCATCTGATCTCCTACGGATGTCCCGTTATTCGAATTTTAATATTTACGGTCGATATTTAATATAAAAAAAATTAGAAATAAATTTTGAAAAATTTTAAAATAACTATGGTAAATTCGGGGCGTTACATTTTTTCCCTTGTTGGGGTTTTTCCATGTAAAATTTGTCTTGTTGTGGTTATTTGATTAGTTTTCCATTTATATTCTTTATTTCTTCTTGTTTATCGTTTGTGAGTGATATCGGAGATTCAATATCGGTTCACCGGCGTTGTTGGCTTGCTACGCAACACCTGTTTCTCGAAAAATTGGTAATTATCTCAAATGCCTCAATAACAACATAGCCAAATTGTTGAATGATACTAAGGATCTAAAATGCAATCGCGATGACATTGAAGCAACAGTCGGAAAGACACTGAATACACCAAGTGGATGATTGTCTGCTGGACATAAGCAATATCAAAACCCATGTTGATTCATTAATTTGGAGTTCGAATAAATGAGAACATGCATGTTTGAGAATATTTGTTGCATAAACCACTTGATTATTTCTAGAAGCAAGTGTTGATGAATTAAAGATCTGGATTGGCCATCTAATCCTATTTTAGGGTTGTGTGTTAGCGATGATGGTTCCCAAATTTAGTCAATTTAATTTGAATTATCGTATGCCAGGTGTACACTCCCATGTATCAAGCACCATATGCTTCCTGAATATCATATATAGAGTTGGGCATCGAGTTGAGTTGGATCGAGTTAGGGCTGACCCGATCCAACCCGATTCTGAAATAAACCTGACCCAAACTCGACCCAACTCGATACTGAGTCCAGCATGCCTGACTCAATCTGAGTCCGGGTCTAGCCTAGACTAGCCCGGACCGAGTTCAACCTGGTTATAGGGACCGAATCAGGTCGAGTTGTTGGAAAAAAAATTGTTGTTATTGTCCAGCGAGCAGAGAGAGAGAGAGAGAAGAAGAAGAAGAAGAAGAAGAAGAAACCGTACCTAAAGAGATGCCCCAAATTCTCAAAATTTTCTCTTATTTTTTTCTCTTCTTCCCCAATTTCTTCTCCTATTTTTTCTCTTCTTCAATTCCTGAGCGTGCGCTGCCAGAGTTTTTCTTCCTTCTTCTTTCTACTCGGGTTTGGCGGCGGGTAGTTTAGATTAGATTTAGGATTTTTTTTTTTTCATATATACCACTTGTACCCGAGTTGAGTCGAGTCGAGTCGAGGTACTGGGTGACCTGGACTCGACTTGGTTGAAGTTCAAATTGGGCAAAGTGTACTCGAATCGGATCGACTCACCCATCAAATTCGGATCAAGTCGGGTCTAAACGGGTCGGACGAGTCGAGTCTACCGAGTTGACCCGACCCGTGCCCAGCTCTAATCATATATAACTACTCCCCACCTTCCCAACTAATGACTACTATTTTAAAGGAAAAGGAAATGAGGAATTTTGCCACCATAGCAGGAGCTATGTGGGGTTTTCCATGATGTCCGTGTGACATTGGCTCCACCCATCAGTTACTCCAGCTCATATTGATATGAGCCCGAAAATGAGGCAGTTGCAGGAGTCAAGTGGGCGGTACAACAGGAAATAGTGGCGACTGAAACCCCCACCATTGAAACCCACACGTAGGCATGGTGTGACATGCCACACTTGAGTTTTGGATCTACTTCAAATTTTTACTCATGTCCTAACATTAGCTCATGAAACTGATGAGCCGAGAAGATGTCAAATGAGCATCTCAATGGGCCGACATAGCTTTCAACCGCAGGAAGGGGGGAAAAGTCTATGGACATGCTTGGGCCACATATATGACCCTAGAAATGATTCACCAGAAAAACAAAACAAAAAGGAAAAAAACTGTACCTAACATGTATTCACATGTATGCACGAAGTTCCGCAAGGAATGATTCAGTGTAAGGATCATCTGGTGAAAAAAGTTGGACCAATCTTGACAACACATGGCCCACAGCTGTAGAAAGCATACAATGAGTTTAGAGCATTGGTCGTCCGTCCATTATGATGGTGCGCGTGAATGTTTACGTGCAACGTTGCATGTTAACATTTCTCTATTTAATTGCCTGATGGCCTTTGGCATGGTAGGACCATCAAGAAGACAACTTGCAGGTGGTCCTGCTTTTCTCTTGTTGTTTTCCTTTCGTCGTTATCCGTACTTTTCTTTCACCTTTATTCTCTCGTCTTTTGCGTTGTCTTTTTTATCCTTGACCCCGTGCTCAACTTGACCAAGAGCACTGGCTCAGGTTTAAGGTATTAAAAGATGGTTATATGATAATAGCAGTGATAACTACTACATGTGTCTCACCTGCGCACGCACGCGGATTGCGTCCATGCTTATCCATGGAGGGGCCCACCGTGATGTATCTAGTTATCCACACTGTCTATCCCTTTTCTAAGATCATTTTAAGCCATGATACTAATGATGAGTCAGATCCAACGCTCAGGTGGGCCACACCAAATAGTGAGCTTTGGTCATATTAATGCTCAAAACCATTAAATGCAAGAGTCATTTCTGGTGTGGCCCATCTGAGCATTGGATCGGACACATTCTTGGTGGCATGGCTTAAAATGATCTTAGAAAACGAATGGACTGCGTGGATAACCAGATACATCACGGTGGCCCCCTCCACGGATCAGTATGGATACTGAGGAAGGACCATCTGGAAGACGCTTAGGCATTTCAACAACATGTCTCAGGTTCGAAATGCCAAGGAGACATAGTAACCCCACCGGGTGGGTGGGTGCATCATGTGTAGAGGTGGCAATGGGTCGGGTCGGGTCGGGTCGGGTCAGGTTAAGTTCGGGTCGGGTTGTTTCCACCTCAACCCTAACCTGACCCAAATTGAATTCGGGTTGGATTTTCCTAACCCTTATGCAACCCAAATTAAATCAGGTCGGGTCGGGTTGACCCACATTTTAATGACCAACTAACTAATTTGTAGATTAAACTAAATGCATATGACACTAGCATTCAATTGAAAACCAAACCATCTATGTTTAATAGGTACATGCGCGTGTGTGTATATATATATATATATATATATATATATATATATATATATATATATATATATATATATATATATATATATATGGTAGTATGATGTCGACCTCATGGGAACTTTCATGAGGTTGAGCTGTGTGGCCCCCACCATGATGTGTGTCAAACATCTACCCCATCAGTCAAATGCACCATTTCATGGTGGGCCATGGGCTTAAAAATCACGTCAATCCATGACTTAGATGGGCCACCCCACAGACAAAAGTTGAGAGGGGTAATCCGCCCATTAAAACCTTCATGATCATTTTTTTGGCCCATTGAGATGTGGTTGACAAATCCAGCCCATCCATTGTATGTGTCCCACTTGGATGAGGGGTCGAACCAAGTTTCAGCCGCATCCAAAACTCAGGTGGGCCTCACCAAATGCTTTTAGATATTTTAGGCATGTCTTCACATGGTTTTAGATGGTATGGCCCACCTAAGTTATGTATACGGCTAATTTTTGGGATATCCCATGACCTAAAGGGGACCCGTCAAATTCACAGTATTGATGTCTGACATGTGGGGCCCACATAGCTCTTCCCATGAGGGGTGTGTGTGTGTGTGTGTGTGTGTGTGTGTAACCGAGGTTTTTTTTTATAGAGTATTTCTATTACGTAAATACTAAAAGAGAAAATTAAATGGATAGAATGGAGTGCAGATTTAAAGCATACCTCTTTAGGCATTAACATAGTTAGAGTAATGAGATGATACGATCAAGTTTATTGAATTAACAGACATGTGGACCGTTCTAGCAAGGTGTGTGAGGGAAAAAAAAAACTACATATTATTTAACTAATAAGAAAATCAGCATATAATAGTCTTAGGGACCACCGTAAAGTTTATTAAATTGACAGAAATGTGGACTGTTTCTAGCTGGGTGTAATGAGAAAAAAAAACTATGTATTATTTAACTAATAAGAAAATCAATATATAATAGTCTACTTAACCCCTATATAATTCGGGTTGGGTTGGGTTGGGTTGGGTTGGGTTGGGTCGGGTCACCTTTAACCCCAACCTGACCCATAAAAATCCAGGTCGGATCGGGTCAACCCAAAAATCGAATTCGGGTCAAATTTTCGAACCCTAAACTAGAAAAATCCAGGTCGGGTCGGGTCGGGTTAGCGGGTCTAGTCGAATTTTGCTAGGCCTAATCATGTGAGTGACTGTGTGGGTGTGTTGCGCAGCTAACGGGGTAGGCGCGTTGAATGACTAAAAAAATAAGTGCTAACTACTACATGTCATGAGGTCCTACGAATATTAACAGCCATTTAGGGCTGTAAATGGTCAGGGTTTGGGGCGGGTTTAGCCAAAACCAGACCTGCCCATTTACTAAATGGGTTTGGGTCCAAATTTTAGACCCAGACCTTTTTACTAAATGGGCGGGTCTAAGTCAACCCATCAGACCCATTTATAATGGGTCCGGGTCTGGTAGAGGGAGATCCACCCAGACCCATTTATAAATGTCGGGTCTAATGGGTCCGGGTTTGGATCAAGTATGCAAGCATTTTACAAGGCTTAAAACTGGGTCCGGATAGGTCTAGGCTGGACGGGTCCCTTGAAACATAGACCAAACCCGCCCACTTACTAAATGGGTTTGGGTCGGGTCGGGTCGGGTTGGGCCTAATATAAAGGAAACCAGAGCCAGACCCGTTTAGCAACTGGGTCTGTTCTTGGACCCAGACCCGTACCATTTAACAAATGGGTTGGGTCTGAATCGGGTCTAAATGGGTCGGGTCCGGGTACCCCATCGGGTCCGCTGACCCATTTACAGCCCTACAGCCATTACACGGCTGAAATAGTTTTTTGTTGTTGTTGTTGTTGTTGTTGTTGTTGTTAAAAGCTGTAACAGCCATTTTAGCTCATATTACTGCCATTATTTCCGTTGTGGAATACCTTGCTCAAGATCCAGTGCCTGTCCCCACCTTCTAGGGCCATATCTTGACAAGTGGGAAGATTTGAATGGGTAGGAATCAGCCATAACACATATTTTACACAGCTCGTGAAACACCCAAGCACTGCCAGGCCTACCATGTTGTATACATGAAACCCACTCCATTCATCAGGTGAAAACTATCATATTCACTATACATACAAAAGATCAGACTGATACAATGCTTAGATGGGCTACACCAATGGGAACAATGTAAAATTGCACTTAAAAGTACATATAGTTCACACAGTGTGGCCCGCCTAAGTTTTGGGTCAAGCTGATTTTTTGTATCAGTGATTCATACCTGATGAATAGGTTGGATGAAAGACACACATCATGCTGGTCCTATGGTCCGCATCTATTCCCATTATTTCTATGTTGCTTGTCCCATCTGAGTCATGGATCTAATTGATTTTTTGCCTCAAGACCTATAATTGAGGAGGGCACCTGATGAACAGACTGGATGTTGTGCCCAAAGAGGTTTATTCTTGTTCATGTCATAGAGGATGTCAATCCATTTGAATACTCAAGATTCTAATTACTTCCTTGGCTAAGCTATTGTTTAGACATCGAGCTACAGAGAGAATCCGAATCTTTGATTCTTTCAGTTGAAATGGAGCCACTAAAAGTTTGTCTCTTTGTTCTAAATTCATCCACCATCATTAATACTAGTCACAATCACTAGCGATCTAGTTCCGTGGTCGCGACAAAGGAAAAAGGAACTCTCTTTTTTGTATTTTTTTAATTAACATTTTCCCTTCCTTCTCTCAGCATCTTAAAAGAGAAGAAATACTCAGATTTCACAGCTTTATTTGCAACATTACTTTCACTTCATCCCTCAGCAACCTTGGAAAACTCCCTTAGCCATCCATCATCTAGTATGGACTATTTCGGTCCAGTTGTGCAGGTCATTCTCTTTTTCTGGGCTCCTGTTTCTCGGCAACTTGGTTATCTCAAACACCTCAATAACAACATGGCCAAATTGATGAACGAAACTAAGGACCTAAAATGCAATCACGATGACATTCAAGCAAACGTCGAGGCTGCTACAACAGTCGGAAAGGCACGGATACGCCAAGTGGATAATTGGCTCCTGGACGCAAGCAATATCGAAACCGAAGTTGATTCAATAAGATTGGAGTTCGAACAAATGAGAACATGCTTGAATGGTTGTTGCACCGACCACTTGTCTCGTTATAAATTGGGAAAAAGGATCGTTAAAAAGATCGAAGACATCAAAAACCTCAAAGCAAAAGGAGTCTTCGATATGGTGGCTGTGAGTCCTCTCCGGCCAAAAGTGTTGGAGATGCAAACGTCGCTACCGCGTGGACAGCAAAACACGTCTGAGACAACCTTGGAGGATATATGGCAATGCTTGCACGATGAGGAGAATGGCATGATATGTGTCTGTGGCATGGGTGGAATAGGAAAAACCACTCTCATGAAAGCAGTAAACAATAGGCTCATCGGAACCCATGACTTCGACGTCGTGATTTGGGTGACTGTGTACAAGGACCTCAATTTGGGATCAATCCAAGAGAAGATTGGAAACACGTTGGGTATGGAATTTCGCAGCAACGAAGAAAAGAGGGACAGGTTGTTTAGTCGGTTGAAGAATGTGAGGTATCTGCTCATCTTAGATGATCTGTGGGAAGCATTTAGCTTGGATCAAATCGGAATTCCAAAGCCGGACAAGCAAAACAGATGCAAAATCGTGATAACCACTCGATCCATTGCAGTGTGTAATGCGATGGGGGCCAACATACAGATTAGAGTCAAGACTCTTACACATGAAGAAGCGTGGAATTTGTTCTATGAAAGATGTGGGGATGTGGTTCTATCATCAGAGATTCGACCGGTAGCAGAGAAGGTTGTGGAAGAGTGCGGTGGACTACCACTTGCAATTAAGACGGTGGGACGGGCCATGTATCACAAGGATAAGAAAGAGCTATGGGAGAATGCATTGAGGGCATTGAAAGGATCATCACCTGAGGTTCCAGGTATGGAGCGCGAAGTATTTCTTCCTTTGAAACTCAGTTATGATTACTTAGGAGATGATAGGATCAAACTCTGTTTTCTTTATTGTTCTCTATTTCCAGTAGATTATGATATAGAAATAGATGTGCTAGTAACATACTGGGTCATGGAAGAAGGATTCATAGAAAATGTGAATAGCTTTGAAGAAGCATCAAACAAGGGGCATGACATCCTTGAAAGAATCAAGGATGCATGCCTCTTAGAAGAAGCGTCTCGAGGTAATGAATATGTTAGGATGCATGATTTGCTTCACGACTTGGCTATATGGATCACTTCACTATCATCATCATCATCCGCTTCAGACTCAAGAATCCTTGCGCTATCCGGGGAGGGACTAGTGCAGCCACCCGAAGAGAACATGTGGGGAGGGTTTGGAAGGATTTCATTGATGCACAGCAAAATAAAACATCTCCAAATTACTCCCAATTGCCCTAACTTGATCTCCTTGTTCCTCAATGATAACTATCAATTGCATACCATCCATAGTAGTTTCTTCGAGCTTATGCCAAAACTTCAGATCCTCGATCTAAGTAATACTTGCATCGAATCTCTCCCAGTGTCATTATCGCTATTGGTGAATCTACGTGCGCTTATTTTAAGATATTGCAGAGATCTAGTGGAGGTGCCACCATTAGGACAGCTAAAGGAACTCCAACTTCTAGATCTATCCTTCACCGGCATTAAAAACTTCCCTCAAGGGATTGCAAGCTTGGGTAAACTTAAGCGGTTGGATCTGTCATATTTCAATGCGTTCGCTACAATTCCCCCCAATATGATATCCAGGCTATCTAGTCTTGAGGATTTACGAATGTTGGTGTTAGGACATATGAGTGAAGCAATTCTGGGAGAGGTAGTAACCTTGAGACGCCTGACTTCTTTAAGTATCAGTGTATCGGGTCTTAATGGCTTGATCGCACATGATATGCTCCATTGGTCATGGTCGGAATTGAGAAGATTCAAGATTCAGGTTGGTGCGAATTTCATCTTCAAGGGCTGTGATAAGCAGATGAACATTTGTGGTTGTGACAGTTTCCCCCATGGGATTGAGGAGTTGATAAAACATGCCAAGTTCTTACGCTTCAAGAAATGCAAGGTTCTAACACGTCTTTCTCAGTTAGTCGGAGATTCGAAGAGCTTAAGATGGCTTTACGTCAAGGACTTCAATGGAGTGAAATGCATTATAGATTGGAGAGAGGTAGGAAATGATGGGTTGCAGTGTTTAGAGGAGTTGGATCTCCATACTTTACCTAAGTTGGAGAAGTTGTTCGATGGCGGTGTTCCTCGCCCACATACATGTCTTCAACATCTAAGAAAAATAAAGGTTGAAGAATGTCCCAAGCTAAGGTGTCTCTTCTCCTCTAATATGGTAGAACATCTGAATCAGTTAGAGGAGCTTTCAGTAATTGGTTGTGATGGAATGGAGGAGATTATAGAAGGTGGCGTGCTGCCAGATAATGCACTCCCGATATTACGCATCCTATGGCTACGCAGATTACCGAAGTTATTAAGCATTTGCAGCCAGCAACCCGCCTTTGCATCCCTAGAAAAGATCCGTATAGATATGTGTCCTAAGTTAAAGAAGCTCCCTCTCTTGTGGTCTGGGGTACAAGAAATACATGGAAAAATAGAAGGCGAAAGAGAATGGTGGGAAGGATTGGAGTGGGAAGATGACAACATCAAATCCCTCTACGCCAGCATTTACAGCGAAAGAAGGCGGCCCATCTGAAACAGACATCCTTCTTCTTGGATCTGGAAAAGGTGAAGTAGATTGCTTTCATTAGTTTTTTTTTTTTTTTTTTTTTTTTTTTAGAGCATTGCTCAAAGCAGAGTGTATTTTATAGTACTTCTAGTTGCCCTTCTGATCCGGAATGTTTGTCAGGTCCAGTGCACATTTCATGGGCTACCATGCAAATCTCACACCCATTGAAAAAATATTAACCATTGATAATTGGTCTTTGATATGGACAGTCAAGATGGTTTACACAAGAAACAGGTCCAATCAACAATTTTAACCCATCTATTTGTTTGGGGCATCTTGGATTGTTCAATATTGTAAAGAATCGCTTTTGTTGGATAACTGTAACCATCTCATCCATGGCTAGGGAGAAAGTATGGTTGTAAGGAATAAGGCCAAATCATGGATGGATTGGATCAGCCGATCAGTTTGATTTTCGCATGGTAGCCTATCAAATGCATTTTGAACTTAATGATGGACAATTCAGATTGGCCTGTCCAACAGAACCGTGCAATTAGGAACATTATAACTTAAAGTGCTCTGGTAGCAATGTAGCATTTCTCTCCGTTTTATGTTTTCTTTGGTATTATAGTATTGAGAAATGCTAAAGTGCCCTCAGAGCACTATGACTTGAAATGTTCCTAGCTAGTTGCATCGGGACACTTGGTCTAGTTCATTAATTAGATTGTTCTTTTGTCCAATGCATATTTCATGGGCTACAGACAAACATTGTACCAATTGAATGAATATTAACTGTTGATCAATGGCTATTAATATGGACCATTAAGATTGTTTACACTATATTTGGTCCACTCAACAATTTGATCCATTTTTTTATTAGGATGATTATGGATTGCTTATAATTCTAAAGAATTAACCTTTTTTTTTTTTTTTTTAATTTTTTTGTGGCAGTTGCAGTCATCCGATCCATAGATTATAAAAGGGGTGGCAGGAGGAAATGAGGTAAATCAAGAATGGATTGGACCATCTGATCAGTGTGCATTTTGCATGGTCGTCCATGAAATGCGTTCTAGTCTTTATAGACAGCTCAGATCGATCGATTGGGCTATCCGAGTGGACTGATGCAACTAGGAGCACTATAACTAATAATGTCCTGAGAGCAATATTACATCATTTGTTTAGCTTCCATCATTTGTTTAGCTTTTATTATCGCTTTGTAAATGCATGTAAATGATGATAAATAGGTGATGATGAATGACTTTGGTATTAGATAATGTCTATGAGGACCTTTTTTATAAGAGACTTCATTGTATAATATATTCTGTGGGACCACCATGATGTATGTGTTTCATCCATGCCGTCCATTCATTTTGTTCGGTTATTTTAGGTTATGACCAAAAAAATAGGTAGATCAAAACTTCTGTCGTCCCCAAAAAGATTTTAATGATAGGCGTTCAATCTCTACTATTTTATATGGTGTGGTCCACTTGAGCTTTAGATTTGCCTCATCTTTAGGCTCATCCCTAAAATGATTTTTAAAAAAATACTAATGGATGACATGGATATAACATATACGGCTACTATTACAAGGCCGGTTTTGCTCGATTTTCGAGATGAAATTTCCACTATAAACTAGAAATTTGATTGCGTCCTGAGGTACTTGGTACGCTCTTATCGTACGAGTAAACTCAGTTGGACCCACTGTAACTGTATGTAGTTTATCTACACCTTCATCTGCTTTTCCAGATCATTTGAGGGGTTGAAACCAAAATTGAAGCATATCCAAAACTCAGGTGGACCATACCACAAGAAACAGTGGGTATAATGATTTCCACCGTTGAAATCTTTCTTGGGCCAGAGTGATGTTTATTTGTCATCCAACCTGTTCACAAGATCACTAAGACATTGATGAAGGGAAAAAAAAACAAATATCAGCTTGATCCAAAACCTAAAAAATTTCAACAGTACAGGTTCAATTCACATTGTTTCCTGTGGTGTGGTCCACTTAAGCTTTTCATATGCTTCATTTTTTTGTCTCAAGCCATAAAATTATCTGTTAAAATGGATGAACGGAATTGATGAAATACATAAATGATGGTGGACCCTGCAGAGTTTACATAGTACCCTTAGGTACACAATGGGCTTCTATAAACTAAACACAAAAACTCGTCATACTTAAATACTTGCTTACCACAGTTTACAAGCATTTACAGCCAATTAAACATGTACAATATTTAATTATACACTTTTGTGTGTGGAAGATCTCGATCTGTCCACTTTTCAAGGATATCCTCCTAAAGTATTGTAGCTTAATTTCACCTTCATAAGCTCTTGGGCTACTTATATTTTACCCACAACCATCGGCTCTCTAAAGTTGTAGTTGATTTTTTTTTTTTTTTTAAGAATTTTACAAAACAATACTTTATTAATATTGTATTTACATCCTGACCTCTTTCTAAATTATCTTTTCATTAAGGTTGTAGTAGGCCTAGCAACGGGTCGTGTTGAACCGTGTTCGTATCATATCGTGTTCGTATCATGTCAAAAATTTGCTCACCCAAACCCGGCCCGTTAACTAACAGGTCGAAATTTAGAAACCCAAGCCCATTCGTTAAGTTAACGGGTTACCTGTAACCCGACCCGTTTAACCCGTTAGGCCAGTCTACTCATCAGATGACCACACCATTGATGAGGACAACTGACTGTCTAACCCAACATACAGTTGTGGTCCACCTAGTGGGCCCATTCTATCACCGGAAACAATATGATTCACTAGTGAGATGAGGAAAAATCACATGTACATTACAATATTGCATATGATGGAGTGCCAAGGTTCATAAGTGGGCCATGGTTTGGTGATCTAAACCATCATGTTAACGGGTTAAACGGGTTCACGGGTGAAACACTGACCTGACCCGTTATGTTAACGAGTTTTAACGGGTCAACCCGTTAGTGAATCGACACGATAAGGCTAGACCTGAACACTGCTTTTTTATGCAGGTTTCATGTGGGTTAACGGGTCATGTGGAATTTTGCCAGGCCTAGGTAGTAGCTGATTTTTTTTTTTTTTTTTTACAATTTTACAAAACAATACCTTATTAATACTGTATTTACATCCCGACAGCTTTCTAAATTATCTTTTCACTAAGCTACCTCATTAATAGTTTAGCTTGATTACTAAAATGTGAGTATCAAATTTATGAGATATTTAATGTTTAAAATTTCTAAATAAAGCTAAAGAGTCATCTTTCCATACAGTTCCTTACTGACGCTGAGGCAATGGTTGGTGCTCTGTGGGCCCGCCATAATGTATGTATTTAATCCACACTGCGGATCCATTTTACCATATCATTTTATGGGGTGAGACAAAATCAGATCCAAATCTCAGATGGACCACACCATAGGAAACAGTGGTCATTAAGCACCCACCATTAAAACCTTTTTGCATTGGATCAAGCTATTATTTTTGTTTTCCCTTCATCCAGGTCTGTGTGACCTAATCGACAGGTTGGATGGCAAATAAACATTATAATGACCTTAGAAAGTTTTTAATGGTAGGCGTTCCATCACCACCGTATTCCCACGGCATGGTCCGCCTGAGATTTGGATCTGACTTTATACCTGAAATGATATGAAAAATGGACGAGTGGTGTAGATAAAACACACAGATCATGGTGTGGGTCCCATAGAGCACTGACCCGTAGCCCCCACTAGCACAGTCAGGACGCGAATTGCCTAGCTACGACACAATGCAGGAGGAGCTTCCCCTGCAATAAGAAACTTGGTAGGGCCTACTGTTTGTGAGAAATCCACCCTGACGATGCATTTTTCCATACCAAATTAGTACGTGGCAAAACATGAGGCAAATCCAATATTTGATCAGGCTAATATTTTTTGTGTTTTCAGTTCATCCCTATAGGAATGACCTTATGAACATCACAGTGGACTCATGGACGTTTCAATGGTAGGCATTTCCCTATCCACTTTAATCTATGGTGTGACCCACTTAGTTTTGGATCTGCCTCTTTTTGCGCCCGTGTCCTAACATGATCTGGAAAAATGAATGGACGGGGTGGATTTCTCACAAACATCATGGTGGGCCCCACCTAAATTCCTGTGCGACAGGCTGTACGGCAGGATTCTGGCATAAGTGATCACCGGGACCTTGCTCTTGAAAGCCGATTTATCCGTCGATCCGTCCATGTACTTGAATAGTACTCAGTGGCCCCATTTCTTGTTAAGATGTCCTTGAGAATTCTCTGCTGAACTTCATCAGCCTTCTCAGTCAAGTTCTCAAGTTCCTTCAAAGCATCCTCTCCTTTGTATTCTAACTTCATCACATCCATAGCAAAACACTCACACCCTCTCTCCGCAATCTGCGTCTGCGTTACTAGGCAGGAGCAGATTAGGTACGTCCCTGGCCTCACCCAACACAGTGCTGCCCTGACTATGGGCCCACCTTGATGTATGTATTATGTATCCATGCCGTGCATCTGTTTTATTACATTGTTTTAAGGAATCACCCTAAAACTGTAGCAGATCTAAATCTTAGGTGGACCATACTATAAAGAAACAGTGTTCATTGAATGATCCACCATTAGAAATTTCCTAAGGACAATGTTTCCGTAATGTTTATTTTCCATCCAAACTGTTGATACGGTCACACAAACTTGGATGAAGGGAAAAAAATTATCAGCTTGATCCAAAACTTTTGTTGCCCACAAGGTGTTAATGGCTGGTCACTACTTTTTCCTATGGTGTGGTCCACTTGAGATTTGAATCTACTTCATTTTTTAGCTCAAGCCTTAAAATAATCTAGAAAAATGAATAGACTGAGTGGACATGCAATACATTCATCAAAGTAAGCCAACGGTAGGGGTTGCACTGTCTTAGGTGTGGCTCAGGAGTCGGGCCACAGCTTATAAGCTGCCCCTTTTTCCCTTCACGATCGCTACCATCTCCGGGTCCCCTCCTCCCTCTCCCTCCACCAAGTTCTCTCTCTCTCTCTCTCTCTCTCTCTCTCTCTCTCCCCACCAAGTTCTCTCTCTCTCTCTCTCTCTCTCTCTCTCTCTCAAAAGATCAGATTTGGCCCGATTGGATAATAGATTGGGGCGGTTCATCGTGCTGGATCCACTTGACCCATGCAATGGCCCAAAAATCAAGGAAAAAAACTTTCATCAGGTGGGGCCAAAGGTTGATCAAGTTGAAAATGAATGCCTACTATTGAAAACTTCTATACGAACAGGTTGGATGGCAAATAAAATCATGGTGGAATTTAGGAGGGTTTCAACAGTAGATGTTATTATTCTCCCTATTTTCTGAGGTGTGGTCCACTTGTGCTTTGGATATGCCTCATTTTCGTGTTCATGCCCTAAAATGATTGGAAAAAATGGATTGACGGTGTGGATATAACACATACATCATTTTGGGCCCCACGGAACTTTGCCACGTTAACCTAGTACTAACTCTGGTTAGAGTTGGGCATCGAGTCGAGTTGGAACGAGTTAGGGCTGGCTCAATCCTATCCAAGCAAGGATTGAGTTTTAATTGAGTCGGATCGGATTTTGAATCTAGTCAGATACCCCTAACCCGAGCTGAATCGAGTTGGGAATGATCTAGTCCGATCCATGTCCGACCCGATTACAGTAACCGAGTCGATTCGAGTCAGAACGAGTTGATTCGAGTTATGACTGAAATTAAAAAAATATATGAAACTTTCAAAAAAATTGAAAATGCAAAAAAAAAAAAAAAAAAAATGTCAGAAATAAAAAAATTCAAAACATATCATATCAAAAAAACATAAACACACACTTAGTCACTTACAGAGACGTCCGGGCTGGCTGCCTGTCTAGCCGGCACGAGCGAGTGAAGGGTAGGACCATAGGAGGTAGAGGAGGGAGGGAGTGAGAGGAGGAGGAGGAGGTCCAGTCGCCGGCTAGCTTGGGAGTGAGAGGGGAGGAGGAAGATGAGTTAGAGTCGGGTGGGGTCCGGCATTTGGGTGCGGTTGAGTACTGAGTAAGGTAAAAGTAAAAAATGAGTTTGGGTTTTTTATTTATACTTTTACTACCCAAGTGAGTCAACTCGAGTATGGATCGAGTCAATTCCATTTCGAGTTAGACTACGAGTCGAGTTGAGTCGAATTGGTAATGGACCGCACTCAATTCGATCTAGAATATCGGATCGTATTCAACACACTCAATCTTGGACCGTCTGCTGCTGGCGGATCGGCGCTAGTCGAGTCTAGTTGGTTCGGACGAGTTGAGTCACCCGAGTTCACTCGACCTGTGCCCAACTCTAACCTTGGTGACCACGCAATTCCGTATTTACATTCACATAATTAAGTTAATGATATGATGGGCATTTGTGTCATTTTATGAAAAAACATGATGGAAATGGTATAAAACTAACGGAAGGTATGAATTTGATAATTATATTCATTAGTAAGGTAGTTTAATGAAAAGTAATTTTAAAAGGTACTTGGATGTAAATATGGCATTAATGAGGTAATATTTTGTAAAATTCCCTTTTTTCTCTTCATTTCTTTACATATGTGGGACAACCCCCAAATTACATAACCAAATTAAATGAGATTAGTTTTTCCATTCGTAAATCCTGTTTTATCCATGTTGACTCCATTCATTTTGCTAACTTTTTTTTTTTTTGAGTTAGTAAACACATCCCACTACACTACGAGAAATTTCATTTTTACCGACGAAATAATTCGTCGGCTTTTAATAAAATTTCGTCGGGAAATGTTTTTCCCGACGAAATATTTCGCGGCTAACATCGTCGCAGAAAGACCGTCAGTAAAGGTTTTTCCCAACGAAAAAATTTTTCGTAGGTAATAATAAAACCATTACCAACGAAAACATTCGTCGGAAAAACATATGATTTTTGTCGGAAAAAAAATGTGATACGTCGGTGAAAAAACTTTTACCGACGAAACTTTTCGTCGGTAAAGGTTTTTACAAGTTTATTACCCACGAAAAATTTCGTCGGTAAAAGTTTTACAAGTTTATTACCAACGAAAAATTTCGTCGGTAAAGGTTTTTACAAGTTTATTACACACGAAAAATTTCGTCGGTAAAGGTTTTTACAAGTTTATTGCCCACGAAAGATTTCGTCGGTAAAAGTTTTACAAGTTTATTACCCACGAAAAATTTCGTCGGTAAAGGTTTTTACAAGTTTATTACCCATGCAAAATTTCATCGGTAAAAGTTTTACAAGTTTATTACCCACGAAAAATTTCGTCGGTAAAAAACTTTTTCATGTTTTTACCTACGAACAATTTCGTTGGTAATAGTATTCCCTTTCCCGGTTCCATTTTTTTTCAAAATTCAGGAAACAATTCCGATATACACCTGTAAATAAACCTATACATTTTTATCCTATTCACATCCACATACATACGAATAAACAGAAATTACACCATCCATAGACAAATAATCCATTCCACATCCATAAACAACCAATATTTATCCACGCACAAATACATATAAGTTAACATTCGTATATTAAAAAAAGAATCACGAAGAAAAAGGCGGAGGTAGCGGGGCATCAGTGCCAAAGCGTGCAGCGAGAACCTGAAACATCTCCTGCATCCGTCGCTCATGCTCCGGCCGCAACTCCTCGATCCTCCTCTCCTGCTCCTCGCGTCGCCTCTCCTCGTCCTCCCGTCGCCTCTCCTCCTCCTCCTCCCTACGCCTCTGCTCCTCCTCTCTCTGCCTCTCCAGCTGCTCTCTAATCTCATCGATGACGACCCGTAGCTGCTGAACTTCTCTCTCTCTGCGATATCAACTCAGCTTAGAGCGCTCTCACCAGCTACGGATCGGCTGGAGCCACTTCTAGTGGGTGCCATGAGCTTGGCACCATGGCCAAGCCCATGCACATATCTAGAATGGGTGCCAAGCACCTCGCTCAGGATTTCTGGCTCACTCCGCTGACTACTATCGGGAGTGGGCTGACTGCGTATGGTGTCCATCGCCGCTGTAATGAAAACATATGAAATTTCATAAAAAATGACATGAATGACATTATTATCAATGAATGCGCAATTAAATTTTACAAAGTAAAGATTTTTACCCAATGATCACTGGCTCTAGGATGAACCCAAGATCCCGTCGCCTGCCGACAGTGAGTCCCTCTGTAGAGGTCTACTGGTCCAAGCTCCTGGTCGGTGACGAAATCTCGCTGCGCAATCGAAAGGAAAGAAGACTTATAATAAATGCCAATCAAAATAATATAATAACTTAATAATCATCAATAATTTCTTACCATGTCATAACTGATGTCGTACAAATGACTTTGAACCAGCTACGTGGTTCACTTGTAACTTTTCCCTGTTCACGGGATTTATTCTACTCCTCTTCTGAACACATTATACAAAATACATTGCTATTAATTGCGAATTTAATTATTACCTTAAGATATCGTAAATTTGTAAATATTACCTGAAAAGCCTCTGACGAAAATCTCTCGCAGAGTATCCACCAGTCTTTTGTAGTAACGTGGGGCGGTGCGGACAGTACGGCCTCATCGTGCGTCCTGCACCGCGAAAAATTCATTACACATTGTCATTCTATATTAAATACATATATTTCATTGTAATACAAATCAACTTCGAATCAACTATCCGAAATACTCCCTGCGTAAGTTATCGTACGCTGCAGATGTATATGTCAAGCTGTATGAAGCACTCGACATTGTTACAGCCAACATGCCAGTCACAATAGAAGAAATCTGATCTCTCGGGACTCCGTTCATATATGCAAGTGACAATATCGCATCTTCCATACGAAGTTTTCCGCGGTTATATTCCTCCATCAGGTCCGGAATTTCTTTGAGATTGTATAATCTTTCATCTGAGTCATCGTCTTCCTCCCTACATTTATCGACCAGACCGGGTATCTCTCTGGCCCTACCAGAAGAATATAGGGCCGGAAAGTCCATCCGCAACAACTGATGAAGTATGCTGCGTGCTTCCGCTACGCTCCAGTTTATGGAGGACATGATCAGAAAGTGACTTAACTGTAAATGTTGATTATAAACAAGTCAATTCAGGAAATAAATCATGACTTGTAAAACATATATACATGTAAAAATCAAATTAATCGAATTGAAAATGACATGTAAATATTGTATACATTTAATAATCGTTGTCTGAATCATTATCACTTATCACTCTTTCTTCTTCACCATCACTATCGCTGATCAGTATTTCCTCTTTATCGTCTGCAACGTCGTCATCGATGAAAGCGCTATCATCTCTAACAATGTCATTTTTTATTGAGGCATCAACATGATCAGGTGACACATCATCTCTATTCAATTGCACCACATCAATATCAACATTTGGATCATTCCCTCTATCCCAAGATGGCATGTCTTCTTGATATGCTTGTTTAATTGACGACGTTCCATTTCTCCCTTCATCGCTATCTTCAACATCTAGTTCGGGAACGTCAAATATGTTCCTGCGCTTTATTTTCTGCACCACGTGCCAAGAGCCGCCTAACTTGGTGTCAGCGAGGTAGAATATTTGTTCGGCTTGGCCGGCTATGATAAATAGGTCATCTTTAAACCACTTCCGAGATAAATTTACGCTCGTGAAGTAGTCATCAATCTGTATTCCCAACTTCTTATTTTCAATGTCCCACCAATCGCATTTAAATAAGTACACCCGCTTTCTCATACAATAACTCAGCTCAATAATATCCATCAAAACGCCATAAAAATCAATTTCTACCTCCTCATGTGTTCCCTTCACAACCACCCCACTATTTTGTGTGGTCCTATATTTCTCACGCTCTTCAGTGTGGAACCGAATCCCGTTTATAATATAACCTGTATATCTAGATACACATTTATCAGGGCCACACCCCAGTGAGTAGAGCGTATCAGATGCATCCGCAGAGTTGCTAGCGCGCAACATCTTCATCTATCATCACATACAGAATATAAATGTTTATGGATTTGAGATTACGTGTAAATATTGTACAATACAACAATATTGTAAGTTTGGTGAGATAGAAAGTAAATTAATCTTACACGTTTTGCGAACCATTCGAGAAAATGATCCTGATGCATTCGATCATAATTTGTAGGGTATTGGGACTTCATCTCCTCGATGTGTTCGCTATACACAATTGGCACGTTGTCAGCAAGAAATTTTGAGATTACGTGTATGTAAATATACAATTATCGATTGAAGACTTACTCCAAGTACGACTCTATTTCTTCACAATTATGCAACACATACCACCGCGCCTTCGCTTGATCCGAAGGTCCATATCCTGAAATGTTGGTGATCCTAAAGGACGGACGTTATGTGCGAATACAGCTATGAGTCCTTGTTCATGCTCCTGCCCATCATCGGCATTCCGATCTTCTCGGTTGAATCTAGTCTCTATGCCACGATACATGGAGCAAAATGTCAGGCACTCATTATCAATGTACGCTTCAGCAATGGATCCCTCTGGACGTGCCTTGTTCCTCACATATCGTTTTAATGTGTGAAGGTATTTGTACACAAAATCACTATGTTTAGAGGACATGAAAACATGGATATACGTAGTTTATGGAATGAATAAAAATTTATGATCATTGTTCTATCACCTTTTGATCGTATACATCCAACGATATTGTACTGGGCCTGCAAGCTTCGCTTCATGCGGTAAGTGAATCGCTAAGTGTACCATGACATCGAAAAACGCAGGTGGAAATATTCTTTCAAGTTTGCAAAGGATTACGACAATATCCTTCTCCAGTCGTTTAATAACCTCTACATTCAAAGATTTCGAACACAAATCCTTAAAGAATATCCCCAACTCAATCAGCGCAGCATTGACATCCTTGCTAAGGAATCCACGAATCGCAATCGGTAGTAGACGTTACAGAAGGACGTGACAATCATGACTTTTCATTCCTGTTACCTTACAGTCCGTAATGTTTACACGCCGAGAGATATTCGATGCATACCCATCGGGAAACTTCACCGATCTCAACCATTCACATAAACGTTTTTTCTCTAGTTTTGTCAGTGTGTAGCAGGCTGCTGGTATAGTATATGAATTTCCATGTAGTTGTAAGTGCAACTCTTTTCTTAAACCCATTACTTGTAGATCCAATCGAGCCTTAAAATTGTCTTTTGTTTTCTTCTCTATGTTCATCAATGTTCCAAAGACATTGTCACATATATTCTTCTCAATATGCATGACATCCAAGTTGTGTCGCAATTTCAGATGACTCCAATAAGGCAACTAAAAAAAATATTCTTTTTCTTCCAGTTATACTCCAATACTGTACGTTTTCTCTTCTTCAAGTGCGGTGCCTTACCAAATCTAACTTCTTCAATGTTACTCAATTATTGTAACACATCTTCTCTAGATAGTTCTTTCGGTGGTGGCCTATGATCTTGTTTGCCATCAAAGATTATCGTCTTCCTGCGCCAACTATGATCCCTCGGAAGAAAGCGACGATGGCCCATATAACACTTTTTTTACCATGCTTCAATGACAATGAACAAGTCTCAGTACGACATGTAGGACAAGCCAACTTTCCCTTCGTGCTCCACTCAGACAAATTCCCATATGCAGGGAAGTCATTTATTGTCTACAAGACCGCTGCATGCAATCGAAATGTCTGTTCTGCAAAAGTGTCATACGTCTGGACACCTTGACTCCACAACTCGTTTAACTCATCTACTAACGGTCGCAAATACACATCAATGTCATTCCCCGGTGACTTGGGTCTAGGAATAAGCAACGACATCATAAAAAATGATTCCTTCATACACAACCAAGGAGGTAAATTGTAAGGCATAAGTATCATTGGCCACATACTGTACGAGCTACTCATATTACCAAATGGATTAAAACCATCACTTGCAAGACCTAGCTGAACATTGCGAGAATCTGCAAACCAGTCATATTGCTTATCAAATTGTTGCCAGGCTTCAGAGTCAACGGGATGCCTCAATGTATTATCATTATGAACGCGTTTCTCCTTATGCCACCTCATATCTTTAGCCGTCTTGCTCGACGTAAACAATCTTCATAATCTGGGTTTCAATGGAAAGTACCTTAACACCTTTTGTGGAATTTTCTTACGCTTAGGTTCATCATATTTCCACCTAGACTCGCCACATTGTGGACACTCTTCAACATTTTCATGTTCTTTCCAATACAATACACAATCATTTATACATGCATATATGAGGATGTAACCAAGGCCCAAGTTTCGCATTAAGGATTTTGCCTCGTAATGAGACTTAGGCAATGTCTCACCTTTAGGTAATACTTCTTTCAACAAGCCAAGTAACATATCGAACGATTTGTTACTCCAACGATTTATTGTCTTTAAATGAAGTAACCTTGTAAAGAAATTCAACTTGGAGAAATTCCGACACCTCGGATAAAGTGGACGTTGCGCATCCCTCAACAACCTACTAAACTTTTCTGATTCGGCATCACCCATAGGAGGAATATCCTGGCTACTACTTGTCGCTGCAAAATCAGTATCGGCAATTGTTCCCCTTAACACATCCCCTATGATATCTTGATATCGTCAACATCTTCATCCTCCTCATTAGGCACAATTGGGTCAGCAAGGACTTCAGTGGACTCAACTCTTTGGTGGAAGTCTTCACCATGATGAATCCACCAAGTGTAACCCTGGTCAATCTCAACTATGAACAAATCATCTTCCACTTTGTCTAAAGTCTTGTGAACCATGTTCTTGCATTTTCGGCATGGACACCTAATTCTATTACCTGAATCTGCCCGATATCGCGCAAATTCCATGAACTCCTTAACACCTTGTTTATACTCTGGGCCAAACCGATTCTTAGCTCGCATCTAACTCTTATCCATATCTACAATGCAAAGATTAGAGTTAGGTTTAGTTTAGAGTTGTGGATTTAAGAATAGGTGTAGGTTTAGTTTAGATGATTTGAGTTTAGGATTAGGTTTAGGCATAGGTTGAGATTTTCGGGTTCGGGATCGCGTTTCGGGTTAGGTTTTCGTGTTTGGGTCTAAGTTTAGGTGTACCAACGAAGAAAGCGCCAACCACAAGTACCATCCTTGTGGATAGGCGACTATTGAGGAGCTGAAGACCCTCCACATGTGATCAGACACATAGAAGACCCCATTCTGGGAAGGCACATGTGAAGGATGAAAGGAGAAAAGGCTGAACGAACTGAAGAATTTGAGCGCCCGATCACTGCCTTTGGGCTCCCGATCGGGCGCTGACCATAGCCTTCGGGCGCCCGAACTTGGTCTGCCGGTCGCCCGAACCTCTCTGGAGGTTTTTGGAAGACTTCAGGCGGGACCTTGGGCGCCCGACCGAGCGCCCGAACTTTCCCGCACTTATGTTATTTGTGGGTTTTTACTTAATATGTGAGGGTAGTTTAGTCTTTTTACTTGTTTTTAGTGTTTATTTAAAAGGGCTAAGCCCTAAACTCGAATTTTAACTTTGATATTGATTAATGAAAAGCCTCTTTGAGCTTCTTCCTTCCTCTCTCTCTCATGGTGATGATTCCTCTTCTTCCTTGATCTCTCTTTCTTCTGTTTGCTTCTTGTGCCCCTCTAACCCTTCTTCCAGGTAATTCTATCTTTCTTAATTTATTTGTCTCGATAACCTCAATCCCCAAATTCTGATTTTGATCCTAAAACCCTAAGTTTTTAGAATTTCAAATCCCTGATCCAAAATCTCCTGATTTCCTGGATTAGAGATTCCTCTTAATTGATTGGGTTATAGCCATGCAAGATCGGGAGGTTCTATCCCTTGCCGGATCCAACCTATGCATTAATTGAATTTCATACTCTATGGTTGTGATGATGGCCCATTCCATTGCATGTTTCCTTTATGATTTTCTTAGTTTACGATGATTGATGCTAATTTCATTATTATTATTGCTTTTTATTTTCTCTGAATAATTGTGTTCACGAGCATGCATCATATTTAGGGCATCCTGCATCATTAGGTTAGGTGAATGGATTTAGGAATAGGTGTAGGTTTAGTTGAGATGATTTGAGTTTAGGATTAGGTTTAGGCATAGGTTGAGATTTTCAGGTTCGGGATCGGGTTTCGAGTTAGGTTTTCGTGTTTGGGTCTAAGTTTAAGTTAGGTGAATGGATTTATGAATAGGTGTAGGTTTAGTTTAGATGATTTGAGTTTAGGATTAGGTTTAGGAATAGGTTGAGATTTTCGGGTTTGGGATCGCGTTTCGGGTTAGGTTTTCGTGTTTGGGTCTAGGTTTAGGTTAGGTGAATGGATTTAGGAATAGGTGTAGGTTTAGTTTAGATGATTTGAGTTTAGGATTAGGTCTAGGCATAGGATGAGATTTTCGGGTTCAGGATCGGGTTTCGAGTTAGGTTTTCGTGTTTGGGTCTAAGTTTAGATTAGGTGAATGGATTTAGGAATAGGTGTAGGTTTAGTTTAAGTGATTTGAGTTTAGGATTAGGTTTAGGCATAGGTTGAGATTTTCGGGTTCGGGATTGGATTTCGGGTTAGGTTTTCATGTTCGGGTCTAGGTTTAGGTTAGGTGAATGGATTTAGGAATAGGTGTAGGTTTAGTTTAAGTGATTTGAGTTTAGGATTAGGTTTAGGCATAGGTTGAGATTTTCGGGTTCGGGATCGGGTTTCGAGTTAGGTTTTCGTGTTTGGGTCGAAGTTTAGGTTAGGTGAAAGGATTTAGGAATGGGTGTAGGTTTAGTTTAAGTGATTTGAGTTTAGGATTAGGTTTAGGCATAGGTTGAGATTTTCGGGTTCGGGATTGGATTTCGGGTTAGGTTTTCATGTTTGGGTCTAGGTTTAGGTTAGGTGAATGGATTTAGGAATAGGTGTAGGTTTAGTTTAGATGATTTGAGTTTAGGATTAGGTTTAGGCATAGGTTGAGATTTTCAGGTTAGGGATCAGGTTTAGGGTCGCATTTGTTAGTGCACTTTTCCGTGGCATACTAGTGCACCTTGTTTGTCAATCACTTACAGCAGTGAGTCTTGTGTCCGTTGAGCCCAATGAAGACGAAGACCGAAGACTTAAGACGTCCAGCCGCATCAAGGAAGAAGATTCAGGTAAATGAGATGCCTTGATGCCTTAACCTTGACCAAAACCCAACCCCTTTGTATCTTTGATGACCTTGACCATATTTAGAACCCTTTAGGCATCATAGATAGGCCCTAGGTGTCCCATTTGATCACCCCAACCTAGGACTAAATGAACAGGCTGAAGAAAATGGAGTTCAGCAAATGCATTGGGGGAACTAGACTGGTCCGACCGGTCATGACCGGTCGGCCAGCAGCCTTGCTGCTTTATGCAATGGCCAGCCGACCGGTCATGACCGGTCGGCCGTTTTCAAATCATGGTGGCCAGCAGGTATGGCCGACCGGTCATGACCGGTCGGCCTGGAGCTTTCTCTCATCCAGCAAGGTGCGCCGACCGGTCATGACCGGTCGGCCTGATGTTTTAGGCTGTCCAGTGAGGGGGTCCGACCGGTCATGACCGGTCGGCCCATATTCTTGGCCCATGCAGTTGATGTTCTCCAGCAGAGGGGTCCGACCGGTCATGACCGGTCGGGACAGGTCGGCATATTGCCGTTTTCTGACCGTTGGGGCTCTATTTCCCTATATATAGAGCTCCGGTTTTAGGCTTTGAGAGGGGGATTTGAGAGGGATTTGAGAGGGAGAAAAGCCACCATTGAAGAAGAACTTTTGAGGCTTAATCCTTGACCTATGCAAGGCATCTTCCTTGTGCTTTAACACAAGATTAGAGCATTCCAAGCTCATGAAGAAGATGACCTTCATCCCCTCTTGATCTCTAGAGTTAGGAAGCTTCTTGATTGGCAAATCCTTTGTCCTAAACTCGAAGATGAGATCGTTGTAGGTAAGAGACTCCAGGAAACCCATTCCCACTAAGTTGTAGAGTTCTCAAACCCATCCTCCTAGCACCTTGGGCATTTCAAGGCATCGCATGCAAGGTGTTTGATCGAATGTGGCTGAGGCATTGGCAACGCAACGGCGGCACGATCGAGGGAGCAAAGGGAAGCTGATTGAAGCATGGGAGAGCAAAGATCAAGCAACCCAATACGGCGCTAAACAAGGGGCTCATCCGACAAGTAAGTTGTCCCATTTGAGAGTCCATTTTAGAGTTTGTGTGTCAACTCGCCTTAGGGACGTTAGCCGTTCCTTGGCCCGTCAGCCGGGCCTAAACTAAGTCTACAAGGGGGAGCCTCCGACACGGGAGTAAACGTGCGATAAGGTTGAGAGTTAGCCTATGTCTAAAACTCCGGATACGGTTGAGAGGTGAACCGATAAAACCTCCGTGTAAAGGTTGAGAGGTGAACCTCATTTAAAACCTCCGATAGTGAATGCCGGTGTGCTCAAAGGGGTTGAGTACTTGAACCGGGAGTGGAGTAGACACGTAGTCGAACCACTATACATCCTTGTGTTTGTGATTGTTATTGAGCACATTGATATCTTTGCATTGTTAGTTTAATTGCTTAATTATGAATGATTGATATGAATGCATGCTAGGCACTTTTTAGGCATCCTTGCACAAGATGTACCTTCACTACTTGTGTAGACTTGAGCTCATTGATCCAATCTCATAAGTCTACACAAGGTGCATAGGTTAGTAGCTTAATTAGTTGAATCATTTTCTTACCTATGCATGCTTAGACTAGGGTTGGTTATTGCTTAACTCTTGCTAGTCTTGTGATTGGACCCACCAAGGCTTGGAAGCCAAGGTGTTCTTGCTTACCTAGCTTAAACTTGTTGAATTGCATAAGTAGGCGAAAAGAATTTTAAAAAGGTCCTATTCACCCCCCCCCCCCCCCCCCCCCCCCCCCCCCCCCTCTACGTCTATAGACATATCTCCGAGTATCTCTACAAGCGGTAAAATCGCAATTTCAGCATTTTCGTGTTTGGGTCTAAGTTTAGGTTAGGTGAATGGATTTAGGAATAGGTGTAAGTTTTGTTTAAGTGATTTGGGTTTAGGATTAGGTTTAGGCGTAGGTTTAGAGTTTCGGGTTCGGGATCGGGATCGATTTAGGGTTAGGTTTTCGAGTTTGGGTCTAGGTTTAGAGTTAGGTGAATTGAGTTTAGGTTTAGGTTTAGCCGTAGCTTATAGGTTTTAGTTTTAGGTTTATGGTTTCGGGTTTAGGGTGTAGGTCTTGGAGACTCAACCAGCTCACAGATAGCTCCGACGCACATCCGGTTCTAATCCACACAAAGCGGGCCTGTCCAAATGGCCAGGCCACCCATATTGTTTTCCATAGGAAATGGATAGCTTCATCATGGTCATAACAGCGGTTCCCACCTTCCAGGGACCCCCGCTCAACATCCGGATAGCTCCGACGCACATCCGTGTCTGCTCCATCAATTTCGAGCTAATACATAAACACGGGCCAGTCCAAATGGCCAGACTACCCATATTGCTGTCCGTAGGAAATGGACAGCTTCATCATGGTCATAACAGCGGTTCCCACCTTCTAGGGACCCCCGCTCAACACCCAGATAGCTCCGACGCACATCCGGGTCTGCTCCATTAATTTCGAGCTAATACATAAACACGGGCCTGTCCAAATGGCCAGGCCACCCCTATTGCTGTCCATAGGAAATGGATAGCTTCAGCATGGTCAAAACAGCGATTCCCACCTTCCAGCGACCCCCGCTCAATATCAATATCAATCAACTACTCTTAATCACAAGTATCATGTTCGTAATCTAATTTGCCACTAAATGATAATATAATAAAATCAGTCGCCCATCCAAGGATGGATAGATTGAAATGCTATCATTATTTCCATTTAAATGCTCAAGCCTAAATTTCGACAGCATCTCCCCCTATCTCTCCAGATATATTTATCTTACATTTCATTTCCACGTCAACTATCCACACATTGTGTGGATTAAATTGACAATGGAATTAAACATAAGAAACATATCCAGAGAATAGGAGAGTTACAGCACGAAACTAATGACAGAGCATGTAAATGACAAACAACGAGAACATTCCAATCTATCCAACCTTGGACTGTCCAACAGAACAATTTGGCAGATTTCTATACCTCCAAAACACACTTTATCTATGCTCGGCAATATAAAAGTCTCCAAATAGGCTAACTGATTCTATTATAATACCATTTGTGGACAAAAAATAACTATTAATAATAAGCCAAATACATCCACAACATACACAAGCACATGAAAATGACAGAATCATCAACACCATGAATCAAGTCTAATCAAATACCTAATGACTATTTTATAAACAAATAAGTATGTATGGGGCCCACCATGGGAATCGGATTGCGTCTGCATGCTCTTATCATGTAGAGTAAACTCAGTTGGGCCCACCTAGAATGTATGTGATTTATCTATTCTGTCCTTATGTTTTTCCACCTCATTTTAGTGGTTGAGCCCAAAATTTAAGCATATCCAAATCTCAAGTGGACCATGCCATGGGAAACAGTGGGAATAATGATTTCCACCATTCCCAGGCCCTATAGTGATCCTTATTTGTCATCCAACCTGTTCATAAGATCACATGGATATGGATGAAGGGAAAACACAAATATCAGCTTGATCCAAAACTTTTATGTCCTCCGAGAATTTTTCAATGATAGACATTCAGTTCACACTTGTGGTGTGGTCCACTTTAGATTTTGATATGCTTCATTTTTGGGCACCATACCTAAAATTTCCTGTTAAGATGGATGGACGGAGTGGATAAAATACTTAAATCACTATGGGCCCCACAGAGTTTACTCCACACAAATATATGCTTGATCCAATACATTGGACAGCGACGGTGGGCCCCACAAGCAGTGGACAGCGACGGTGGGCCCCACAAGTAGTGAACAGCGACGGTGGGCCCCATAAGCAGTGGACAGCGACGGTGGACTCCACAAGCAGTGGACAGCAATGGTGGGCCCCACAAATTTGGGATTTTAATTAGGAGATTTTAATTGGGGGATTTTAATTAGGGATTTACTAAATCAGTGGGCCCCACTAAATAGTGGACAGCTAAGGCGGACCCCACATGCAATGGACGGTGGACAGCGACGGTGGGACCCACACGCAACAGCAACGGTGGGACCCACATGCATTGGACAGCGATAGTGGGACCCACATGTATTGGATTTTGGCAGTGGGCCCCACAATCAACAACGAGGAGAGAGAGAGAGAGAGAGAGAGAGAGAGAGGAAATGGAGGAAGAAGGAAGGGAGAGAGGGTTACCGGAGGTGGCGGCGGCGTACGGAGGCCGACGGAGGCTCTTGGCTAGCAGTGGTGGGACGCCGGTGAGATGGTCGGCTGAGATGGTGGGACGCCGGTGACCGAACGCCGGACGACGGTGGTCAGCGATGAGAGAGACGGACGGTGAGGGCCAGACGATCGCGAGAGAGAGAGAGAGAGAGAGAGAGAGAGTGAGAGAGTGAAAGAGAGAGAGAAAGAAATGAGGGCCGATCGGGCTGTTAAAAAAATTAAAAGACTTTTACCGACGAAATTTTTCGTCGGTAAAAGTCAGTTTAAAAAATTTTACCGACGAAAACTTTCGTCGGTAAAAGTCCTCTTTTTTTACCTGCGCGGGAATCAAATATTATTACCGACAGGCAATAATCGTCGGCAAAAAGGACTTTACCGATGAAAGTTTTCGTTGGGAAAACTTAGACTTTTACCGACGAAAGTTTTCGTCGGGAAAACTTAGACTTTTATCGACGAAAATTTTCATCGGTAAAAGTACTCTTTCTTGCGCGGGAATCAAACATTATTACCGACAGGCACTAATCGTCGGTAAAAATGGCTTTTACCGATGAAAATTTTCGTCGGTAAAAGCCAAATTTCCTGCTTTATTTTTTAGCGACAAGTATCTTCGTCGGTAATAAACTTTTTACCGACGAAATCATAATTTCATCGGTAAAAGTGTATGGCGGGAAGCAAATCCGGCGGGGGCGGAAATCTGGGATGATTTTTACCGACGATTTCTGAATTTCGTCGGGAAAAATCATTTTTACCAACGAAAATAATTTCGTTGGTAATACTTTCGTCGGTAAAAAACTGTTTTCTTGTAGTGCTATTAGTACACACCCACACTGTTCATCACCCTATAATGTTAGCCACCCCCACATTGGGAATCAATACCTAAACCTCAGAGTTGAAACGAGGTTATCTTCACTTAGTCTACCACTGTCCCAAAGGTGTGGTTGTCGTTCATTTTGCTAGCCTATTTTAGAGCATAAGCCCGAAAATTGAGGAAGATGCAATGCTCAAGTGGATCACGCCACAGGAAATTGAAGATAATGATGGTCATAGTTGAAACCTTCCTAAGGCCCGGCATAATGTTTATTTGCCATCTAACCTATTCATGAAGTCACCCAACCTAGACCAAGAGAAAACACAAATATCAGCTAGATGGAAGTGGATGGCGTACTGAGTAAACTATATATGTGGGGGTCTACCATGATTTATGGATTTTATCCACTCCATCCATCTATTTTATCAGACAATTTTAGGTCCTGGTCCAAAAAATGAAGCAATTCAAAGTTCAATTGGACCACATCATAGGACCATTGTGGATTGAACGTCTACTGTTGAAAACTTCTTAGGGATTACAAAAGTTTTGGATCAAGCTGATATTTGTATTTCCCCTTCATCCATGTCTACATGATCTTGTGAAGAGATTGTATGACAAATAAATATCACTGTGGGCCCTAGCAAGTTTTCAATGGTTGAAATCATTAATTATTCTCACTTTTTCCATTGTAACTGTTGTCCACTTGAGCTTTGGACATGCTTCAATTTTGGCTCAACCCTCAAAATGATCTGGAAAAATGGATGGACGACATAGATAAACCACATACATTTACAGTAGGCCCTACAAAGTTTACTCGATATGATAAAAGCCTACTGAGTAACCCAGTAACTCAGTACATAATCCAATTTCCAGCTTGATCCAAAAATTATGTGCCCCTAAGAATTTTTCAACGCTAAGTATACAATCTCCATTGTTTCTTGTGGTGTTAGCGAAGCGTAGATGTTGGAAATCCGGTCAACAGAAGCACCGAAGAAGATCAAACAATCACCACACAGCCACACACGCAATCAACGCAAAGTACACGAATTTTACGTGGAAAACCCTTGCGAGAAAAAACCACGTCACAAAGCAACACCTCCACTATGATAAACAGATGATTGTAGAGCTAATCTACCCGAGTAGATCCCAAAGATGAACAAAAGCTCTCAAACCTCTCTCCCCAAAACCCTAATCTCATTTAGATCACCTAGGTATTGCTTAACACCATGTCTAACACAATTAGGAAACCTATTTATAAGAGAAAATCCGAAATTAGAAACTTGTAGCTCGAAACCTTGCAAAATATCAAATCCCACACTATGGCCGATCGGTGGTCGACCGGTCGTGAATGGTCCAGAGAGTTTTGCCAAAATATCCACGTTCACTGCCTCAACTCAGACCTGTCTAGCGACCGATCTGACGACCGGTCTTAAAACACCAAAAAAACGTCTAGAGAGTTTAAGCTTCAAACTGAGCCAAGTTGTCCACTAGCCGATCGGTCGGACGATCGGTCGGTGCACTCTGTATTTGCAAAATTTTGAGGCCTTCACAACAAACTTCACCAAGGCATAAAAAACATCAAACCACCTTCTCTACTCTTCAAATTTGCTCCTCATCAATCATAGTGTTGCCGCTTCTCATGCATTACTGCGTCTTTATTAAGCATTTGCCAATCCCAGTGAAATTACACAGAACTTGAACTTCTCTGTAGGAACCACCTTAGTCAGCATATCTGTCGGATTCACGCTAGTGTGAATCTTGTCCAGAGTCATATCTCCTTCCTCAAGCACCTGTCCAATAAAATAGTGACGCACATCAATGTGTTTAGTACGTGAGTGATAACAGAGTTTTTAGCCAAATTGATAGCACTAGAGCTGTCACAATTAACTAACACAGCTTTCTGCTGAAGCTCCAATTGATGTATCATTCCTTTCAACCAAACAACTTCCTTGAAAGCTTCTATCACTACCATATACTCAACTTTAGTAGTGAAAAGAGCCACCATAGACTGAAGCTTAGACATCCAACTAATCGCTCCACCTGCTAATACAAACGAGTACCCTGAAGTCGATCTCCTACTATCCACACTACCTGCGTAATTAGAATCGACATAACTAACGAACTTGTCCTTAGACTTTTCAAACATCAAGACGTAGTCTTGTGTACCCCGAATGTATCGAAGTAGCCATTTCACAGCTTCCCAATGTTGTTTGCCCGGGTTAGACATAAATCGGCTAACAACACTCATAGCCTGTGAAATATCCGGTCTTGTACAGACCATAACATACATTAAACTGCCCACAATACTTGAATAGGACACATGAGACATAACTCACTTTTCTTCATCTATCTTGAGACATTGTTAATAAGAAAGCTTGAAGTGAGCCACACGGGGAATGCTAACCGGTTTGGACTTGTCCATCTCGTACTTTCTCAATACATTCTCAAGGTATTCTTCCTAAGATAACCACAACCTGCTCCTCTTCCTGTCTCTATGAATATTTATACCAAGAACCCTCTTTGCAGCCCCCAGATCCTTCATCTCGAATGTCCCTAAAAGTTGAGTCTTCAATACATCGATGTCAAACATGCTATGACTGGCAATAAGCATGTCATCAACATACAACACCAGTATGAGAAACCTCTCATCATTCAGTGTCTTGAACTAGACACAATGATCGTACTCGCTCCTAGTAAAACCTCGATTCATTATGAAGGAATCAAATTTCTTGTACCACACTGCCTAGGCGACTGTTTGAGACCGTACAACGATCTCCTTAACCTACAAACCTTGTTCTCGGCCCCTTGCACTGTATAACCTTCTGCTTGCATCATGTAAATCTGCTCTTCCAATTTCCCATGTAGGAAAGCAGTCTTCACATCCATTTGTTCCAATTCGAGGTCGTATTGGGCAACCAGCGCCAACACGAACTTGATAGATACTTGCTTCACAACCGGCGCAAAAATCTTACTGAAGTTCACACCTTCACGTTGAGCATACCGTTTTACTACCAACCTTGCCTTGTATCTATCATATTTTTTTTAAAAAATCCGCTTACACTCTATCGCTTTTCGGCCCACTGGAAGCGCCATAAGCTCCCAAGTCTCATTCTTATACAGGGAGTCCATCTCGTCTTGTAACGCCGTCTTCCATTTTTCAGCATCTACATCCTGTAGTGCCTCCTCAAAGTTAAACGGATCCCCCTCATCTGTAATGAGTGCAAATACAACGTTCGAGTCATTCATGTACCTTGCCGGTAACCTACGATCCCTGGGTGGATTTCTTCACATAGGTGGCTGCTCAACCTAATCCTATACCTCTGTCCACGCCTCAGTATCGGCCGGTGGCTTATCTCTGTCATCTTGTGCATCGTCAAATTCTAATTTTTCTGGTTCCTTTATAGCATCCTTTCGGAATAAAGAACCCTTATCAAATTTGACATAATGACTCAGGATGATCTTCCGTGTGACAAGATCATCTATATGATAACTCTTTACACCATCACCATAGCCCACAAAGATCACTTTTCTGGCCCTATGGTCTTGCTTATCTCTCTCAACTGACGGTACATGAGAGTAAGCCTCACAACCAAAAACTCACAGACTTGAGTAGTCTAGCATACGACCACTCCACACTTTCTCGGGGATTTTACATTCAATTGCCATAAAAGGTGATCGATTTATCAAGTAACAGGCCTTGTTAATGGCCTCAATCCATAACTCTTTGCCCAACCCAGCATTATTAATCATGGATTGAGCTTTTTCCAAGAGATTCTGATTCATCTGTTCTGCCACACCATTCTGCTCTGGTGTGTGGTGCACTGTATTGTGTCTCACGATCCCCTCCTCTTTACAATATGTGTTAAATTTTCTGGAAGTGAACTTACCTCTATTGTCGGTTCTCAAAATTTTCAATTTCTGCCCTAACTGATTCTTCACTATCGCCTACCAATAGTACTTGAAGGTCATAAAGACATCGGATTTATTTTTCAAAAAATAAACCCAAAACTTTCTGCTATAATCATCGATAAATGACACAAACCACGATGACCCCCTAACAGAAACAACGGGCGATGACCCCCATACAACAGAATGGACATAATCAAGCACCCTTTTGCATACATGTTTCCCTCCTTTAAATGACAATCTAGAATGTTTCCTATACATGCAATGTTCACATATACTAAAGTCTACAAGTTTGAAGGAAGGAATCAAAGATCATTCAGAGAGTACCTTCATGCCCCGCTCGCTTATGTGGCCTAAACGTGCATGCCACATGTGTAGCGTGGAATCTGTTACAACCGTTGTAGCTCCACCTACTGAAGTGCTCCCAATCAGCCTGTAAATGTTACCGTGCCTCTGTCCCTTCATAATTACAAGGGCCCCCTTTGAAACTTTACAGAACCGGTTAAAACCGGTGAACTTGCGCCCCAATGCTTCGAGTGCACCAAGGGAGATCAAATTCTTCCTCAACATAGGAATGTGCCTCACCTCCGTTAAGGTCTGTTCGATCCCATCGAACATCTTGATGCGCACAGTACCAATTCCTACAACCTTGCAAGCGTAGTCATCACCTAGAAATACCAAGCCTCCCTCATACTCCCTGTAAGAAGTAAAGACGCTCCTATCCGGGCACATATGATATGAAGCCCCAAAGTCCATGATCCACTCATCACAGAGAGATCCAACCTTTGACACCGTCAAGACATCGCACACATCACTACCACCTTCTTCAGCTTTAGCGGTATTGCCTTCCCTACAGGAGTCACCTGACTTCTCCTTCTTATATTTAGGACTCTTGCAGTCCTTCTTCATGTACCTAACTTGGCCACATCCCCAACACTTCAACTTTCTTTTGCCCTTGCCCTTCAATTTGGATCAAGAACGCGACGATCCTTCACCTCGCTCAGAATTCTTTCCTCTCATAATTAATGCATCGAAGGAGGAATTAACATCACCGTTTTTCTGTCTCACGACCTTCAATTGAAGGGCTGAGATAATAGCCTCGACACTAATAGTATCCCTACCTGCACACAAAGAGCCCCTGAGAGACCTATATGAACTAGGAATCGAGTTCAGCAAAATCAAGGCTTAATACTTGTCCTTCATCTGCTCACCAAAATCAAGCAACTTGCAAATTAACTTATTGAACGTGCTAATGTGGTCCTCCACATCTGTCCCCTCCACCATCTTCAAAGTGAAAAATTGCATCATTAGAAACATGCTATTTTCTAGAGACTTATTCTTATAAATGTTCTCTAGCTTGGTCCATGTCTCTATGACGGTCTTTCCCTTCATGACGTTATAGAGGACGTCATCAATAAGGCACAATTGGATTGAGGCCATAGCTTTCTCATCCATCTTCATCCACTCATCATCTTTCATCTCGGTAAATCGCTTTCCAAGGGCGTTCACGACCCCTTGCTGAGTCAGGATGGCACGCATCTTCACCTACCACAACTCAAAGTTGTTTTTGCCTGAGAACTTCTCAACGTCGAACTTCGTACTTGAAGCCATGAGATCGTTTCAGAAAACTCCTTCAACCTTCCAACGATATCTCTGATACCACTTGTTGAAAATTCGGTCAGCGGAAGCACCGAAGAAGATCAAACAATCACCACACAGCCATACACGCAATCAACACAAAAGCACACGAATTTTAGGTGGAAAACCCTTGCAGGAAAAAACCACGGAACAAAGTGACACCTCCACTATGATAAACAGATGATTACAGACCTAATCTACCCGAGTAGATCCCAAAGATGAACAAAAGCTCTCAAACCTCTCTCCCCAAAACCCTAATCTCGTTTAGATCACCTAGGTATTGCTTAACACCATGTCTAACACAATTAGGAAACATATTTATAAGAGAAAACCCGAAATTAGAAACTTGTAGTGCGAAACTGCGAAAAATATCAAATCCCGAACTATGGCCGACCGGTGGCCGACCGGTCGGGTGACCAGTCGTGAATGGTCCAGAGAGTTTTGCCAAATATTCATGATCGCTGCCTCAACTCAGACCTGTCTGGCGACTGGTTTGAGCCTCCAATGACCAGTCTGACGACCGATCTCAAAACACCAAAAAAGATCCAGAGAGTTTAAGCTTCAAACTAAGCCAAGCTATCCATTGGCCGACCGGTCGATGGACTATGTATTTGCACAGTTTTGAGGCCTTCATAACAGTAGACAGAGTGAAATCGATCACCATCTCTCTCACAGGGATAACTACTCTGAATCCACGGAGCTATTGGGAATACTCAATTAGTCTTCTTTGAATCCACGAAGGAACACTCGAAACCACGAGCAAAATAAAGAAAACTATAAAGATTTTATTAAAAGCTGAATTAATTGTCTCTCACACGAATTAAAAGAGTATTTATAACTTAGGTTAAACAATAGAAACCCTAAAATGTGTGAATCAAGAGTCCTAAATGAATTTAGAAATAAAGAGATTTAAAAACGAAAAGTTCGCAAAAAATCGCACGTCGGCGACATCGGTCGCAGGGGGTCAACGACCGGTCACAATTGAGCGTCGACTGGTCGCGGGCCCTTGGGACTTATATTGTAATGACCTAAAAATTCAGGCCATTTAAAAACTCTTTTATAATAGAAAACAGGGTTAAATAATTTAATTTATAACTAATAAACAAAAAATAAAATTAGCAGGATAATTTAAGGTCCTCTTGGGAGTTTGTAGAAATCGAAAGAAAAAAAAAGAAGAGAAAGAGAGAAAGAGAGAGAGTGTGGAGTTGGCTATGGGACCAGATCAGGTACGACTGACCATCTATTTCTTCCTTTCTGTTTATTATGCCCAGATTCAGCCAATGAACGGACTGGATCGGCCATCCGTTCATTGTATGGGGGCCACATCAATTGGATTAATGCTAGCTTTTAAATTTTTATTTTATTATCTTTTTATTATTAAAATAATTGGGAGATGAATATGTGTGTTTTAAACATTTATTGGGCCCACAATGAGGTGGCCGACCCAATGGTCGGACCAGATCTCAAGTGGACACCACATTTGATTCAAAACAAATAAATAAGTAAATAAATAAAAAGAAAAAGAAAAAAAAAGAGGAAGTGGCTGCTGGACAGCCAGCGTCCAGAGAACGCTGCTGCCCAGAAGCGTCAATGACGCTAAGGCGCGAATTAGGTGTTACCCTGGGAACAGCTTAGTGGGTGTTACCCCTACCCCTACCGCATGGCCCACAAGGATGATATTTTGTATATCCACGCCGTCCATCCTTTTCTGCAGCCCATTTTAAAATTACGTTCCAAAATTTATGCAAATCTAAATCTCAAGTGGACCATACCATTAGAAACAGTGTGATTGAGTGCCCCGCCATTAAAAATTCCAAAAACCCATCGTAAGGTTTTGGTAATGTTTATTTGCAATCCAAGCTCTTAATAATGTCAATAAAGTCTTGATGACGTGAAAATATAAAGATCATATTGATCCAAAACTTTTGTGGCCAACAAAACGTTTTTAATGGTTATTCATCACTGTTTCTAGTGTTATGGTCCACCTGTGATTTGGATCTTCTTAGGATTTTAGATCACATTCTAAAATGATATGAAAAACAGATAGACGTTGATATATAAAAAAAATACATTCAGATGGGCCCCACACGGTTAGGGTAACACCCACTAAGTTGTTCCTATGGTAACACCTAATTCGCGCCCATGACGACTGAGCATCTTTGGGGGCTGACGTGGGGGCCCACTCATGGGACCCACCTTGATGTATTTAGTATATCCGCTCTGTCCATCTGATTCAACATATCAATTTAGGGGGTGCGCCCAAAGGGGGACCTGATCCGAGGTCTAAGTGGGCCACACCAACTTAAAATAAATGTATAAAAAAATAAAAATAAAATTTAAATGGGCTATTGGATTGGGCGTGGATAGTGGTCCACTTGTGGGCCCCACTGTGATGTATTTGTCAGATCCATGCTGACCATCTATTTCTTCATTACATTTTAGAGTTTGGCTCCAAATATCAGCCAAATCCGAATCTCTAGTGGCCCACACCACTTGAAATAGTAGTGATAATTACACCCACGGTTGAACTAGTCTGATTTTAGACTTCTGTCCACTCTTGGGACCCACATAAAGGTGTTTTGAAATTTTAAGCCATCCATCATTTTCATTAGTAAGTTTTCTATCTTGAGACCAAAATTCAGCCACATCGGATGCTCTAGTGGGCCACACGGATCAAAATAGTGGGGACAGTACTTGTCCATTGGTTTGGAATTTGTGGTCCCCATTGATGCTCCATTAGGAAATCCACTCCACCCAATCGCTTGAAAAATGGGTTGTTGATCTTGTGACAAAAAATCAGCCTAATCAGATTCCCAAGTGGGCAATACCAAGAGAAATGGTGGAATGAATATTTGGGGCTTTTTCGATTGGACCATCTTATGGATCCCACTGCTACTTAATTGCAAAATCTAGTTAATCTACTATCATTATCACTGAACTAGTGACCATATAATTAAGAATTAGGATGACCCACTAGCCAAGTGAGTTGTACCATCAAAAAAATAGTAAAAAGGGCCACTCCTTTTGGAAAAGCAGGCCACAAAACCATATTTAGGACCATCCACCCCACAAATCGGATCCATCAGATCATTATGGAGCTAGATAAGAAAGATCAGGCCCATCCAAACTCTCAGAGGAGTTGTACAGAAAGAATTAGTCCGTATATAGGCCAAAATGGGTCGATGAACACATTTCTGGGCCTATCTGGATGATCCAGATTGCATACCTCATTCGTCTGATTTTGTGACTTTGTTAGGTTAGACCAATGAGACCAAAGTTCCACCATAAGTACTATACATTGGGTCTTAGGACCACTAGTACAAAATAATCAAATTTGGACCGTCCATTAGCGGACCAAACCTAAGTAAAGTAAAACCAATTTAAAAATAAATCTATGTAAGTCTATACCGATGGTGAATAAATGTAAATTACACGCGATTGTAGATCCAGGAAAGATTCTAACTCAGGCTGTGACAAAATCAATGGAGCAATCACCACCACCAACAAGTGAGTACATCCCAACGCATTTCCTATTTGTTTTAATGAAGTAGGTTATGGGATGGATATAATATGTGATGTTGATTGATACATCTTCACTTATATGTTATTTAAGTAATTGTCAGTTACCATAAATGCCATGAAATTGTTGCCTCTCAAGAAGAGATGAACCGATGAGACATTACCTCTCAAAAGGAGAGATGGAACGTATGGATGTGATTTATTGCACGCATTCATGCATTGTTGTGCTTGAAGTCCGACTTTGGAAGAGCGGTAAGTACTTAAGTACCCAGTTACCCAGGGACCATCCTGGAAGCCCACTAGAATGTGGAAGTCTGCCCTACAAGGAAGGGGGAGCCGATTGATGGGATTCAATCGAAGCAAGTGAAAAACTGAGTATATGCCCACTTGATGCATCATATCATGTTCATTTCATTCTTGCATTAATCATGTATTATTTGTATTTGATTGCATGTGTGTATCTTGTTTAGTTGAATTGTATATGAACCGTATTGGGTTACTCACTAGGCTTTCCAACTGACGTTGTGGATTAAACATATACAGATAATGTGGACATTGACCATTTAGAGAATGTCTCATATAATGAAGTGGAACCACTAGAGGAACCGCAAGATTATTGGCCTAACTTGACCAAAGAAGAAGTGATGGCCCTAAACCAAGACATTTAGACTATTTCCTGTTTTTTTAGTTATTTCGATAATTAGTACACATTTAATAAAGTCACAAATGGGTGGACTTAGTATAATACTTTCTGAATAAAAAGTAAATTAGAATTTTATTATTTCATGCCTCTTAAGTGGTTTTATATTAACGCACTTAGTGCACCAGTCATACTCCGTAAACTGGGCCAGATGGTGCAAACTCTGTGTCTGGATTTCGAGGCGTGACATATATATCGTACAATATTCTTCCAAAATAATCTAGAATTAGAATTGAACTAAGAACTAAAACAAAAACTAAATATGAAATTTGGAATTAAGTGAAGTATTGGTGAAAACAGTAATCTGGAAATCTGAAAAGAAAAATAGTAAAGTAGCAACGCTAGAGTCCCAAGGATCCACTTATAGTCATTCCCAATGCTCAATTCATGTAAATTCGGTTAATAACTCAACTGCAATCGGAATTATATCCTATACAATCGGATAATAAAGCAATTAGATCATAATTCAATAACCAAAGAATATTAAAAGTTTGATTGAATTAGTTCTCACATTAAGGACCAAGTTTTAGAGTGAAGGGAATTCAAATCAATGAATTATACAGATCAAGTACTTGCAAACCATGTAAGTTAAACTAATCTCAGCCTTCCTAAGCATCCAATGAGTCCAGTCGCATCACTAGATCAAAGTAAAATTAAAAGTTAGAACTTTATTCAAACTTGAATCAATCAAATGCAACATTAAAACTATTATCCGAATCGAAAGTAAATTAAAACATAAAAAATAAACTACAAGCTTCCCCTCTTAGCTAGGGCTAAGAGGATTAGTTCATCCTAAACATGATTGAACTAGAAATCCTCAAAAACATGAAAAGTAAAAGAAAAACTAGAATAAGAGAAGAAAACTCAAAGTAGAAACCCTCCACAAGATGTTCTCTCTGTTCCAGCATGTCTTAGAAAACTTGGGATGTCCCCCTTTTATAGAAAAATCGCCCACCGACTTCAAATTGTGTAACTTTTGTGCAGACCGTCTCGATTGTCGGACCTTTCGAGTGAAATATCGGACCATCCGACTATAATCTGAACTATCCAACAAGCAATCCAAAAAATCAACTACCTTGTCGGACCATCAGACTGTGCATTCTCCTGTGTCTAATTTTTTGTCCTGAAAGTTGTTTGTTCTGTGGGATGGTCCAACTATCTAGTTGGACCGTCCAAACAATGCTTTCTTTTTGCATATCTTGCACTCTAAGCTTTGGTTTTTAATATCTTCTTTCTTCCTTTTATTAACTTGGCTTTACTTAAGTCTAATGGTGTGCTCTTGACATCTATTCTCTTTACTCTCTCTTGATTTCCTATAAACATGCAAAAATACTTAACTTAGCTAATTAACCATAATGTTTCATGTAAACAAAGCATGGAATTGAGGATAAATATACACAATTATAGGCTTAACAGCAACCGAGAGTGGAGTAGGGAAACCGAACCACTATACGTGCTTGTATTTGTGATTGTATTTGAGCTCATTGTTAGTTTAATTATAATTATATGAATGCTTGAATGGAATGTATGTCAGGCACTAGATAGGCAAATTTATATACAATATATATTTTCACTAATAAATTAGTTGCTTAATTGTTTTATCTTTTGAAGTCTATGTGATTGGATACACTTCGCTTGGAAGCTTAAATGTTAATTTTTTAATTAAAAGATAATTGGATAATTTGATTTTAATTACACATACATTTTAAGTGGTCCCCCCCCCCCCCCCCCCCCCCCCCCCCCCCCCCCCCAAAGCTCTAAGACTTAGTCATAGTTTTAATAGCTCCACCAAGCTTCGGTGCATAGCGTAGGGTGTTGTATGAGACGATCCGACACAATTTCAATTGGTATAGAGCGGGTTACTCTAATAGAGAAAGTATGAGTTTCTCTTGAAAAGACTTAACCGTCTAGAGTAAATCCTAAAGGAGCTTTAGAACAATGTCTACCCCTAAGGGGAGTATCACCACTCGGCCACCATATTTTGACTGGTCAAATTATGCGTACTAGAAGGCCGAGATGTGAATATTTTTAATGTCCCTTGATCTAATGGTATGAGACTTAGTTGAATAATGATGGATTGCTTCGATGAAAATAGTGGATCGACATGGAGTTAGCGTCACTCGACCAAAGATAAGGTCTAGTTAGAGTGAACGAGAAAGGTCTCTTTGTGGCTACAATGTTAAGGGTCTCAACTCCATTTTTTGTGCGGTTTCACCTAATGAATTTAAACGTATTTATAATTGTGAAACTAGCAAAGAAGCATAAGAGATCCTAAAGACAACTCATGAAGGAATGAGCACCGTCAAGCGTTCCAACTTGTAACTCTTCACCACACATTTTAAAAATATTAAAATTGAGGAAGATGAAACATTTATGAAGTTTTATAGTAAATTGAATGATATTTGTAACTCCATGTGGGGCTTAGGAGAGAAGGTTTCAGATTTGAGGATATGTAGGAAAATACTTAAGTCCCTCCTAGAGAAATTTAGCTCCAAAATCGTCACCTTAGAAAAGTGTAGAAATATAGACACAATGAAAGTAGAAGAACTCTTAAGTTCCCTACAAACTCATAAACTACACTTTAAGACCCCCTCTAGAAAGAAAAACGTTGTCTTAAAGGCTTCACACAAGCACTCACATAAGAAAAAGAAGAGTGAATCTGAAGATAGTGATGAAGAGAAAGATGAGGAAGAAAAGTTTAATAGATAATTTAAGAAATTTCTCAAGATGAATAGAGAAAAAAGTTGTGACAAAAAAGACAAGAATGGAGAGAAATATAAAGAAAATTCATCAAAATCCAAGAATGTCTAATGTTAAAACTATGGGGAATTGTTCACTAGGCCCAAGTGTAAGGTTGCGATGTAGTAATAATTGATCGTGAGACTAGATCGTCCTCATGGGTTATGTAACTAAACTAACTGTAACTCTTCTAAAAACTTGGACTAGCAAATTTAGAAATTCAGAGTTTTAATGCTAAATAAAAACAGTGAATTAAACAAGAGGAATCTAAGAATTAAAAACAACTAGAGCGCCAAGGATCCACTTGTAGTAGATTAATGGCAATCCATTTATCAAGCACATAAACATGATTGGAATCGAAGTCTGTTCGCTCGCCTCAAGTGCAAGGCTGCGATGTAGTAATAAAACTCGGTAAGACCGAGGTCGATCCACAAGGAATTAGAAAACAAGTTCCAAACTATTCCAACAACTCAGTTTACAATAGATAAGAGGTTCAATTGTAACAATTATGCTAAAACAGTAACTAAATGAAAAATAGTAATTTAAAGGCACTAAGGCATTCAAGGATCCACTTGTAGCAATCTCATGTCAATCCAATCAATCCAAGTATAGAGCACAACTAGATTTGAAGTCCTATCTCTCATCTAGTTGGAAAATAAAGCTTTGGAGCACATTCAATCCCACTCAAGTTAAACTTCCAAGTTCTAGTCCCATTCAACATATGTAGAATTCAAAATCATAGCCTTCAGAGTAACAGCCATGCTTATAGACTATGGCCTGCTCAAGGATTACTATAATTTGAATCTAAACAAGCACAACATGATAATCTCAGAGAATTGCAAGGAATCCATGTTCGGAGCACATGAACTCTCATAAAACATATAAAACTACCAACTTTAAGAACTAGAACATTCAAAATCCAAGCTTAAAATAGAATGACTTGAATTAAACTGAATCAAACATGAAATTAGCTACAAGCTTCACCTCTCAGCCTTAGCTGAGAGATTCTACCCGAGCATTGTCATACTACAACTAGAACTCGTAAAAGAAAACTAAAAAACATAGAAAAATCGGAGTTTTGAGGGTTGCAGACGCTCCACAACGGCTTCCTTCCTTTCCCATGACGTCCCTTAGCTTCTATGATGCCTTAGGAAGAGCCCCTATGTGTCCTTTTATAGTGGGAAAGCTCTGCTGCGTCGGAAACATCTCGAATTTGTGTAGGGATACGCAGTGCGCAGAGAAGTTCGGAGTCCGGATTTGGAAAGGTCACTGTCTTACGCAGGGCTGACCGGTGGTGACCTGTCGGACTGGGCGGGCCGACCGACCGGTCTTGACCAGTTGGACAGGTTTGGTGTTAGTCCAGCAAGCTCAGGGAGTGCTCCGACCTGTTGGTCGACCGGTCTTGACCCGGATCCTTACAATAATAATAATGGGATCAACTTTAAAGTTCTGGAATAATTTAATTAGTAGTTTAATTGATTAGTTAAGTAATTAAATAACTTTAATATTGTTAAATTTATATAAAATAATCCGTAAGGAATTATTGTACGGCCCCTTTATTAAAGTTGCTCGACATGAACTCTAGAATAGCGTAGAAGTGTTAAATTTCACAAAAATCATAAATTTACAATAATTACGAAAATGCCGTTAGTTAAACTTAAGTTATATGGCCATTTTCAAGTATCATGATTTCTGGCGATCATTTTTGTACAAAACTCTATATACTAGTTCTAGGACACGATCTAACCATACACGTCAATTTTGAACCCTCTGATCATCCTACAAGTACCCTAATCAGAAATCGGGCCATAAGTGGGCCATCTAACTTCGGAACTGTCTCATTTTTTGTGTCATAGCCTAAAATCATGTGGACTACCTGATGAATGATGCAGATTTTGCATATACATCGTGGTGGGACCCACGTGCACAGCATGCACATCACGCGTCCGGTCAACACGCGTTGACCGCGTATTGAAAGAAGACGCGGCTTCTTCTTCTTTCGCCCGCTGCGACAGCGGCGTCTGCTGTCCGTTTACACCATCCATGCCGTCCGTCTGTGGGCCCCGTATTTAAAATCCAAGCCGTCCAATCGATCCCTCTTCCCCATGCATGGAGTCTCCTTGAAAATCTTCCACATCGGTCGTCTATCTGATCTTCTTCAAATCACCGTCCAAATCAAAAGAGGCCAAGATCCTGGTTATTGCTGTGTATGGTAGCCTAGGAACTGCTCCATTAGGGTCGTGTGGACCCCACCTAAGTCTTCAACGTTTCATTTAAGGTTTGTTTCGCAAGAAACGAAAAGTGGAGTCCTTCTCCAACTCAAACTCCACCACCTTCGGTCCGGTTGTAATACCGCGAACACAGGCCACCCAAGTCCATCTTGGACCGTCCAAACACGTCTAGGGTAGTGTATAAAACCCCCTCTAGGTGTCTTTTTCAAGAAAAGAAACGTAGAGAGAGAGAGAGAGAGAAGGTCGAGTAGAGAGAGAGAGAGAGAGAGTGAGAGAGAGAGATCGTGTGGAGGGGTGGGTTCCATCCGTCTGTTAGGGCTGCTGCTGTCTGATCACTTCCAGGAAGAATAAGAAAGAAAAGAAGAAAGAGGAAGAAAGAAAGAAGAAGAAAGAGAAAGAAAGAAGAAGACCGAGTCGAATCGCTGAGTCAACTCAGATTCGAGTTAGGTCCTATTTAAAGCCTAGAGATTAGTAAATCTGTGAGTAATTCATCTCAAAAACTTCTAGTTGATTTCTCTTTTCATATATGTGCTATTCTTTACGTTCAAGTTCCAACTCTCTTTAATATTTCATATAATGGATCTTTAGTAAAAAATCAATTCCTCAATCTCTTTCTAAAGTAAGTTTAGAATAGCATCTTTGATCTTAGTTAAAGGATCCATATTTCGTTTCCATTCTCCCAATGCTTCTTTCCATATTTCCTTTCTAGTTGGCTCTTTCCTTCAATTTCTCTTTCTTGTTGTGCAAATCAAGATTTTAGGAATACGTTTGACTTAAACTACACACTTTCGATATCAACGATGTACAACCCTGGGTATTTGTGATATTATCAAAATTCTACGTAGTATTATCCTTACACTTTCTGATAGACAATAACTTAGGGTTTAAATAAGGAGACACCCTAATTAATTTAATGCATGCATGGTGTGAATTGATTGAATGGTAGTATGCATTGTATGCTTGCAGAATGCTTCCATAACTCATGACATACACATTCATTATACACCGCGACAAAACAGGAACATGGTTTATTTGACTCCTGGCGTGCATGGTTGATTTGTCGCATCGCTGTACCGGTTAGGTGAGGATGGTTGATTTGCGATAGGTTCCTATTGTTCAGTGGCAGCGAGTTCTGGTCATTTCACTTATTGAGCATGGTTGATTTTCTCAGTTGGATCAGTGGTGCATGGTTGATTTGCCCACTGGCGTGCATGGTTGATTTGCCGCCTCACTGTACCGGTTAGGTGAGCATGGTTGATTTGCGACAGGTTCCTAATGTTCAGTGGCAGCGAGTTCCTAGACTTTATTGCTCTCACACGTATCATAACATACATGACATCATGATAATCATGTTCCACTTACAATAAACCATAAAGTGTATTATTTATGATCTTACTTTCGTATATTTTCTTACAATTCTATCTATTAACGTTTTACCTCTTATTAACTGGAATATTACCTATGATGGAAATGACCTCACTGGGCTTTAGCTCACCAAAATCACCACAGTTCCTGCAGGATTTCAAGAGGAAGGAGGAGCGGCTGAAGCAGAATATCTGGACGACTATTTTTATTAGAAGATTTATCTTAGATTAGGTGGTTTAATTTACTTCTTTTTTTAAGATGATTGAAACAGACTTTAGTAGATTTCAATGGTTTGCAGAGTAGATGTTGTTTGATTTAAATTACAATTTGAGATTTTAGTTATGATTGATAAAGTACATTAGTTTGGTAGTATTGTGGTATGTGGAATGGAATTTCTCTAAAGGTTATGATTGAATTAAAATTCGCACTCTGGAACTCGGGCCTTGGGTAGTTGTACTCGAGTCTCGGATTTCAGGGCGTGACAGGTCGTGACCTGTCGGACTGGGCTGGCTGACCGGTCTTGACTGGTCGGACAGGTTTGGTGTTAGTCCAGCAAGCTCAGGGAGTGCTCCGACCTGTTGGCCAACCGGTCTTGACCGGTTGGACCTTCTTGTGGTCAGTCCAGTAAGCATCCAGAGGGGGTGGCTGATCGGTCTTAACCGGTCTGGCTCCTTTGGCCGACTGGTCAAGACCAGTCGGGCCTTCTTCATTTCACTTTTTCTTCCTTTCTTTCCTCCTCTTTCTTCTTTTCTCTCCTCTCCTTACTTTCTTCTTTCTTTGATCCTCCTTCAACCTTCATCCACTGGCTCTAAATAGCCCCTTTTTATCTCCAATTGGTTAAGTGCACTCTCATTCCTACAGTCACAAAACATGCATTAGATGGGCCTTTTAAACATGAACACCATGCATATAATGTGATGTAATGGGCTATGCAATCCAAGCTTTGAATGGATCTTCAATGGGCCATGCATTAGATGCCATTAAAGAGGGGTTGAGTTCATGATTCAATCCAAGCTTTGAATGCTTCTTCAATGTTGGTCAGATCAACATGGATTGAAGTATGAACTCAACAAATCTTAAGGTATGAGAGAAGGGGATCTAAAGGAGAAGGCACAAACAAACCCTAGATGATTTTCAAGGTAATATCCACAAGATCCAACTGAGTTCCATATATAGAGATGACATTCAACGGTCAGAAAATGGTCACCTCGATAGGATCCGATCGGACATAAGTTTTAACTTGTTTTGAATTTTGCTGAAAAACATGTTCTCCGATTGATCGGATTCAGTTCCGATTGATCGGAAGACCCTGTCCGATTGATCGGAATTCCTTCCAGAGAGTTTATGTATTTTTTCTGGATTTTCCTCCGATGGATCGGATGTATGTCCAATGGATCGGAGCACCCTGTCCGATTGATCGGACAGTCCTCCGAGTGATCGGAAAAGTGTCCAGAGCGATTTTCAATGTTTGCTGGACAATTCTCCGATTGATCGGACATATCTTCCGATTGATTGGAGCACCCTGTCCGATTGATTGGACAGTCCTCCGAGTGATCGAAAAAGTGTCCAGAGAAGTTTTCAATGTTGCTGGACAATTCTCCGATTGATCGGACACATCGTCCGATTGATCGGACACCTATCGGACTCATCTCCGATGGATCGGACACCTATCGGAGACAGCAGACATACTGATTTTCAACTTTTAAGCAACATCTGCTATAATGGACCCTTCCATAGCTGATCATTATGGAAGGTGGACTATAGATGGTGCTGAGGATGTAACTAGGAAGGATTGGACCATCTATAGAAGGGTTTTGGGATCAAAGGTTTGGATGGAGAGGCTTGAAACTGACTAGATGAGCGATCTTCTTTGAGTAGCTTCTGTCTTCAGCCGCAAGGAGACTCGACGACACACTAACCATGGTAATTGACAAATCTTTGCATTAACAATCTTCCCCTTTTGTCAATTACCAGACAAAACCAAACCTATAAAAGTCTTGGTCTATACCACAGACTTTTCCTAGACACCAAAACCAAAATACATACATACATTGAACATGTCAAAGAAAATAAAAGCTTTACACATAAACATGACTCATTACATACAAAATGTACAGACTCAATGTACAGACTAGGCTTCACTTGAACTCCCCCTTAGTCCCTGCACACAAAAGATCAACAAAAAATAACCTGGACCTTTTGGTGGGATTACTTCTCCCCCTTTTTGTCAGTGATTGACAAAGGTTAGTGAAATGAGAATGCAGCGCATATGTCATAGACTAAAGGAGGAAATAGACATTAACGATCCGAGAGAGGAAGCCAAAATACACATGGTCATGCAAGGATATACAAGTATATGACGGTAAGCACAGTGGGCATATAGCCCAAGCAGCCAACCTCCCCTTCTGAAATGTATATCATGACCAAACATTCCATATATACAACCCAAAATGGGGCAAGAAGCCCAATAAGGATAAAGCAATTACGCACAAGTATATATATATATATATATATATATATATATATATATATATATATATATATATATATATATATGCAAATGAGTCAGATAAATGAGAAAGGATACACAAGATAAGTCATAGCAAAATATCCAAATCCAACACAAGATCATCAAAATATCCAAAAAGAATGATTATCAAACTATCCAAAACAAAATGTGTCAAAGGAAAGATGTATCAAATGATACAACTAATAAAGTCGCCCCAAAAAGATATCCACGACTACACATATACTACGGACCCTATCTAAAAATATAGGCAGCTATGGAGCAGGGCCAGAGACGTCATCACGTCGACATGAGAGAGCTGATGTGAGGCACTGAACAGCATCATGTATGGTCTGCATCAGGCTCTCAAGACGCGTCAACCGCTCACCGTGCTGAGCTCGAGCACCCTCCACACGATCTAGTTGAGCAATGATCTGCTCTGAGTTGGGAGGAGGAGGTGCGGAAGAGGCGTCGGACTGAAGTCGCCGCTTGACCGATCGACGAGCTGGGGCCGACGTCGGGGCTGGAGCTGAAGACCCGCTACGGGTGCCATAAGACACCTGTGTGGGAGTATGAGAGAAGTCCCGGTCTTCCACGTTATCCTCTTTTGGTAGAACCATCTTTTTTATATTGAGGTCCTTGAAGGTACGGCGAGGAATAGGATGGACCACAATATTTGTGAACCCGCAATCTTGCCCCAATCAGGTAATGATCCAGCCAAAGGGGATGGTGTTGCGAGTGTTCGGCAGAGCGTCCAGAATATGATGCAAAATGATGGATGGAAGACACAGACGCGTTCCGTGACCAACGTGATAGAGCAGATTGATCATATTTGCTGTGAGATCGGATTTGTTGGTACTGCGTGGGTAGACATTTGTACTGAAAATTTGGTGGAGCACTCGGAATCTATTGGACATTTCGGACACCCGAAGTGCACTACCATTTATCCACTCGGGATTGGGACCCCGACACAAATATCGAGTCCAATCAGCCCGAAGAGTAGAATCAAGAAGATTGTCATTAGGTTGAGGGGCTGTGGACATGGGAATCCCAATCAGATCGGCTATGGTTTGGGCTGTGATCTTTACCATCCGTCGTCCGACAATGACCTCACACGATGGAGGATTTCCAACAGGGTTGATGATTTTGGATAAAAATACATACACAACCTTAGGATGTGCCACGCCTCCAAATCGTAGCACACCATCCCAGCCGATCTGTGCGAGGAGGGCTGGAATGCCAAAGGGCTCCACGCATAACAAGACGACCTCCCGCTCATATATGATGGTGCGGGATTGAAAGTGGGATATTGAAGATGGACCCTCAGGTTAAGCAAGAGGAACAGTAGGAGGTGGAGAACCTTGAGATGGTCGAGAAGTTTGGAGCTTCTTAGTCCTGGCAGTGGTGGATGGCCTCGCAGCCATTTTGGACTTGCCTTTAGGGTCTTTAGGCATGGTGTTTCAAGATTGAAGGAATGATTGAACAATGCAGACACCAAGATGGACAGGAAGGAAGTGATGTACCAGGAAGAGCTTCAAATCCCTACAAATGATAAGCTAATAGAGGAAAGGGGAAAGAAGCAACCGAACTGACAACTTTTGAGACCTTACCTAGGAGACACGAGGAGCCACTATTGCTGCAAATGAGGACCGATGGAGAGCCTGCCGAGCTACAGTCCAATCGCACAAGGATGCCCTACCAGGAGATTTTGAAAAGAACCAGAAACATAGGGCAGAATGAACAAAGCTCAGGTATATAACTATCGGACCCCCGATATTTCCGATTGATCGGAGAAGTGTCCGATCAATCAGAAATGTCTCCAGTGACATTTAAACAGTTAAACCCTTCCTCCCTCCTGCAAATGATTCCCCAGCCTATTTTGTAAGAATGTAAGCTTGAGAATGTCAATGATCATTCAATTATATGAGGCTAATTCCTTAGATATACCTATATGCACATGATTTTCCAATTGGCTAGAGTGAGCATACCCCGATAGACTTCTGAAGGTGTTCAAACCTTGTGGAATCTAACGGCTTAGTAAGAATGTCGGCCAATTGCCACTCAGTTTGGATGTATTCAAGATTGATCAGTTGTTCTTCAACTAGTTTTCTTATAAAATGGTGCTAGATGTCAATATGCTTGGTTCGAGAATGTTGAACAGGATTTTTTGAAATATTAATGGCGCTTGTGTTGTCACAAAAGAGCGTCATTTCGTCCTGATTAAGACCATAATCCTTCAACATCTGCTTCATCCAAAGTAGTTGAGCACAGCAACTACCGGCAGCAATATATTCAGCTTTAGCAGTGGACAATGAGATGGAGTTTTGCTTTTTGCTATGCCAAGCAACTAAGCAGTTTCTGACGTAAAAACAGCCACCGCTTGTGGATTTTCTATCATCCATATTTCCGGCCCAATCGGCATCGGAGTACCCCGCAATGATGGTTGAGGTGTCAAAGGGGTACCACAAGCCATATTCAGTTGTGCAGGCCACATATCTGATCACTCTTTTTACAGCAATGAGGTGTGATTCCCTAGGATTGGCTTGAAATCTAGCACATGCCCCTACACTAAAGGCAATATCGGGTCTACTTGCTGTGAGGTAGAGAAGACTCCCAATCATACTTCTATATAAATGTTGATCAACACTTTTGCCTGATAAGTCTTTGGAAAGTTTAATGGTAGTGGCCATAGGCGTGGTGTGTGATCGACCCGAGTCTAGCCCAAACCTCTTGACTAAATCTTTTGCATACTTAGTTTGATTGATAAAGATTCCATTTTTCAGTTGTTTAACTTGCAATCCTAGAAAAAAATTCAGTTCGCCTACCAAACTCATCTCAAATTCATATTTCATTAGTTCAGCAAATAAGCCAGAAAATTCTTCACAGTTTGACCCAAATACAATATCATCCACATAAATCTGAGCAATGAGAAAGGAATCAGCCGTCCTCTTAACAAATAGGGTTTTATCAACACTCCCCCTAACAAACTTGTGAGCAATTAGAAATTGAGTAAGACGTTCATACCATGCTCGGGGGGCTTGTTTTAACCCATAGAGAGCCTTTTTCAATCGGTAGACTCTTTGAGGATAACTAGGGTCCACAAACCCTTTTGGTTGTTCAACATAAACCTCCTCATCAAGTATACCATTTAGAAAGGCACTCTTCACGTCCATTTGAAATAATTTGAATTTAAGAGCACATGCTATGGACATGAGAATTCGAATGGATTCTAGTCTAGCAACCGGGGCAAAAGTTTCATCAAAATCAATTCCCTCGATTTGAGAGTACCCTTGAGCTACAAGACGTGCTTTGTTTCGAATCACATTGCCAGATTCATCTGTTTTGTTTTTTAAGATCCATTTAGTTCCAATGACATTCTTCTCATATGATCTTTCAACCAGAAACCAAACTTCATTTCTGGTAAACTGTTGAAGTTCCTCTTGCATTGCAAGTATCCAAAACTCATCATTAAGAGCCTCATTTATATTTTTTGGTTCAATTTTTGAAGTGAAGCACACAGGATTGTTGATGGCCTCAAGTTGTCTCCTAGTCTTGACTCCAACATCCGGATCTCCAATGATTTGATTGAGGGGATGATCCTTGATATGTGGAACATTTCCAGAAGCTATTGAGGTATTGGGAGTGGGAGATTTTTCAACAGGTTTACCTATGTGGCATGGTTCTCCCACTTCATCATCATCAAGTCTTGTATCTTCTTTGGATTGGTCATTAATGATAACATTTATGGATTCTTGAGTTGTTTTAGTCCTTGTGTTGTACACTCTATAGGCACGACTATCAGAAGCATATCCTAGAAATATTTCCTCATCGCTCTTAGAGTCAAATTTTCCTAGATTCTCTCGATCTCGAAGGATGTGACATTTGCTACCAAAGACCCTAAAGTACTTGATGTTTGGAACTTTTCCATTCCACAGCTCATATGGGGTTTTATCTAGGCCGGCTCTCAAATAAACATGATTAATGATGTGACAAGCTGTATTCACTGCTTCGGCCCACAGATTTTTTGCTATATTTTTGCTGTTCATCATAACTGTGGCCATGTCAAGTAGAACTCTGTTTTTCCTCTCTGCTACTCCATTTTGTTATGGAGTTTTTGGGGCTGAGAATTCATGTTTGATGCCTAGATTTTCATAGAATAGTTCAAATCGCTCGTCCTCAAATTCCCCCCCATGATCACTCCTAATACGTTTCACTATACATTCCTTCTCATTGTGGAGTCGTTTCATGAGTTTCTCAAATTCCTCAAATGTATCAGACTTTTCTTTCAAAAATACAACCCAAGTATATCGGGAATAGTCGTCAACAATAACAAAGAAGTACCTCTTACCACCTTGACTCATTACTCTTGTGGGACCTACGAGATCCATGTGGAGTAGATCAAGGGGTTTTGATGTAGCAATGATGGATGTCTTCTTATGTGCAACTTTAATTTGTTTACCTTTCTAGCATTCTGCACATACTTCTTTTGGTTTCTTCCCGATCTTTGGTAATCCTCTTACTAATTTCTTTCTACTCAACCTAGCAAGGTTCCTATAATGGACATGACCAAGCTGTTGATGCCATAACTCAGTCTCATCATTAATAGCCATGTGGCATATGGCAGATGGTCCCTCATCACCCTTGTTTTCAATAACATAGCAGTTATCTCCAGTGCGAAACTCTTTTAGTATTAATTTTTCAGTTTGGTCCATAATTTCGCACATTTCTTTGGAGAATTTTATGGAATGCTGTTCATCACATATTTGAGAGATGCTTAATAGATTATGTTTCAAACCGTCAACACATAGTACATCCTCAATTTTGGGCAATCCTAGCCCGGTGATGGTTCCCTTTCCAACAATCTTGGCAACACTCCCATCTCCAAAGGTAACAGACCCACCATCAAATTCAGCATAACCACAAAACTGAGTCCTGTCATCTGTCATATGTCGGGAGCATCCACTATCAAGGTACCACCTAGTGTTTCTTCCAGCTCTAAGGGCTGTATGGATAACTAAGCATTTGTTCTTTACTACCCATTTAGAGACTACCCTTTTTGGAGAACCAGGCTTCTTGGTTAATTCTAGAGATGTCATCGTTTGAGCATAAGGTGTTGAGGGTTTTTCTTTACTTGATTTCTCTTTCATCAGCTCCATGGTTCTTTTGTTCAACTGTTTTACCATTTCAAGGAGCTCTTCCATTCTTTTGTCTTTCTTCGGTGGAGTAGGATAATTTCTCCTCATGTTTGGTGTTTGTTTAGGAGGACTCCACATATGATTCATCCTTTTTTCGGTAGGTACAAATTTACCTTTCAAGTTCCGAACCGAATTCTTAAAGATCAAGCATTCAAACTTCAAATGTCCAACATCTCCGCATGCATGGCATATAGGTGAATTTTTCTTAGTGCTTCCTGATGCATTCCTAATCTTTTTAGGTTCTGGGTTAGTAACCTTAGTTTGCTCACCATAGCCTAGCCCTCTTGTATTCCTACAAGGCTTACTTGATTTAAGGATATCATGTAGTTTTTCTCTACTCTGGGCAAATCTTTCATTGAGTTGACTTTCTTGATTAAGCTGCAAGATTAGACATTGATTTGTAGATTTTGCCTTTTTCAGCTCATCTTCTAGGGTATTAATTTTATCTTGAGCTGCTTTGTTTTTCCTTTCCAAGTCACAGATCTGAAAGTGAATTCTGTTGTTTTCTCCTTTCACTTCTTGCATTTCATCAGCTAATTTATTATTGTCAATATTAGCTTGGCTCAACTTCTTAGTAAGAATGATGCTTTTACGAAACAACTCATCATAGGCAACTTGCAAACCTTCATTACCATCCTTGTCATCATCGGAGGATGTCACATTGTTTTCTGATAGCTCATGATCATCCTTGTCTCTTTCACCTTGTATGTCTTGGACAATCTCCGAGATAGAGGCCATCAGAATTTTAACTGATCCTCTCTCATCACTTTAATATTCTTCTGTTTCTGAATCTGTACTCTCGAGGTTGTCCCATGTGGCTGCCATTGCTTTCTTTTTAAATTTTTCTTTGGCAGGAGCTTGGCAGTCAGAGGCAATATGACCATAGCGTCCACAGTTGTAGCACATAGGATCTTTTAGCTTGTTATAAGATTTTCCTGTATAGCACTTTTTGTCAAAAGATTTGCTATTTTTGTCAACCCTCTTTCCTTTGTTTTTGAAGAATTTTCTAAACTTCTTGGCCATAAGAGCCATTTCATTCATATCCATTTCTTCATCACTATCAACTACAGATTCTTGTGTAGTGTGTGAGGTTTTCAGCACAAAGTTTCTACTTTTTGGGGATTTCTTGAAATGAAGTTCATGGGTCTGTAGAGATCCTAGTAAGTCTTCTATTTTCATAGTATCAATATCTCTACATTCCTCAATAGTTATGACCTTGGAGGAGAATCGTTCGGGTAAGGATCTTAGAATTTTCCTACAAATGCGCGGATCCGATATTCTCTCCCACAATCCCCACATAGCATTGGTGACATCGCTCAGCCGGGTGTAAAAGTCCATGAAGTTCTCATGTTCTTCCATTTTCATATTCTCGAATTGAGTTATCAAGAGCTGAAGTTTTAACCTCTTGACTGTACTAGTCCCTTCATGAGTAGTTTCAAAGATGTCCCAAGCTTCCTTAGATGTTGTGCAATTACAGATTCTTTTGAACTCATCTGCTGAAACGGCACAAAAGATAGCATTGAGTGCCTTTGCATTGCTGATGTATCTCAGTTGTTCAAGATCAGTCCATAAGTCATCAGGTTTGACTGTGGTGGTGGTGACCCCATCTGTGACTGTGCTCAAGAGGGGTATTTCATATTTGATTTCCACAGACCTCCATGTTGCATGATCTAATGATTGCAAGAAGACTCTCATTCTTGCTTTCCAATATGCATACTTTAATCCATCAAAATATGGAGGTTTGGAAACCATACTAGAATGCCCTTTTGACATGATTTCAAGCTTCTAGAGACGGATCACACTCCGGGCTGTTACGCCTTTAAGGAGGAACCTGGCTTTGATACCAATTGAAAATGCGGTATAAGTTTGATTACCGCTTGTGTAGAAGCAAGAAACAAGTTACCTTGTCCTAGAGGGGGGTGAATAGGACACTTTTTAAATTACCCAATTACACACTTGTAATCATGCAAAGTATTCTTAGAGAACTTTCTTCAAGCACAAGATATGCAGAATATAAATCAATAAAAACACATGTGAAAGAAGTAAATCAGTTCATCCATTCATCACACAATAAGAGATTTTTATAGTGGTTCGGTTATGTACCTACTCCACTCCCGGCTGATCCACTCACTCCTTGAGTGGCCGGATTTCACTATCAATATGGTTTTAAATGAGGTTAACCATAAACCTTAACAACCTACAAAAGGACTTAAGACTCAACACATGGATTCATCCTTCCATAGGACTAATCCATGAACCACTTTGTCCTACACAAGGGCTTGTCCTACTCAAGGACTTGTCCTACACAAGGACTCTTACGAGTTTGGGTCTTCAAACTCTGAAACCCAAATCTCAACTTGAGGAGGTTTCTTAGACTCGAAAGACTAAATATACTTAGCTGATTGAGCCCCTTGATGATGCCTTTGTTGAAGAAGCTTCGGCTTGCACGGAAGATACCTTCTTCAGCTCCCACGATCAGCAACCTTGCTACGGATGACTCCTTGTAGATTCCAAGGTGAGGGATTAGGGTTAGGTTGACGCTATATTGGGATATGGCTTATATATGAGGAGAGCTTCTACCTAAACCACCATTAATGGCATTGATGACAAGAGTATATCTATCAGAGGTAAGTCAAGATGCCATTAAAGAGGGGTTGAGTTCATGATTCAATCCAAGCTTTGAATGCTTCTTCAATGTTGGTCAGATCAACATGGATTGAAGTATGAACTCAACAAATCTTAGGGTATGAGAGAAGGGGATCTAAAGGAGAAGGCACAAACAAACCCTAGATGATTTTCAAGGTAATATCCACAAGATCCAACCGAGTTCCATATATAGAGATGACATTCAACGGTCAGAAAACGGTCACCTCGATAGGATCCGATCGATCGGACATAAGTTTTAACTTGTTTTGAATTTTGCTGAAAAACATGTTCTCTGATTGATCGGACTCAGTTCCGATTGATCGGAAGACCCTGTCCGATTGATCGGACAGATGGTCCGATTGATCGGAATTCCTTCCACAGAGTTTATGTATTTTTTCTGAATTTTCCTCCGATGGATCGGATGTATGTCCGATGGATCGGAGCACCTGTCCGATTGATCGGACAGTCCTCCGAGTGATCGGAAAAGTGTCTAGAGAGATTTTCAATGTTTGCTAGACAATTCTCTGATTGATCGGACATATCTTCCGATTGATCGGAGCACCCTGTCCGATTGATCGGACAATCCTCCGAGTGATCGAAAAAGTGTCCAGAGAAGTTTTCAATGTTGCTGGACAATTCTCCGATTGATCGGACATATCGTCTGATTGATCGGACACCTATCGGACTCATCTCCGATGGATCGGACACCTATCGGAGACAGCAGACATACTCATTTTCAACTTTTAAGCAACATCTGCTATAATGGACCCTTCCATAGCTGATCATTATGGAAGGTGGACTATAGATGGTGCTGAGGATGTAACTAGGAAGGTTTGGACCATCTATAGAAGGGTTTTGGGATCAAAGGTTTGGATGGAGAGGCTTGAAACTGACTGGATGAGCAATCTTCTTTGAGTAGCTTCTGTCTTCAGCCGCAAGGAGACTCGACGACACACTAACCATGGTAATTGACAAATCTTTGCATTAACACCCATCCCCTCCAATAATGACAAATCATATGAGGGAATAAATTAAGAAACTTGCTCTACTTAATGAAAAATCTAAGAATATTTTGTGTAGGAGCAATACATGTGTTGGTAGGTACAATAGATCCCCTACCGCACATAGGTCTCCAACTAGGGATGAACCTAAGGGAGATGAATTTATAATAGACAAATTCCCTCCCAACAACATGTTGGGTCCTAGAAAATCACATCCAAGGGAGTTGTGAACTAGGCTAGGTGACCTTAAGAGGCTAATTTGTGCTTAAATAGAAAAATATGAGGATTTCGGCCTCATTTCTGTGTATATGGGCAAATCAGAGGATTCAAGTCTCATGAGCCTAAAATTTGGTAGTTTAGCCTTGCTTTTAACTTACATATTTGCTTGCTAGACTATCATCATGCTTAGATTAGCTAATTTTGTTGAATTATCTGCTTCATTATATGCTAATCTTTGCATAATATTGGTCTTGATATACCATTAGGGGAGGTTGGTTGATTGGGCTATAAGCCCTTTGTGCTTTTATTGCAAATGTATATCCTTGACCAATTATGCATGATTAACTATGCTTAAATAGTTACATTTTCTTGTTAATCATGTTCCTTAGCATGCTCCATGTTTTTATGATTCATGCACCCTATACTCTCCTTGTTAGCATGTGCTTATAGTTATAATTGCGACATACTATCTACTCTTACCTTAACCTTATTGATATATCATTAAGGGGGAGAGAATAATTTGTCAATTGCTGACAAAAAGGGGGAGAAAGATTAAGTCCCACCAAAACTAGTTTGCTATGTTTTGTGATGCAGGGATTGACAGGTTATGGGGGAGCAAACCGAAAAGGAGCTGCTTAGTTAGGCATGTCAAGAGTCCTGTATTTAATTTCATATCAATGTAATCTCTTGTTCATGTATTTGTTTTGGTAGGTTAGGTTTTTGTAAGTAATTGACAAAGGGGGAGATTGTTAGTGCACTTTTCTGTGGCATACTAGTGCACTTTGTTTGTCAATCACTTAGGTCAGTGGGTCTAGTGTCGGTTGAGCTTAATGAAGACGAAGACTCAAGACTCAAGACGGATCAGATGCATCAAGGAAGAAGAAACGGGTAAAAGTGATACCTTGGTGTGCCTTGCCTTGACCAAAACCTAACCCATAACCTCTTAGATGACTTGGACCAACTAGGTATACCCTTAGTCATCATCATTAGTCTTAGAACTCCATGAAAAACATGATAAGTTAGACTACTTAAAGAGGTGGAAGCTGCTGTAATCAAAACAGCTCAAACAACAGTTTTCGATTGATCTCTGATCAATCGAACGTTGGCTCCAATAGGACTCCGATCAATCGGACAGAAGTTCCGATCAATCGAAAATTGTTCCAGCAACCTTGAAAATTCATTGGACATATTTTCGATCAATCGGACAGTCTTCCGATCCATCGGAAGGGGTTAGTTCGATCAATCGGACCATGTTCCGATCAATCGGAATATCCTCTAAAGAATTCTCTTGACTGAATTCCAATCAATCGGACATGTCTCCGATCAATCGGACCTTCTTCCGATCAATCGAAAATGCGCGAATCTGTCCATTTTTTTACCGTTGGAAGAAAATCTATTTAAAGATGAGGAATCGTTTTTGAGCTGCGAGAGGGGATTTTAAGGAGATAGAAGCCACCATTGCTAGAGACCATTAGAGGCTCTATCCCAAACCCATAACAAGCCATTCTCCTTGTGTTTTCATCACAAGCTTGGGCCATTCAATGGCATCTTGAGAATGAACTTGTTCCCTTTTGATTCCTAGGGTTTAGACACCTTGATGATAGTTAAATCCCTTGTCTAAACACTACCTAGGAGTTCGTATAGGTGTATTCCTCTAGGAAACCCATTTCCTACCTTTTGTAGAGGTTTCACCATTCCCTAACACCTTAGGCATCTCCAATGGAGCATCACATGCAAGGTAGCTGATCTTGGAGCTGAAGCCTTGGCAAAGCAGCGGCGTCAAAGATTGGGGGAGCACAAGGGGAGCTGATTCAAGCACGGGAGAGCGAGAAGAAGCAACCCAAGGCGGCGCTACAAAGGGGCTCAATCCGACAAGTAAGGTTGTCTTGTTAGGAGTCCATCCACTCAATTCCCTGTGGGAGTTGAGTGTAGAGTTTGTTTGACAAACTCGAACTAGGGTTGTTAACCGACCCTTGGCCTATTAGTTGGGCCTAAAATCTAGGGACGTTAGCCGTTCCTTGGCACGTTTGTCGGGCCTAAACAAAGTCTCCAAGGGGGAGCCACCAACACGGGTGTAAACGTGTAGGTTGGGAGGAACCTATAAACTCCCCGGTTGGGTGGATCCGAGTTAAAACACCTTGGTTAGGAGGAACCAGATTTAAACTCCCGAGTGAATGCCAGTTTGCTCAAAGGGGTTGAGTACTTGAACCGGGAGTGGAGTAGACAAGTAGTCGAACCACTATACATCCTTGTGTTTGTGATTGTTCTTGAGCACATTTCTCTTTATGCATTGCGTTTAACTTGTTAATTATGAATGCTTAGTTAGGAATGTATGCTAGGCACTTGATAGGCACATAAACACACATGATGTACTTTCACTCCTCGTGTAGACTTGAGCTTTTGCTGATCCATCCTCTATAGTCTACATGTGTTGAATAGACTAGGTTGTTATTGCATATATCATTTACTAGTCTTTTGATTGGACCCACTTAAGCTTGGAAGCCAAAGTGTTAATCGCTTACGTAGTTTAATTTGTTGAATTGTTTAAGTAGGCGAAAAGAGTTTTAAAAAGGTCCTAATCACCCCCTCCTATAGGTTTAGCCATAATTCTAGTTGCTCTTTAAGCTTCCGCACGTGTATGCATAGGGTGTCTTGTTAGACTACCCGACGCAATTTCAGGACCCACCTTGATGTTTGTGTTCCATCCACGCCGTCCATCTGTTTCTCCCTGTCCATTTTTAGGGCCAGGGCCCAAGAATGAACCAGATCCAAATTTTAAGCGGACCGCACCACATGAAACAGTGGGGGAGAATGGTGCCTACTGCTGAGCCTTCTTCGGCCCACCCTGATGTTTGTAGCCCACGTAACGTACCCAATATTGGGCTCATTAGGTCCCCCATGAGCTGGGGAACCTGATAGACGGAGTAGATCAGCCTTATGTGGGCCCCACCCGATCAAAACCAAGATAAAAAAAAGAAAGAAAAAAAAGAAAGGAAAGAAGGAGGGGCGTCGCTGACGCTGGGAGTACCAGCGTCCACGGATGTTGGGCTCGTGAGGCCCAGTTGGTGGCCCACTCGTGGGTCCCACCATGATGCATGTGCTATATCCTCACCATCCATCCATTTGGGGAGATCATTTTAGGGCATGATCTCAAGAATGAGTCAGATCCAAGTCTCAAGGGGGCCTCACCACAGAAAACAGTAGGGACAGTGACCCTACCGTTGAAACCCTCCTATGGCCCACCATGATGTATATTTGAGATCCAACCTGTTCATAAGTTCACACGGGAAAACAAAAATATCAGCTTGATTGAAAACTTCTGTGGGCCCCACTTGTTGAGAGCAAAAAAAAATAATAAATAAATAAAACAACACTGGCCACTGGACAGACAGCGTGCAGGGGACGCTGCTGCCTAACAGTGCAGCCCTCTTGGGCGTGACCATGGACCCCACTCGTTGGGCCTACCTAGAATGTTTGTGCCTTATCTATTATGTCCATATGTTTTTACAGCTCATTTTAGTGGCTGAGCCCAAAATTTAAGCATATCCAAATGTCAAGTGGACCATGCCACGGGAAACAGTGGGAATAATGATCTCCACCGATTGAAACGTTCCCAGCCCTACAGTGATGTTTCTTTGTCATCCAACCTGTTCATAAGATCCCATAGATATGGATGGAGGGGAAAACACAAATATCTGCTTAATTCAAAACTTCTTGGAACCCAGCTGGGTAACACACTGCCCAGCAGGTGGCCCACCCTATGGGTCCCAACGTGATGTATCTATTAGTTCCACCATGATGTATCTGTTCTATTCATGCTGCCCATCTATCTTTCCTTGCTATTTTAGGATATGGCCCCAACAATGAGGCAAATCCAGATGTTAGGTGGGCCACACCCACAGGGAATAGTGGTCATTGATGCCCACCATTGAAAACTTCCTTGGGGCCACTTTATTGTTTATTTTTCATCCAAATAGAGGTTATGGGACCATCTTTGGGTCCCACCTTGATGGATGTATTGTGTACCATGCCACCCGTCTTTATCGACGCGTGGGGCCCGATTAGAATGGGCTTCACTTAGAAAATGGTGGTGCTTGAATACCTACCATTGAAACTTCCTAAGACTGGTGATGTATGTTTGCTATCCGACCAGTGGGCGGGGCCCACCTTGGTCCTTCCTTTGATATATATGTTTTATCCATGTCGTACACCTATTTTGTCGGCCTATCTTGTATGTGCAGGCCCAAGTATGGGGCCAATGTGGTCTCAAATGGACTATGCCACGAAGACCTTTACATTTCCAATGGGGCCCACAGTCCGGGTCCCACTCTCTGTATATATATTGAGCCATTTAAGGCCAATGTTACATGATACGTTTGGTAACATGCTAGTATGATTAGCTTGATATGTCACACTGATAACATGCTTAGTATAATGCATACCATGCTCATTCATATGCCCATATGCATCATTCGTATGCCTGTTATGGATCATGATTAACCATAGCATATGCTAGTTGGCTTGTTATACTTAGGGGACCCGTGTGAGACAGGGTCGCCCCACATGATTGCGCAGTATGCATAAGTTTGGTGCATGACTTGGATTGTATGACTCATGCATTGCGCATTATATATGTCACGATCGCTTTCGCACCCTAGCAGCATCAGGGTGGTGGCCATCATAGACACATCGTGGTTGGCAGTATTGGACACCGGAAACTTGTTCTAGTACGTGGGCACTATGGATGTCTTTGGGTGAAAGTCCCTAAACCCTGTGGCACCAGTAGGATGCTCCAACGTCGAGACCGAGTGGATAACATGAGCACCCGTGTGCCAAATACTAGTAGGCCGCGTCTCCCACTGTGTCGAGGTTGGTTGGAAAGGGGTGTGACCTTATCAACCCGGGTGCAGTGGGCTATAAGCTAGGTCGAGTCTGACCATCTCATGGAATGGGTCCGCTATCGGCGAGCCGAGTGGGCATTGGCATACCACTGACGAGGCAGATAGTAAGGTCTTTTCTACTCGCTTGGTTATGTGCGCGATATGTGGCGACCAGTATTAAAGTATACTAGACCCTGGTGATGTCCCAGATGAGAACGATTTTGATATGTGGATTAGTTTATGATTGACGTGGTTGCATTGCATCTCTAGCATGTAACACTCGGCCATGTAGGCCCTTGCATCACATAGCCTTGGGATGGCTGATAGCATTCATGAACTTGGTAACTTAGCACTCTACTACTTTCGCTTACTTTGATATCTGTATACTTGTCATATGCATCACACGCACACACACGCACTCTACTGAGCTTCGTAGGAAGCTCATGCGCATTTGTTTACACTGCAGGTACTAGGGCACATCAACAGCGTTGAGCGCGGTGCATGTACCTGATATGTTGGGCTTTTGCTACATTTTGTATTTCCCTTTCCAGCACTGTACTCAACAATTTATTAGTGGATATTTAATGATGTTTTATGGTTTTGATTATGCTCCTTTATAAAAAAAATAAAAAAAAATTTACCCTGAAAATCCTCCTGGTAGGATCCCAGGATCGGAACTGGCATATGAGAGCTAGGAGCCGAGAATGGGGTACTACGGAGGCTGTTGGCACCAAGGTCGGCGATCGGGAATTTAGTGAGCCCGATCCCCGGGTTTAGGGCGTGACACCATGATTGGGCATTTTTGGCAACAAATTAAAGTAAGCCCATGCTTCCTTTAGGTCTTTGCTCATGAACTCGCCGTTATACATCATCTCTATAAATTGGCGCATGTTGGAACTCAATCCATCGTAGAAAAAGCTTATAATTTGCCAAATTTCGTAGCCATGATATGGGCAAGCAAGTTGGAGGTCTTTAGATCTTTTCCAACTTTGAAAGAATGTTTCACCCGCTTTAATCGAAAAATTCATGATTGCTCTTGGAAGGGTATTTATTTTATGAGCTAGGAAGAACTTTTTCAAGAACTCCCGGGTTATCTTGCTCCATGTCCCAATCGATCGTGGCCTTAGAGAGTGAAGCCAAGCCATGACTTTTTCTTTCAAAATGAAGGATAATATTTAAGTTTTTTGACATCTTCAACTACATTAACATATTGTAAGGTGGACACAACCTCATCGAATTCCTTTAGGTGTAGATATGGGCTCTTGGAATCTGGCCCATGGAACTTTAGCAAATTTTTGAATCACACCTGGCTTGATATCAATGTTTCTCGCATTGGTTGGAAAAACCAAGCATGAAGTGTAGTTGCTCTAGCTGATTGTAAATAGTCACGTAAAGTTCTAATTGGCGGAGTATTGTGCACCTCATTTTCTCCTACTTCATATTGTGTTTGATTTGTGGTTGGAGTAGGAGGGGGGATTCCTCAATGGTATTTGGTTATCGACCATGCCTCTCGAACTTTCACAAATTTCTAGGTATTTTCTCACATGTCTTTTTACTGAGAGTGGTTCAACTAAACCTCCTTCATTTGGAGACAGTTTGTGTGGTCACGTTCCTAATGGGACCTAAACCACATAAAACACAATCTAATTCTAAAACCTAAAGCCTAAAAACAAAATTTGGAAAATAAATTTGAAATCTACACATCTAAAAACTGAAAAAGTCTAAGTTAGAAAAATGTTACCAAAATCGCTGAGATTAGGTAAATGAAATTCCTACAAAACAAACAAACAAAAACAATGTTAGTTCTACGAAAAATCAAAAACCTAATTCTAAAAATCTAGAAAATCCTATCTAACTATGTTAGAAGCTACTACTATAGTTATTAGAATACTTAGAACTGTTTAGCCTACAAAAATCCCCGACCACGGTGCCAAAAATGTATTCGTCGGCCCCAAGTGTAAGGCTGTAATGTAGTAATAATCGATCATGAGACCGGATCGTCCTCAGGAATTATGTAACTAAACCGACTCTAACTCCTCTAATAACTTGGAATAGCAAATTCAAAAATTCAAAGTTTCAATGCTAAATAAAAACAGTAAATTAAACAAGAAGAATCTCATAATTAAAAACAACTAGAGCACCAAGGATCCACTTGTAGTAGATTAATGTCAATCCATTCATCAAGCACATAAACATAATTGGAATCGAAGTCTTATCTCTATCCAATCAAAAGATATCACATTTAGCACGTAACAATCCAAATTTAAATTTAGAATCCAATTCTAGTTCTATTGAAACATGAAAAAGATGAACTTGTAACACTTCAAAGCATCAGCCATCCCATGAGATAATGGCTGATCTAGGGTTTCTACAATTCAAATTTCATAAGAGCATAATGATGATTATCAGAAAGTTATAAGCAACTTATGTCTGGAGTATGCAAGCTCTTAAAATTGTCTAAAAATACCAACTTTATTCAAACTAGAACTTGAAATATTCAAAACAAAGCCTAGAGTACTTGAATAAATGAATTAAACATTAAATCTAGCTACAAGCTTCACTTCTTAGCCCTAGCTAAGAGGTCTAGTCAACCATAGACATGATTGTACTAGAAACAAATAGAAAAATTAAGAAAAAACATAGAAAATTAGAAGAAAATTTTGAAGAACAGAGTTGTAGATACTCTACTTTGATCCTCTCCACCTTCAGCACATTCAAAACTCTCCTAGGATGCTTTAGGATGAAGGTAGAGGTGTCCTTTTATAGCAAAAATCTGTCACGCCTTGGAATTTCAAGAATTCACACAAAACTTACGCAGTCGGAGTCGGTGGCTGACCAGTCGTGGCTTGCACAACAAAAAACAAAATAGAAAATTGGATTTCTGGTTCTTCTGGCAGACCTGTCAGACGATTGGTCTTAGGTTCTGGCGACCAGTCGAACGACCGATCTTAAACGGCACTTTTTTGTCCAGCAAGGTTTCTGTGAAAACTCCCCTCTCTGTTGAATTTCAGACCGATCGGACGATCAGTCAGTGCTCTCAACGATTGGTCGTGCGATTGGTCTGGAATGTCTGTTTTTAGTCCAGCAAGTTCAGTAGGTTTTCCATGAAATTCAACTGGTCAGACGACCGGTCGTGTAGTTTATTTCTTTGCACTTTTTCTTCTCTTTTTCTCCTTTCTTTTTTGCTTCTTTTCTCCACTCTTGGCTTTTCTTTTACTGATCTTTAATGTGTTCTAAAGAGGTCATTTTATCATAGAATTCATGAAGTCTCTCTCTCTCTCTCTCTCTCTCTCTCTCTCTCTCTCTCTCTCATTCCTACAAACACAAATACACTCATAAGATAGGTCTTTTAATAGTTCAATCAGAGTAAATGTGCAATGAATTGGGGTATAAATATGCACAATTTAGAGCTCAACAGGAATATAATCATATCATCTCTAATTGTCTAAGTAAACTTAAAGCCAAAGGGAAAAAAGTTATGACAGTAACATGAGATGATACAGAAGAGTCAAAATTTGAATTTACTAACTCTACTAGTGATGGAAACCAAAAATCATTATCCGTTCTATTGGCCTCCACGACTACCTTTGTTCATTTAAATCTGAGAGAGAATTCCTACCATTACCCCTTTTAGGAGAAGGAGTTCCCAACCCCTCCTCATATGCTGCATTTTATGAGGGTACTGAGGAAATTAGGTTACCCTTAGGATAAATAAACTATGATAACTTAGTAAGGGTAGCTAGAATATGAACACTATAGGTAAATCTAAGGACTTTGCCCTCATTAGTGTGATTATGGGCATATTAGAGGATTCTAGTCATTAGCCCTTGATAGTTTAGCCTAAGCTTGCATTTTGGTATCTTAGTTTTGCTAAATTGTCATCTTACCTAGATTAGTTAATCTTTATGAATGTTGTGCTTCATGTCTTAATAATATACGCCTTAGCCATTTATGCTTTCATGAATATCTTGAAATGATCATTTATGTATGATCACCTATTCTTAGATAGGAAAATATTTTATGATCATATGATGCATGATCCATGTGTTAAATGCCCACACACCCTTAGTCTCTCTTATTAGCATGTTCTTATAGTTTAAATTGCAGACATTCTAACTTCTCCTTCCCTAACTTAATTGATATACCGTTAAGGGGGAGAAATCAGTTTGTCAATTGTTGACAAAAAGGGAGAGAAATATTAAGTCCTACCAAAACAAGTTGTATTTTTTTTTTTTTTTTTTTTGTAGGATCTGTTCGTTATTGCAAGAGGTTGATGGAGTATGGGGGAGAAATTGGAGAGGAGCATTGCTAGGGTTACATGTCTAAGTTGTAATCTTTTGCTTTGACATGTTATTTATTTATTATTTTTGCATTGTCATTGGTATGAACTATGACAAGGTCTAGGTTAGGCTTTGTCACATAATTGACGAAAGGGGGAGATTGTTAGTGCACTTTTTGTGCATCTTATTTTTCAATCTCATGCGTCCATGTGTTTTAATGTTGGTTGAGCCTTAAAAAGATGAAGACCGAAGATTCAAGTAGACAATAAGTATCAAAGAAAAAGTAGGTAAAAAAGGTGCCTTGGTGATCCTAACGTTAGAACCAAAACAACTCATAACCTCTAGATAACTTAAAATTAAATAGGTAAACTTTCAGTTATCTTATAATGGCCTTAAGAGTCCCAAAAATACCACCCATTGCTGGGCCTAAGAGGTTCATAAAATGTTGAAGACACATACCCCAAACAACAGAACTCATAGGTTTTTCAGTCCGACCATCAGTCAATCGACAACAGGTTCAGCCAACCGACTGATCGGGTCGACAAGGCCGAAATCGGCTCAAAATGGGTAACAAAGAAACCATTTGTCCAGAGTTAATTCGGTCGACCAATAGATTAAATCTGTTGACCAACGGGCCTTGATGACTGGTCAACAATGCTGAGTCGGCATGCCGAAAATAGCTTAAATAAGACATACAACAACCGTTGAGGGGATTTCGACCGACCGACATCCATATTTGGCTGACCGACGGGTCGGGTCAACAGGCCAACAATATATCGTTATGCCCGTTTTCTATCCGTTGGAGCTCAAACTCTCTATATATAGAGTACCATTTTTAGGCATAAGAAGAGAGAATTTAGTGCATTAGAAGCCACCATTATAGCAACCATCATTAGGTTCTAATCCTAAACTAATTAAGTCATCTTCCTTGTAATTAATCACATTTGGAGAATTCAAAGCTCAATTGAAGATAAACTTGTTCCCTTGTGATCTATAAATATTTCGACACCAAGTCTATAGGTAAAATCTTTGTCTAATTAAACATCTCACAGAGATCTTATTAGGTGAATTCCTCTAGGCATTCAACTACCTATTAGTTGTAGAGAATTCAACCAACCTCCTATCACCTTGGTCACCTCACCAAGACATTATATGCAAGGCGATTGATCATTGGAGCTTAAGCATTAACAAAGCATCGGCATTAATGATTGGGGGAGCATGAGAAAATAATTCAAGCATGGGAGATCTAAAAGAAGTGACTCAGGACGACGCTACAAAAGGGGCTCAATTCGACAAGTTGTCAATTGTAAGAGTCAAGTTCATGCTCTTTCCTTATATAGGATTGAGTGTGAGAGTTTGTGAACCAAACTCAAACTAGGTTCCTTAACTCTTGTGTAAAGCTTAAATCAAAGTATTCAAGGGGAGCCTCCGATGGGAGTGTATGTGGGTCCTTGGATAAGTATCAAGGTTATTGGTTAGCCTTGAAATCATTGTAAGTTCTTGTGTATAACCTTGGCTCTTGTGTAGAGCCTAAATTCAAGTTTCTAAGGGGAGCCTCCAGCAGAAGAATACATGGGTTCTTGTGTAGAACCAAGGTTATTGCTTAGCCTAGAAATCACTTTTAGGTCTCTTGTGTAGGACCGAAGGGTTAAGAGGTGAACCTAGTTAAAACCTCTATCCAGGTCGAGAGGTGAACCTATTGTAAAACCTCTGGTATAGGTTGAGAAATGAACCTGATTTAAAACCTCTGTTATAGTGAAATCTGGTGTAATCATGGGTTGGGTACGACAAATAGGAGTGGAATAGGAAAATCGAACCACTATACATGCTTGTATTTGTGATTGTATTTGAGCACATTATTATTCATACATTGTTAGTTTAATTATGATTGTATGCATGATTAAATGGAATTTATGCTAGGCACTAGATAAGAAAATTCACACACAAGATGTATTTTCACTAATAAATTCCTTATTTTTTTATCTTTTATAGTCTATATAATTGGACCCACTTAGCTTGAAAGCTTAAGTGTTAATTGTTTAATTAAAATATAATTGAATAATTAGATTTTAATTAGGCATAAATTTTAAGTGGTCCTATTCACACCCCCCATAGGACTTAGCCGTCGTTCTAGTAGCTTCGCCAAGCTTCCGTGCATAACGTAGAGTGTCGTGTGAGACAATTTGACACAATTTCAAAGACCTACACACTTGATTCATTACAAAGCATCTTCCTATTGAGGTTGAGATCACTAGGTTTTTGTCCAAGTTTTCAGGAATTAAGCTTAATATCTGGATATAGTTTTTAGATATGAATGAATGCGTGGCTTTAGTATTAAAAACATTTTTATAGGCTAAGAACAAGTGATCAAGTTGCCCTCAATGATACTTTCGGAGGCTCCTTCAATCTTTGAGGTCAGTGTGTAAACTCTTTCTTATGCTGGAAGTTGTGAGTTCTATCCTTTGCTTCAAGTCTGCTTGTTGGAAATGGACGACACAAATCACATGTGACAGGGACCACCGACCGGTCGGTCACGGTGAAGCAAAGGCAGCAAGGCTGCTAGACCAGATTTTGGCCATCCGACCAGTCAGCTGACCGACCAGTAGGGGTGTCCGACCAGTCGGCAGTTTCCTTGTGTAACACGGATTCTTGCACGGTTCGTGCGTAAGAAGTTTCTAAATCCATTTTTCTTGCTTATTTAAGGGGTAATACGGGATTAGAGGTTTCTAAGGTTGCAAAGGAAATTGAGGGAGCTTCTAGGTGAGAGAAAGAGCTTAAAGAAGAGGTTTTTCTTCTTGGGTAAGCTTGGGATTTCTCTTGTAGGCTTGGGTTTTGGGTCTTGGGTTCCATCTCTTGTAACTTCTGAGATTATAGTGGATTGGTGTTGCTTTGTGCCGTGGTTTTTTACCCGTGAGGGGTTTTTCCACGTTAAATTCGGATTGTCTATGTGTGGGTGATTGCATGCATTGTGATTGCATTGTGTGGCTTGTTTGATTCAATTTGCTGTTTGTGTTTGGTTTTGCTTCCGCTACTGGCCCTCCTATCCCAACAACTGGTATCAGAGCAATCGTTGGGGTGTAGCAAAAATTCGAATCTGAGACAAGAGCATGGCATCATGTATGAGGTTCGACTTAGAAAAGTATTCGGAGATGTTGGGGCTCAAATTTGCACCCATTGCAAAACAACATCCCATGGTCTATTGACAATGATTTGGATCAGTTTTGAGGCCGAAAAGCCCTGCAAACACCAGCACAACCCTAATCGCTCGATAGTGACCAAAATTAGTAAACAGCATTTCGGAGCGAAACTGGACATGCACTTCACCTCCAAATGATCCAAAATGTCCTAAAACCCCTAACCTGCAAGTTTCGAAGTCATTCGGTGCATATTTTACCTACGCACCTCAAAATGCATTTCTTCTCTGCCCGGAACCGACCAAAAAGGGTCCGTAAGCCTACAACTACCATTTCAGAGCGAAACTGGACATGCGTTTCACCGCCAAATGATCTAAAATGTCCTAAAACCCCTAACCTGCAAGTTTCGAAGTCATCCGGTGCATATTTTTACCTGCGCACCTCGAAATGCATTTTGTCTCTGCCCGGAACCGATCAAAAAGGGTCCGTAAGCCTACAGCTACCATTTCAGAGCGAAAATAGACATGTGCTTCACCGTCAAATGATCTGGAGCACTCCAAAACCCTTAAATAACAAGTTTAAAGTCATTACGATGCGTATTTCCATGCGCGCGCTCCCCGAAACAACATTCATATACGACAAGCCGACCCGAAGGCTCCAAATTAGGAAGGAAGTACCAAAATTGGCAACATCTAGACTTCCACACCCCATCCCGTTCATTCAAGAGGTCGATCCTAGCCTAGAAGTGGCTTGGCGACAGTGAGTGCATGTTTAGAAAAGGTAGCTGTCCTTTGGAGGTCCTCCATCGGAGCTGAAATCCTGAAATTTTCTAAGTGCTAGAATCCTGAAAATCTGGCTAAGTAGTGGGAAAGTGCCGGCAAAGGATATGCGCCTGGCCTCCCACCACATGCGCCTGCACCCTATTGATGAGATGAAGTGATCCGAATACTTTTCCGAAAAGTGCCGAGAAATGCGCCGGTAAAGGACATGCGCCCGGATCCACCACATGCGCCTGGTGTATTTTCTTCACATGCGCTTGACTTGTTTTCTGGCACATGCGCCGGGAAATACCCGCCGGACCGGACCCGAACCTGATTACCCCCCTATAAATAGTGAAGTCACCTCATTTCATCAACACGAGACCATCCCCTGCCGACCTCAGAGCGATGTAAGCACTATATGCGCTTGCTTTGTTTCCCCTCGCCGGAATCCCTCGCCGAAGGGATTTCCTTGCCGGAATCCCAAGTTCGGAGGAAAATCCTGAAATTTTCTAAGTGTTGGGCACATGCGTCGGCTCATTCCACCACATGCGCCGGCCTTTCCCATCGAAAAAATCCCGAAATCCACTAAGTCCAGGAGGGACATGCGCCCACTCCTTGGGTCCAGGCGCATGTGCACCACCACATGCGCCGGGATTGCCTCCCGTTTCTCATTTTTTCATGAAAAGCAGCCCCACATGCGCCCGGGAGATGCGACATGCGTCCGGCTCCCTACCACATGCGCTTGACAGCTCCACCAACGCCACATGCGCCTGCATTAGCATCACATGCGCCTACATACACCCCCCCCCCCCCCCCCCCCCCCCATGCGCCTGGACGCTGGTTGGAGGGGTGGGCCTTCGATCGTGTGGCCCGCCTTCGTCCGGGGTCGGATTTTGATGAAACCACTTCTCTCGGATGCGTCTCAATGAGTTCTATCCATCCACCGGATCAGATTCTCCAACGGTCAATGATAAGTGGCGCAAATCAGTGTTTTGGTCCAAAATGACCAACACTTAGCTAATTTGGCAGCTCCGAAAATCCCTCCGAAAGGGCCGAACGGCTTAAAACGAGAAGAATCGGGTGGAATTGGACCGAGCCCGAGAGGAAAACTTTTCTTCTACATGACATGATACACCATAACCATGCACCGCGATGAGGTTATCCGATTTTAGGACCCTCGAATGCCCTAATCAAGCGGTCGGCAGGCCCGCTACTTAGTCATTTCCAGCCTTGGGAAGTGCCCTGTTGGCCCGAAAATTGACTTCTGCTAAGAAAATCGAAACGAGATCTCACCGCAATCTTCGTGGACATAATCCACCCCTGTTGCAAGATGGTCATCGATAATATTCATCGATTTCCCTGATTAGACCGCAAACAGGTCCACTACTTGGTCATTTCCAGCCCTGGGAAGTGCCATGTTGGCCCGGAAATCGACTTCAACTAAGCAAATCGAAACGCGATCGCACTGCGATCTTCGTGGACGTAATCCACCTCTGTTCAAAGACGGTTATCGATAATACTCACCGATTTCCCTAATCAGACCGTAAGCAGGTCCACTACTTGTCATTTTCAGCCCTGGGAAGTACCCTGTTGGCTTGAAAATTGACTAATGTCAGATGAAATCAACCGCGATCTCAAAGACGCCGAGGCAAAGCTAAAGTACTCAGGCTATCCAACAGCCGAGTTAAGCATTTACGGGGTACCGATCCTCATCATTCATAAGAAATTGGCATGAACAGGAGTCCATCGGACCCTATACTTAGCCACTTGCAGACATCGGAAATAGCCGATCCAGCCCATTAAATTTGGATCCTCAAAAGATCTTGGCTCGATAAAGCCTATTTGATCCCAAATAGATCATTGAAAATACTCAGAAGAAAGAGTGTTCTCGAAGACGAGTCGCCCGACTCCAGAAGAAATACGTTTACTTTACTGTACAAAGCTTTATTCATCCCGGATAAAGGTCCGAAGCTAAACCTAAGGGGTTATGGTCACCACGAGAAACCACAAACAAAGAGTTCAAACTAAGTTTGAAACATCCTGCTATGGATTGCCACTATGAAAAAGACAGTCGATGCCCTACCCATCGACAACGGGTCCGTCGGTTGAGCTAATGAGGTAGTTGCGGATTGCTTTCCTAAGGTCACCTGTTCACAGTAACAGGCGCGGGCTTTAGGTTATGCCGACCAACATTTCGATGTTCGTGTATTCCAGCGGTCACCTGTTCACAGTAACAGGCGCGGGCCCAGAGTTGCACCACTCGATTAAAAACCTCATTCGGGAACGTTGCGGAGTGTTCTCCTAAGGTCACCCGTCATAAGAATATGGGCGCGGGCCTTGGGTTATGCCTACCAACATTCGAAGATCGTGTATTCCAGCGGTCACCTGTTCACAGTAACAGGCGTAGGCCCAGAGTTGCACCACTCGAATCCTGACAGTCTCTCAACCCGTACAATCCGAAAGAAAATGGGACATAGACATCTGGCGTGTCTAATAAATGTGGTTCAGTCCATAACAAGAAAACAAAGGTCTACACGACCATGAACTCAAGACTATAATCCCCGGCGGATTAGTCTTTTGCCTTCCAATCAAGGGTGATCAACCATTGATGTAATTAAAGGCTCGTGACCAGTATGACAGCCTGGAATGTAAAAGATCTCAGAATCTTTGGAATAAAATTCGCCTTGCGATATCTCTCTCTTGTGTACACTTTGTGATTGCTTATGATTGTCTATGAATGTCTCTATACTCAGAATTTCCTCAGAATAAAAGAAACACAGGAAAAATAGGGACTGCTGACGAGCAGTTTTGATCTTTTTCTAAGTTCTAACAGGGTAAAAACAATTTTGAACTTTGGAAGGTGAAGATGAAAGGCTTTCTAGTTCAGCAAGGATTGCAAGATGCGCTCCTTGGAGAGCAACCAAAAGCTATGAAAGAAGGAGAGTGGAAGAAGATCGATGAAAAGGCCAATGCCTCAATCTAGATGTGCTTGGTAGATGAGGTCCTGTATAACGTCATGAAAGAGAAGATTGCGGCTGCAACATGGGCAAAGTTGGAGAATATCTATGCAAAGAAATCTCTTGAAAATTGCAAATACTTGAAGCTTCAGTTGTATAATTTGAGGATGACAGAGGGGGCCGATGTTGAGAGCCACATCAGCAATTTCAATAGGCTTATTTGCAAGTTGATGGATGTAGATGAGCCGATGAAGAACGAGGATCAAGCGTTTATCCTGTTGAATTCTCTTCCAGAATCATGAGTCGCTCAAGGACTCTTTGTGCGCAGGTAGGGAGACTATTGGCATAGAAACCGTTATCTCAGCCCTTCAGGCAAAGGCGATGAGAAGGAAAAGCGGCGGCGTGGGTCCCTCTACTGATGAGGCACTGGTTATGAAGGGAAGGAATTTTGAGCGAGGTAGAGGATCTCCTTCATCGAGATCTAAATCAAAAGGCAAGTGGAGATACAAGGTGAGATGCTGGAATTTTGGGGAAGAATGACATGTGAAAAAGGATTGCTTGAATCCAGGGAAAAGGCAAGAGAAATCTGAAGATTCTTTTAAGGAAGGAACCAATACCGTAGAGGACGATGGTGACGGTTGTGATGTATTGACTGTATCCGGCATAGAGCCTCTTGGTGGAGAGTGGCTCTTGGATTCAGGGGCATCATGTCATGTATGTCCTGACTGAAGTTCATTCATGTCATACAAGGAGTATGATGGTGGATCGGTGTTTGTGGTCAATGGCTACGCTCGCAATGTGGTGAGGATTGGTTCAATGCGCATTAGGATGTTCGATGGAGTTGAACGGATCCTTGAAAGTGTGAAGCATGTCCCTGAGATGAAGAGGAATGTGATATCTCTTGGTGCACTCGAGACGAAAGGGTGCAAGTTCATCGGCTGTGATCGGTATTGTAAAGTGGTAAAGGGAGTACGCGTGATGATCAAGGCACGGAGGTGCGATAATCTTTACAGGGGGGGATGCCCCCTTATTTGGATCTGAGTTTGGGGGAAACTTTTCATTTTCCCTTGATGTCTTTCTTTGAGTCCTTCCCTTTTTGAAACTCTAAGGTAACCTTTTCTATTACTTGCATCCTTTTCACGACTTTGGCATAGGATTCCAATCGCATCCCCACTATTTTCCTTCTAATGCCTGCCTTAAGCCCCTCTTTTGAATCTTCTCACTTTCTTCTTTTCATCAGCTGTAAGGTATGTTGCGAATTGGACAATTCTATGAACTTGGCTTCATATTCAATAATGGTACTCTTGTTTCCTTGTTCCAACTGCAGGGATTCTAATTCCATCTCTTCATACACATTGTTTTGGAAAATATTTTCCATCAAATTCCTCAAAGAATCAATCCCATGTCCATACCATTATGGCGGGATGATCCTAGCTATCATCTTCCTCCAAAGATAAGCTTCGCCTTGCAAGACGAACACAACGAGTGTTACTTTTTGCACTTCATCGCACTTGCATCAAACATTTTCTCGATTTCTATTTCCAACTCTATATCTTTCATCAGATCCGTTTCTCACTTAAATACTAGACGGAATAATCTTGTGAACACCTTTTGTAAGCTGCCTGCCCTTTCTACTTTTGCAGGCGCTTCCTTATCCGAATCTTGTTGAGTTTCTTGGTTTCTTCACATTTGCTGGTTAAAGAGGTTAGTCATGGTCCCTAGAACTTAGACCAGTTCTTCCATAGTCGAGTATGCATCAACTGGTGGCACTGGTATAACTGATGTAGCGGTTACAGTTTGTACTGCTGATGCAGCTGGTGTGGCAGACGTAGCACCCTGAGCGGGGTTCTGAGAATTTTTTAGGCATTGGAGTTTTGTATGCACATTCTTGTTCGGGCCTTTGATGCATATTGGGTTGGCTATGATCAGTTTTATTGGTAGGATATGCGGCCATGGTTCCTGGAGAACAGTGATTATCGGCCGTGATCTGGTTTATCGGGTTCTGGATCTGCCAAACAAGGTAGTTGGTAGTTCCTGTGACGTACCGAGGGCACTTTCCCTTGTGCCCATTTAGACTTTCAGTGGTTCTTGAGTGGACCAGGAGGGTTTTTATTGAAACTTTCAGGTGGAGTGTTTGCCCCCGTACAGGCGTTTTTGAGTTATTTCAGTATTATTTAATATTTTAAAAGTATATAAATAAGTAAATAATGTCGAATTCTACCGAGCTATGTCATGTTCTGTTGGGTTTTTTCAAGTTTTCTCATGTCTTGACCAATTCGTGACCAGATCGGATTGTCCCGAGTCTTGGTGAAATCTGGTCAACTTGAGTCGACTCAGGTGAGTCAAGTCCAGGTCTTAGACTGTGCCATGAGGTAAGCTTGTCACTGGACTCCTAACCAAGTCCGGGCCCAGCCTTATTAGCCATTGGGCCTCAATCATTATCAGGCCCAAACTTTGGGTCCTATGTGTAAGACTCCATTGGGTGGGCCACACATGATTATCAGTTTAGATCATGACCGTTGGATTATTCAGATTGAGCGATTCAGTGGGCCCCACTACAGTTGTGATCATTGCAAATAGGTGGGGGGCGGGACGCTTGAACCGTGGTCCCTATGCGCGGTTATTAAGCCAGATATGGAAACCTACGGTGTGGAGACCCTAGAGGAGAGAAGTGTGATGGGTAAGCTTTTCTGGCCCTCTTTCCTATAAATATACGTCTTGGTCCCCTCACCAACATACAAGAGAAACCCTAGTCCCCATTGAGAGGTTCTCCTAAAGGTGTTAGGTGCGGAAGACCAAGTGTTCTTCTCGGCAACACGGCGGCATCGGGAATGTCTTCCCAATCAGGTATGGCTTTAAGATTACAGTATGGAATCTCCATTATTCGATGCATAGACGATCCGATTATTCCGCATTAAGATTAAGATTCACAGTTGGTATCAGAGACGACTATGCATCAATCGTGATGGATTCATAAAACGCTCATCTTGGAGATGAGAGATGATTTTCGTTTTAGCACAATCAGCTATGGCCGTCCAACCTCATCCAACACGGCTGTTGCCCTGTAATCAGATGTATACAGCGGCTATTATTCGTGTCCTATAATGGATGACTCGAGGACCTGATCTGGACAATCAGATCTGTCCATTGAATCGGAGACCTGGACTCCGGCAGCCATTCACTGCCAGTTTTTTTGAGATCCAGTCGTCGGCGAGTTCAGATATATATATAAAAAAAAAGGGGGGGGAAATTAGGCCCATCGCCATCGCCAGAAACGGCAGCAGTCCACCATTGCAGACCACCATTGCAGCCGGCGAGTTCAGTTTATAAAAAAAAAAAAAAAAAAAAAAACCAGATCTGATCGGACAGCGTCCAGCGGCCTTGGCTGTCTTCCTCCTCCAACATCCGTTCAGGCGGCCATTGATGGCGGCAACCACCTCCATTCGCAACTCCAAATGACCAAAATCAACGATTGCAGCCACTGATTCTGGTGAGCGATCGTTGTTCTTCCTGGAGGTAGATATTTGGGTGAGGGGAGGGGTGATAGTTGCCGGTTTTGAGAAGACAGCCTCCTCTCCCGACTGTTGTGTGAAAGTTGATCGCTCAGATCGGATCCTGCATCCTTGCATGTCTGATCGTCGTTGTGCGACAGCCGGATTCGGCAATGGCGATCGTCCGGTCACTGTTTATATATAGTGGTGAGTCGAGGGGTGATGGCTAAGGGGTTTCAGCCTGTGAATTGGGCTGACGCAGCTATGGAGACCGGCGGTCTACTACTGTTTTGGGCGTTGCGTGTACAGCGGGTAGCTGCTATTTTAGGCGTTGCTGTTTTGGGCGTGGCGTGTACATCGGGCAGGTGCTGTTTTGACGAGTGGGCTGCATCAGGCCAATTGCCAGGCCCGGTCCATTTGGCTAGGCCAGACTGGCCCAGTCCAGTGGGTCAGGCCCATCAGCCAGGCCCAAGCCCAATCTATTTGGCCAAGCCCGATACGCCTAGTCCAGTGGTCAAGCCCACCAGCCCGCCCAAGCCCAAAGCCATTCAGCCCAATCTATTTGGTCAGGCCCACCAGCCCATTAAGGCCCACTTTAGGTACTTGGGTCCATTGTCCATGGAAGATCTTAACCATTGATTTATATTCTTGTGTCATCTGTTTAGTACAAGTAAAACATAAATTTATATTGATGGTTGGTGAGTTTCACTTGTTGGATGGACCAAGTAATTTAATATACATGGTTATACCTATTTAACTTTGATTTGGCCTAAAATAGGGCCACTACCCATATGTTTAAGGCTGATATTTAGTTGTTGACCATTAAGTATTCAATCCAACCATCACTTTAGAATATGTTTGAGCATACGAGCGGTCAACATCAGCCGCATTTTAAACCGAATCAGAAATTTTGCAATATGGTCTGTTGTGGGCAAGACCATTATGCAATCCTTGAGTCTAGGAATGGGAATTGGAGCTTATTGTGTTAGCCACCAAAGTGACTTCAATTGGCAAAGATTTCTACTTCTAGACTTCTGTATATGGAATTCAGTGACCCTCCATTATAGGATTGCATTCAGTTGCGTTCATATTCAGGCGAGCGATGGTCAGAACAAAGAAGTATCATCGTTTTGGCTGGATGTGAGCGGGATGAAGTGGTTGGTGATGGTGATATAGGTCTGAGAGATTCATTTCACCCAAAGGTGATGAGCGTCTTAGATTTATTTCACCAACATTGGTCAGCTTCATGTTCAGAAGAGCCTCCTGTATGTTACAATTTCGCCCAAAGGAGGAATTGTGATGATACGCTAGGCTCTTGCCAGATTTTGATGATTATGGCCCATCATCATTCTGGGTCATTTGATTGAAGGCCCAAATCAATCGAATGTTCATACATGCATGATATTTGTGGTTTATGTTCATGCATTGTTATAAGGGACTTGATTATTAGTGTGAGTTTTATGCTTTGAATGTCCAGCTATGACTGTTTCCAATATTCCAACCCAATTCAATTCCATACCTTTGCTTACTGGGTCCAACTATTCTAAATGGAAGTCGTCTGTTGAAATAGTCCTAGGTTGCATGGACTTGGACTTGGCCCTGGAGGAAGTAGAGCCTCCTACTCCAACTAATTCTAGTACGGATTCAGCAAAGGCTCACTACAAGGCCTGGACCAAGTCAAATAAGATGTGTCTCAAGATCATAAAGAACTCGATTTCTGAGACCATGCAGGGTGTCATGCCCGACACTGAGAAAGCTAAAGATTTCCTAACTGACATAGGAAAACGATTTCAGAAATCGGATAAAGCTAAGCTGAGTTCACTTTTACATAAATTGACTCAAGCCACCTATAACGGTCAAGGAAATATCAGGGAGTACGTTGGTGGGTTGTCTGATGTGGTGGCTAAAATCCGCGCATTAGACCTTAAGATTGAGGATGAACTCCTGATTTTCTTGGTTCTGAACTCCCTCCCTCCACAATTCAGTCAATTCCAAATCAGCTACAATACTCAAAAGGAAAAGTGGACATTGAACGAGCTGATATCTCAGTGCGTTCAGGAGGAAGAGAGACTCAGAAGGTCGAGTAAGACACAAAGTGCACACCTAGTGACATCTGGTCAGGGACGAAAAGGAAATAAGAAAAGAAAGCACACTTCAGGAAAAGGTTCTACGAGTCCTACGGGTGGCAATCAGCCTAAGTCTGGAAAGACATTTAAGAAGAAAAGGAAGGGTCCTAATGATGGCTGCTTCTTCTGCAAGAAGCCTAGTCATTAGAAGAAGGATTGTGAAGATTTTAAAGCATGGCTCGTTTCTAAGGGTAAAGACCGTATTTTAGTCTGTTTTGAATCAAATTTAGCTGATATGTCCACAGACTCCTGGTGGATAGATTCTGGTGCAACTATTCACATTTGTAATTCCATGCAGGATATGCTCCAAAGCCGGACGCCAACTGATGCAGAGAGATCAATCTATATGGGGAACGGCATTAGAGCAAACGTGGAAGCTATTGGAGTCTGTAGGCTTAGGTTATCGTCAGGACATTTTCTTGATCTAGTAGATACTGTTTGTGTGCCTTCTATAAGGCGCAATTTGGTTTCCATTTCTCGTTTGGACAAATTTGGTTATGAGTTTAAATTTGCAAATGGAAAATTAAGCATTTACTATGATTCAGTTGTGATTGGTTCTGGCACTTTAGTTAATAACCTTTATCAGTTAGATTTGGATGTTTCACATGTATACAGCGTTAACTCATCACATGGAAACACTAAAGGCATCAAACGAAGTTTAGATTGTGAGAATTCCTCCATGCTATGGCACAGGCGATTAGGCCATATCTCTCGTGAGAGATTGGAAAGGCTTGTACGTGAAGGAATTCTTCACTTCCTAGACTTCTCAGACTTTGGGGTTTGTATTGATTGCATTAAAGGTAAACAGACTAGAATAAGGAAAAAGGGTGCCACTAGGAGCGTAGGACTCTTAGAAGTGATTCATACAGACATCTGCGGACCGTTCCCTATAGCATCCTGGAATGGGCAGAAGTATTTTATCACTTTTATAGATGACTATTCTCGTTATGGGTACTTATACCTTATTAACGAAAAATCAGACGCCCTGGATATATTTAAGATCTATAAAGCTGAAGTCGAGAATCAACTCGACAGGAAGATCAAAGTCGTTAGATCCGACCGTGGTGGTGAGTACTACGGAAGGTATGACGAATCTGGGCGTAATCCAGGTCCATTCGCTAGATACCTACAAGATTGTGGCATCGTCGCCCAGTACACCATGCCTGGTACTCCAGAGCAGAATGGTGTAGCGGAAAGGCGTAATCGCACCCTAAAGGACATGGTGCGATCTATGATTAGTAATTCTACGTTGCCAGAATCTTTGTGGGGTGATGCGTTGAAAACAGCTATGCATATCCTTAATAGGGTCCCAAGTAAGGCTGTAATGAAAACTCCATATGAATTGTGGACAGGGCGAAAGCCTAGTCTATAATATTTCCATGTATGGGGTTGTCTTGCAGAAGCCAAACCGTATAACCCGCATGAAAGAAAACTTGACCCTAGAACTGTTAGTTGCTTCTTTATTGGATACCCAGAAAGGTCAAAAGGATTCAGATTTTATTGTCCATCATATTCCATGAGAGTCATTGAGACTGGGAATGCTAGGTTTATTGAGAACACTGAAGATAGTGGGAGCACAAATATAAGAGATATTGTATTTGACGAAGAGCGGATTGTGATTCCCACCACAATCATTCAGAGTAGCATGGTTGTCCGTCCAGCAGTGGACCCTGAGATCCCTATGGACGACCATGTACAACCTCAAATACAACCCACTGATGAGGAAATGGAAAACCCAATTCAGAATAATGAGCCATTAAGACGATCACACAAAGAGAGAAGATCTGCAATACCAGACGATTACGTCGTCTATTTGCAGGAGCATGAGTTTGACATTGGGGTTGAAAAGGATCCTATATCCCTTTCACAGGTCGAACAAAGTGCGGATTCTTCTCATTGGTTCGATGCCATGAAGGATGAATTGAAATCCATGAAGGACAACAAAGTTTGGGACCTTGTTGAATTGCCTGAAGGGATTAGGCCGATTGGTTGCAAATGGGTATTTAAAACCAAACGGGACTCTAAGGGCAATATCGAAAGGTATAAAGCCAGGCTAGTTGCAAAGGGTTTCACTCAGCGTGAGGGCATTGACTTTAAGGAGACTTTCTCACCTGTATCTAAGAAAGACTCATTTAGGATCATTATGGCTCTTGTGGCTCATATGGATTTAGAGCTACATCAAATGGACGTAAAAACTGCGTTTCTCAATGGAGATCTAATGGAGAACGTATATATGTTGCAGCCAGAAGGTTTTAAAGCCAAAGGCTCAGAACATCTGGTCTGCAAACTTAAGAAGTCCATTTATGGGTTGAAACAGGCATCACGACAGTGGTACCTAAAGTTTCATGAAGTTGTTTCCTCATATGGTTTCATTGAAAACACTGCGGATGAGTGCATATATGTGAAAATCAGTGGGAGTAAGTTTATCATTTTGGTCTTGTATGTTGACGACATTTTATTGGCCAGTAGTGATATTGGATTGTTGCGTGAGACTAAGAAATTTCTATCTCAAAATTTTGAGATGAAAGATCTTGGTGATGCTTCCTTTGTCATCGGCATTCAGATTAGCCGGGACAGATCACGTGGATTACTTGGCTTGTCGCAGAGAGCCTATATTGATAGGGTTCTCGAAAGGTTTGGCATGCAAGGTTGTGCTCCTGGCCAAGCACCTATTGTAAAAGGTGACAAATTTGATCAATTTCAGTGTCCTAAGAATGACCTAGAGAAGGACAAGATGAAAGCTATTCCGTATGCGTCAGCAGTAGGGAGCATCATGTATGCTCAGGTCTGTACGCGTCCAGATATTGCTTTTGTGGTTGGAATGTTGGGCAGGTACCTTAGCAATCCAGGAATGAATCATTGGATAGCTGTAAAGAAAGTGTTGCGCTACCTGCAAAGGACAAAGGACTTCGAACTCACATACAGGAGATCCGACCATTTGGAGTTGGTAGGATATACAGATGCAGATTTTACTGGTTGTCTCGACAGCAAGAAGTCCACCTCGGGCTATGTATTCATGATGGTTGGTGGAGCCGTATCATGGAAAAGCGTGAAACAGTCGATTACGGCATCATCTACCATGGAAGCAGAGTATGTAGCTTGTCATGAAGCCACGAATCAGGCGGTCTGGTTTCAGAGCTTTTTCTCTGGTTTACGGGTTGTGCAGATGATCCCGAAACCATTGAAAATCTATTGTGATAGTTCAGCTGCAGTTAACTTCTCCAACAACAACAAGCATTCATCGTGGTCAAAGCACATTGACATCAAATATCTTGTTGTGAAAGAGAGAGTTCAGAATCGTCAAGTGTCTGTGGAACTCATCGGCACAAGGCAGATGATAGCGGATCCTCTCACTAAAGGCCTTCCTATCACGCTCTTTAAGGAGCATGTGACATCTATGGGAGTTGTTGATCCCAATGATGTATTTCAGTAGTGGGAGTTTTCATGTATGATCCGATTATGTCCAGACATTTTTTTGGAAATACCTTTTATGCATTGATGATTCTGTTTTTTCAGTTTATATCTTGCTTCTCCTTCAGTGTGCACATTCAATTTTGAGTAAGCAAGACTTTGGTTTGTGTCTTGGAGACACGTTCAGTAGGACCACTTGAAGATAAACACGTATGATCACATGAGACGTGTAATCTTCATACCACACCCCATATCATTGATCCATATCGTTAAGGCTATTGGTATTTGTGATCGTGATTCGTCACACTTCGAAAATATGAAATGTTGTGTTGACTACCATGATTCAATATCAGTGGTCTTGATGGACCGGATCTGACAAGCGTTGCTCATAATTATCCAACGGTATTGTTTTGAAATCAGTAGGGCGCCCATTAGGAACTTTTGAAACAAACATGTTTTATGAAATGTTTTTCACAAAATTAAAATAAATGTTTTGTTTTCTTTCTGAGATCAGTGTAGCCCAAGTGGGAGAATGTAAGACTCCATTGGGTGGGCCACACATGATTATCAGTTTAGATCATGACCGTTGGATTATTCAGATTGAGCGATTCAGTGGGCCCCACTACAGTTGTGATCATTGCAAATAGGTTTGGGGCGGGACGCTTGAACCGTGGTCCCTATGCGCGGTTATTAAGCCAGATATGGAAACTTACGGTGTGGAGACCCTAGAGGAGAGAAGTATGATGGGTAAGCTTTTCTGGCCCTCTTTCCTATAAATATACGTCTTGGTCCCCTCACCAACATACAAGAGAAACCCTAATCCCCATTGAGAGGTTCTCCTAAAGGTGTTAGGTGCGGAAGACCAAGTGTTCTTCTCGGCAACACGGCGGCATCGAGAATGTTTTCCCAATCAGGTATGGCTTTAAGATTACAGTATGGAATCTCCATTATTCGATGCATAGACGATCCGATTATTCCGCATTAAGATTAAGATTCACACTATGCTTTGGTAGCATCTGGTCCAGTGGTGTTGAACATAGCTTTCAAATAGGAGTGGTAACGGTCTGGGATGGGCTTTGGCATGACTCATCATTAACTCGGTGGGACCATCTTTCAGGCCTCGGCCTAAATTTCCTGTTGAAATCAAATGTATGAACTGGGCATGCTTCAATGTTTGACAAGAATAACAGCTGATACATATTAAGGGATGATATAGGTGATGCCTAGGAAGAATTTCAGGCCTGTTAACAACTGGATACAAGAAGATAAGCACCTCATTGCTGGCCCCAACTTTAAATATCGTTCCTGAGATAATAGCGAAATGATCATATGGTTTCATTCCTTTGGACACTCCAATCACAAATCTGGACTGTCTATTAGGTCCAAAATACAAGTTCACACCAATCGGACCATTCTAATCATCTTATTAATAGCTTATAACATGGACAGCCAAGATCATTTATTTAAAAACGGACCAATTGACCATTTCATAATTCATCATGGAATTCTTATAGCTCTAAGCACAACTTTTATCATGCTATCCTAACCATCCCATCCATGGCTTGGAAAATGAACAGGTATAGAAAGGAAGGCCAACTTCTAGGTGTATTTAATCATCGGACCGGTATGATTCTTTTAATGGAAGCCCATCAGATATATGGACCTAATGGACGGTCATGATCTTGTGATTGAAGTGTCCAAGCGTCCCAATGGGATCATTCTCACCACAATAGTTTTAAATAAATGAAACCATCTTGCCTGCAGCTAAAACATTAAGGGGGAAAAGGAAGATAAAAGAAGTAAGGTGACACAAGATTGACAGTTCTCCGTTGTAGGCAATGATATATTAAACAAGTTGAGCAGCACACATTAGCCGTATTCAAGGCCGTCTCATTGACAGCATTGCTCACAAACTGGTCGATTATTGAAGATATTGCAATAACAGCAAGCTATAAGACAGTGATTGTTGCAGCCTGCACATCCAACACAAGAAGCACAAATCCACCCTTTTAGTTCAACCATGTACAAAAGTTATGCGCGTAAATAATAGTTATGTTGCCATCGACTATACACCACGTATAAACTATTTCCATCATTTGCATGCCTGTTGCCACGGTGCGCAACTATCTCCTACGTTTAAACCAGCATTGCCTGGGGAAAAAGATTAGATGCGATCGTCCCATGTAATATGAAAGGAGCTGAGAAGGACGAATCCTTTGAAAGCTCATTTCACATGATGTATATGTGCAATTAATCTAGGCTAAACGGGTCCTTCATCTAGCTTAGATGCCAGGTTGGACAAAAAGTATGCAACTCAGGTGGGCCTAGGTGAAAATCAAGTGTGGGAATTCCTTCCCACTTTGCTATGGCCCACCTTATTTTTGGATTAGACTGACTTTTGGGTCTTATGAACTTTATGAGGTGACTCATCTAGTGGATGGTTCGGATTTTGTGCACATGTCACATGAGATGAGATCTCAAAGAGTTACTAACGAGTTCGAATGCGAACCGGTTATTAGGTACCTAAATGTGACGGTAGCACATGACCCGACCAAACCAACGGTGGAGATGGATTATACACCAAGCATCAGTGTACATACTATAAGAGTATATGGATGGAGTCATGCCCCAGTAGTATAAAATTCTTGAACAAAAGTCAAAACCACATAAAAGAGGAAGTTGGCTGACCTCTTACAATGACGTATTTCGAAGGAGAAAGGAGCTGAGGATTGAGGAGAAATGGGAGTCGAGGGGTGGCTGAGACCATCAAAATCATCAAAACCATCACACAAACTGCGGTGAATGATTTCATCATGTCCTTTCTCCTCACACCCCACTCTCTATCACAAGCGTTGTTTTGCGTTTATTGGTGTCATCTCTCACCAGTCTATTTATTGGCCATGTATTTATGGTTTCGATTTAGGTTCCTGTGTAAATATAATAGCAATACATACCTTTCTTACGTCCCCAAATAAACTACTCATGTGGGACCCATAAAAGGGAACGCCCATCCTTGAATTACACAGGGGCCCACCTGAGTTGCAAAACAGCCTGATTCTTGGTACGACCTTTCACCTGTACTGGATGAACGGTATGAACAGCCTTGATTTTATATACAAAACATGTAGGTCACACACGCTAATCAATGGTGATGTTCCCTGTGGCCCATCTGAGTTTTGGATCGGTCTGATTTCTTGGCTCTGGATGTTTTCTGCGGTGACGCATCTTATTGACGGGTTGGATTCTGTGAACGCAACACTGGACCCCACATCTGCCCTGTACCACTGTAACACTGGAGCGCACACCCTTTTATATAATGATGAAGTGTGGCAAGGATATAATGGCACGGGGGACAGTCAGGAAATTGGACAAAATAACCTCAATAGGCCAAGCCCAGCCCAAGTCATTTTAGACCTGTGGCCTAGATTCTGGTTGATAGCTCATGGGCTGAAATTGTACATGCTTCATCCACAGTCCATCTGTTGGGTCCCGTGGCACATGAATCATGGAACGTAGGCCAACAACCATTTTTTGACATGCATATCACAAGTCCAACCAGAATGGGCCCCCAATCAGCATGGATTCAGAACCATTGCTAGAACAAAAAGGCAGGTTGTGTTGGGAAGAGCACCTGCGGAAGCGAGAATCAAACGAGATAAACCATAATGCCAACCATCAAGCAAATCAACAATCACAAGAGGCAATCTGAATTTTACATGAAAAAATTCCTCACGAGTAAAAAATCATGGCATAAAGCAAATTTACTATGAAAATCAGAAGTTACAAGAGAATGAAGAAAATTTACCCGGATCCAAGCCCTACTAGAGAAACCCAAGCTAACTTTAGCTCTCTCTCACCCTAGAACTCCCTCAACTCCTTGAACACGTCTATGACTCTGTGTTACCCTAATCCCGCATTATACCCCTTTAAATAGCATAAAACCGAGATTAGAAACAAATTTCGTGCAAAACTGCACAACTGACCTAAACTGCATACACACTATCGAGCACCTAACCCAATCCTATCGGGAGACCGACAGTCCAAAAAAAAATTGTCCAGAGGGTAACTAGTAATATTCGACGAGTTTCGAGCGCCCGATCCTAGTGACCGACAACCCCACTTTCAAATCTAGTAGTGTCCAGATTCGAGAAGCGCATCCAAGGACAATTTCAGGCACCCGACTCGATCCTATCGGTTGCCCAAAGCCCATTGCTGTCCAAGATTAAAGAGAAACCCCAATAGACCGTGTCTCTCAAATTTCATTTAGTTCCATTTTAATGCAGTACAAGTCACAAATTTTCATTAACGTCTTGGGCTGAAATGGGTACTAAATGGAAACTGGGAAATCTTGTCAAACCAACTAAACACCCACTTGTTGTCAATACATATACAAACAACACTCATACAAAGGGGAATCAGAACAAGTAGAAATTATTCATTTAGTAAACTACTCTACACATAATAGAATACTTAAAAAGGAAAATAGATCCAAAAGACGACAAGAATAGTTGATAAAAGACATGTTATTAATACGTGCTTTCAGCAATAAGTTGAATCCATCAGGTTAACCTTCTTCAACCCAACATGAAAACATGCATCCAAAGCAGATTATTATTTAATTCATACAACTTTCGATGGATGAATGCAAAAAATGATGGGGTTTTCCTCCTCAGTCACAGAGGAGAGATGGTGCAGCCTGAGTGTGGTCGGGCGCCCAGACCAAGAGTGGTCGGGCGACCGAAATTACTCGGATGGGGCCTTTTGTTGCTGAACTGTTTTCTCAACAGTCAGGCGCCCGACGGTCTGGTGACCTGGCGCCAGGTGCCCTGGGCGGGCACCCGACCAAGTTGGTCCGGGCGCCCGAAATTGGGAAGTTCCTTTTGTTTTCTCCCTGGACAGGTTTTAGCTTGGGTGGGCGCCCGACGCTCTAGTGATTGGGCGCCCAACCCGACGCGAACTGCTTTTACGCAGTTTCCTATTTTGGTTCTAATTCCTCCAGTTTCCTATTTAAGAGGTTCTAAATCGTTATTAGGGTATCCCATTAAGGTGTTTTCACGTCCAAGGTGAGCGAGAGAGGAAAAGAAGAAGAGAGAAATAGAAAAAAGAGAGAGAGGAAGCTTGTAGAAGGGAGAAGTTGCTTGAAGAGGAGTTCTTGTGCACAACCGTCATCTCAGCGCTTTTAAGTCCTCGTGATCAGTGAGATCCTCCTATTTTCATAGTTCTCTTGTTATTTATCCATCCCTGCATGGGTGAAAAAGGTTTGATCCAAGCAGGTGTGTGCTTGTGATCGTTGTAAACGATTCTCTGAGATAGTGGATTGTTGATCTGGACTAGGTCCCGTGGTTTTTACCTCTTTGAGGGTTTTTCACATAAAAACCTCTTGTGTCGTGAGATTGTTGATTTGCTTTTGATTATTGCATTATCATAGTCCATAATTCTAGTGCATTGGGGGGCGAGATCCTAAGGTTTGTGTGAAACGCACCCAACATAGTGGTATCAGAGAGTTCAGGTTGATTGAATGAAGTGAGATCGGTTCTGAATTATGGAAGGTGGCTCATCAAGGATGATCAGCCTTAATGGTTCTAACTGGACCATATAGAAGGCTAAGATGGAGGACTTGCTCTATTGCAAGGACCTATATGCTCCGATCTTAAGCATATCAGTGAAGATCAAGGATATGCCTGATGATGATTGGAAGAAGTTGGACCGAAAGGCGGTGGGGTTTATTAGACAATGGTTGGATGATTCCGTATTCCACCATGTGTCTACGGAAACCTCAGCCGCTAGCCTATGGCAGAAATTGCAAGGGCTATATGAGAGAAAGACGGCAGGCAATAAGATATTCCTGATAAGATGACTTGTGAATCTCAAGTTTAAAGATGGTGGTTCTGTAGCTAAACACATGAATGAGGTCAGCAACATAGTGAACCAGCTCTCCATCATGAAGATGGTCCTGAATGATGAACTTTAAGCTTTACTACTGCTTAGCTCATTTCTTGACAGTTGGGAGACATTGGTAGTGTCTCTGAGTAACTCCGCGCCAGACGGTAAGGTATCCATGGAATAGGTAACAAGCTGTCTCTTCAATGAGGAGACAAGGAGGAAATCTCTGGGGCCTGCTTAACAAGAGGCCCTTATGACACAAGATCGGGGGAGAAGAAAGAACAGAATGGGCAGAAAGGCCTGAAATAAATCAAGAGGCAAGTCGGTTGCTAGGAAAGATGTTGAATGCTGGAATTGTAACAAGAAGGGCCACTATAAGCATGAATGTCACAAGAAGAAGGATGACAAGAAGGGTAAAGGAAAGGAGAAGGAAGATGAATCGGATTCTACTGCGGTCGCCTCAGATGGTGACGTTGTTGTTATTCTTTCGGTATATCACAATGTTTGTCCCATGGCTTCGAGTCAGGACACTGACTGGGTGATAGACTCGGGAGCCTCATTTCATGCGACTCCACGTAGGGATTTCTTTACAAGCTACAAGTCAGGTGACTATGGGACAATGAAGATGGGAAATTCTGGTGTTTCGAAGATCGTAGGAGTCGGTGATATTTGTGTGAAGACCGATGTGCGCTGTAAATTGGTTCTCAGGGATGTGAGACACATTCCAGACATTCGCCTCAACTGGATGTCAACGGGAAGATTGGATGATGATGGCTATGAAAGCCGATTTGTTGGTGGGCATCGGAAGCTCATCAAGGGTTCGTTGATTGCTGCCAGAGGAAAGAAGTGTTGCACCATTTACAAGGCAAGTGTCAATGTGTGCAAGGGTGGGTTGAACGCAGTGGAAGATTCAGCTACCGACGTGTGGCACAGGCGTGTAGGCCACATGAGTGAAAAGGGGCTTCAGCTACTAACAAAGAAGCGGCTCTTTCCAGATGTGACAAGTATACCTCTCAAAACCTGTATTGACTGTTTACAGGGAAATAACATAGAGTTTCATTTGTTTAATCTGCTTCCCATGTTAATAAAGTACATGCATTAGATTTGGTTTACTCTGATGTTTGTGGTCCTATGAGGACAAAAACCTTGGGTGGGGCATTACATTTTGTCACTTTTATAGATGATGCATCTAGGAGGGTTTGGGTGTATGCTTTGAAATCCAAGGACAAGGTCATTGGTGTGTTTCAATTGTTTCATGCTATGGTCGAGAGAGAGACAGACAGATCATTAAAGTGTATTGGCACTGACAATGGTGGTGAATACATTAGTGACTTCCACGAGTATTGCAAGTCACTAGGTATATGGCATGAACAAACGGTTCCCAAGACCCCCCAGCATAATAGTGTGGCTAAGCGAACGAATCATACTATTGTACAGAGAATCGGATGCATGTTATCCCATGCAAAGTTGCTCAATATGTTTTGAGGAGAAGCAATGCACACGGCGGTGTATTTGATAAACAGGTATCCATTAACCCCGTAGAATGGAGAAGTACTTGAGAAAGTGTGGACTGGACGTGATCCATCATATAGTCATCTCAAGGTGTTTGGATGCGTTTGGATGCAAGGCATCCGTTCACATACCAAAAGACGAGAGGTCCAAGCTCGATATGAAGATCAGGCAGTGTGTGTTCTTAAGGTACGGTGATGAAAAGTTCGGTTACAAGTTGTGGGATCCGACCAAGAAAAAGCTCGTCAGGAGTAGAGATGTGATTTTCATTGAAGATCAGTGTATAGAAGACATTGAAAAATCAGAGAAGACCCGACCCAATTCAGGTAAACTAGAAGACATGGATCCGATTACTCCTCCCGTGGTGCCTGATGACGGGGGAGTACAGCAAGGTGTAGAGGATGAGGAAGTTCCTACAGAAGATGGACTGGGGGAGCAGCACCCACTTGATCCACCTGTTGAGCCACAGGTGAGGAGGACATCAAGGGACAAACATCCATTCAAGAAGTACTCACCGTATGAGTACATTATACTCACTGATGGGGGAGAGCCAGAAGACTATTCCGAGGCCCTAGCCGACGAGCATAAGGGGGAGTGGTTGAAAGCTATGCAAAAGGAGATGAAATCCTTGTATAAGAACCACACCTATGATATGGTGAAATTGCCTAAAGGCAAGAAAGCTCTGAGTAACAAGTGGGTGTTCAGAAAGAAGAATGAGCAGAAGAATTCACAGACAAGGTACAAGGCCAGACTTGTGGTGAAAGGGTTTGGTCAGAGGAAAGGAATAGAGTTCGAGGAGATATTCTCACTAGTAGTGAAGTTGCTCAAGTTGGCGACTAGCATAGATCAGAAGATAGAGCAGTTAGATGTCAAAACTGCATTTCTCCATGGTGACCTAGAAGAAGAGATCTACATGCGCCAACCAGAGGAGTTCGAAGTCAAGGAAAAAGAGCATATGATGTGTAGGCTTAGGAATAGCTTGTATGGGCTGAAACAATCTCCTAGGCAATGGTACAAGAAGTTTGACTCGTTCATGTTAAAGCATGGATATGACAGAACGGAGTCGAACCACTGTGTGTTCACACGCAAGTTCTCAGATGGTGATTTCTTAGTTCTGCTATTGTACATTGATGACATGCTCATCATGGAAAAAGACATCAAGAAGATTGACAGGCTGAAACAGGAGTTGGGCAAGTTGTTTGCAATGAAAGACTTGGGCCCGACCAAACAGATCCTAGGAATGGAGATAACCTGTGACAGAAGCAGCAGGAAACTTTGGCTGTCACAAGAGCGGTATATTGAGAAAGTCCTAGAGCGATTCAATATGAATGCAACGAAGTTGGTCAGTACTCCACTAGATGGTCACTTCAAATTGAGTGACAAGCAGTGTCCCAAGACAGAGGCAGAAGTGGAAGAGATGCGGAAGATACCCTACGAGTCAGCGGTAGGAAGTTTGATGTATGTTATGGTGTGTATGTGCCCAGACATAGCATATACGGTTGGTGTTGTCAGCCGGTGTCTTGTCAATCCTGGCAAAGAACATTGGGCAGCGGTGAAGTGGATACTACGGTATCTGAGAGGCTCATCCAGGTTGAGCTTATGCTATGGTGACGAAAAATTTATGTTTGAAGGCTATACAGATGCAGATATGGCAGGTGACATAGACTCCAGGAAGTCTACATCAGGGTTCATGTTCACGTTTGCAGGGGGAGCGGTCTCTTGGAAGACAAGCTACAGAAAGTCGTAGCATTGTCGACGACAGAGGCCGAGTACATCGCGGTCACAGAAGCATGCAAGGAGATTCTTTGGATGAAGAGGTTCCTACAGGAACTCAGCCTGAAGCAGGAGGAGCACGTGGTCCATTGCGATAGCCAAAGTGCCATACACTTGAGCAAGAATCCAAGTCAGCACTCCAAGTCCAAGCATATAGAGATTTGGTATCACTGGATCAGTGATACTTTGGAACAAAAGGTGTTACAACTTGAGAAGGTCCACACGGACGATAATAAGTCAGACATGATGATCAAGGCTTTGCTCAAGGGCAAGTTTGAGGTTTGTAGAAACCTGGCTGGCTTGAAGAAGGTAAATTTCTCTTGAGTCGAAAAGGGGGAGATTTGATGGGGTTTTCCTCCTCAGTCACAGAGGAGAGATGGTGCAACCTACGTGTGGTCGGGCGCCCGGACCAAGAGTGGTCGGGCAACCGAAATTACTTAGATGGGGCCTTTTGTTGCTGGACTATTTTCTCAACAGTCGGGCGCCCAACAGTCTAGTGACCAAGCGCCCGGTGCCCTGGGCGGGCGCCAGACCAAGTTGGTCCGAGCGCCCGAAATTGAAAAGTTCCTTTGGTTTTCTCCTTGGACAGGTTTTGGCTTGGGCGAGCGCCCGACGATCTGGTGACTGGGCGCCCGACCCGACACGGACTGCTTATACGCAGTTTTCTATTTGGTTTCTAATTCCTCCGATTTCCTATTGAAGAGGTTCCAAATCGTGATTAGGGTATCCCATTAAAGTGTTTTCACGTCCAAGGTGAGAGAGAGAGAGAGAGGAAAAGAGGAAGAGAGAAAGAGAAAAGAGAGAGAGGGGAAACTTGTAGAAGGGAGAAGTTCTTCTACGCAACCGTCATCTCAGCGCTTCTACGTCCTCGTGATCAGTGAGATCCTCCTATTTTCATAGTTCTCTTGTTGTTTGTCCATCCCTGCGTGGGTGAAGAAAGCTTGATCCAAGCAGTGTGTGCTTGTGATCGTTGTAAACGATTCTCTTAGATAGTGGATTGTTGATCTGGACTAGGTCCCATGGTTTTTACCTCTTTAAGGGTTTTCCACGTAAAAACCTCTTGTGTCGTGAGATTGTTGATTTGCTTCTGATTATTACATTATTATAGTCCATAATTCTAGTGCATTGGGGGGCGAGATCCTAAGGTTTGTGTGAAACGCACCCAACAGAAAATGCCTTCCAGCTACCAGCCTGGATTTGAGGATCAAGCGTCCAGATTTTCACAATTTGCTTCGATTTGATCGAGTAGATTTGCTTTCCCTTGCGGTAGGCGCGGGACAGTTCAATATCATACAACAGCTATACAGCTTGAATTCATCACGTATTGCTTCTAAGTGTTCCGTTTTGTACTCATCACGACTGTTGTGTATCCACCTCCAAATATATTTCACCAAATGATAAGTCTGAAAATCCCATGACGACTACAAATGGTATAAAATCCAATTTCTGTACAAGACCGGAAATACAAGAGAGTGAGGTATCAACAAGGCTTCAGTAACTAGACATTTTATCAATGTTTTTAATGAAGATATTGGACTCTTTGCATAAATACAATTGTAGGTTTCTTGTTAGCAATGTGCCTAAAACAAAGGCCCTCAATATGTGAAGAGACCATAGTTACCAATAGAAATCCTGTTATAGTGAGGATGTCTCCGGATCGTGAATAGAAGAGGTTCAGAGAAAAAAGTCCAAAAGAAACAACAAAGTTCAAACAAAATTCAGCAAATCCAGCACCATGGGCGCTTGATCATCCATCATCGGGCCCCCGACCATCGATCAGGCACCCGATAACCCATTATTGGGCACCCAAAATTCGTCCAAATTAATTTTGCCTCAACTCTTTGGACGGTTCGTTCATAATCGGTCGGCCAACCACCCTTTGTTGGGCACCTGAAATTCAACTAAATTTTGAATTTTCTCGTTAAACCGTTTTTGGGGTCATCGAGCGCCCGACCGCCCTTCAGCGGGGCCTCAACCATATGCGGACAGATGCGCAAATTTGCACAGATTTTCTGATTTTCTTTCCGATTTTTCATGATTCTTTCCTAGTTAATTAGAACACTTTTAATAACATTTTTAGGGTTTTAGAGTTTAGGTTTTTCTCTATTTAAAAGGCTTAAACTTATTTGTTAAACAATCTCTTCTTTGATTAATGAAAATTTCAAATTTTTAGTCTTTATTTGTTCATGGATTTGAACATAGGTATCGTGGATTCGAGATATCCCCTCGTGGATTCAAGATATCCCTACGTTGATTCGACGAAGATTGGTTGAGGAGTCTCAGTAGCTCCGTGGATACGGAATAGTTATCTTGTGAGAGAGACAGTGATCAATCTCACCCGTCTACACTGCGCCAAATCTACATTAGCAGCAAAAGAAGAGGAAAAACAAAAAAGGAAAAAGGAAAAAGTACCTGGCCTATCTTGGCAATCCAGGAGACACACACAAATCCATTGCACTTCAATAGCTATGCACTAGAAGGATGCTATCAACCAGTTTTTCAATCAATAAACATAGAAATGCAGAAGCTTTAACCCTAATCTCACCTCATTAGCCACTTTGGAAGGTCTATGACGACCTTCTCCAGGAAAGCCACCATGCATTTTAAATGGCCTCAATATCATCAGGCTGCCTGGTCATCAAGGGCCGTGAGCAAGAAAACAGGACAGCTTTAAGACATAGACAAATGGTTTGCATTTACGTACATGAATGGGCCACCTGATCATGAGACCAACCTCATTCTGGTAGGAGCAGCTAGTGATTATCCAATCTGCCCGTAGTTATAAAACTCGATGACATGACTTGAACTCGACCAGAAATTAGTTGAGTCACAGTGAAACTCGATGAGTAGCCTTACTCGATTCTGACTCAGCTTGACTCGTCAAGTCAGGTTGCCCATGCGGTTGAGTTCACATGAGTCAGCATGACTTGAATGAGTCACTCGCTTGAGTTGAGAATTTTAATTAAAAAGAAAAGTTGCGAGTGGCATGATTCAAAGTCACAACCTAACCAAGCTGGCTAATAGCATTAACCATTTGACCAAGCTTTGTGTTTAAAGCTGTATATTTTTGTATTCATACTATTTTAAATCTCTTTTGTTACAATAGTTAAGTTTCTAGTTTCATTATCATCATCATCCCAGCCTGATTTCAACTAATTGGTGTTGGCCACATGAATCTCTTTTAGCCATTCCACTATATCAAAGGCCATAACTTCAGTTAGACTATAACTTACTAGGTATTTTCTTACTACTTTCACTGTCTTTTTCAACCTTCTCCTTGTCATTTTAATGCCTTCAATTTGTACCAACTCATACCTTTTAACTGGTGTAGTTACTGGCCTCTATTGCACATGTTCAAACCATCTACTTTACCTTATCTTATGATCAGTTGGTGCTATTTCTAAATTTTCTTAAATGCATTTTTTTCTAATTATATCCTTTCTTATCTTGCCATTCACCAATTTCAACATCCTTATTTCAACTACACTGATCGCTCAAAATCTCTTTCAATTAATTATCCTTTTCAGTCATTTTGACTGGTTTTGGCTAGGCTTGGTTAGTGTGAATAGCTCATTGAGATGAACTATTCTTATTAACATTCCATTTCTGTTCCAGATTAACCGGCCTTATTCAAATCTAATTTCTACAATGTCAGCGCAGACCATTTATTATCTTTACAGGCTCATTGAGCCCTTGGTTTTGCATTTCGAGAACTCGATTTACCACTCTCTTTTGTTGCTAGCAGTGTTTTTGAGTTCTTGTAATTTTTGGTAGATATTGCGAAAATTTTGGATGGAGAGCTCTAACCCATTGGTTGACTGAAGCCTCATTAGGCTTTACCATTCTTGGTCATTTTCTAATGTAATCTTCAGGAATATTCCTCCATGTGAAGCCTTGCAAATTCCTTCTTGAATTAGCGGCTTGGTAATTTTGAATTGTGCTACTGAAATGCACATTCACCAGCTTCCATGGTGCATAATAAAGTCTTGTTGATTCCCTACGTCAATTGTTTTCATAACATCGTTCACATAGCTGATTTTGGTTAACAACCGACTTATTTTTCTAACTCTTTTTTTTTCTCAATTATCTTTTTTTTTTTTTTTGTACTTTGGCTTCCCATTGGTTTCCTTTAGCTGACACAAGTGCGGCTGTTCGGTAGTCACTACTAGGTTGAAATTTTCTTTGGAAGTGGTCATCCTTTTCAAATTTGCGGAGACTATATTGATTCCGACCGAAGATGGAAAAGCACAGGTATCTACTAACATGGCTTCTTCTTTTTTCTTTTTCTTTTTTCTCTAGGAACTTCAATATTCTAACTCAATGCTATTTTGGATAATGTTCCTGAAAACAACACAATTTCTAGTTGAATAAGATCGAGAGTTATATGATTTATAATATTCAATTTTCTTTAATTCATCAGTCGTGGGTAATCTTTGTCTTGGTGATAATTTAATAAACTTTCCAGCTAAAAGAATATAAAAAATCTCAATAGCCTTGTTATATCAAAAGAGAAATGCCTACCACGTTCTAAAAATTCTTTAGCAGCATTCGTACTTTGAGTAGAAGATTCATCATCAATTTTCTTTTCAAGGTTGTGCAAATAGAAGGTTTCTTAAAATTTATTTCGACCCTTACTATTTCATAATTTGGGTCACGGTAATATATCCTCGGAGATGAATTCTTTGTTGGCTTTCCTCTGTAAAACCTATTCATATCTGGTTGCTGTAGAAGATAGGTCAATTAGATATTCGAAATCCATTCCTTTGAATTTCTTTCAAAGTTCAATGTTTAATCCTTCCAAGGCTAGTTTGATAAACTAAGCCTCTGGCGTGAAAACTCTGCATTTGTTTCTTACTCTTTTGAATCTAGCAATATAACTTTCAGCCTATTTGCTAGGTAACCGTCTCAAGCGAGATAAATTGGCCAATGATAGTTTTGGTTTTATTTAAAAGAACTGAGAGTGAAACATTTCTTTGATGTCTTGCCAGGTGTGTACTGAATTTGGCAGTAAACTGATATACTATGAAAAAGCAATATTAGTCAAGGAATTTAGAAACCACTTCAATTTTACATATTCATTATTAGGATATTCATCACATTGCATGGTAGAACGACCAATGTGTTCTACAGTAGATTGGCTTGTTCCTCTAGAAAATGAAGTAAAATCCAAAATTTTATAGCCTCTTGGTTTCTCAACAAGATGATCGACCCAATCTGGATTAGGCTTATGATATGTTGGTCGATTAGTTCGGCGACCATGTCATTGGTCGGTAACTTCACTATATCAAAGTAACCAATTCTTCTCAGCCTAAATAGCCTCTCTTTGATCTTGAGGTCATGGGTTAACTATCTAAGGTGGTTGTACAAAAAGACAACCCCCCCCCCCCCCCCCCCCCCCCCCCCCCAAGTGTTTCATTATTCATATGAATTGTCCCACATGCAAGGGGTACACCGGTATTTCCTTCATATTTCTTTTGACCGCTCGGTCGGCCATTACAACCATTTCTTCTAACATCGACCTGATGCGGTATGTTTCAGGCGACTTGGCCTTGATCCAACCAAACATTTTATGGAGGTGGAATCAATGGTTCTTGTGAAATGCTTTTGAAAAGGCATACCTTTGTGTTGTACTAACGCACTTCAGGAAATCTCTCATTGAGAAATTCCAAAATCCGATTAACGATCTCGACCTAAGTCATAAATTGCTCATTCAATTGTTGCAAATTTGCATGCATATTGCCTATTGCCCTAGGATAGCTGATGCAGGATGTGGCACAGGTACATTCCTAGCATGGCTTAACTAAAAGAAGGTGAACCATAAATCAGCTATAACTTTTTATCTGGGTATCGTTATGAGACACACAACCTATCAATTTTTATTATAACAGGGCGTCTGGAGTGAACTAACCCATATAGCAAGTCACGTTAGTCCATTTCATAAGAAAATGCAAGCTGCCAATTCAAAACGAGATTTTAAGAAAATTTACTACTTTTAGTAATTCAATTTTTGTCATGTTTCCTTATTTTTAGAGTTTTAGGATTTTTTAATTTTTAGAAATTGCTCCTAATCATGCTAGGACTCCTTCAATAAAGTTTATCTAGAATTTCTATTTTGGCCAAATTTACTACTTTGGGTAAATGTTATTTTAGTTGAATCAGGACTGTTAATTAAGGTTAAGAATTTGCTATTTTTAGTAATTACAAATTAAGGTTTATTTTTTCTTATTTATTAGTGATGTAATGGAGTAACCAAAGACAGTTACACATTATTTGACTTTAATAAAATTATTCAAGCTTTATCTATTCTTTTTCTTGTGAATTCAAGGTTTTTATCACTTGAGGAAGATGGTGATTTTCCTCATTATCTCTTCATACCCTTCCTAGCGTCAATAGTCAAGGGCCTTGGTTCTTGAACCTTTAGATCGGCATGCATCTAAAATGCTTATGGGGCCAGATGCAATTCCTATTCGTCGATTTTACCATTGTTGTGTGTAAATCGATAGCTCATTTTATCAAATTACTTAATTAACAATTGCACACCGATCCCACTAGGCATTCCAAAATGGTGTTGGTCTTGAATTCGGCCATGTGGTACACGTGTTAGATTTGCAAGTGTCCATTACAATTGGGTCTTATTCAAATCAAAACCACTGACCCTTGGTGTCGAGATAGAGTGGTGCTTGGTCGGTAATTGGACCGACCGTCTATTTAGCTAACTATTGAGTGCGATAATAGGTAATTTGCGGAGGTTGGGGATACTCCTCTATTGAGTTCCTTTTGCATTGAGAAACTAAGGACTTTCAAAGGTCAGCAATTGTGTAGTTGAATGAAAATAAGTCATAAATGGATATGGAAGTGTGAGAGTTACCACTAAGGTTGGGATTACCAGCTTGGATGAAAGTAGTGAGCTGGTTCATGGAGCAGCACACAGGCATAGATGGAAGGGAATTACAACTTCTGTTAAGTTGGTCTAACATCATTGCAGGGAAGGATTGGACTAACTCATTGAAGCTAACGATAAGATCCTCGAAGGACTGGCTAAGCGGATTTCCATCGACATGGAAATCTAACAGAGAATGGCCCAAGAATGTATAAAATGCCTCCCAGGGGTTTTGAACTCAGAACCTTGGGCTCCCCAATACCATCTTAGCAACCCGTTACTCTAAAAGCATATGCTATTAGAGAATGGCCCAAGAATGTATATCAACATGATCCATCTCGTATTTGGATCTACCTCATTTTTGGGCTGATGCCCGGAATGAGCTGGCAAAATGGATAGACGGCATGGATAAATGTGGGGACCACATAGCGTTGACACTAGCTAGCTGGCTAGTGTTGGGGTCACTAGCCAAACCGTGGGCCCACATTTTGGAATAATGATGAGGAATACCATTGTTTGGGTCGTCCGTTGGACTACCGAAACTGGAAGCGGTTACAAGTCCGGAGGGCGGGAGTTGTTAGCGGACCGGAGTTACCGACAAAACCTTCGTTTATTAGATTTCTCTCTCTCTCTCTCTCTCTCTCTCTCTCTCTCTCTCTCTCTCTTCCCATCTCTCCCTCTCTGTCTCTCTCTCTTTCCTTCGATTCTTTGGAATCCGATCCTCCTGCGATTCTTCATTCATGTCGTCGGTAAGATTTCCTCTTTCTATATTCTTCTTTTGCTCTGATTCTGATGGAATAAATTGAAGTGGTTTTTGTATTTTGTTAATGCTTTTTTTTTCTGAGGAGTATAAATGTGAAATTGAATCAGCATTTCTTGAAAATGGTCGTGGCTCATCTATGGTTCTCTGGACCATCCAATAGCGCGTTCCAATTTTGGATGGAACATATTTCTGAAACCTCTGCTGAGCAAGCAATCCTATCCATCCAATTGATGGCTATCAAATGGATTGTTAAAAGTTAAAAAAAAGAGTGCTCCAAATTCTAAGGAAAAAATCAGATGGTTATGATCATCTTCTCTGTCCAATTTTTGGGTTATACTCCATCTGTAAATGGGTCGGTGGTTTGGGTGGTCTGGATTGTTGCCAAGCCATGTGTTAAGTGACTCGGAATTTTCTTTTTGTGATATCATTTATAATATTTGTGAATTATCAAATATTAAGTTTGAAATGTCGTTTCAGTGATCACTTTTCTTTCGAAAGACCCCTCTGTTGATGAGTAATGGTATATATGTTAATATTTGGAATTAATTTCATGGGTTGATGAAGGAATTCTGGAGAGGGGTGTATCCTTGGGATGTAGATACGTATCGGTTATCGCATGGGATATATCGTTTGTATATCGGATAATTTATGGCATTTTTTGGGAAACATTGGAAAAATTGTGGAATTTTTCCATGAAACTTCAAAGATTGTTAAAGAAGACCTTAATACGTACTTTTAAATCATAACATCTTAAAAAAGAAGTGCACACAACACCCCGATCCATAGCTCAACTAGTAGACTGAGTGAAGATAACCTAGTTTCAACACTGAGGTCTTGGTATCGACTCCCAAGTAGGGGGTTGCTGGCATTGTGGTGTGACTAACAGGGGGGTGGGTGTAGTAATAGTGGGGTGTGTGTACTAACACCCTCGAAGAAGGAAAAAAAAAAAAGTGCACATAATATGTTTCCTTTATATAGGGTCCTAAGCTATGTGTTGTTAGGCTGAACTAATGCAACTATATTCAAATAGAATGCATAATATTTAGAGTATATGTGATGATCATTTCATCAAACACTCCTAAATACTTAGAAATTAGTCTAAATTGACAGTTGGATGAAGGGTAATTTCGAAAAAAAAGAGTAATATTTTAATAATTTTTATTAGTTTTTAATTAAAAATGATTTTTATTTTTTGAAAATTGATGAGGACTGAACAAATCAGTAGATCAGCCTTCATATATACTTGATTTCATGTTTGGAGTGTAACATTGCAAGCAATTTAGGAGAAATTGGAGAAATTTCGAATTTGCCCCAAATTGACCTACATTCAAATTTCAAAATTAGAGTGTATGTGATGTTCAGTTCATCAAATACTCCTAAAAACTTTGAAATTAGTCTCAATTGACAGTTGGTGAAGGAAAGTTTCGAAAAAAAACATGGAGAACCAATGGATATCAAGATCAAAGCTCCAACTCCATGATTTTTCATGCAAAACATGAAGAACCAATGGATTTGTAACCATTTGACACTGGTTTAACATAATTTCAACAAAAAAAAAGGATCAAAATTTGAAAATTCTCCCTGGATTGAACATGTGGGATATATCAACACCACCTATGTGTTTCACGTCGCATAGGTGGGATACAAGATATATTGTGGGATATATCGGCCAATATCGTCGGTATTAAAAACATTGTTTAGAATTAAGTCAACCACACTTCGCCATGCATTCAAATAGTTAAATAGAAAGATGCGTAATTGATTGCAACTATACTCACCAATGAAAATTTCCATTTACAATGACTATGTATAACTAAATACCACTACTTCACTCAATGATGATTTGCCACGTCTCATAATTGTTTCCAAGACATCCACACATTGGCACCAACTGCCATGATCATCTAATGCTCAAAAGACCCCCACTCTCTAGCTAACCTCCATAAATTCCTATAACTTCTCTAACCTTTCTAATGTGGCCTTCACACCTTGCTGACGTGGCCTTCACATGCCATTGCAGGATTGTTCTCATAACAGGTAATGCCTTCCATTAGAAATTCTTAGTTCACTATCTGTGGTGTTAATTGAAATGTTCTGTTGGATTTTCAAAATTAAGGATTTGTGCCTCCCCTTTTAGCGCATCTAAAGCATTCATTTGACAAGCCCCAGAATGGATAGTATCGTGCCTTAAATATCTGCTTGATCAGATGTGTTAGGCCATACGCTCGATGGATTTTTCATGTTGGATGGGGAGATTGTTGCGGCATACCCATGTATGATCGACCCACCAGTTTGAGACCACTGAAAGGTGGGTCCCACCTGTACAGTGTTGCTTGGCAAGCATTATGCTGTTTCTCTCGGTATATATCTATATAACATCAGGGTAACAATCCTTAGTTCATCACTTAAGAGATGAAGTGGTTGCCTTCCACCTTGGAACTATAAATCCTATTTTCCTATCAAACTTGGTAGTAATTCGATTTAATTTCCTTTATGCTTGATGTGCCATTTTAGGCTTAAATCTTTTCAGGTTCATGAATTAACTCATGAAGAAATTTATAGTTTAGGCCTCTAACTGGATACTGCAACAGTTTGTGACTCCTACTCCCACGGGGCACAAACCACGTTCGAGTCTTAATGTGGACCCCTCTTGAAATGCAATTAAAATGTTAGTCTCACATGCTTGTTGTGAGATCAGGTGTTTTGACTCATTAGGTGGGGGATACTTATCTAATTAACCATTGGCACTTTTGTTAATATGTTGTTACATCCATCTTTGGACTACATGATAGATAGCTCTAATGTGATGCTAAGTTGGCAAGTTTTGCAACATTGAGAGATATGTGTGGGCTTGGTGAAGCTCCTGTATCATAGTCCTGGATTCTGAAAAATGTGGAGCTATATCCCCATTTTCATATCCATGTACAGGATGCAACTTAGTGTCCTGTGGTTGGTTGAATGCACACATCTGAGTATCAAATCCTTTCCTACTCAGTTAACTACCTATATAATCCGATTAAACGGTGGCACCATTTTCAGTACTAGCACTTAATGGTATGTTGGATGTCCCTGTAAAGGTGTCATGAAAATTGTGCCCAAATTAGCATCTGTTAAATTTCAGGAGCTTGAAACTTAAGGCATGTTAATCTCAGGCTGAATATGCAAAATGTCTATTTTTTTATCCACTTATCTGAAATATCCATTCCACATACAGTCTGCACTATGCTAATCAATCATCTGATGCTTCTTGATATATGATCAAAACAATCAACAACAGGCTAGTGAAGATACAGGTCGGCATCATTTGAATTTCATATGCATTTTAGGTTTATTTGGAAACTTAGAATGATTTTTTGTTATAGCCGGAGTTGAACCCAATGTACAATGGCTGTTGCAGTTCTCAATCCTTACCATTTGATTCATTAAATGCTAATCACTATAATGGTACGCATGTTTTGGTGCCAGACTTCAAATTTATGGAAGGGTTGAGAGAGCAAATTGCTAGGAATGGTCACATATTCTTGCTCAATGCACAATTTCTGGCTGCTTTATCTAGCTCCTGTAGGAACATATTTTCACTGGATGACTGGCTATTAGGCTGGCATTTTAGTTACTGTTTTTTTTATGCAAGGCATCATTCAGAAAAGGATGGAAATGGAAATTGCTCTCTATTTGAATGGTGCCCACTTAAATTTGAAAATGATTCTCTGTTTGGAATATGTGGTAACCCCATACTTCATTGAGTAGAATGGAGAAAGTTAGTAGAACCGTCTGGAAATGGCAAATTAGCTTGTTTCTTTAGACAAAAGAACTGAGCACAATGGTCATCCCACTCAGTGCAAATATTGAAACATCCAAATGCACCTTGAGGGTATGCTTGGTGTTCAGTTCTGAACACGGAGATGAAGTGTTGCTGCCAAACTGTGGCCGAGATAACAATGGTTTATCTAAATTGTGATTTGGGGTTGAAAAACAAGGAAACCAAAAGCCTGACCAATGTGGCTTCTGTTTTCTGCCGACCCCAAACACCAAGCATATTAGGTATGTTTGGGGAGACCTGCCAACTATGATTTGATGTTGCCCCAACAGACCCTAAGATCACCCAGCTTTCTAGTACTCAATATTCCTTTTATGTTTTAATTGCATATTCTGTTTAGAACTTCCTAACGTATCTTTGGTGCATCTGACTTGAATGCAGCATGATAAGGGTCGACCGTTGCCCAAATTCGGGGAGTGGGATGTGAATAATCCTGCTTCGGCTGAAGGATTTACGGTAATATTCAATAAGGCAAGAGATGAGAAGAAGACGAGCAGAAATGAGGCCTCAACATCACCACAAAAGAATAATGCTGCATATAAAGAAGAAGAATTTGACTTCCCCACAAAAAGTGTATGGATTACATTTTCTTTAGTAATTCCCATAGTTGATATTCTATAGAGGCCCTGATAAGGATATTCGTCTGAAGTGGACACCATAGTTCAAAAATCCAAGACTCGACTCAATGTTTTGCCGAGTCAGGTTGACTCGAAGACTCAACCCAGCTCAAGTCGATATTTAATTCTTGTAGAATGAAAATATTAGGATTGTAAATAGATATTTAGAATACTTACATTAAATATAAGTAAATATAAAAAAAAAGATAACTAAAATCAACAACCACATAGATACCTAACTGGTTAAGTGCGTTGCACTCTTTGGGTGAGGTTGGGGGCTCGAATTCCACCCCTCACCTTCCTTATTTTTAATAAATCCCCACCCAGGAGGTGAGCGACCTAGTGAGATTCGAGTCAGCAATTATTGGAACTATGGTGGACACATGATAAATTGGCACACCTGTGCGATGTCTAGGCTGTTCATTAGACAGACGTCACCCGGCCATCTTCCATAGTCAGGTCAATCCATTCATCAGGTGGGTTACACATGTATGATAAAAACAGATGATTAAAATCTATGACCAACTTTCAACATTCAGCGAACACGTGGCCCACTGATGAATTGGCCGGCCTTTTTTTTCTTTTTTCTTTTTTCTTTTTTCTAGGGCAGGTTCAATGTTGTGCCCGCCTAGGTGAAGGGCCCGTATCTTGCACATATGCGGTGCAAAATACCATTTGCGATTCTCTAGTACTCTATGAGGTGGATATGAATTTGATGAACTTGTATCTGTATGTGTGATATGATGCAGAAGAAATGGTTTTGCTGTGGTTGAGCCATACTGCCTCTGGAGCCATGAGATTGGTGCACTTCCATTTATGGTGGTATGATGCTTCAAAGGCCCCCCTTCTGGATAGGCCACATTGATCTTCTGGACAGTCTGATGGAGTTGGGATTGTATAATTTTTTTTGTTAACCCATACTTATATTTATGTGTATGTATCTAAAGAGGGAGAAAGGAAAAACACATTGCATATAAAAACATTGACACTTTTTTGATGTTGTCTTGCTGGATGAGAAGCTCTCTATGGTTTTCATTGAACTCTTGTTTTCTGGATGTGAGTACTAGTGTTGCACCCACTAAAAAGGAAGAATTATCAAGCTCAGAGCCTTGCAGTTGCAGGATTGCGTCATGTGGGGCCTACAGTTTGGAGATCCAACCTGATGATCTGATGGGACCCCCAGCATGAATGGGGATGAACTTTGGAAGATCCTAACCCTTTGTTCAATGGCCAAACAAGGCGCATGTGTGCCTAGAGGATTGGCTTCAGATGAAAGGTAGCTTATTTGTTCAATTATAAACATCCCAAGTACTATTCAAATTTCAACAATTAGCAGCTGATGTTTTTTATTTCTTCTTTTCAATGGGTATGGATACAACTCTACCTCTATATGCATGAATGCACACATGTATATGTGCATGTACGTGTAAATGTATTTGTATGTATATGCAGGCAGTATGGAAAAATGAGTCTATGAAATTATCTGTTAGTACCACTCATTCTTCAAGAAAATATGAGGGAGAACCAAAACTAAATCCCATAGGATTTTGGTACTAACTGCCCCCTTGGTTTATTTTCATTATAGCAAGACCCTTGTTTTTTGAAAATCATATCCTTGACACCACTCACATTGAAAAAACCAGCCAGGGACTCACAGGGGGTGTTTGGCATCTCTACAAATAAGAGCTTATTGGCTTATTTCTTAAAAAAATAAAATAAAATAAAATAAATAAAAAATAAAAATAAAAGAATGTTTGATAAAAGTCTAATGGGATTGCTTATTTGTTTAGTAAGTAGTAAATAAGCTCCAATTTTATTAGCTGGACTTACTTTTTGGAAACAAAGTTTATTTAGCTTAAGCGGGTAGGCATTTTGAATTAATTTTTGGACAAGTTTGTCCTTAAACTTTCTAAGTAATTCTCATTTTACCTTATTCTCTTCTCTTTACAATCTCTCGAGGTAGGCCCACATGATAAGCGACCTATATTGAAGGTGGGCCTCACATGATGAATGATCCACATTAAAGGTGGGCCCACATAATGTGGTCATATCAAAGGTGAGCCCCACATGATGGATAGCCTATGTCAAACTGTGGCCCTACATGATGGGCGATCCACATCAAAGGTGGGACCCACATGATGGATGGTGGACATTGAATGTGAGACCACATGATGGAAGGTTGACAATAAAGGTGGGCCCGCATGATGAATGATCCATATTGAAGGTTGGGCCCCATGATGGACGCTACACAGCAAAGGTGGGACCTACATGATGGACGGTGGACATCAAAGGTGGGTCTCACATGGACTATCCACGTCAAGTGGGCCCCACATGTTAGATGGTCCACAATAAAGGTGGGACCCACATGATAGATGGTCTACAACAAAGGTAGGCCCTTCATGATGAATGACTCATATTGAACATGGGGCCCCACATCAAGGTGGGCCTACTTAATGAATAGTTCACATCAAAGGTGGGCCCCACATGATAGATGGCCCGCATCAAAGTGTGGCCCAGCATGACAGAACATGCACATCAAGTGGATCCCATTTGATGGGCAGTCCACATCAAAGGTGGGACCCACATGATGGATGATGGTCGTTGAAGGTGGGCCCACAGGATAGTTGATTGACATCAAAGGTGGGAGCCACATAATGGATGATGGTCATTGAAGGTGGGCCCACATGATGAACGACCCATATTAAAGGTGGGGCCCCACACAATGAGTGATTCACATTAAGGTGGGCCCACATAATGGACGAAGTAGACTTCACATGATGGATGGCCCACATCAAAGTGCGGCCCCTCATAATGGACGGTCCACATCCAAGGTTTCACATGATGGATGACCCATATCCAAAGTGGGCCACATGATGGATGATCCACATAAAAGGTGCACCCCCAAACGATGAATGGTAGATATCAAAAGTAGGCTCCACATGATGGACAATCCACTTCAAAGGTAGGGCCCACACTATAGACACATTAAATGTGGACTCCATGTGATGGGTGATGGGCCGTGAACATTGAGGGGCCCCCACATAAAGGACAATTCACATTGATGGTGGGCCCCACATGATGGATGACCTTCATCAAGGTGGGCCCCTAATGATGAATGGTCCACATTCAAGATGGGCCTTGTATGATGGACGACCCACTTTGAAGGTTTGGCTCACATAATGGATGGTCCACATCAAAGGTGGGTTCCATATGATGGTTGATTCACATTTAATGTACGAGATAATTGATGGCCTAAATTTCTTAAAATATGAAGATTGTATTCATTCATTCTTTTGTCATTTGGGGCATGATTCATCTATAGCAAGATCCACCAAAACAACAATTTGGATTGCTTTTATAATAGAGTTGTTATAATCTTTCAAAATAACATTAACTGCTCTTAAAAAAACTCTCTTATCTGAAGGTTTCACCAAATGCACTTATTTCAAGTAAGTTTTTTCTTTTTCTTTTTTTTTTTTACTTGAAAATGTGATTTTATTAAACAAGCTTATTTAAAACAAAAGCCACGAAAAAAAATTGTAACTCTTATTAAATTAGAGTAGATATGACGGTAGTTTAGGTCACATCCTCAGTACAACCTGATCACACCTCAGTGCAACCCGATCATAATGACGTTATACAATGTACAGTGTGATGTGGACCAATGAAAAGTCTCTAGAAGCCAATAGACCGGACTCGTAGGGCGAAGATTTCCTGCGAAAGCCTTGCGGTGGGGCCCACAGTGATGTTTTTTGATAAATCCACCCCATCCATCCGTTTTGAGGGATCATTTTAGGACATAATAACAAAAATGAACCGGATCCCAGACTCAAGTGGGCCTCACCAAAGGAAAAGGTGGGTAGGTAAATTACTATCGTTGAAATCTACCTGGGTTCCACAATGATGTTTATATAACATCCATACCGTTCATAACGTCACTACTACTGGGATGAACTGGAAACACAAATATTATCCTGATTCGAAACTCTTGTGGCTCCACATATATTTCAACTGTGGACGTTTAATACTCACGTTTATGGACCTCTTGAGTCTTGGATCCGGTTCATTTTTGTTTTAGGACACTGGATCCGGTTCATTTTTGTTTTCATGTCCTAAAATGAGCTCCCAAAACGGATGAACAGGTGGATTTATCAAAAACATCACTGTAGGCCCCACCTTGTTTGCCTACGCAGGAACTTCCTGCGCAAGGCTTTCGCAGGAAATCCGCGCCCGGACTCGTATTCTTTGTATCTATTTTCAACGAGGCTGATCCCCTGCACGCACTTGTAGGTTGGCTTAACCTACAAAGTGATGTATGGGACTCATCTTGGTGTGTGCATGAAATCCAATCCGTCCATCACATGTGTATTCTGAGGTTCTGTAGTGGCTAAAAATCACACCAGTCCAAATTTCAAGTGGGCCAAACCGCAGAGAAAAGCATCACCACCACTCATTATTGGGTATTTTTGTCATCACCACTTCGGTTACACCGGGCGCGGATTTCCTGCAAAGCCTTGCACAGAAAGTTCCTGCGTTGCGAACCAAGGTGGGGCCCAAAGTGATGTTTTTTGAAAAATCTATCCTGTCCATCCGTTTTGGGAACTCATTTTAGGACATGAGAACAAAAATGAACCGGATCCAATACTCGAGTAGGCCTCACTAAAGGAAAAGGTGGGTAGGTAAATTACTACCGGTGAAACCTCCCTGGGGCCCACAGTGATGTTCATATGACATCCATACCGTTCATAACGTCACTACTGCTGGGATGAACTGGAAACATAAATATTATCCTGATTCGAAACTCCTGTGGCTCCACAAATATTTCAACTGTGGAAGTTCAATCCTCACGTTTTCAGCCCACTTGATTCTTGGATCCAGTTCATTTTTGTTCTCATGTCCTAAAATGAGGTCCCAAAACGGATGGACTGGGTGGATTTATAAAAAAAAAAATCACTTTGGGCATCACCTTGTTCCCAGGAACTTCCTGGACAAGGCTTCCTCAGGAAATCCGCGCCAGTTACACCATGCACCTCATTAATTGTCGTTCGTTACTGTGCTAGGAAGCGTATGGATGCGGTTAACCAACTAACGTACCGACAATATTAAGTAGCGAGTGGCTATTGGAAATTCTTATGTGTGGCCACAATGATATATATATATATGTTTTATACATGCCGGACAAACATTTTGCCCCGTCATTATTTTAGACCATGAGCCCAAAAATGAAGTAGATTCAGAGATCTCAGGTGGACCAGCATCATAGGAAAATAGTGGTGATTAAACACTCACTATTAAAATCTTCCTAGGACCCACTGTAATATTTCTTTTCCATCCAACCTGTTGATCAGGTCACAAAGACATAGATGAAGGGAAAATCAAATCAAATATCAGCTTGATCCAAAACTTTTGTAGCCCTCAATAAGTTTTTAATGATGGTTGTTCAATCACCACTGTTTATTATAGTGTGGTCCATCTATTTTGACAATTTATTTTAGAGTATCAGCGCAAAAAAAGGCAGATCCAAGGCTCAAGTGGACCATGAATTGGGGGTTGAATTCCCATCATTAAAAACGTTTTGGGAGCTGCGGATGTTTTCAACCAAGCTTATATTTGTGTTTTCTTCATGACCTCAAGAACAGGTTAGATGGCAAAATAACTTCAATGTGGCCCCTATGCGCTGCTTTCCATAGTGTGGTCCATTTAGGTCTACATCATTTTTTTAATCATACCATAAAATGATATGAAAAGATTGATGGACGGTGTAAATAGAACCCATATATCACAGTGGCCCCACAAAGCCTCTGCTTGGACGGATTATCATCCAGGTAGAGGAAGGACGCAATCCCCTTCCACCATGTTGACCTCTGAATCGCGCATGCACATGATTGACGAATTATCGTGCTAACTTAACCTTAACGTGCGTGGGGCCACTTTGATGTTTGTTAAAAATCCATCACGTCCATCTGTTTTTCCAGCTCATTTTAGAGCATAGTCCTAAAATTGAGGCATATCCAAAGCTCAAAGTGGCCCCAAATGGCGACAGGATGTTTCAACGATGGGCGTTTCATCCCAATCTTTCCCATCATGTGGCCGACAGGAGCTTGGTATCCTCTCATGTGTCCCACTTGAGTTTGGGATCTACCTAACTTTTGTCCATGTCCTAAAATGATCTCGAAAAACGGATGGATGGGGTGAATTTCTCATAAATGTCACGGTGGGCCCCACCTAACTTTTGATCACTAGAACTTCCTATGAAAGGCTTCCACTGGAAATCTGTGTCCACGTGATGTGATGTTGATGGACGTAATTGGGTACAACAAGACCTAACTAGACACAAAAGGTCACATCAGGTGCCCGATAGGCCCCACTATAATGTATGTATTTTATCCACCTTGTCCATCCATTTTGAAAGATCATTTAGGGCATCAGCCCAAAAATGAGGCAAATTAAAGGCTCAAGTGGACCACACCACTAAAAAATGTGGAATTTCAAAGGCAAATTAACCCACCCAAAGTCCGGTGAAGATGTTTGATATATGTTCGATGGGGCGGTAGTGCAAGTTGAATTGGGTCGGTGTGGGGTTTGAGTTGGTTTGGAGACTTTGTACCATAATGGAATGTCTTTTCAAGTGGATATCAACCCACCCTAAGTTTGGTGAAGGTGTTCAATGTGTGTTTGATGCTATAGTGGAGGTCGGAGTAAGTCGACGTGGGTCAGAGTGGGGTTTGATTGGATCCGAAGACTTCATACCCACATAGAATGTCTTCTCAAGTGGATATCGACCCACCCTAAGTTCGATGTACGTTCAATGGGGGCTGTAGTGTAAGAGTGAGTCGAAGTGGATTGGAGTGGAGTTTGAGTGGGTTTGGAGCTTCGTACCCTAATGAAATGTCTTCTCAAGTGGATAGCAACCCACCCTAAGTTTAGTAAATGCCTCTGACACGTGTTTGATGGAGCTACAGTGGAGGTTTGAGTGGGTCTGAGTGGGTTTGGAGACTTCTACCCTAATAGAATGTCTTCTCAAGTAGATATCGACCCACCTTAATTTTGACAAAGGCATTTGACTAGTTTATAGGATTTTGATTCATGAAAACCCTAAGATTCATCAGATACGGTGAATGCTTAGAGTTCTTCATGAGTTGAGATATCAGATTCTTAATTAGAATTAATTTATGAAGTTCATATATTTATTTTACTTGAATCTAAATGATGATCTTACATATTTTGCAAGGGATTGATCTATACAATTCATCGATCTATCGTAGACTGCAGATACGGTAGATGCTTTGAATTCCCTATGATTGGTAACTTAGTTCTTAATGAGGGAACTAGATTAATAAATATTCTTATTGTGTTGGATTGCTAATTAAATATGTCATTTAACCACTCTATCATCTGACTAGATAGTATAGGAATTTGATTTCAGTTGAGTTATCCAATTGAATAAAGTGAATTGGCATTAAGAATAACTAGAAGTGGATCATTGATGCTCTAGTATTTTTTTTTATTAATTTCTTTTTCAAATATGAATTCTTCTATCTTCAAACCAAATTCTAGTTAGTTTAATTTAGTTAGTTCTAGATCTAAGAAAACCTTTGAGTGTTTGAACCTATATCATTCCCCATGGATCGACCTCGGTCTCATCGAGATTATTACTATATAGAGACCCTAAACTTGGGGTTGTGAACATATATCAACCTACCTTAAGTTTGGTGAAGGCGTTCAACACACGTTTGATGGGGCTATAGTGGAGGTTGGACTAAGTCAATGTAGGTTAGTGTGGGTTGGAGTGAGGTCTGAGTGAGTCCGAAGACTCATACCCTAATGAAATGTCTTCTCAAGTGGATGTTGACCCACCCTAAGTTCGATGAAGGCGTTCGACATACGTTTAATGGGGCTGCAATGTAAGTTGAAGTGAGTCGAAGTGGGTCGGAGTGGGGTTTAAGTGGGTTTGGAGTTTCATACCCTAGTGGAATGTCTTCTTAAGTGGATATCAACCCTCCCTAAGTTCGACAAATGCATTTGACACGCGTTTAATGGAGTTACAGTGGAGGTCGAGGTGGGGTTTGAGTGCGTTCGGAAACTTGTATCGTAATAGAATGTCTTCTCAAGTAAATATCGACCCACCCTAAGTTTGACGAAGGCATTTAACGTATGCTTGAAAATACATTATATGTGTAGTGGGGTCTAAGTGGGTCCGAAGTCTTCATAGTCTAATAGAACGTCTTTTTACGTGAATATCAACACACTCAACAATTTGTGAAGGCATTCGCGATGCATTCGATGGGGCTGCAATGCAAGTTAGAGTGGATTGGAGTGGGATCTAAGTGGGTACGGAGTCTTTGTACCCTAATAGAATGTCTTCTCAAGTGGATATCGAACCACCCTAAGTTCGACGAAGGCATTTTACGTATGTTCGATAAGGCTGTAGTGTAAGTCGAAGTGGGTCGAAATGGGTCGGTGTGGGTATAAGTGAGGTATAAGTGGGTCCAAAGTCTTCATAGCTCAATGGAATGTCTTTTCAAGTGGGTATTGACCTGCTCTACAATTATTGAAAGTGTTTGATGTGTGTTTGACGGGGTTTCAATGGAAGTCAAAGTGGGTTGGTGTTAGTCGCAGTGGGTCGGTGTTGGTCGCACTGGGGTCAAAGTAGGTCCAAAGTCTTTGTACCCTAATGGAATGTTGTCTCAAGTGGATATCGACCCACCCTATGTTTAACGATTGCATTTAACATGCATTTGATGGAGCTACAATGGAGGTCGTAGTGAGTTAGTGTGGGTCAGAGCGAGGTTTGAGTGGGTTTAGAGACTTCGTACCATAATGGAATGTCTTCTCAAGCGGATATCAACCCATCCTTTGTTTGGCAAAGGCATTCGATGTACATTCGATGAGGCTATAGTGCAAGTCAGAGTGTGTCGGTGTGGGTTTATGTGGATCGGAGTGAGATCTAAGTGAGTGCTCCAATCTGAAGATTGCACACTCAAGTGCACGTAGCGAAGTAGTAAAATACTCGTCGAGACCAAGGTTGAACCATAGGGATTAGTGTTAAGAATACTTAAATGAATTAGTTTAATTGGGAGAGATGAAATATGATTTTATCTACAAGAGTGGGACAAGATGTGTGTGTTGAAAGACAAGAATAGGAAAGGGCTAAGGCATTAGGGATCCACTTTTGATTAATTCACAAGACTTGATTCATTGGTCCAACTATAACTCAACTGAAATTGAATAAAGATTCGTTCCAATCGGAATATGAAATTGTTAAACCATTGCATATTTCATAACGGTGATCTTAAACGATTGATTTGACCATGAAGCACTCATTAGTTGATCGCAGGGAATTTCCAGTATTTACTGTGCTCGGAGTCGACAATGGATCAATGAATTATACAGATCAACAACTTTGCTAAAAAGTTAATTGATAAGATCACAATTCATACGATCAAATGCATACTTACAAGATAGGAGGCTTTGAATGATCGATTCAACTGTTAAGATCTCGTCCATCGATCACAGGAAATCCAAAGCATCCACTATGCCCGGAGTTTACAGTGGATCAAGGGATTTTACAGATCGATGACTTTACCTACATTAGCTTGATGACCGTTGGAATCTTAAGCATCCATCGTGCCAGGAGTCGATGATGGATCAATGGATTTTATCGATCATGAACTAGCTAATTGGTGTGCAAGGAATCCCAAGCATCCATCATGCCCGGAGTTAACGATGAATCAAGGAGTGTGCACAATAATAGCTTTCACCGAGGTAGATAACCAAATCAAACAAATAAAGAGCTCCAACATTCACACCACCATGTTGAACCAAGAGAATCAAAGCTTGCAAATCTCTCCGAAGGCTTCACCCTTAGCCTTAACTAGGAGTTTAACTTACCATTCTACAAATGAAAAACTACTACAAAAGAAAAACTAAACTACTACAAACTACAAAAGGAAAACTAAACTACTACAAAACTACAAAAGAAAGAAAGAAAAACTAGAGAAGAAAGGAGTTGTAGAGAATGTGATGGGATGATGAGAAGTGAGCAACCCCTTTTATAAGACAAGGGAGAGAGAAGTTACTTGGAAACTAAGTAAAGAGTTTCCTTAGAGCCTAAGGGCTCGTTTGGTTAGCATTTGGAAATCCGTTTCCAGCCTAAAATTCGGATTCCAGTAGAATTCTATTTTAACTAGTGTGTTTGGTGGCAAGTTCTAGTCAAAACAGGATTCCATCTGGAAGTCTAAATGGACTGGAACCGGGATTAGTGGAAACGGTGTGGGCGATGATTTCTACAGAAGGGAGAAAGAGCCCGAAGTGAGTATCACCACCTCCATATATGCGTTGTACATCTATAATGTATGTGTTTTATATCCACACGGTCCATCAATTTTGAGAGCTCAATTAAGGGCATTGGACAAAAAATGAGGCAAATCTAAATCAAATGTGGGCCACACCACAGGAAAACAGTATTGATTGAACGTCTACCATTAAAAACTTCCTAGGGCCTACTATAATGTTTATTTGCCATCCAACCTGGCCATCCGTCTTGCTTGCGGGACTACAATAGGCCAAGGGTAAGGTTCTCAGGCAGATCTGAAGCTCAAGTGGGCCATGCCACAAGCAATAGTTGGAAATTGCACCGTTTTCAACCAAACAGCAAGTTCCGGATGAAACCTCAGTTCCACTCTAGTTTCTACAATTTTGGATTCCAACAAGTGGAATCTAGATTTTCTCTGAAATCTGGATTCTGCAACCAGACAGGCCCTAAGTCTTGAGAGTCTTAAGTATAGTGAGTACGTTAGAGTTTAAGAATAGAAGAGGAGGGAGAGAGTGAGAGAGAGAGAGAGAGAGAGAGAGAGAGAGAGTTTCTCTTGCTGCATATGATGAATGGTGTTGATGAATGGAGGACACTGGCTGCACGTTTGAAGATGGTCCACCTGCTTTTGGTTATGATGCATTGCTGGAATTTCCGCTCTATTGGGGTCCAACAGCTGGAAAATTGGAATGGATCTGGCACGTGTGGGACTGGGGCCACCATAATTGAAGGACGACTGAGGATTGTTGAGTGTCTAATTGCTGGTCGACTGCTCCTTGCTGGACGGTCCAGCTTGATCAGTTGGATGTGCGTGATGGCGGGTGGAGATCACCCCAGCTACTTGACGGTGATGATGGCTCCACACACTGCACACGTGTTAGAGATGAAGCTGAAGTCCTCCTTGATGTTTGTTGATCACACGTGTGGAGGTAAGCAACTTCCATGTGCTTCAGGATACGTCCATTGCTAGACGTGTACAGCTCTGTGGTGGATGGCTGGGATCTTCAATTGTTGTGTTGGACGGAAGAGGGATGGCTGGACGGTTTGATCTCTTGCTAATTGGATCAGTAACTGATGGCGGTTGAAGCTTGAGCATGGGGCCGTCATCATCTGCACGTGTAGTGGACATGGACCTCACCATCTGGACGGTTGAGATGAAATTGCAGCCTGCACGTGGTTCACGTGCAAGCTGATGGATGGTGATGTGGGTCCCACCTGACGCTGTAGATGTACGGACGTCCAGGTTGCTGGTTGAACGTCCTTGAAAGTGTGGTCCACCTTGGCTATTTGACGCTGGATGTGGAGACGGGTGGATGGTGGTGATCAGCTGTATTGGATGGACGACTGATGGTCCGACATGATGAAGTGTTGGCCGTTGGTGGAAATGGAAGATGAAAATGTGGCCCACCTTGCTGACTGTACATTGAACACTGGATTGATTTGAAACTGATCCAGTTTCCTCTATTTTCAGGTGCGGACTGTGAAGATGGCCTTGCCGCCTTGCTGGAGACGCTGAATGGAAGGCAGAGATGCCTCAACTGAGCACGCACTTGCGAACTTGTGTGAGACTTCTTAAGGTGGGCTTACATGATCAATGACTTGGATTTACCTAAAGATGGATATATGATCGAGTATGCCGGTGGACCCCGCTAAAGTCGTGGTCACATTGTAAATGTGTTGGGGTGGGACGCTTCATTACACCACATTAATGAGCATGAGATATTAAGTGTGGAGTCATGAATGAAGGAGAGTTTTCGACGTGTTTTTTTAATAAATAAAGAAAAACTCCCACATGCGATTTGTTATAAATAGTGACGGGTCCCCAAGCCCATACATCGATCGTGGACACAAACTTCCCCATCTCTTAGCGTCCTGTAAAGGTGTAAGGTGCGGAAGATCCAGTTCATCCATCTCATCCTATAGCTTCTCAAATAGGTACGCAACTTCATATCAGATTATTTCGATTCCTGCAATTGATGGATAGATCGATCATTTATTCCGCATTTCAGATCACATTTAGTAACAGAGCCATCTATGCATCAATTGTGGCATATCAATATAGATTGATGAATCCGATCACGGATGTTATTGATCAGATCTGAGTTATCCATTCGTGAATTTTCATACTCAGATCTGGGCCATCGATTTTTACATATCAGTAATCGGATCTAAAAGGCCTAAATCTTAGGCTTAATATGTTCGTTCATCTTTTCTTTGGAACTTTTGTTGGTCCATTTTGGGCATTTAGATCAATTGTTCCATTTTTTTATTTTATTTATTTATTTATTTTTTTATATCTCAAATAATGCATTGGGGCATCTGATCACTTTAGCATGGGGCCTTAAAGCCTTTAATGGGTCTTCCCTTAAAGCATGAGCTTCACTTAAAGCATGTTTAATAAGTGTTGCCTTAAAACCAGGGCATTTAATGGGTGTTTGTATGGTCAGCGGACTTTGACCCCTTATTTACCTAAGTTTTTGCCTCCTTTGGATCATCTGATCCGATATTCTTGTTCTCCTCGTCGAGAGCTTTGAATGGAGTGGTCACTTACCCCCTATCAGAATTCAGATGATGGAGATATTGGATGAACAATATTGATCACTCATTGAGTAAGCCACGTATGATTTTTCAATGGTCAGATTTGAGTGAAATTTGGTTTGAGTAACTAAAATGATATGATCTTCAACATTGACCAGTCATATTTTTTAGAATCTATTCAGATCTGGTTAAATTAATCGTGACCATTTAAAATGTGTTTTGAACGAATTTGATTGATTTTAAATCAGATTAGGCCGAAACTAGTTTCTTAGCCTAATTGGTATGTTCTGAACATATCTAACAGCTCAGATTGACCTATAGATGGCCCAATTTTGGAGTTTTGATCAAACTAGTTATTATATGTTGTTCTTTATAGTTACAATGAACTATACTTTAGTTATTATTTTGTACAAGTGGACCACCAAATAAATAGACGGTTGGTGAGTTTCACTTGATAGATGACCCTAGTAATTAAGTATTCATGTTATTAAGTTCTGATTTAGTCTGAAATAGCGCCATTTCCCATCCTACATGGTTGATTTTAGTTGTTGACTTTTAAATCATTGATCCAACCGTCAATTTAAAAAATATTTCTCCCAACCTTTAGATGGTCAACATCAGCCACATTTTAGGCCAAATCATACCACTTTAATATGATCCATTGAGGGTAGGATTATATAGGCAATCCTGAGTCTAATTTTGTGCAATTTGAACTGGTTGTGTTAGCCACCACAGTGACCTCAATCAGTGAAAATTTTATAAATTTTGACTCGTGATTTTAGGATTCAGTATAATGATTGCATATAGTTGCATTTGGGTTCAATGCGAGCAGTGACGAAAACACAGACGATCACTGTTTGGCAGGATACAAGCGGTGTGGAGTAAATGATGATTGTGGTGTAAGGCTGAGAGACCCATTTCACCCACAGGTATTGAGTGTCTTAGATTTACATGACTACCATCAATTAGCTTCATGTTCAGGAGAGTCACTTGTATGTCATGACTTCATCCCACAGGAGGAGTCGTGATGATACGTTGGACTCTCACCAGGATTGTATGATTAGGCTCATCATCATCCTAGACAATTCAATTGAAGGCCTCAATCAATTGAATGTTAATCATGAATTTTGCCTGATACTTAATTGATATTTATGAATAATCAAATACTTTACTAATGTGAGTGTATTTGTAACTAGCTAATGTTCCAACTCAATACAATTCGGTACCCCTTTTGACTGGGTCCAATTATCCCAAATGGAAAGAGTCCGTAGAGATATTCCTGGGGTGCATGGATATAGACTATGATCTAGAAGAGGAGGAACATCATAAACCATCTGACAAGAGTACTGAATCAGAAATTACACACCATAAGGCATGGGTTAAATCCAATAAGATGTGTCTCAAAATCATAAAGCACTTAATTTCTGAGATAATGAAGGGCGTCATGCCTGAAACTAAGAAGGCCAAAGTTTTCATGACTGAAACAGGAAACCGATTCAAGAGATCGGATAAAGCTGAAGTGAGTTCCTTTTTGGGCCAATGAACTCGCGCATCCTATAATGATCATAGAAATATTCGAGAGTACATGGTAGAACTGACTGATGTGGTCTCTAAGATTCTCTCATTTGGTCTTAAAATAAAGGATGAACTCTTAGTATACTTGGTCTTGAACTCCATGCATCTTCAATTCAGTACATTCCAAGTTAAGTATAACACCCAAAAGGACAAATAGACGTTGAATGAACTGATTTCTCAGTGCGTTCAAGAGGAGGAAATGCTCAATAAACAAGGCAAGGCATATAGTGTCCATCTTGTAACCTCGGGACAGGGACATAATGGAAAAAAGAAAAGAAAACAAGGTTCTGATAAGCAACTTTCAGGTTCTTCAGGCAATCAACATCAACCTGAAGATCAGTCGAGAAGAAAGCGGGCAAAGAAGAATAATTGTTTCTTCTGTAAGAAGCCGGGCCATCAAAAAAATGATTGCATTAAGTTCAAGCAATGGCTCATAAAGAAGGGTAAGGATTATGTCTTGGTCTATTTTGAATCTAATCTAGCTAACATGTCGATAGATTCCGGTACAACTATTCACATTTGTAATTCTATGCAGGATATGTTATAGAGCCGGCCACCAATTAATGCAAAGCGATCAGTCTATATGGACAACGATATTAAGGTGGACGTAGAGGCAATTGAAGTTTGTAGACTTACGTTAAAGTCAAGTCGTACATTGAATCTGGTAGATACATTTTGTGTGCCTTCCATAAGGCGCAATTTAATTTCAATTTCTCGTTTAGATAAATTTGGTTATTCGTTTAAATTTGAGAATAAAGGGTTTAGTATTTACTATGATTCAAATGTTATTGGCACTGACACTATGATTAATAACCTATATCAGTTGGACTTAAATGCCTCTTACGTCTATAATGTACATTATCGCCATGGAAATAAGTCAGGAACTAAGAGAAGAATGGATTGTGAAAATTCATCAATGTTGTGGCACAGACGATTAGGCCATATCTCTCGCGAGAGATTGAAAAGGCTGGTACATGAAGGAATTCTTCATTCTCTAGACTTCTCCGACTTTAAAGTCTACACAGATTGTATAAAGGGTAAACATACTACGATCAGGAAGAAATGTGCAACTAGGAGTGTGAGACTCTTAGAGGTGATACATACAGACATTTGTGGACCATTCTCTATTGCATTGTGGAGTGGACAGAAATACTTTATCGCCTTCATAGATGATTACTCTAGCTACGGATATCGTTATCTTATAAATGAAAGATCGGAAGCCTTGGATACTTTTTAAATCTGTAAAGCTGAAGTTGAAAATCAACTAAACAAAAAGATTAAAGTTGTCAGATCTGACCGTGGTGGTGAGTATTATGGCAAATATGACGAATCAGGACATAATCCGGGATCGTTCACCAAGTACCTACAAATTGTAGCATTGTCGCCCAATGCACAATGCCTGGAACTCCATATCAAAATGGTGTATCTAAAAGGCGCAATCGCACCCTAATGGACATGGTGCGTAGCATGATTAGTAATTCGACATTGCAAAAATCTCTATGGGGCGATAGTGATCATAACCGCTGTTCATATCCTTAATCGGATCCCTAGCAAGGCTGTATCAAAAATCCCTTTTGAGTTATGGAATGGGAGAAAACCAAGTCTCCAATACTTTCACGTTTGCGGGTTGTCCAGTAGAGGCCAAAACCTATAACCCACATGAAAGAAAACTCGACCCCAGAACAATAAGTTGTTTCTTCATTGGATACTCAGAAAGGTCAAAAGGTTATAGATTCTACTGTCCTTCCCACTCCTTGAGGATTATAGAGACTGAAAATGTCAGGTTCATTGAGGACACTGATAATAGTGGGAGCTTAAATAATAGGAATGCTGTATTCGAGGAAGAATGGACCATGATCCCTATCACGGTCATTCCCAATAACATGGATATACATTCTATAGTTGAGCTTCTAATCATTACAGATCACCACGATGAACCTCTTATACAACCTACTGAAGAAGGAAATCAAAATCCAATTTAAGAAAATGAGACATTAAGAAGATCTCATAGAAAGAGGAGGCCTGCAATTCCTGACGATTACATCGTCCACTTGCAGGAGCAAGAATTTAACATAAGGATAGAAAGGGATCTTGAATCCTCCCTAAAGGAATTAAGCCGATTGGTTGTAAATGGGTGTTTAAAACCAAACGGGACTCTAAAGGTAATATCGAAAGATATAAAACCAGACTTGTTGCCAAGGGTTTTAATCAATGTGAAGGCATTGACTTTAAGGAGACTTTCTCACCAGTATCTAAGAAAGACTCATTCAGAATCATAATGGCTCTTGTGGCTCATATGGATTTAGAGTTACACCAAATGGATGTCAAAACTGCGTTTCTCAATGGATATTTAGAAGAGAACGTATATAAGATGCAACCAGAAAGTTTTGCAGTTGGTGGCTCAGAACATATGATTTGTAAACTTAAGAAATTCATTTATGGGTTGAAACAAGCATCACGACAGTGGTACTTAAAATTTCATGAAGTGATTTCCTCATATGGCTTTGTAGAGAACACTGCGGATGAGTGTATCTATGTTAAGATCAGTGGGAGCAAGTTCATTATATTGGTTTTGTATGTTGACGACATTCTATTAGCTAGCAGTGACATTGGGTTATTACGCGATACCGAAAATTTTTATCTCAAAATTTTGAGATGAAGGATCTTAGTGACGCCTCTTTTGTCATCAGCATTGAGATACGCCGTGACAGATCACATGGATTGCTTAGCTTATCACAGAGGGCCTATATCGATAGAGTACTCGAAAGGTACGGCATGCAAAATTGTGCTCCTAGCAAATCACCTATTGTGAATGACGATAAATTCGGCCAATTTCAGTGTCCAATGAATGATCTAGAAAAAATTGTATGAAAGATGTTTCATATGCGTCAGCTGTAGGGAGCATTGTGTATGCTCAAGTCTGTATGCAACCATATATCGCTTTTGTAGTTAGAATGTTGGGCAGGTATCTTTCCAACCTAGGGATGCAACATTGGATAGCTATAAAGAAGGTGTTACGCTACTTAAAGCGGACAAATGACTTCGCACTCACATATAAAAGGTCTGACCATTTGGAGTTGGTTGGATACTCATATGCAGATTTTGCTAGCTGCCTCGACACCAAGAAGTCAACTTCTGGCTATATTTTTATGATGGTTGGTGGGGCTGTGTCTTGGAAGAGCGTGAAACAAACAATAACGACCTCATCCACCATGGAAGCTGAGTACGTTGTATGTCACGAAGCTACAAATCAGGTAAGATGGCTACAGAGCTTCTTCTCTGGTTTACTGGTATTGAAGTATATCCCAAAACCATTGAGAATCTTTTGTGACAACTCAGCTGCGGTAAACTTCTCAAGCAACAAAAAGCATTCATCAAGGTCGAAGCATATCGACATTAAGTATCTTGTTGTGAAGGAAAGAGTTCAGAATCGTCAAGTGTTTATAGAGCTCATCGACACTAAGCAGATGATAGCGGATTGACTCACTAAAGGGCTTTCCATCACGCTATTTCAGGAGCATTTGACTTCTATGGGTGTTATTAATCCCATAGATGTATTCAGTTAGTGGGAGTTTAGTTTGATCAATTATGCACGACATTTACAGAGATCTCATTTACATGAATTTAATGATTCTATTTATTAAACTTGTTTCCGCTTCTCATTAAGTATGTACAACTTTAGTTTGAATATGTGGAATTTAAGCATATCTCATTGGAGACATATAAAGCTCCAGGACCTCTTGAAGATAAGTACATTTGATCACGTTATATGTATAATCTTCATATCACACTTCCATGTCCTTGATATATGTCATTAAGGGTGGTAGCATTTGTGACTGTGATTCGTCTCACTTCGCAAAGATTAAATGTTGTGATGACTACCACGATCTAATGCTACTAATCTTGATGGACCAGATCGTAGAAGCGTTGCTCGTATTATCCGAAAGATACATTGGTTAACCATTCAGAAGTTTTCTTTTTAAAAAAAAATAATAAAACATTTTTTGCAAAGTATTTTCGAAATAAATTTTGGACATTGATCAATGTAGCCCAAGTGGGAGAATGTAAGACTTCTTAAAGTGTGTCTACATGATCAATGACTTGGATCTACCTAAAGATGGATATATGATCGAGTAACCGGTAGACCCCACTAAAGTTGTGGTCACATTGTAAACATGTTGGGGTGGGACACTTCGTTACACCATATTAATGGACATGAGATATTAAGTGTGGAGTTATGAATGAAGGGGAGTTTTCGATGAGTTTTTTTAATAAATAAAGAAAAACTCCCACATTCGATTTGTTATAAATAGTGACAGGTCCCCAAGCCTACACATCAATCGTGGACACAAACTTCCCCATCCCTTAACATTCTTTAAAGGTGTAAGGTGCGGAAGATTCAGTCCGTCCATCTCATCCTATGGCTTCTCAAATAAGTACGTAACTTCAGATCAGATTATTTCGATTCCTGCAATCGATGCATAAATCGATCATTTATTCCGCATTTCAGATCACAACTTGGATCATGAATCTAGACAAGCTTTAATGGATAATGGACGGTTGAGTTTGGATTGATCTTTTCTTGTTGATCATGCATGATGGATGATGGAGACGTCCTTCACTTGTCACTTGATGCACAGTTGATCCCACATGTGGGCATCCAATCTTGATCGTTCAAACTTGCGTGCTTGCCTAATCATGACCATCCGACATGCACAACCTAGATTTTCAATGAGCGGTTGTGGTGCGATCCATTGTAACATGTGATCCATCCTTTGATCCTTTTGGTTCAGATTCCTTCAGGACCGTCACATACTTAATCTTGATCATTTTTAGGTTCTAAAACATCCTGAATGGCTTGGATTATCTTTAGCCTCCACTAATCACCTAAACATTGAAAATCCATCTAATGAGGGGTAATTAACTGAAAAATAATGATAATGCTTTTAATAAATTGGGTTAATTATACAAAATTAAGCACTCATCAGTGAGTTTGGAGTCTTCATAGCTTAATGGAACTTCTTTTAAAGTGAATATTAACCCACCTTACAATCTGTGAAGGTGTTCGATGGGTTGCAGTACATGTCAAAGTGGGTTGTTGTGGGTCAATGTTAGTTAGAGTGGGTTGACGTGGGTCGCAATGAGGTCTGAGTGGCTTTAGAGTCTTTGTACCCTAATAGAAAGTCATTTTAAGTGGATATTAGCCTATCATAAGTTCAGTGAAGGGGTTCAACGCATATTCGACTTGGCTGCAATGGAGGTTGGAGTGGGTTAGTGTGTGGGTGTTGATTGGAGTGAGGTCTAAGTGGGTCTTGAGTCTTCTTCCCTAATGGAATGTCTCCTCAGGTGGATATTGACCCACCCTATGATTCATGAAGGCATTCAACAGGGCTGAAGTGTGTTCGACCCACACTGACCCACTCTGACCTCCATTGCAGCCTTCTCAAAGGCACTTCAAATGCCTTCACAGATCGTAGGTGGGTCAATATCTGTTTGAAAGAAGTTACATTAAGCTCAAAGACTCCGAACCCACTCAGACCCCACCGCGACCCACTTTGACTTGCACTACAACCCCGTCAAATGTCTTTACAAATCGTAGGGTGGGTCGATATCCACTTAAAAAGAAGTTCCATGAAGCTACGAACACTACAAGAAAAATGACATTTACCCAGGAAATTTTTACTGAGGAAACGAATTTCCTGGGTAATAATACACTTTTACCAACGAAAGTAAAGTTTCCTAGGTAAATACTGCTTCACTTTTACCAAGGAAAATTTTGCTTGGTAAAAGTGACAAATATCGACGAAATTCAAATTTCGTGGGTAAATAGAGGGTTATTTCGTAGCTAAAATATAAAATCCTATTTTTTTAGCTTAAATTTTACCAAGGAAACAATTTCTAGGTAAAAACCCACAATTACCCAAAAAATTAGTATTTTGTTGGTAATTTTCAATTGTATCGAGGAAATATTCCTAGGTAAAAGGTCCCTTACCAACAAAATACTAATTTCCTAGGTAACTGTGGGATTTTATCTAGGAATTGTTTACTCGATAAAACATTACAATAAATATTCTATTTACCAACGAATCAACAAGGTGAGCCCCACGGTAGGGGTAACACCTCATTTTCTCCCCTAAGGTGGACCACATCATAAGAAATAATGGTAATTTATTGCTCACCATTAAAAATTTCAAATTGCATGGTAAAGTTTTAGTAATGCTTATTTACAATCAAATTTGTCGATAATGTCCAAAAGATCTAGATAAAAGGTAAATATAAATATTAGCTTAATCCAAAACATATGTGACCCACAAACAGTTTCATGACCATTCATGATTGTTTTTAGTGGTATGTTGCACCTTAAATTTGAATCTTCTTTAAGGTTTGGTTTTGTGTCCTAAAATGATAAAATGATATTAAAAAATAGATGGATGGGATGGATATACATAGGAATACATCAACTTAGGCCCCACACAGTTAAGATGATGGACGTGGATTGACTAATGACCCTGCCACTAACTAATGGCTAGCGGTTGGTGGTTTGTGGTCCCACCATGATGTATGTGTTTCATCCACGTTGTCCATACATTTTTCAAGATCATTTTACGTTGCAATCCAACCTCTTGATAATGTTAAGAAGATTTGGATGATGGGTCCAAAGGCTATGACCCACCTGATCGAGATTTAGATATAAAAGTTGTGTGACCCGCAAATGATTTATAAAGGTTATTCATCACTCTTTTAATTAGTATGTCCCACGTAATATTTGAATCTTTTTGTGATTTGGTATCACATCCTAAAATAAGATGGAAAAATAAATTGACGGTTTGGATTTGTAGAAAATACATCAAGGTGGGCCCTATCTGTTTATCCATACCATCCATCTATTATATAAGATTATTTTAAGGTACGAGTCCAAAAATGAGGCAGATCCAAGACTCCGTGAGCCACGCCAATAAAACAGTGGGAGCTACAATGTCCACCATTGAAACCTTCCTGGGCTGACCATAATTTTTATATGCCATCTAAACCGTTCATATAATTAGGAACAAATATCATCTTATACAAAAATTCTATCACCACCAAGCGTTCAATCCCCACTGTTTCATGTGGTATGGTCCATTTGGGCGTTGGATCTTCCTCGTTTTTCGGCTCATACCTTAAAATGATCCGAGAAAATGGATGGACGGAGTGGATGAACAGATACATCATGGTGGGCCCCACATGATCCCTGGTTGGACGGGCAGTCCAACCAAATCCCAAATAAAAAATCAAGATATATTGGAACAAAAAAAAAAACCTAAACATTCCCGCCGCACACAATCCCCAAAATTTTTCATCTCCCTCTCGATCCCAATTCTCTCTCTCTCTCTCTCTCTCTCTCTCTCTCTCTCTCCCCCCGAAATATTGGGTTGTTCTGTTATCAACCGCCACTTTGAATGCCATCAATTGATGGTCTGGATAATCTGATTGGCGTGAATATTGGGCTGTTGTACATACACTACGGTTCAGATCATTTGAGGACCGTTGTTGCAGACGGGCCCATCAAGCAACATTTCCCGCATGGGCTTGTGTCGCAACTCGGGTAGAATACTAGTTCACCCCCTTGAGATCCCCTATTCTGATAGCCGGCATTAGCTCTCTCTCTCTCTCTCTCTCTCTCTCTTAAAATCCAATGAAATGGGGACGAAGAGAAAATCTCTTAGAAAACGGAAGCTTTTCCGATCCAGCTTCGAAAATCAAAGGAACTTCTTCTTCTTCACTTCTCTTTCTAGGAACGGGTTGTTCGAGTGCCATTCCCAACGTGATGTGCTTTTTATATCCATCCGATCCACCCTGCCAAATTTGAGTTCAATCCCTCTCGGTTCCTCTGGATCGCAATCTGATCTACAGTCAGTCGATTTCGTTGAAATCAAGGTTTTCTTTCTTTTCTAGGGCGATTTGTATTGGACATACGACTTGAACTTAATTTGAGGTTTAGATCTCGAATGTTGTTGGAATTTGAGTTTCTTTAAGGGTTTTGTGGTGTGGATTTGGTATATTTTGTGATATTTTGGGGGTTTTAGATGTGGATTGTATTGATTGTGTGAGATGTATTATGAGCTTGATTAGGGATTTAGATCTTAGATTGTAGTTGATATTTGAGGCTTTTAGGGTTTTATGATGGTGATTTGATCTACTTTGTTTTGATTATGTGAGGTTTTGGGGGTTTTAGGTGGGGTTGGTGCATTTCTCAATTTTAATTTCCCTCACTTATTTTCAGCAATGATTGTTAGTTGTGCACGCAATGTGTTTGTAGTTTTTCTTAAATTAGTTATTGGTATTTCTAATTTTACTCTAATTTGATTTTTTTTTTTTTCTTGCACGCAAGGAGTGTGTTTTTGCTTGAATTAATTGTTAGTTGTGCACACAAGGTGTTTGTGGTTTTGCTTAAATAAATGACTGATTTTGAGTGATTGTCTACCCACATGAAGACTTATAATCTGATTTTTGTGCATTTCTGTACAATCTGATTTTAAATTTCATTTTTTATTATTTTTTTTAATTATATCAACTTCAGACCGCATTTGGAAGTCATAGCATTTTCCTGATCGAGAGAATCTTCTTGCATACGAAATCCATGTGCCCCATTCTCAACCAGTTGGACATGTGAACCTTGGGTCCCACTTGTACAAAACTGAAAAGCTGATCAAAATGTAGATATTTGGAGCATGTCATTGTATGATACCTCATTTGGAGACTTGGGAATGATCACATTAAAGGAATTCACTGCTACAATTCAATAAATGGATCTCTTGTTTATGTATCTCTACGAGTTTGTCAACGTATTATCAGAAAAATTTGGTACAAGTTGCTGACCCATTTTCTTTTCAAAACTGACTCATTGTAGAATGTCAACGTATTACATGGAAGTATTTTTTATTTTTATTTTTTCAATGCTATACTAACAGAACATGTCTTGCATCCATGGTCATATCTCCAACATAAACAAGCACCATGTCATTCGCTGACTATATATATATCAAGGTTCCTCATCCTCTATATTAGCAATTATTCATCTATAGTAAGTGCTAAAACGTAAAGACTTAATGCTGGCCCTTGATGAAATATCAATCCTCAAATAACTTTTTATTACCAATATGACAATATCTTGTAGCAAGTTGATGATCGTCAGGTAAACTGGTTCATTCTTAATCAGTGTAAGCACAAATAATGATGAAGGGAGCCAGCCATGATGAATGGGACAGTAAATGAGAGTGTCCCTTGGACATAGCATAATCCCTTTCTGACAACTGCTTTTTGGAGCTTTTTCTCCTCCCATCTGCTCTTACCATTGACATGGTATGGCTAACACCAGCAAGGTCTGTTTATGCCATTTGGAGGTCTCAATTTATAGAAATTTGTGATTTTTTCCCCTTCTATAGTTTCTTTTCCTCTTGAAGATTACTTGTCATTCTATTCTTGTTCATTTTTGTTATTTATTCACAGGCCTGTGTAGAGCTACTTGAGGAAGAGAACATCCAATTACCATCCTGGATCTGCTTTAGCTCTGTAGATGGTCTGCATGCTTCATCAGGGGAGAGCTTTAATGAATGCTCTGATATACTAAATAAGTGTGACAAAGTCAATGTGGTCGGAATAAATTGTACGCCACCCCAGTTCATTGGAAACCTCATCTGCAAATTTAGGGAGGTAAGAGATTGCTGAAATATACTCATTACTGAGTGATTGTAGCTACTACTATGACATTCCTTTATGGATGGAGTGGATTTCACATGTACCAAATGTGGGCCTAGAGTTTGGTCGTTCAACACTCTTGGTAAAACAAGTGTGAAATTATTCCATTTGTACTACAATAGGAAGTGTTACTTCAGCCTTTGAACAATTAGTACATTGCACATCTCACATTTCACATTTCACATTTCACATTTCACATACTTGGTTTGAACTTTGTTTTCACTATATACAGTTTTGTATCTGATCTGGTTCAAAATAAAACCATCGGTTCCTTAATCTATCTCTGATCATTCCTTTCATGTTTTGAATAAGTCTTTGTAGCCAATCATACTAAATTTCACTCCCTTTTGGAAGCAACTTGTCATGTTGTTGCAAAGAGATTGCATGAAGACTGGATAAGTGATCCTGTGATTCCTATTGCTACTGGCTCCCTAGGAAAGCCTTTACTGCAGATCTGCTTCATTTGTTTTGCCTTATTACAAAGTGGTCCCTTTTTCTTCTAAATACAGTTTTTGTCGATGATAAAGGGAGTAACTCCATACAAATTTTCTCAAAGAACTGATGCTGTTATATATTCAACTTCAATTGTTGGTGCAGCTTCTCATCTTGATAATTTGCTAACTGCATTGTTCTGTAACTACCTTAGGAAGGGGCAGGCATGACTTGACAGCTACGACCATTGGCAAAGCCTTGAATTTACGAGAAATTCAGGTTTAGTTCAAAACCTTAGCACATGTGAATTTAAGGCTTGTCTGTACATATGGAGAGAGATTCATAACCACTGGCCCCTTTTTTCTCAGATAATCATAATTGCATCCCGTTTTGATTTGAAAGATAACATATGATATTCTCTTGTTTTGATACACCAATTCATATGAACTTCTAGTGGAGAACTACCTTAAAGTTTGCATTTATTTTTCCAGCTTTTTTGCTTGAGCTACTTTTGTTCTGCGCAGCATTTGAGTAAAATGTTCTGCAGGCTTGCATTTCCCGTTTAGATTTACTATATATGTGCATTTTGTTCGTCACAAATTTTCTTCTAAAATGCATATTTCTATGAGTTCCATGAAGCCCTGACTCACCTCTACATGTTGCTGTACATGCCAACCTAACACACGTGTTGGACATAAGAGCCAGATGTGACCACGGTGTTGCTGACCTGATCCAAAAATTAGGCAGGCTGCATTTTTATGTTGCATCTGAACCATTGGCAACTTAATTAAGCCACCAATTGGTTTTACGTGATCGAAGTCTAGCACTGTGAGGCGATAAGCTTAAGAAGAAAGGATGGATTCATGATGTATAATCCATCCTTTAATCGTTACAGACATCTCAACTTGTTGAATTCCATTTCCTCTCATAACTGTTTGATTCTACTGTGTTCAATTTGCAAACTTGTCAATGCAAACATTTTCTTCCATTTCTTCCCAGTTCTTTTTCTTTAGGGTGCGTTTGGTTGTGCCAAATATCATGAAATTTTAGGATTAATCAGTCTAATTTGGTGCAAAATATCATGAAATTTAATGATATTGGTGCAACCAAATGCACCTTTAATCAAACCTGTGGCATTTTTATATATTATCATCTACTAGTTTGAAAATAGGAAGTTGGGAGGTTGTCAATTTTTGAGGTACCCCAGAAGGTGACATTGTCCATCCTGCTTAGTGCATGCAGCAATTGCTAGAGCAAGTTTGGCGGCATAAAATCAATATTGACGGCAGTGTTTCCACTGTGATAGTGATCTCTTGCTTATATCATTTGGATGTGCAGAAGTTAGAATCAGTATACGCACATGCAAATGTAATCTGTAAGATTATGGTAATGTACAGGTTGATGTTTGCATCATTAGATCTCAACCTCAGTTTTCATTTGTAGAAGTGGGGCCCATTGTCCAGCGATCCAGACTATCGATCTTGGGCCATCCTAATGTTTCAATTTGTGGATAGCAAATAGATGGTTGAGAAGTGCAGCAACAGTCCATGTTCAGAGAACCTGAGATTGGTGTCTTAGATCTTCCAAACTGGGAGGTTTACAGGGCATGGCCTTCCCGTGCTTGGTTCAACAAACCAATGATTTGTATAACCGAAGATGGTCCACTCTCACACAAACTGAATCCTGACTATCCTGTGCATCCTTGGGTTGAGGATCCTATAATTCCTCATTTTTCTTTCCTTGGAGGGATTATGTCTCTTCCTTCGGGCCTAAGCATAGTTATGCTTCGTTAAACCATACACCCAAACTGCAAATCAGTTCAAGACTCCAAGTGAACGAAATCATAGTTTGACACATCGTAATTTGTTACGCTTGATTCAATAAATTGACCCAATTTGATCCAAAGTTCATTGTCATTTTGCAGCAACTCGCAAACTGTGTCGAATCAGTTTGATTTATAGTTCGAATAAGATTTGAGCAAATTCTTCAACATAGCATAACTTCCCATGATTGGAAATAGAAAACACTCAATTAGGAAGACATGTTGGCCATTTGAAGTTTTTGTTTAATTCTTCAGACTGCATGAATTTGATCAAATTATGTTGAATTAGAACATTGTACTAGTCCATTATACTAGTTGAACCCAAACTGCGAGTTAAATCTTCAATTCAAGTTGTATTTAGTTTCATAATGTGATTTGAAAAAGAAAAATGAAAACCTAAGTGCATATTTTGTTTATGAGTTATTAATTACTAATACTATATTTTGCAGATTGGTTGTTGGGGATAGCGGGGATGTTCGTGCTGATTGATTGATTTTTTTTGTATTGGTTGTATGTACTGGTAGGATTGACATTTCGATTTTATTCAAAACATTATTACGGTTGAATGGTCATTTTGAGTGGCATACGATCGAATGTTCAATCAGGTGATTGGGATATTGAATGTTGAATGTTCCAAAGAAATATTTTGTTGGCAATGCCACTACCTTTTTCAAGGAAACATTTCCTTGGTCATAGCTTTCTTTCCAAGGAAAGTTTTTCTCGGCAATAGTCTCATAATTACCGACGAATTAAGCAATAGCCATGAAATTGTTGGCTTTTCCCAACGAAATATTTTGTTGGAAAATGTCAACTATTTACCAAAAAAAAAATCCAATGAAAACCGTGATAATCATTTTTGTTGGTAATAACTTTTACCCAGGAAATTATGATATTTACCCAGGAAAAGGTTCCTTGGTAAAAGTCATATTAGTTGTAGTGGAAGACTGCGAACCCACTCCGACTCACATCGACCTACTACGAGCTCCATTGCAGCCTCATCAAACACACTTTAAATGCCTTCAAGGATCGTAAGGTGGATTGATATCCACTTGAAAAGAAGTTCAATTAAGCTATAAAGACTTCAGACTTACTGTAACCCACTACAACTTCCACTATAGCCCCATCTAACTCCTTCATTTAACTTAGGGTGGATCAATATTGACCCACGTCGATCCAATCTGACTGCATTACAGCCTCCTCGAACTCCTTTGTCAAACTTAAGGCGGGTCGATATCCACTTAAAAAGATTTCCATTAGGTTAGGAAGTCACCGGACTGACTTTGACCCTACTCCAAACCACACCAACCCACTACGTCTTGCACTATAGCCTCATCGAACGCACGTCAAACGCCTTTACCGACATTAGGGTGGCTCAATATCCACTTGAAAAGACATCTATTGGGGTATAAAGTCTCGGATACACTCACACCCCACTCTGACTTGCACTACAGCCTCATCTATCGCACATCGAACACCTTCACCAACCTTAGGGTGAGTCAATATCCACTTGAAAAGACATTTCATTAGGATCCATAGTCTTTGGACCCACTCACACCCTACTTTGACCTACACTGACCCACATTAACCCGACCTGCACTATGCCCCTTCGAACACATGTCTAACTCTTTTATGAAACTTGGAATTGACTAATATCCACTCAACAAGATGTTACATTAGGTTACAAAGACTACAGGCCCACTCAAACCTCACTTCGACCTAAACTGACCCACTTGCATTGTAGTCCCGAATAAAACACGTCAAACTCCTTCACCGAACTTAGGGTGTGTCGATATCCACTTGAAAAGAGTTTCCATTAGGCTATGAAGATTCCAAACTGACTCAAACCCTACTGAACCCACTCCGACTTTCACTACAACATCATCAATCGCATGTCAAACACCTTCACCAACCTTAAGGTGGGTCAATATCCACTTGAAAAGACTTTTCATTCAGGTATAAAGTCTCTAGACTCGCTCACAACCCACACCGAACCACTTCAATCTCCACTGCAGCCCCAACGAACGCACATCGAATTCCTTCACCGAACTTCGAATGGAAAGATGTTACATTAGGTTATGAAGATCTGGACACACTTAGACCCCACTCCGACCCACACTAACCCGACTTGCACCGTAACCCCTTCGAATGCATTTCCAACTCCTTCACGGAACTTAAAATGGGTCGATATCCACTTAAAAGGGTGTTACATTAAGTTAGGAAGACTCCGGACCCACTCAAACCCCATCTCGACCTACACTACAACCCCTTTGAATGCATGTCCAACTCATTCATGTAACTTGGAGTTGGTCGATATTCACTTGAAAAGACATTACATTAGGTTACAAAGACTACAGACCTAGATCCATACTGACTAACACCAACCCACTCTAACCCACTTCGACCTGCATTACAATCCCGTCTAACGCACATCCAACTCCTTCACGGAACTTGAAATGGGATGATATCTACTTAGAAAGACATTACATTAGGTTATGAAGAATCCAAACCCACTCAAACCACATTCGTTGACCCACTTCATCCTGCACTGCAGCCCCTTTAAATGCACATCCAACTCATTCACAAAACTTGAAATGTGTCGAAATCCACTTGAAAAGATGTTACATTAGGTTGCGATGACTCGAAACACATTTAAACCCCACACCAACCCACTCTGAGTACGTTATGGGTAACACATTTGTAGGTGTTACCTTGAAAGTGGGGTCCACATCAATGTATGTGATGTATATCCAAGTCATCCATATGTTTTTTCATATAATTATAAGGCATGAACCCGAAAATGAAGTAGATCCAAATTTTAAGTGGACCACAATAGAGGAAAACATGGTGATTGAATGCCTACCATTAAAGACTTTTGTGCCCCTAAGAAGTTTTTAATGGTTGACATTCAATTACTATAGTTTCCTATGGTGTGGTACACCTAAGTTTTGGGTCTGTGGCATTTTTTGGATTATGCCTTATAATGATCTCGAAAATTCGATGAAAGGTGTGGATAAAATGCAAATACGTCATGATGAGGCCCACAAAGATAAGCCTAATAACTAGTGGCTACTTGAAGCGCTAACAAGGAATCCACGTCCATTATTGGGTTCAGGACCTAAGATAGACGGTGTGAATGTAACACATAGAACATGGTGCGACCCATGAAACTTGATGAACGGTGTGGATGTAGTACATATAACATGGTGGGACCCACAAAAATTAATGGTGAGGACACAACCCAAGTTCAGGGTCGTGATGTTGTAATAATCTTGGTGAGACTGAGGTTGATCCACGAGGAGGAATATAGTTTCAGACACTCAAAGGCTATCTAGGGTCTAGAACTAAACTAAATTGTTAAGCTCTGAATTGTTTATACTTATACCCCAATTCATCACATATTTACATTGATTAGGCTATTAAAAGACCCATCTTATATGTGTATTTATGTGTGTAGGAAAGAGAGAGAAACCTTATGATTTCAATGCTAATGAGACTACTTTGAAGCACATTGAAGATCAATAAAGCAAGAGCCAAGAGGTGAATAAAAGAAGCTGTGGACGCTCGCCTCTCCGCGCTCCCGAATTCTCCCTTCCTTTCGGAAAAGGAGGTGCGTGCGCGCGAATCGCCATTTGTGCCACTGGCTCGCCTTGTTCTCGAGGGCTTCTTATCGGTTGTCATGTTAAATTGGATATGTTTGGATGAGTTCGTATAAGACCAGAGTTGCCACTAGCCAGTTACTACGATTCTACAGTCGGCTAGACCCCGTAGAAACGTTAGAGAAGGGAATCCAAAGATTCTTTTATCTAAAATGACTCCTTTTGATCTGCGGCCAGAGATTCGAGGTAAGGGATCATGATTACAGGGTGGGAAGATATTAAGCACCCCACACTGCCCGCACTGAAGTACGGTCTCTACTTCACAGAATCGAACTAGTACTTGAAAGTCTGATTTAATCCTTGTACATTCTCATGAATGATATGATGCATGAATGCAGGTCTGAACAGTAAAAGTTTTTGATGGGCAGGTTTCCGTTAACAGGCAAGCCCAGAGCATACGCTCGAACTGACAAGTGCTTTATGCGGGATGCATGCTGTGTATTCGAATAATCAAAGTGTTTGTAGTGACATGATAAGCAGGGGAGTTGGAAGAAAAGTCAATATTGCAGTTATGCTAGATGCGAATGAGATGATGCTCGTAAAGGAGTAGCTGGATGGACGGAGGTGTCGCAAGGGTTTGTTTCGAGTGACTAGATTAAGATTTGGGTAGCTTGGGAGACTTGGACCAAGGTCAGGCTGTGCTAGACCAGGGTCAGGCTCTTCTCACTCGGGCTCTCCTTGGTGGAGGAATGGGCTAAATGGATGGAGATGGATTCGAAACTTATGGAATTTACTTGGGAGTTGAGGGATGCCGAATGTGAAGGGGAGAAGGGGTATTTATAGCTGCGAGCAGTGGCAGCTCTCGTAAATAAGTTTGGGCGGCACCCTGGGGGCCGCCCGTACGGACGCGTTGCTCCAGCTTCGGAGCGTACAACCTCCAAACCTGAAGCAGAAAAGCCCGAGGTTCGAGGTTCGAACCTACTCCGAAGCTGTGGCTCGGAACCAGGTGAGTTGACTGGGTTTGAAAGATGGGTTGACACAGTAAGTTGACTGGGTGCAAGGGCTGGACTGACCCGTTGAGTCGACTCAGTGATTTGACTTAGTGGGTTGACTCACCAAGTTTGACTTTTTTTGGGATTTTTTACTGGTTTTTCTTGTGGGGGGTTTTCAGGCTGATGTTTAGGGGTGAGTCGACTGGGTTTAGGCTTGAGCTGGGCTATGGATTGGGGCTTACAAGGGTGAGTTTGGATGGGTTTGGACATGGGATTTGGGGGTATGGTCCTCCATTCATTCAGCTATCTCTACCAACATTGTAGCTGAAGGTGGGGTGTCTACAGAAGCAAAGAAGAAAAGAAGAAGTCCAAAGTTCAAAATAAAAAGAATGTGAAGATAACAATTTTCGATAGGTGCTCAATAAGTATTTGCTGTATTGAAAACTACATTTCAATATACCGAAACTAACATTCGATCAATCGAAAATTCACAGATCAGGGGCTGAATGTTTAAACTCTCTAGACTAAATCTCGATGCATCAGGACAGTTTCAATCAATCAACATTTGAATTTTGATACATAAAAAATGTGTTTCGATCGATCGAAAAATCACTAAAAAACTTATAACTCTTTGGACATAATTTCAATACATCGGAGAGAGTTTCGATACATCGAAACTGGTTTCTATCAATCGGAGTTCCTATCGGAACTGACTTCAACTGCGTAACCAGTTACACAATTTTAGAAGATTCCAAGGCAGTGCACGGTTTTTGCTATAAAAGGACACCTCCACACTTATCTCAAATGATCATAGAGGAGTCCTAAATGTGCTAGAGGTGAAGAGGATCGAAGTAGAGATTCTACAACTCTGGGTTTTAGGGTTTTTCTAGTTCATGTTCTTAGTTATTTCTTCTTCTTTTTTCTAGTTCAATCATGTCTTTGATTGGTTAGGCATCTTAGTTAGGGCTAAGAATTGAAGCTTGTAGCTATTCTTAATGCTTTGATTCAATTCTAGTTTTTATTCTTAGATTTAATGTTGAACATGGTTTATTTTAAGTTTGAATGAAGTTCTAAGTTCAGTTTTTCTTTGATCTCTTGATGGTTTCGGTTTCATGTAATGCTTAAAAGATTTAAACTTAGATTCTTATTTGTTTTGCAAGGTCTAGACCTATATAATTTAGGGAATTGAATTTCTTACGCTCTAGAACTTAGATCTTAATGTGGGAACTTATTTAAACCAAAGTTCTTATCTTTTTAATATTTCTGATATAGTTGTTTGCTCATTGTTGTGATTTAATTGAAGTTCAAATCATTGTTCTAATCAAGTCTAGTGACAAGATTTGAGGAAGACCATGATTGTGATCTTACTCTATTGGAAAGAAGATTAGCATATACAATTGAGTGTGCCCAATACCTGAGCTTTGTTGAGGGAATCATGTCAATGAACAACATCTGTTTTAGATAGTTCTAATTTATTAACCGTTCCATATTCCGGCTGGATAGGATTGAATTTTGATTCCAGTTGTGTGATTGAGAAACCTAGTTAAATTATGCATTAAGAATGGTTATAAGTGGATCCTTGACGCTCCAGTGTTTTTTTATTATTGAATTCATCTTCCCGGTTTACTATTTTCGACCATTCATATAAATTAGATTTCTAGATTTAATTTCTCTTAACTTGATTTCAATTTAGGTTATTTTAAGAGGTTTTGTGAATTCCTAAGTAATCCCTGAGGACGATCTCATTCTCATTGAGTTATCACTACATCATAACCTTATACTTGTGGTTGGCGACCAAGATTTCGGCACTGTTGCCGAGGATTCAACGGTGTTTATAGAATTTTTTTAGAATAATCTTTTATTGAGATTTTGTTAAGATAGGATTATGATTTGTTCTGATCTCTAGAATAATTTTTAATTTAGCACACTAACTTAGTTTGTTTTGTTTTTGCAGGATTTTAATCTAGGTTTTCAACTCAGGTTTTATCTTCCTAACCCTCTTGTTTTAACATCTCAATTTATAGTTTTCTAGAAGGAGAATAGATTAAATTTGAGAATCGTGTTGAGTGGTTCATGCCCATTGGGTCCATGATCAAACTCACCGCTTATTGAGTTAAGGAGGAATTGTAAAAGGGATTGATAGAGAACCACATGCAAAGAAACATTTAAATTTTCTAGATTCATTTAGAAATATAGCTGAAAATCAACCCAACCAAAGGCCTAACTAACAACAAAATCCAGCCGAAATCAGACTGAAACAGGAGAGAATGAAGTAGGGAATGATCCTCAACCTAGGATACTATGCGATTATTTGCAACCAGTGAGAACAAGCACTCCCTCTTGCATAATCTTTCCATATAATGCAGGGAATGTAGACTTCAAGCAAGGGGTAATCTAACTCCTCTCCAAATTTCATGGATTTGACAGTGAAAGTGCCTACCAACATCTTAGAGAATTTGATGAGTGTTGAGCTCTAAATTGTGCATATTCTAACCCCAATTCATCACACATTTTGCATGGTTTACATGTTTAAAGACTAATCTAATACATGTTTTTGTGTTTGTAGAAATGCGAAAGAGAGTTCACTTATATGATGTTAAAAGACTCATTTTATATGCCTTAAAGATCAAAGGAAGAAAGGACAAGAGGTGGAGGTGAATTGCAATAAAGACGGAGGAGAAGAACCATGAAAAACCACAATTCATGGACTGTTTGGCTGGCCACTACAGCAGACAGGCCGGCTAAACCCTCCAGAAATCACAATTTCTCTAGACCATAAATTACACTACCCGACTTATTGTCCGGCCAGCAGGCAGATAGGTCGGCCTGTGTATTTAGAGCTCCAGATTTTTGTGTGTTTCTGTGCAACCTCCGACCGGCCAGCCAAGGGGGTCCGGCCGGCCGGCCAGCATCCTGATTGCGTAAGGACTCTCCAATTTCTCAAAGATTCCAGGTCGATGTTGGATTTTTGCTATAAAAGGACACCTCTACGTTGTTCCTAAGACATCATAGAGGGCTTTGGAAGTCTAGGGAAGTGAAGAGGATCTTTGTGGAGCGTTTACAACTCCTCTAACTAGGGTTTTTATAGTTTTCTTATGCTTTCAAATAGTTTTTCTTTTGATTCTAGTTGTAGTACGACAATGCTCGGCTAGAACCTCTTAGCTAAGGCTAAGAGATGAAGCTTGTAGTTAGTTTCATTGTTTAATTCATTTAATTCAAGTATTCTTATTTAAAGTTTGATTTTTAAGTTCTAGTTTGAATAAAGTTGGTACTTTTAGAAGTTTTATGAGAGTTCATGTACTTCCGACATGAGTTCCTTATAATTCTCTGAGATTACCATATTTGAATTGATTATAATTGGATTGTAGTAACCATAGATCATGCCATGATCTCTTAGTATGACTGTTACTTCGAAGGCTAGAAGTTTAAGTTCTATGTGCTTAATTAGAACTAGAATCCGATTTCCTGACTTAAGTGGGATTGTGTGCGATTGAATGCCTTATCTTCCAACTAGATGAGAGATAGAACTTCGAATCTAGTTGTGTTTATGCTTGGATGAATGAATTCACATTGGACTACGACAAGTGGATCCTTGAGGCCTTAGTTCCATTAATTATTAGATTTTTTTAAAAATTATTGTTTTACTTAGTTATTAAAATTGAATTCTAAAATTGTTGAAATTGAAGTTACTGGAATGGTTTGAATTGGTTTACCCTAATTCCCTGTGGATCGACCTCGGTCTTATTGAGAATTATTACTACATCGCAGCCTTGCACTTAAAGCGAGCGAACAAGTTTTTGGCACCGTTGCCAGGGAATCTAGGTTAAACAGGTTCTAAATTGTTTTAGTAGCTATAAAATTAGAATTAGTTAGGTTTTACTATTTTTCTAGGATTAGTTTTTGAATTTCTAGTACTAACATCAATTTCTTTGTTTTGTAGGAAATCCTTTTAGTTCAAGCTAATAGGGTAACATCATTCTAGCTTAGAACTTTTTCTATATTTAAATTTTTACAGATTTTTGTTTTAGGATTTAAAATTTAGGTTTAGGTTTAGTTCAGATTTTGAATATTTCTCAAAACGCCAAGGAACGGCTGACGTCCCTGAATTTAGGCCGACTAACAGCCAAGGATCGGCTAACGACCCTAGATCGAGTTTGTCAAACAAACTCTACACTCAACTCCCACAGGGAATTGAGTGGATGGACTCCTAACAAGACAACCTTACTTGTCGGATTGAGCCCCTTTGTAGCGCCAGTTCGGGTTGCTTGATCTCCGCTCTCCCGTGCTTCAATTAGCTTCCCTTGCTCCCTCGATCATGTCGCCATTACGTCGCCAATGCCTCAGCTACACTCGATCAAACACCTTGCATGTGATGCCTTTGAGATGCCCAAGGTGATAGGAGGATGGTTGAATCTCCTACATGGGATATGTAGCTTGTTCTAACTAGGAGATTCACCTAGAGGGTCTTCTAGAGGTCTTAGACAAAGGATATGCCTATATGGAATAGTGTCTCACCTCTAGATTAGATAGAGGAATCAAGTCATCTCTAGATTGCAATTGAATGCCCACATTTGTGTTTAAAACACAAGGGATATGACTTGAAACCCTCCTCTTTGAGATCTTATATGATGTACAACAGGTGTGGGGAATAGGCTCTCAAAAAGCTCTCTCTTATGCCCAAAAATCGAGCTCCTTATATAGGAAAAATGAGCTCCAACGGTCATAAAACGGGCAAAAAACAGCTATGCCGACCTGTCCCGACCGGTCGGTCAAAAGCCAAGCAAGACAGAGTGCAATCTGTCAAAAGGAGGGGCTTGTCCGACCGGTCGTGACCGGTCAGACCAGACCAGCCGACCAGTCAAGAACGGTCGGCCCAAGGGCCTGAAGTACATTGGACTCTGGACTGTGCCTGTCCGACCGGTCGTGACCGGTCGGTCCAGTCCAGCCGACCAGTCGTGACTGGTCGGACAGGCCTGGGTTCAGCCTGATGTTTACTGGCTCATCTATTCGACCAGTCGTGACTAGTCGGACAGGCCTGGGTTCAGCCTGATGTTTACTGGCTCATCTATTCTTCAACCCTCTTGCATTGGCCAAGGTTTGGGTGTACTTTTGGGACACCTAGGGCCAATCTAAGATGACTAAAGGTTTCCTAATCATGGTCAAGGTCATCAAAGAGGTTAAAGGGTTGGGTTTTGGTCAAGGTTAAGGCACCAAGGCAGTACTTTTACCTGAATCTTCTTCCTTGATGCAGCGGGGCCATCTGAGTCTTCGGTCTTCGTCTTCATTAGGCTCAACCGACACTAGACTCACTGACGTAAGTGATTGACAAACAAGGTGCACTAGTATGCCACAGAAAAGTGCACTAACAATGCTGTGTGCATCGCATGCCAAAAAGGTAAACAAATCAAGGTTGCACACAAGAGAACCTCTATCCTGGTCACATCAAAACCATTTGAACTGCTACACATGGACCTAGTTGGTCCTACTAGGGTACTTAGCCAAGGTGGAAAACGATACTTCTTTATAGTCGTTGATGATTACTCTAGATTCACATGGGTCGCCTTCCTAAGAGAAAAATCTGACACTTATGAAGAATTCCAAAAACTAGTGAAGCGACTTCACAATGAGAAAGGATAAATGGTAGCAAGAATCAGGAGTGATCATGGCAGTGAATTTGAAGATCATCGTTTGAAGGCATTATGCGATAAATTGGGTATTCACCATGAGTTCTCAGCACCCAAAACACCTCAACAAAATGGGATTGATGAAAGGAAAAATCGAGTATTGTTGGATATGGCCACAGCTATGCTTAATAATAAGAATCTTGCACAAAATCTGTGGGCCGAAGCAGTAAACACTGCCTGCTATATTATAAATCGAGTTAATTTAAGGGCAGGTCTAAACAAAACTGCTTATGAACTGTGGTGTGGAAAGACACCAAATGTGAAATACTTTAAGGTCTTTGGTAGCACATGTTATATTCTAAGAGATTGAGGAAATTTAGGAAAGTTTGACTCCAAGAGTGATGAGGGTATCTTCTTAGGGTACTCATTAAATAGTAGAGCCTCTCGTGTCTACAACCTTCGTACCTCATCAGTTCAAGAGTCAATTAATGTGACTGTAGATGATAGCCTGGATAAATCTCTGTCTCCAGGTGATGAAGAAGAAGACGAGGGTATATGCGAGATAGGCAAATCTGATAAACAACCCTCATCTCCAAATGCCCCCATTGCTCCTGGTGATGTACAAATTGTCAAGGATCACCCCCTCAATCAAATCATTGGGGATCCTAGCATTGGTGTGAAAACCAGGAGACAGTTAGAGGCAGTCAACAGTCACTTCTGCTTCACTTCAAAAATAGAACCAAAAAATGCTGATGAAGCTCTAAACGATGAATTTTGGATCCTTGCAATGCAAGAAGAGCTTCAACAATTCATTAGAAATGAGGTTTGGTATCTGGTCGACAGACCTGAAAGGAAAAATGTTATTGAAACCAAATGAATTTTCAAGAATAAATCCGATGAATCTGGGAATGTAATACGAAATAAGGCTCGGTTAGTTACTCAGGGATATTCACAAATTGAAGGTATTGATTTTGATTAAACATTTGCCCCTGTAGCTAGACTCGAGTCTATTAGAATTCTTATGGCTGTTGCTTGTGCTTTAAAGTTCAAACTATTTCAAATGGATGTAAAAAGCGCGTTCTTGAATGGTATTCTTGATGAGAAAGTGTATGTTGAACAACCAAAGGGATTCATTGATCCCAAGTACCTTCACAAAGTGTACCGATTGAAAAAGGTGCTTTACGGACTCAAGCAAGCACCCCGTGCATGGTATGAACGCTTAACTCACTTTCTTGTCGACCATGATTTTGCTAGGGGGAGCGTTGACAAAACTCTCTTTATAAGAGAAGCCGAGAATTCTGTGTTGATTGCCCAGATTTATGTGGAAGACATTGTTTTTGGATCCACATGTGAGAAAATGTCCATCTCCTTTGCTAAATTAATGACATCAGAATTTGAGATGAGTATGCTAGGAGAACTTAACATGTTTCTAGGGCTACAAGCAAAACAACTTGCATCAGGTATATTCATTACTCAAGCCAAATATGCTAAAGATCTTGTTAAGAGATTTGGCTTAGATTCTGGTCGATCTTACACTACTCCTATGAGCACCACTGTTAAACTATCGAAAGACCTTGCAGGAAAAAGTGTAGATCAGTGTAGATCAGACTGTTAAACTATCGAAAGACCTTGCAGGAAAGACCTTATAGAAGCATGATTGGTAGTCTTCTTTATCTCACTGCTAGTAGACCAGATATTGCATTTAGTGTAGGTGCTTGTGCTTGGTTTCAGGCTGATCCCAAAGAATCTCACCTTACCGCTGTCAAACGAATCATCCGGTTTGTAGGATGCACTACCGAATATGGTCTTTGGTACCCCTTTGATTCATCTACAGATATTGCAGGGTATTCAGATGCCGACTGGGCTGGAAACATGGATGATCGTAAATCAACCGGTGGTGGGTGTTTTTATGTTGGAAATTGCCTTGTGGCGTGGCATAGTAAGAAACAAAACTCCATTTCTTTATCCACAGCCGAAGCAGAGTATATTGCTGCTAGAAGTTGTTGTGCCCAATTATTATGGATGAAACAAACCTTGACCGATTATGGGATTAATCAAGGCACAATGACTCTATTTTGCGACAATACTAGTGCCATAAATATTTCTAAAAATCCAGTTCAGCACTCGCGCACTAAGCACATTGATATTAGGCACCACTTCATTCAAGAATTGGTTGAAGATCACATAATATCTCTCGAACATGTGCCTACCGAGAATCAGCTAGCTGACATCCTAACGAAACCATTGGACTCGGTTCGTTTTGCGAACCTCCAGAAGTCCATTGGTGTTGCGTGTGTCTAGTTTACCTAACAAGTGTATGTTTTGCAGGTAATATCTGAGGATTAAGCCTCTCTATCTGATCTTTATAGGTAAATCTGAGGTCCTTTGCCTCTTTTCACATTGCTCTCTACGAATATCTGAGATCATAGTCCCATTTTCTGTCTTGTTCCACTCCCTGATCTGGGAGATGGAACAGATTACTAGTCTCATGTCTTGGTCACAGTTCCTATTTGTATGACCAACGACATTGTCTGGATTTCATGCACTATCTTTCTATGGGTTGTCTGTATATTTTGCACGGATTGATACATATTTGCATTGGGCTGCTTGCCCATTTTGGTATATGTATGGATGCTATTTTTATTCTCTATAGTTATATCTTTTTATATGAGCTTTTGATCCTTTATTGAATATTTGTGGGAGGTTGGATGGTTTGGGTATATTCGCCCTTTTTAGCTCATGCTTTGTGTTTTGTTTGTATCTAGATATACATCTAGAGGGGTGGTTGGTTGATTGGGCTATAAGCCCTCTATACTTTCATGATTACTTGTATATCTGGCATGATTTGTTCTTTAAATCTCCTCAGGGCTTAAATTTCTATATCTCTTCCCTGTTACATGTGATTGACATATTTTCGGCGCTAGCCTTGCAGCTTTCTTAGGCATATCTTTTTGTTGGCTAACCCTTATCAATTACTAACAAAAAGGGGGAGAATCATCCCACCTAGAAGGTCCGATTATATCTTTTTGCAAGACTTTGTAGGTGCAAGCATTGAGGGGGAGATTTTGAAGAAAATCGAGTCTGTACATGTCCTTTTGTAAAGATCATTGTGTATATCTGTATAGACATGTAATTGGGTATATATTTCTTTCTGTTTAAGGGTCAATCATGATAAGGAAGTCATGATTTGTCTAGGTTAGATGTTTTGTCACGCAATTGACAAAGGGGAAGATTGTTAGTACACTTTATTTTGTCAATTGACATGTTAGTTCGTCGCATCTTATCGTGTGAGCCCCGGTCGAAGATTTGAAGATCAAAGTCTTGAAGACTATGCTTCTTCCATTACTCAAGCTCAAGCTGAAACAAGATCTCAGGTAAGTTGCATATAGATCGACCGTAGGAAACCCAAAACATCAAAGAATGGTGTAATAACTCACTTATCTTATCCCATTCCCTCTCGACCCTTGCACAAGTTGATCAGACTTGTGGTCCATGGCTGGTGCGAATCGTAATTGAAGATATGTCCAAACATTAGACCCCATGCACCTTATCACTTCATGCTTCAAAGTGATCCGCTGCTGTGTTGAAGGCCAGAACTTCAAGATATCTAGCAAACTTGCTGTAACAACATTGTCTAGACAGCCGACCGGTCTTGACCGATCGGCCAGGCTCCTCAACACAAGTCAGCAACCCTGCTGTGATGCATTCAGCTGGACAGCCGACCAGTTTTGACCGGTCGGCCAGAAGATCTAGAACTGTCCAGCAGCTGTGCTGCATGAAGGTTGCCAAGACAGCTGACCGGTCTTGACCGGTTGGCCAGGTGCATCAAAACAAGAGAGCAACCTTGCTGTGAGATCATCAACTGGACAGCCGACCGGTCTTGATCGGTCGGCCAGCTGTTCAAATTCATCCAGCAGCCTTGCTGGGAGTAAAAAACTGGACAGCCGACCAGTCTTGACCAGTCGGCCAGATGTTCTAAAACAGTCCAGCAGCTCTGTGCATTGATCCAGATAGGCAGCCGACCGGTCTTGACCGGTCGGACTGCGTACATCATACTGTCCAGTAAGGAATACCCACCGGTCTTGACCAGTCGGTCAGTCCCAGATGTGGCCCAACCTTTTTGAACTGCGACCGGTCCGTCCGACCGGTTAAGACCTCTCTCTGACAGGTCGGACGTGACCGTTTTAGATCCGTTGGGGCAATCATTCGGGGCTCTATATAGCCATAACTTGTGGTCTTTCATGGTATGCATTCAACACCCTTCAAGAGCTAAGAGAAAGAGTCTTTACTCACATCCTCCTACCTTCCTTGCTCTTAACTCTCTTAAGTTCATCATTCAAACCTAGCCATTAATGGCCTATCATTGAGTATTCAAAGCTCGGTTTGAAGTATGAACTCAAGATCTTCATTCATGGCTGACCTACCTTCGAAATATCTTTATGAGGTCGTTTATAGCCATTGAATGCTTGAAGTTTGGTAGTTCCCTCATAACCATTGCATTGAATAGGCAAGAGGAACTTGACCAAATCTCTCCCAACTACCCGGCATAATCATAATCACATCATTTTCATCGATAGCTGATCTTGGGAGCACAAAGAGAGGCTGAAGCACGTGGAGCTGAAGCTACTCATCAAAGGCATTGAATCGGGGCTCAATTGTCTAGGTATGTCTAGTATTTAAGAGTCCATTTATTGAATCACTATTCCCTGGATTAGGAAACTCCGGCGGGAGTGTACGTGACCGTCCTTGGATTAGGATTGGTGAGAGTTTGAGATCCAAACTCGTCAAGTCCCTGGATTGGGCCATCGGTGGATGGTAAACGCGGTCCTAGATCAAAGGATGTCAAGGTTGATGGTTAACCTGATTTAAAACCAAGACTATAGTGAAATCTGGTGGTCTCATAGGTTGAGATCGTGAACCAGGAGTGAAGTAGGGAAACCGAACCACTATAAATCGTTGTGCATTGTGAGATAGAATGATTGCTATGTGTTGAATGGTTTAGTCAATCATGAATGCTAACCGTTTGATGAAATGCCTATGATAGTCTTTGCTTGAAAATTCAATATATAATTGCCTTGAATGTTATTGTGATAACATTGGTTGATAAGATTGACTTGATTAGTTTTAAATTGTAATTGGAAATTTAAAAAGTCCTATTCACCCCCCTCTAGGACATTAGGCATATCTCCGAGTATCTCTACAAGCGGTAAAACCGTAATTTCAATTTTATCACTAACTATGCTTGAAATACATAATTAAAGACTCAACTAATGCATGGTTTTGTGGTTATAGGAATAAGAGAGAGCATTCATCAATTGAAGACTTAAGGACGCTATTTACAAGCATTGAAGATCACAAGATCAAGCGTCAAAGGATAGAAGAAAGAAGTGAAGGAGAGAAGAAAGAAGGCAGAAGAATACACTGAAGACCGGTCGTTCGACCGGTCATCCATAGCCCAGGACCTGTCGTCCGACCGGTCCGAACACTAATTTGAAGGGGTCTCACTGCAAACCTTGCTGGACCATCCACGACCGGTCGTCCAATACTCATACCGGTCGTCCGACCAGTCCTTGAATTAAAAGTCTGGCTTTGAAATTATGAAAACTCATTGAACAGTTTTTGCACTTTTGAGACTGGTCGTGTGACCGGTTGTCTGCGTAACAGAACGTGTGCTACAAGCTCCAATTTTCTCTGCGCAGTCCGGGATTTCTTGTGCAATCTGGAATTTTCTGCACTTTTCTATAAAAGAGGACCTAGGGCTTCTTCCTAAGGCATCCTATAAGAGATTAAGCACAGTGGGAGACAGCGGAAGTCAGATCCGGAGTTCTACAACTCCTCCTAGTTTGTTCTTCTAGTTTTATATTTTTCTTAGTTGTTTTCATGTTTCCTTGGATCATGAACGGCTAAACCTCTTAGCTAGGGCTAAGAGGTGAAGCTTGTAGTGAATCTAAGATGTTTCAATTCGTTTAATTTGGTTTCAAGTTGGATTATTAGTGAAGAACAATGGTTTGAAGTTTGAATAAAGTTCTAAGTATTTTTCTAAATCTTATGATGGCTCATGGATGTTTAGAAGAATTGCTCGAGTTCTTAATTGTTTTGAGTAATTCTAGACCTGTATGATCTGAAGAATTGGATTTAATACGCTCTAGACCTATGATCCTCATGTGGGAACTTCATACCAAAAATTCTATTTTTCTGAAATTTCTGGATTATGTGAGATTGTGTATGTGATTTGAATCAAGTTCAAATCATGATCTAGTTATACCTTGTGACAGGATTTAATGATGATTATGATTGTGATCTTAACCTATTGGAATTAGGATTGACCTATGCAATTGAGTGTGCTCAAGTCCTAGCTTGAATTGAGAGAATCATGTACATGAATCACACATATAGCATAGTGTTGTTTTAACTGCTCTATCATCCGGCTAGATAAGACTTAATTTTGATTCTGGTTGAGGAAGTGAGAAACCACAGCGAATTAAGCATCAAGGATTGCTACAAGTGGATCCTTGAACCCCTAGTGCTTTTTATTAATTGATTACCTTCAGTTTAGTTCAAAATTGCTATCTTCACCAAATTAATGAATTCTGTTTAGTTAGTTTCCTGTTTAGTTAATTCTTAAGTAGAAACCATTGGAAGTATTTTATGAATCCCTACACAAGTCCCTGTGGATCGACCTCAGTCTTACCGAGATTATTACTACATCGCAACCCTACACTTGGGGAAGCGAACAGTGGTATGGGGTACTCACTTTATGCCTAATGCCATATTTCTTCATTAATGCTTCAAAAGGCCTATAGCAAAAGTGAGAACCACCATCATTAATGATGGCTCGAGGCGTTCTAAATCTGGAAAGTATGTTTTCTTTAAGGAACTTTAAAACCGTACGATGATCGTTGGTTCTACATGTAATGGCCTCTATCCATTTAGACACATAGTCTACGGCAAGCAATATATAGACATGTCCAAAAGATGAGGGGAACGGTCCCATGAAGTCGATGCCCCAACAATCAAAGACTTCAAGATGTTGAATTGGGGTAAGAGGCATCATATTTCGACAAGATAATCCTCCTAACTTTTGGCAACGCTCGCATGCTTTGCAAAACTCGTGAGTGTCTTTAAATAAAGTGGGCCAATAAAAACCACACTGCAGAATTTTTGCAGTGGTTTTCTTAGCGAAAAAATGACCCCCACGTGCTTGATCGTGGCAAAAGGAGATGACGGAATTATGTTCATCATCAGGGACACATCTCCTAATAATTTAATCTAGGCAATATTTAAACAGTAAAGGTTCATCCCAGAAAAATCTGCGCACTTCCCTTGGAAATTTTCGTTTATCCTACGCAGTCCAATAAGTTGGCATCGCACTTGTGGAAAGATAATTGGCTATGCCAGCGTACCATGGTGGATGCGTAGCAACAAAGAGTTCCTTATCAGGGAATGAGTCCTCAATAGGCGACTCGTCAATGGAATTAGGTAGAACTAGGCGGGATAGATGATCCACCACCACATTTTCTTCTCCCTTCTTGTCCTTGATCTCCAAATCGAATTCTTGAAAGAGTAGGATCCATCTAAGAAAACTGGGGCTTGGCATCCTTCTTAGAAAGAAGGTGTTTCAGCACCGCATGATTTGTGTAAACAATGACCTCTATTAAGTAAGGCCTGAATTTGTCCAAGGCAAAGATGACGGCTAGGAGCTCTTTCTCCGTGGTCGAGTAATTGACTTGGGTGGGATTCAAGGTCCTACTAGCATAGTAGATAACATGGGGCTTCTTATCCTTCTTTTGGCCTAACACCTGCCCCAATAGCATAATCGCTTGCATCGCACATCAACTCAAAAGGTATGGACCAATCCGGTGGTTGCATGATAGGAGCGGTTTTCAACATGTCTTTTAGCTTTGGACATTCGGCACTCCACTCAAATTGGTTCTCCTTTTGGAGAAGGTTATATAAGGGCGTTAAGATATAACTAAAATCCTTTATGAACCTTCTATAGAAACCCGCGTGTCCAAGGAAGGACCGCACATCGCGTATGCTTTTGGGTGGTGGTAGATTGGAAATTATATCAATTTTTGCCTGGTCTACCTCTATTCCATTAGACGAGATGATATGTCCTAGGACTATTCCTCTCTGTACCATGAAATGGCACTTTTCCCAGTCTAAAACGAGGTTCTTCTCCTCACACCTTGTCAAGACCAACTTCAAGTGATTGAGGCACTCATCAAAAGTACAACCAAAAATAAAAAAAAAATCGTCCTTGAATACCTCGAGAAATTCACCCACCATGTCTGAGAAAATACTCAACATGCATCGTTGGAATGTGGCGGGTGCATTACATAGTCCGAATGGCATTCTTCGGTATGCGAAGGTGCCAAACGGGCATGTGAAAGTGGTTTTCTCTTGGTCTTCTAGGGCTATCTCAATTTGATTGTAACTGGAGTAGCCATCTAGGAAGCAATAATAAGAATGACCCGCTAACCTCTCCAAAATTTGATCCATGAATGGGAGAGGGAAGTGGTCCTTCCTAGTTACCGTGTTTAGCTTCCGATAATCAATGCACATACGCCAACCGGTGGTTACTCTAGTCAGTATAAGCTCGCTGTTGGTGTTTTCTACGATGGTAATACCAAATTTCTTAGGGACAACTTGGGTAGGACTCACCCATTGGCTATCCGAGATGGGGTAAATGGTACCCACATCTAGTAGCTTTAACACCTCGGCTTTGACAACCTCCATCATGTTTGGATTTAGTCTTCTTTGAGGTTGTCTAGTCATTTTCGTATTTTCTTCGAAGTGTATACGGTAAGTACAAGCCGAAGAGTCTATCCCCTTGAGATCCACTATCGTCCAACCTGTGGCTCCCCTATGCTCTTTGAGTAGCTCAATCAACTTGAGCTCTTGGTCTTTCCCCAGGTGAGAGGCAATGACAACTAGGAATGTTTCTTCTTGACCCAAGTATACATATTTAAGCTCGGATGGCAATGGTTTAAGGTCAAGCTTCGGTGGTTTGATGTTAAATGATAGAGGCCTTTATGCGGTTGGTGGCAATCTTTCAAAATGGGGCCTCCACCAGCTAGTACCAACTATCGATTTCTCAATATTCAATGCTTGCACAATTTCACTAATGATGGGGTCTTTGGAATCCTCGAAATGTGTCAAGCATGTCTCCGAGCTTTCTAGTGGTTTAAGTTGGAGGAGCTCTTCTTCTTCGAAAGCTTTGAGCCTGTTTACCTCAAAGAGCTCGTCGTCATCAACATTCCTATGCCTTTTGCTCAAGTGGAACACATTCACCTCTAATGTCATGTTCCCAGAGGATAATTGCATCACCCTGTTCCCGCAATTGATGATTGCGTTTGATGTAGCAAGGAATGGGCGGCCTAAAATCACCGGTATTTGAGTGTTAGCATTTATAACCGGTTGTGTGTCCAAGACGATAAAATCTACCAGGTAGTAGAATTTGTCAACTTGGACTAGAACATCCTCAACTATCCCTCTCGGTACACGGATAGATCTATCAGCGAGTTGCAATGTGGTTTTAGTGGGTTTTAATTCACCAAGACCCAATTGCTCATATACTGAGTACGGGATCAAGTTTACGCTTGCCCCCAAGTCTAGCAATGCACGCTTAATCCGATAGTCTCCAATGATACATGAGATTGTGAGACTACCGGGATCTTTGAATTTTTTTTTTTTTTTTTTTTTTTTTTTGGGGGGGGGGGGGGGGGGGGGGGGGGTCTTTTGAGTGAGAATGGCACTCACTTGCTCATTTAGGAAGGCCTTTTGCTGCACATTATATTTTTGTTTAGTTGTGCATAGGTCCTTTAGAAACTTGGCATAAGAGGGGATTTCTTCGATGGCATCAAGCAATGGAATGTTTATCTTGACTTGTCTGAAAATCTCTAAAATATCATGAGAGTTTGGAAGATATTTTGGAGCGACCAATCTCGAAGGGAATGATGCTACGAGCTTGTAAACGTGTTCCGTTTCTTGTGGGGCTAAGTTAGATCTGTCCTCATCCTCAAAATTTACTGGATCGTTAGGCTTGTCGGCCTTCACCGGAATAGATTTGTCAATTTGTTTACCACTTCTAAGAGTGGTGACGAAATTGGCTTGCTCCATATGTTGGTTGGAGAGATTAGTAATGCTCACTTCATGTACTTGCTTTGGATTGGGCTGAGGTTAGGCCGGAAAGGTCCCTTCCCTAGCATTCAAGTGTCCCTTAATCTCATCAACTGAGACTTTAAGCTCTTGGAACATTTGCTGATTTGTTTGATTGATTTACGTTTGTCCTTGCATAAACGCTTTTAAGGTGTCCTCCATCGAGAATTAAGGTGGGGCCATATTTTGCATGGGTGGCCCTCCTTGAGAATTGGCAGGATTGCCCATGGGAGCATTCTTCCAACTAAAATTTGGGTGGTTCTTCCAAGTAGAATTGTACGTATTACCCACCAATCCATTAAAAAGCCGTTGATAACCATATGTGGCATTTGCATGTTCATGTAACATCTCTTGAAACGCATGAATTGTAGGACAATCTTACGTAGCGTGTAAATTGGTGAAACAAATCCCACACGTGGTCTCAACAGCTTCATTGAACTTTGAAACTCCACTCTTACTAAGTTCTATGGCCTCGATCTTCCTTGTGAGGCTGGCTAACCTTGCATTCACATCATCTTCCTCCTTGAGGATATAAATCCCTCCTTTCTCTTTTTCTTGAGTAGGCTTGGGGTTATTAGATTTATCCGAGGTATTCCATGATTGGGCATTCTCGGCCAACATATCTAAATAACTCCAAGGTTCATCTGGATTTTTGCTCATAAACTCGCCGTTGCATATCATCTCTACAAATTGGCGCATATTGGAACTTAATCCATCGTTGAAGAAGTTTATGATTCGCCAACTTTCGTAGTCATTATGTGGGCAAGCAAGTAGGAGGTCCTTAGACCTTTCCCGACATTGGAAGAATGATTCACTCTCTTTAGCCGAAAAATTCATTATAACTCTTCGAAGGGTGTTCGTTTTATGAGCCGGAATGAATTTTTTCAGGAATTCCCTGGTCATCTCATTCCATCACCCTATTAAATGTGGTCTAAGAGAGTGAAGCCAAGTCTTGGCTCTTTTTTTCAATGAGAAGGAAAAAAGTTTAAGTTTAATGGCATCTTCCGAAACATTAGTGTATTGCAAGATAGCCACCACTTCTTCAAATTCCTTTAAGTGCAAATATGGGCTTTCAGATTCTAGCCCATGGAACTTTGGTATAAATTGAATCACACTCGACTTTATATCGATGTTTCCCCCGGTTGGTGGTAAGACCACGCACGATGGTGTAATTGCACGGGCCAGTTGTAGGTAGTCCCGTAATGATCTCATTGGAGGAACGTTATGTACCTCATCTCTCCTACTCCCTCTTGATTTGCGTTTGCAGTTGGAGTAGGGGGGAGGATTCCTTAAAGGTGTTTGATCCATACTTCCCAAACTATCACAATGCTCTTGGTATTTTCGGACTCATCTATGAACTGACAATGGTCCAACTAGATCACCTTCGGATTGGAGACAATTGGAGTGGTCACGTTCCCAACAGGACATAAACTACTCAACTAAAAACTAAACTAATCCTAAGTCCTAAAATTTGAAATTAATCTAAAAATTGAAAATCTGCAAAAAGCACTAAGTTAGAAGGATATTACCCGATTCGCTTAAAATAGAGAAGAAATCCTATAAAGCAAAATAATGTGTTAGTTCTAGGAAATCAGAAAAACCTATCTACTTCTACTTCTACAGCCACTAAAATAATCTAGAACCATTATCTAAATTTTTCGGCAACAGCGCCAAAAACTTGTTCGCTCGCCTCAAGTGTAAGGCTGCGATGTAGTAATAAATCTCCGTAAGACCGAGGTCGATCCACAGGGAATTAGAAAATAACTTCTAAACTATTCCAGCAACTAGGATTGTAATAATTAAGAGATTCAATTGAGAGAAATTATCTTAAACAGTAACTTAGAAAAATCAGGAATTAAAGAACTAAGGCTTTCAAGGATCCCCTTGTAGCAATCCCATGTCAATTCAATCAATCCAAGCATAAAACACAACTAGATTTGAAGTTCTATCTCTCATCTAGTTGGAAGATAAAGCATTAAACACTTGAATCCCACTTAAGTTGAACTTCCAAGTTCTAGTCCTATTCAATCACATAGCATTCGAAATCATAGCCTTCAGAGTAACAGCCATGCCTATGGACTATGGCATGCTCAAGGGTTACCATAATTCGAATCTAATCAAGAAAAACATGATAATCTCAGAGAATTGCAAGGAATCCATGTCCAAAGCACATGAACGCTCATAAAACTTCTAAAAATATCAACTTTATATGAACTAGAACATTCAAAATTCGAACTTAAAGTGAAGACTACTTGAATCACACTGAACTAAACATGAAATTGGCTACAAGCTTCACCTCTCAGCCCTAGCTGAGAGATTCTAGTCGAACATTGTCTCACTACAACTAGAACTCAATAAAAAGCATAAAAAACATAAAAACCCAGAGTTGGGAGGGTTGCAAACGCTCCACAATGGCTTCCTTCACTCCCCACGAAGTTCCTCAGCTTCTATGATGCCCTAGGAAGAGACTCTAGGTTTCCTTTTATAGTGGAGAAGCTCTACCGCATCGGAAAGATCCAGAAATTGCGTAGCATTACACACTGCGTAGTGAAAATCGAACCCAAACTTGGAAATTTCTAAACTGGGCACATTATCGATTGATCGCTCAGACTGGGCGATCAATCACTAGTTCAAATAACTGTAAATACTGCCTTTTGGATCTGGCGATTAATCGACTGGCTGAGAGATCAATCGGTCACTTCTGGCGATCAATCGATCAGTGTCCAATGATCAATCGGAGGGTGCAAAAAGTGTCCAGAGAGTTTTTTCAAATTTCTTAAAAATCTGCATTCTGGCGATTGATCTACGGGATGGGTGATCAATCACTCATGCTGGGCGATCAATCGCAATTCTGCACTTCAGTCCAGCAACAATTTTGTCAATTTCTGCTGTGAACGATCAATCATTCAAGTTTGTCGATCAATCGCTCAGGCTGAGCGATCAATCTCTGGATCAACCTTCAGAAACTGCAAATTTCTGCATTTTACTTTTATGGCCCTGCAGCTTTGCACTTTGGTTTTTCTGGCCCTGCCAGGTCTTTTAACATGATTTCTTCTGTGTTTTTCTTTATTTTTCAACTCCATCTTCCATAGCTTCTTTCTTCCTTTCTTTCTTCTCTTTTCTCCCTTTTCTTCTTCCTTTCTTTCTTCTCTTTTCTCCCTTTTTCTTCTTCCTTCTTTGGTCCACCTTGGGCCTTCATTCAAAGGCTCCTAAATCCACTCTTTTTGGCCTCCAATTGGGTGAAGTCGCTCTCATTCCTACAATTACAAAGCATGCATTAGATGGGCCCTTTAAACGTGCAAAGCATGCATATAATGTGATGTAATGGGCTATATCATGTATAAATTGGAAGTTCAACATCAATCCTAGTTCCAATAGGTTAAGATCACAATCATAATAATCATCAAACCCTGTCACAAAGCTTAACTATATCATGACTTGAACTTCATTCAAATCACATGTAGAAACAACACCTATATCGGATTTTAGAACAGAAGGTAGAACTTTTGGTTTAAAGTTCCCACATGAGGATCCAAGTCTAGAGCATCTTGAATCCGATTCCTCGAAGCGTATAGGTCTAGATCCATGCAAAACAACTAAGAACTAAAGCAATCCTTCCAAACATCCATGAGTCATCATAAGATTAAGAAAAATTACTTAGAACTTTATTCAAACTTCAATAACCATTGTTCAACGTTAAGAATTCAACTTGAAACCATTAAAAATGAATTAAACAATCTACAAAAATTATAAGCTTCACCTCTTAGCTTTAGCTAAGAGGTTAACTAATGTAAAGCATAAAAACAACTAGAACTAGAACTAGAAGAAGAAGAAAACTAGTTGTAGTAGGCTAGGAAGCCTCCTAGGTCTTGAATCATTTACTCCCCACGTTGCTAGATGCCTTAGGAAGAGAGTGGAGGTGGCCTTTTATAAGAGAAATCCCGCACCAACTTGGAAACTTCAAGAATCCGCGAAGTCCTTCCGTAATTTTAAAACTTAGTATTGAAAAAAGGAGTTTCTGGAGCACATTAGACTTGTCTAGCGACCGATCTTAGGACAGGTCTTGGGACAGGTCTTGAGACAGGTCTTGGGACAGTTTTTCGATATTTTCTTCTCTTTCTTTCTTCTTCTTTCCTCCACCTTTTGGCACTTGTTATATTGATCTTCAATGTATACAACAAAGTGACTCTTTTAACTATGAATTAGTGAAGTCTCCCTCTCATTCCTATAATCACAAATCCATACATTAGATTAGTCTTTAAATCATGAAAACCATGTATAATGAGTGATGAATTGGGGTATGAATATGCACAATTAAGAGCTCAACAACTCTCTCAGGTACTATCATTCTCACTCTCTTTTATTTTACCATTGCTCTCATGTTCATGCTTATTGCATATCTTTTTACATTGGGGACAATGCAAGATTTGGGTCGAGGGTGAGATGAGATTCCTCATATAGTAGTTTGTGGACATCTCAAGCATTATTATACGTGAAAACTTTTCAAATTTTTCTAAAAATTCAAAATTCAAAATCTTTTAGAAAACTTTGTTTTGATGCATTCGAATGATACGAGTATAAGAAAAGGAGATAAGAAGGGAGTGATATTGCAAGTCTTGAACTACCCTTAATATAATGGTTTTATATGTGAATTCCCCTATTTATATGATTGATAGAATGTTTGAACACTTGTGCACCTAGTTCACGTTACACGATTCTCATGGCTTGAAAGGATTATGTAGATTTGTGGATTGGCTAACCTTAGATTTAAGGTGTTGAAGAACCAAGCTGGGGTACTTTGTCCATTCTTGTCCATGGAAAAATAACGAAAGATATAGATTTCTAAAAATCCTATCTAATGGGTATGAAAAGGAAAGAAAATATGAGTATGATTGAAAATATGGTGAAAAATTTCGAAAAGGGCTACCTATTACCAACCGGGAGATGGTCTACCCGTAACCAAAGCTAAAAATGGGACGTAGTGTCAAAGCCGTTGGAAGGACGGTAAGAAAAATTCCTGTCATGGGCTTGTTATTGATCTGTACACCTTTAGATCCATAGTTTAGTTGATCTATAATGAAAATAGTCCCAAAAACTCATGAGATAAACATTCATTATGCACACTAGGTTGAATTTGTTCAAGTTCATCTATTTATCAATCAATCAGCGGAAATTCCATATGAACACTTATTATGTTTTAAGATTTTAAGGTTTCAGCTTCTATTACCCAGTTTCTCTGATTTTTGTATTTGTATGTCTTAGAATGTATAGAAGCATAGTTTCTGAAGGAGAGTTTGGTTTTGGAGATTTGAACTTGTTTCACACATGTTTTGCTCGAGACTAGCAAAAAGCTGGTTGGGGGGTGTGTTGAGCTTTCAATTTATACATATTTTAACCCATTACATCACATTACATACATGGTTTGTATGCTTAAAAGGCCCATCCAATGCTTGTTTTATTGATGTAAGAATAGGAGAGACTTCACTCAATTGATGTGCAAAAGAGCACATTTAGAAGTTCCTTGATGATGACCCAAGGTGGGCCAAAGAAGGAAGAAGAAAGAAGGAGAGAAGAGAGAGAAAGAAAGGAGAAAATGAAGGCTGGACCGGTCAAGATCGGTCGACTAAGGAGGCCACAACCGGTCGGCCAACCTTGCTACCCCCTTGATTACATGCTGTACATAGGACCAGTTAGGTCCGACCAGTCAAGACCGGTCGACCATAAGCCTACTACCCCTCCTGCACTCTCCGAACTGTTCCCAGACAGGTCCAACCAGTCAAGACCGATTGGCTAGTGTAATTCTGCCATATTCCAATAGCCTCTCATTGAAGCTCCGATTTGTGTGCGCAAGTGCATAAGTATTGCGTAATTATGGAAGATTCTGAGGCGGTGAAGCCTCTCTACTATAAGAGGATACCTAGGGTTTCTTCCTAAGGCATCATAGAAGATCAAGAACTTCGTGGGAGGTGAAGAAGATCGTCGTGGAGCGTCTACAACTCTCTTAAATCCATTTTGTTATGTTTTTCGTTAGTTTTTCATTGTTTCTAGTTAAAGCATGATAATGCTCGGCTAGAACCTCTTAGCTAAGGCTAAGAGATGAAGCTTGTGGGTAGTTATCATGTTGAATCCGTTGTAATTCAAGTACTTTAAGTTGGATTTTAAGTTCTAGTTTGAATAAAAGTTAGTATTTTTGGATGTTTCATGAGAGTTCATGTGCTTCGGACATGGGTTCCTTACAATTCTCTAAGATTATTATGTTTGGATTGTTTAGATTCGAATTGTAGTAACCACTGAGCGTACCATAGTCCATTGGCATGGTCGTTGCTTCGAAGGCTACATATTCGACCTCTACATGCTTAATTAGAACTTGAATCTTATTCTTAAACTTAAGTGGGGATTATTTGTGTTTGAATGTTGAATCTTCCAACTAGAAGAGAGATAGAACTTCAATTCTAGTTGTGTTTATGCTTGGATGAATGAATTCACATGGGACTACTACAAGTGGATCCTTGAGGCCTTAGTTACGTTTAAATTATAGATTTACAGGTTACTATTTTAAGTTAGTTTATGAACTTGAACTTTTAAATTAATTGAATTTGAAGTTACTAGAATAATTAGAATTAGTTTACCTAATTCCCTGTGGATCGACCTCGGTCTTACCGAGATTTATTACTACATCGCAGCCTTGCACTTGAGGTAAGTGAACAATGTTGTGAACATGATATGCATGTTTTATGTGTTTTAAATGTTCATGCACCCTTTATCTCTCTAGTTAGTATTTGATTATAGTTATATTTGAGACACTCTAATCTCTACTTCCCTTTACTTGATTGATGCATCATTATGGGGGGAAAGATTGGTTTGTCAATTGTTGACAAAAAGGGGGAGAAAGATCAAGTCCCACCAAAACAAGTTTGTTTTGTCTTTTTTATGTTACAAGGGTTGATAGATTATGAGGGAGTAATTCAAGATGAGCATTGTTGGGGTTACATATCCGAGTTGTAATTCGAGTTGTACTTTTATGCTTTAAAATTGAATTTTATTTGTTGTCTTGGTATTGCCATCGATATGCATGACAAGGTTTATGTTAGGTTTTTGTCACATAATTGACAAAGGTTGGGATTGTTAGTGCACTTTTTTGTGGTATACTAGTGCACCTTATTTGTCAATCAGTGTATCCATGTTGTATAATGTTGGTTGAGCCTTGCCAAGCTAAAGACTGAAGATTCAAGTGCACAAGAAGCATCAAGGAAGAAGAAACTGGTAAAAGAGATGCCTTGGTGACTCTAACCCTTAGAATGAAGACTTGGACCATATAGAAAAACTCTTAGTCATCTTCATTAGCCTTAGAACACTTAAAAAATATGATACGTTAGGCTAATTTAAGAGTTGCAAGTTGATGTAAACAAGTATGTCCAAACAGCAGTTTTCGATTGAAATTCGATGCTATCGAAGTTCAGTTCGATGGTACTTTAATGCCATCGAGTACTTCAATGCCATCGAAAACCAATTCGATCCCATCGAACATATGTCCAGCAATATTTTTGAACTTTCTGAACAAAACTTCGACCCCATTAAAAAACCTTTAATCTTCAACCAAGCTTTCGCAAACACATAGCGTGCTAAAGTGTTGTGTTAGACTACCCAACGTAATTTCATTAGGTACCTTAGCATGTAGGAGAGTACCCTATTTATAGGGTACTCGAAAAGCTGTAGAGGGCTTGGATCGTGGGTGTTACACCCGTAATGGCCGGTGTGATTCCCAGCGGCGTAGACACACTCGTAACTTCCGTAGGCATATCCGGTTGTCCCTACCCTGCCGTGTGCTTTATGGCGGTGGTGACTCAAGTAGGCTTGGCTGTCTCATAGTCCGAGATCGAGCTCTTGGCTCGTCGGCCATGTCAACAGAGCAACCTAGTTTAGATTATTTTGTCGTAACCTCAGCTCTAGTCCTCGGCTCTTTTTCCTATCATTGTCAGCTATCTAATGTCCGATGTCAATATATGAGCTCGAGGACCTGTAGCTGGACCTGTGGGCTTGTGGGCTTTCCTCAGGTCATGAGGTTAACTTGGATTTACCCACAAAATATTCTATCATTCTATGGAAAATTATAGAGAGGGTGATACGATAAACACGGCACGTGAGTTATTATTATTATTATTGAAGGGTGTTGTGGCGACAGCCTCTCATAAAGCCGTAGTAAGGAAAGTAGATCCCAGTCATGCCTCAAGAGAGAGCAGTTGCGCTACCAACTCGGCTATCAAGCTGGTGGTCATGATGCATTCATGGGGGGGTTCGGGGCCTTGCCTCGTTGGTAGACTCTGCGGAGTTTCAACAAGAGGTCTAGGTCTCGAAACCCGTCAGGGTGAATTCCCGCTGCTAACCCCACCAGTGGGTGTGTTGCGCGATTAACTGGGTGGGTGCGTCGCATGACTGACAAAAAAAAAATAATAATAATGCATTCTTGGGGCTTTCTGCTAATCTTGAACATGCGCACGGTATTCTAATTTCCCGAGGCGATTCTCACCAAACAACCCATTTTCTAACTTTATATCTAGGGCTGTCAATGGGCCGGGCCTAGGGTATGTCTCATCCCGGATTTTGAACTCTTCCGGGCGGGCCAGTCCCATTCAAAATTCTGATTTTTCAGGCCCGAGCGCGGCCCATTGACACCCTATTTATATCCTTATGTCAGGTCTAACCGAATAGATAAAGAAAGCCCGAACGCAACCATATGAGCGTTGTCAATAATTGCACTCTCTAATTAGTTCAATCCATTTGAAAAAAAAAAAAAAAAAAAAACTGGCAAATATTCACATGCCCTTAAAATGCTCAAAATAAGGATAATCTGCACACAGAGATTTATTGGCACTGGAAACTTTGAATATCAAATGTTGTTACCGATTGTACAGTAAAATATGATGCATACATGAAAGCAATTCAAAGGTGGGCCCCAAATAGAGGCAGTTCCCACGATCTCTTACATGGAGCCAGGAGATTCCAATGAGTGTGCATGCAGCCCCTTGGGCTGTCCATAAAGGGAATATTTCACTAAGGCTGCGAAGCACTGGTTGGGCACAGGCACCACTGCTCATGAACCTCAAGGTGCCCGTGTACATTCCTAAATCCTAACCGAGCCTCAACCTCCTCGAGAGCGGATTGGCTGTGACCCCGGGCACATAGATATCTCTGTGCCCGGGGCTGTGTGGAGTCCACAGAGATGTCCATGATAAATCTACTCAGTCCATCTGTTTTGAAAGACCACAATAGGATGGGATTCTAAAAATCAGGAAGATCCAAAACTCAGATGGGCCACACCAAAACAATAGTGGGAACAACAACGTCCACCATTGAAACCTTCCTGGAGCTTCCCATAATATTTATATGCCATCCAAACCGTTCATAGAATTAGTGTGGTATGCCCTTAATATTTATATGCTTCCCATAAAATTTATATGCCATCCAAACTTTTTCGTGTGGTATGGCCTACATGAGTTTTGGATCTGCATGATTTTTAGAATTATGTCCTATTGTGATCTCTCATAACAGATGGATGGATGGAGTGGATTTGTTATGTACATCTCTATAGGACCCACACAGCTCCGGGCACAGATATCTCACAGGCAATCTGCTCCCAACTTCTCACCCTTTTTCTTCATTTTGGTTAGTAGCCTACCAAAGGTGGTCCCAATGAGGAACCATCTCTTACCAATAAGTTGGCACTACGACTGACAGAATTAGTGTGGTTAGTGGCCTACCAAAGGTGGTCCCCACAAACCATCATTTTCTTTTTAGTCGTAGTGTCAGTCATGGTTTATCCATTCTCAAGATTCAACTTCTTTAGATGGCCAACCAAGTGGAGATGAGCTTCGGTCAATTGAACTGAGACCACAAAAAGAAGGTCACACTCTCTCTTTCCTCTCTCTCTCTCTCTCACATGGAGATTGTTCTCTTTTCAAGCTTTTAGAAGGTCCAAAAGTAATTTTCTTATGAATTACGGGAGAAGAAAGCTCGAGTTGATCCAAGAGATTTTCGAAAAGAAGAAATTGCTCCCCGGAAATTAAAAAAGAAAAGACATAAAACTCACTATGAAAGCGCTGCCACGTTATTAACGTTGCACGTCCAATGGTTATGACCCACCACACAGAATAGCCGAAATAGAAAAGAAAACGATGCGTCTGGCCATCACCATCTTTTACGAATAAGTTGGCACTACAACTACCCCGTGTCCTTCAGGACATAACACATTAAAGAAGGGTTATGATGTTTTCTAAAACTGACAAACTACAAAGAATCCTTCTTCATTATTATTTTTTTTTTTTTTACACACGCACTCACACCATAGTGAACCCGAGTAGACTCCCACATGCAAATCCAATGAAAAGTAGGCAGTTGAGCACCAACGCTATGAAGATAACAAACCATTTTATAACAAATGCCTTTCATGACAAAACAGATTTAGGACCTGCTTGGTTGCAGAATCTAGATTCTAGTGAAAATCCAAATTGGATATTGGAATCCAAAATTGCATAAACTGAATTGGAAACCCAGATTCCATATGGAACTTGCTGTTTTGTTGAAAAATGTATAATCCAGATTTTGTTTGGTTGAAGATGGTGTAATCCAACCATTGCTTGCAGCATGGCCCACTTGGGCTTAGGATCTGCCTGAGAACTTGACCCCTGGCCTATAGTAGCACCGCAAGACAGATGGCCGGGTTGAATTGCAAGTAAACAATATGGTGGTTCCTAGGAAGTTTTTAATGGTGGACATTCAATTAACACTGTTTTCCTGTGGTATGGTCCACTTGAGATTTAGATCTGCCTCATTTTTTGTCTAATGCCCTTAATTGAGCTCTCAAAACAGATGGACCGCATAGATATAAAATGTATAGATCAAGGTAGGCACCATCCTAGGGTTATTACCGTCAATATTGAATGACGCTCACTTCTGCCTCCATAGAAAGGGTCCCCCACACCATTTCCACTAATCCCTATTCCAGCCAATTTAGGTTTCCAAATGGAATCTTATTTGGCTTGAATTTGCCGCCAAATACCCATTAAAATTGGATTTGACTAGAATCCAGATTTTAAGCTGGAAACAGGTTTCCAGATACCTACCAAACAGGCCCTTAGAGGGGTTATGACGGTTTTAGAAAACCGACAACAACAAAGAATCCTGAATTCTTACTGAAGACGAGTGGCCCCACATGCATAGAAAAAGAAAAGTACTGTTGAGCACTCAAATGATATGAAAGTAACATCCCTTGTATAACAAAGTGTCTTTCATGACATAACCCAGGGTTATAATGTTTTCTGAAACGGGCAAAACTCGAACAATCCTTGATTCTTCAGTATTACATTAGCGAAGTCCCACATGCATATCAAATGAATAGTAGTCAGTTGAGCACCCGATGTTATTCAAAACTAGGAATTGCGCAGACAGAGAGATGTCGATTTATGTTGGGTTAGATAATTTGTAATAATCCAGCTTCTTGTTTCTGCAGAAAAAACAACTGTGCCTTCTAGCATCAGCAGAGGAGAGCATCTCTGACTGACAACCATTTACCCATTGCCTAATATTTCTACTTTCATACATTCCCAATACTAACCTGCTTTTATTGGGTTATTGGGGGAGCACTCGAGCATTTGAGCATTGATGAAGTCAATAGAAAAAGGAAAACGAAAATCATGACAAACTGTTAACTTCTCGCTATTATGTATGTATGCATGTATGTATATACAGACAATGGTGTATTCAAGTTTGTCATCAAAATTATAAATATTAATGCAATCAAAACAAAATGGAGGTATTCCTTATTCATATTCTTGTTTAGAGTAACAGTAACAAGAACATGATTATATATTAGCAAAAAACAACAGAGAGAGATAGAGAAACTGGAAAGAGAGTCAAGTATAAGAACTTAACATTCCATTCCTATGCCTGTGTTAGAAGTATCCTTTGAATGGTTTGCATATGATATCGCCTTAAAATCTAGACTCTCACAACAACAAGATGTGAGCATCATTCTAGATTGGTTGATAGTTACTGTTAAGCATAAAAAATTTTACACAGACTGAGTAAGAGCCTCACTGCTATTTCCACAATCGAGCACTCTGTCCACTACACATCACAGGTTTGTCCACTGATGGGAGTTAATACTGTTGAGTAAGAGTGTCGCTGCCATTTCCACAATCGGGCACCCTGTCCGCTAATGCCATCACAGGATTATCGACAGATGGGGGTCCCGACAGTGCTGTCGCAGCTGAAGAAGCTGGAGAATCCAAAGAGCCATTATTTATCGGATGATCAAACTTACAGGCAGCCCCGAACTTGCAAATGCCATGTCGACTGTAGTGTGTACAGATGGTCTGGTCCTGACAGGTTCAGCAAGGAAATTGGTATCATACCAAAGTGCGACTAATACTACTGTGGAAGAGAAGAAAGCTGCCAATAGCAGTGTAATTCTCATTCCTGATTTTTTGAACTTGCTAGCCAATAGAGGATTTCCTAGCCCTAAATGGGTAAGAAATTCTTATTCGCTCTCAACTGATTGGAGCATTACTGCCCTTGCAATAACAAATGCATGATCTTCCTAAACTTCCCTCTCATGCAGCGGAAAACCCTCACCTTTCCAAGAGGAATTATAAGATCCTGGTCATCAGCAAATGAACAGAAACACAATTGATGACAGGCAGGATTGGCACATCATTCAGTGGTTCAGACAACTGACCAGATGGGCCACATGGACCAGGATACCCCAAAAATCAACCCAATTAGAGAATTGGGATCCATTGAACAATTGCCAACATACATATAGTTAAAGAGAATACAGAAACCAATGGAAAGTACTCCAGTAAGTAAAAAGTTTGGGATTCTCCAAGTGGGGCATTTCCAGGAAATAATTACCCCCATGCTAAGGTGGCATCAGATCCATGTTTCAGACCCGCGTGTACAAAATTGTGAGGTCGGCAAAACTATACATTTGTTGATGAGTAGGTCCCTTCAATCCTCTCTTTCCACGGCGAGGGTTAACAAAATTCCAATGGGTACTATTATTTCCAGAAAAAATGACAAGTGGAAAATTAACTCACGGGTCTCAGAGGAAGGCCCATTGGACTGAGAACAAATCCAGATGATTTTGAGTCCCCAGTCTTTGGATGATGATACCTACAAGCGGATCTGAATTTACAGTCCCCATTTCTCAAAAAATAATGGCACTCAGGTTGTCCAGGTCTCTCAGGGAATTCTTCAGGAGTTGCATTCGGTTGATGAGTAGAGTTATCTGCTTTCCCCATCCAGTTGTCCACGACTGAGGTTGATGGTGGCTGTACATTCCTTTCAGGTTGAATGACTGAAGTTGATGGTGGTTGTACATTCCTTTCAGGTGGAGGCAACAGGGTTACTAGTGGAACCTAAACAAGTCACAAATGGAATATGAGGATAAAGTATAGAAATTGCAAAGAAAATATTTCAAAGAAACGTAATTATTCGTTACCTAACCAAGCAAGTGATGATATAGAAAGCATTAATCCTCTGAAATTCCAGAAAGGAAAAAAAAAAAAACTTTTCTCCACGACATCACCTCCCTCTCCTGACGACTTCTGCGATTGCGATTTCACTAGGATGCTTCCATCTAACACTTGACTCTCACCCAGAATCAAAGACATCCGCTTGAAGTTCAATCCAACGTTGATTTGCTCCCCCCACATCACCCACCACCTATACATGATTCTCATGCGTGTGTAATCTCTCTCTCTCTCTCTCTCTCTCTCTCTCTCTCTCTAGAAAATCAAACCATCACCTTTTCAAAGAAATGAATTCTCTCTTCAGCCATCTATCTCCCTCTGTCCTTCAATGACCTTCCACCCAACACGATATCGACACTTGGCATCCTCTCTAACTTCTCAAGAGGTGTTCCTAACTCTCGCACACCACCACCCGCCCCATCCCCCTCCATGTCACTAGCTTCTCCTTCAGAGCATCGAGCCACCACTGCACCTTTCTTATCTTCTCTGGCCACCTCATGAACTATCCTCATAACTTTCAAATTGGCAAAAGAGTCCCCTTTTCTTTCTTATTTTTACCACATATGATTTACCTCCCACTATTAAAGGGATCAGATTGAACGTCTCCACTGATTCATCCATTAGAATTTTCATTCTCCCTATTTCCATATTTGCTCTGTAGATGAACTTGGGGTAAACTTCCAGTGCCTCACCAACACAGAACTGCAAGCCTAGAGAATTGTCCACATCCTAAGCATGGAGTGGAACTCCCCAAACTTTCACCCAAATCACCTAGCCAACAAACCCTAAATCTTCACTCCATCTTCTTAAGTCACTGATCAGCCCTCCCATCTTACCACAACCCTTCCTCACAACTCTGGAGACCTCGCTCTCCGACATGAAGACGATGAGGACAGACCTCCAACCAATCTTCTTCATAACCACCAGGATAGCCGCCCCCCATTTATCTGATACCCACTCTTGAATGTCTTCCATCAAAGATTTACTAAGCCCAACCTTTCGATGATACAAGATCTAAGGATAAGCCGTCTCTTCCTAGCTAGAGAGTCCTTTACCACCACCTTGCCCCTACCATTAATCAACTCCCTACAACCTTTCGTCTAACTGCTCACTGAGAATCCAGTGATCACACTAGCATATGAATTAAGTCGTGGGGACTCACATCCCAACTCCTTGGGAAGGGGTGGTGAGTCCCCCTTTCCCTTTTCAATGCAGCGTCCAAGTAATTGAATCTGTCAAAGGTGCACCTTCTAAGCCTCCTTGAGTCTGTGTTTGGGCACCACCGTCTCCACAAACAGTCCATGCAAAAAAAAAAAAAAAAAACCTTTACTGCAACATTCTCCCCACCCCACCTAGGGCAGAAACCAAGTACAAACACCATAAACAGTCCAATACCCAAGTTGTTCTTCTTACAGTGAACCACTTTCCATTTAAACCTCGTGTTGCCCATGGAAGAGTATCCAACCCAACAACAGAAAACAATCCCGGCACACCAAAATGCAACTGCTCAGATTCCATTCACTCAACAAGAGATACGATGAATGGGGAGGCATCCGGCACATCCCCTCAATCCATTGTTTTTCAGCTGAATGAAGAAATCAATGCAAAGAGACCATAACAGAGCCCAAAGACGTCACCTCCTACATTGACGAATGGGGTATGTGTGAAGAGTGATTCTAATTGCACAATCCACCATCTAAATAGATGGCTTCCAAATAAATGGATAGGCCAAAAATTGGGCAATGACTTCATGTAACATGCAAAAACCCAATACAATGAACAGCTCTCTTTCTCCTTCTCTATTCTCCTTTCTCTCCCTCCTCTTTCTTCTATTCTCTCCTTTTTGTCTTCCTCCCTATCATTCCTCTCTCACCTTTTTTATGCTCTCTCCTCCTTCCTACTCAACCATGTCAATCTTCAAAGCCTCTAGTTAAATAATTGGAATAGCCCTAAAACCAAGTTAAAGCAAGCACTTCTCAGGGCATCTCATGTCAAATATCAAAGCCTCTCGTGAAATGATAAAAATACCCCTGAAAGCTTTTTTCTGTTTTTTTTTTTTTTTTTTTTTCATTTTTTTCTTTTATATTTTTTTAAAGATGCCCGTGAAAGCAATTTTAATTGCTTAAAAGGGTATTTCATGTCAAGGCCTTTGCTAAAGGATAGAATTACTCCTACAACTAGAGCTTTAAACAAGTGTGTTTAAGGGTAATGTCAAATGGAAATAGACAGAACTCTGACATGCCCATATAGCTGGACATTTAGCCTTCCCGAAAAAGTCAATTCATAGTTTGAAACATTAAATATCTACATCTACAATCAATCTAGTGGCATCAGGTGGTAACTTTTTTTTTATGGGTGGGGAATTGGTTATTATTAGGCCAAAAACAGGTAGCGACAATTCATGCATAATACAATGCTATAGGATGCCTATGATAATTTTTAACAATCAAACCATATTAAGCTGTGTAAGCCTAGAATCTGTCCACTAACTTTGATGAATTCATTAATCCAAACCCAACCTTCCACATTGCCTTTGGCAACCATTAGTCAAAATAAAGTGATTAATATAAGGAAAACTCATTAAACTTGATGGTTCTTGACTTACTCTTTGTTTTATTGAAGAATCATGCATACAAAGCTATAGCATGTCTTTGATAATTTTCATCAATTAAACCATATTAAGCTGCATAAGCATAAGTTTAGGAGAGTAAAAGGGGTTTCAACATGACACCTCTTATATAACTCAGGAAATTTTCTCCAAACACCAGATCATACAAAAAAAAAAAAAAAGTGAGACTAGCCATACTAGCAGGCAACTCAAACACAGAAACAAACAAGTTGCACCTGTTTATTTATTATAGCCAAGTATAAAAGCATGATTCACCTGATATCCATTCCATTCTGGACTTGAGTCGACACCTTGAGGAGGTAAAGGCACCATTGGGACATAAGGTGGAGATGCATCCATGTATGAAATTGGCTCATTTGCGGCTCTGTGGGAAGACCACAATGTTGCAGGTGGTTGTCTTGCTGCTGATGTATGTAATGGAATAGCTATGTCATTATGATATCCAGAACGAGGATCACAACCTCCCACAGCAGTAGGATCAGGATGATGAAACCTGCAGTTGGTTGCGAATTTGCAAGAACCTGTACGCATGTAAAACGGGCATTCTCTCTCTCCCTGTGGTGTAGATGGAACTTCATTATGCAGGCCCAAGATGACCATTCCATGAGGCCGAGATTGAAAGCCATAATTGAATCTTCGAAAACTTCAATTTCAATGGAGTACAGATATTTACCAGCAAAGACTTATGAAATTGAAGAAAATGACAAAATTACCGGTCGAATTGGTAGACCCAAAAAGTTTAGCTCCAGTTGTTCTCCTTCCCCAGCTTTCTCTCGAGGGTGGCTGTATCTACATGCTTTTCCAAACTTACAACCACCTGTTTTTAGGTAAAACTGTAATATCCATTATTAATACAACATGGGAGATACTATTGGTCAATGACAGAAAGCACAAAAGGAAAAACAACAATCATTTCTTAGAAACACCTAGCAAATAAATTACACATAAAGGAGGTAACAAGGAAACTACAATAATCATTAGGTGATGCAATCATGTGCAAGAAGATCTATTGGTCATTGACTCAATGCTATTATTCCAAAAAAGATAAAAATAAAAGTAAGAAAAACAAAAAAGAAACACATGATTAGAATACCAAAAACTTGAAATAGAAGAAATTATTTTAACAATAACTTGCAATGTTGTAAGTCGTACTTAAATTTGCTGTTAAGTGGAAACTTTCAACTCCAAAATAGAAGCCACCCATTTCTGCATCAATACATCACACTGTAAAATCAGGTCTCCTATCTGCACCTTGGCAAAAAACGGTTTCTGGTTCAGAATTTTTTCCGACTTAAACCTTGACCAAAAAGCATAAAATGCTTTAAGGTACAATTACAAAGTATACATAGAACTTATTCAAAGATTATTTAAGAGAATATTAAACAAAGCATCCAAATGTCAAATTATGTGAACATTACGTTAAATAAGATTGTGTATGTTAATAATCTACTGATTCTAATACATTTCAATTCTTGGTACTAATTGTGAACACTACTAGACAGTGTTTCTCCACCGTTTATTGCTGACGGGCCGGTGGCAATTCATCTGCCACATGAACATTTCTTTTTTTAAGAATGTATAAATTTCATTAACCCCAAAGAAGTGAAAACAGCATTGCAATGCAGGAGGTGACCCTCTCGTCAACAGCCTAGAGAAAACAAAACGAACAATGCAAAAATTAAACCAGCAAGAGAAACAGGATCCCTCAAGAACAAGACATTAAGCAAGGTTTCCAAAATCCTCATACCAATCCCCCAGGAGGCCACAAAAAAAAAAAAAAGCAGCCGCAGAACTCAGGCGTCACAAGAGTCCATCTAATGATCATGGCCAAAATATTACTATTCAAATTCGCACTTGAACTGAACATGTCCTCAAATATCCTATTGTTTCTCCTTCCAAATCCCCCAAGAAATACAAACAGAGAGGAACCACAAAATCTTCTTGCACCCTAGGAATGGCCCATTGGCCCAATCGAGAACCAGATTGCCGATGGAACCATTGACTCTGAAAAAGGGAAGCATCCAGGGATTTTGTGAAGAGCCATCATCTCTTTCACAGCATTGTCAGGTCCATCTAGAGGGAGAGTGTCAAACAACCACTTGATCTAAAAGCTTGAGCTGTTAGAGGATGGTGTATTAATGTATATCAAGGGATTCTAACACTCCCCCGCACGTGTGGGGTGGAACTCCGCACGGGAACATACTGGGCAAGGGTGGAGGGATACACAACTCACACCATAAATAGCCCCCCGTAGGAGAATATATTACTTGTGGCATATTTGCTACTTCCGGGATTTGAAGACAAGACCTTCTGCTGTGATATCATGTCAAACAACCACTTGATCTAAAAGCTCGAGCTGTTAGAGGATGGTGTATTAATGTATATCAAGGGATTCTTAAAGAGAGGTGCCTCACAAGAGATCCTATCGCTGGTGTCAGGGGCCTAGGCCCTAAAGGAGGCCTTTGAAAAGCACAATGGCTTTGGAGCCTAAGAATATTCCAATGTTTTTTCACTTAAAACTTTAGGCCCATATTTTTCTTTTTGGACTCCTTGTATCTTCCCTCCTGCCATAAGAAAATCAATTGTAGATATCTTTTTTTTATTCATTCATTCCTCTTATTTCGCCCTAACGAAACCAAATCCTATGAAGAGTTCCGGTCACCATAACTACTGTTGGGCCTCTAAAGATCTTCACTGAAGGTATCGGAGATAACATGCTTAAGATGCTACAATTGGGCCTCAAGTGACTCCTTAAAAGCCCCAAGCATTTGATGAACCCCTACCCGAGTTATAGGATAACCAATATTACTTTCAACAACTATCCCATGTTAAAAACACTCTCATATGAAACTTTTGCGAGAAGATAAGTGTAGCATATGTACAAATTCAATATTTGAAGATGGACGGCAATGCTTTTGAATAAGTTCAGAAGGCAGTCATTTCAATATAAAATTCCCTAACCTCATCCTCTCCACAGCCCAAAAGGTTCTCCTAATGCCATCATTGCAATTGTGCCTTGAAGATGATCTCTGAAGGGATTGGGGATCACCTGCTTGAGATGATTCAAACATTTTCCATGCCATCACTACTGTTGTGCCCCTGAAGATGGTCTCTGACAGGACCAAAGATCATCTGCTTGAGATGATTCACTTGTACCTCATGTGACTCCTTAACAGCCCCAAGCATTTTACAAACCCCTACCAAGTTATACAATACCAAATATTGCTTTCAACTAACCCATGGGAAAAGAGCTCTCCTATGAAAATCTTGCAAGAAGACAGTTGTAGCATAGATACCACATGCTTCCCTGAGCCAACGAACCCATATCGAAGAAAACTAGGAGTCGTGTCCTTGACTGGAGTTGACTACATCTTATGGATCTTACAACATACAAATAAAACCCGTTTTTCGTCCAATGCTCCACAATTGCCTTCTTTTGGATCTTACCTAGATCCTCGCCCATAATGATATGGAGCAATAGTATCATTGGAATAGATACAAGAATCACTTTAAATAGAAGCGCGGTAGGTGGATTGGTCCGAGCGAAAGAGGAAAAAAAACAAAAAGATTGAAGCGAAAATCTTTTCTGGAGAACAAATAAGATATCCCAGCAATCTTTCCCCAATGGGTACAAAGCACAAACACCTGGTGCAATGGCTCAACTTGGCTTTGGTGGTGGTGGTGGAGGGGGGGGGGGGGGGGGGGGGCAGTAGGCGGCAAAGTCGCTTTGTTACCTATTCCATTAGGAATTGTAGATTTTTTCGTACATCACATTCATGCATATACGATCCATGTGACCGTATTGATACCAAGACGCGTTTATCACTGTTGAAATGCAACAACAGATACTTTGCACAAATCTAATGTGCCCTCAACTAGTGTTCTAAGTATCGATATCGCTACAAGTTTCGTTAGCCAGGGATACGGAAACAATATCGATGTCACCGATAACCGGAAATGCGGGGAAACATTGGAGAAACGTGGGGAAATGGTGGAAATTTTTAGTGAAACTTCAAGAGATGCTAAAATACACATGTGTATATTTAGGAATAAAACAATTGCAAAAAGAATGCATATATAATCAGTTTTCATTTAATGAGGGGCTTAAAAGCATTTGTTGTTGTAACAAATTAGTCCAACCATCCCATCTATCCATCCGACCATCCCACCTTCCATCCAAACATCGATCAATATTTTAGAATATCGACAACGCACGATAGTTATCTGAGAAATCGTCGATAACTGAAAAGGAGACGAAAGAATGCAGTCTCAATAACGCCCATGTTGTGTTATTGATAATATCGTCGACAATTTGATCACTACATACAAGCGTGCACCCATAAAAAAAAATGAAATTGATTTTTTTTTAATAAACAGATTTTTGACAATACTGATACATTGGTGATATTACGATAATATCACCAATACACTAGTGATACAAGCAACATCTGGAATTTACGCAATCGAAAATATTGGCAATAGATTGGAGAAATCGATACATTGGCAATACAAGCAACATCTAGAATTTACAGGTTGAAAATATTGGTGATACATTGGCGATATTAATACATTAGTGATACATCACCGATACCTAGGATGTCGATACTACCGGTGTTATCAGAATCGCTACCAGTGTTATCGTTATCGTTGAGCTGGGGATAGAGATAATATTAGGGGTATTTCGATAATATCGGAGATAATTTGAACAATGCCCGCGACTACCCTTCAAAGCCATACCTTCCTGGTGCTTACCAGATCGTTATCAACCACCACATATATCAGATGATCAACAATGCATTCACGAGCATCCAACTCCCTGCCTGGTTTGCACCTATTAGACTGCTCTTTTAGAATGTCACATGAAAGAGTATTCAAAGCTTTCCTTCCATAAAATAAACCAAAAGACCCTTCCCCAACTGATCCACCCATCACAAGCTCCCTTAGCTTATGTCTTCCTGCGAAGAGAGCTTATGGAGCCTTTGCATTTTTATTTCTTGTATATAGAACTGACAGAGCCTCCTGTCAGGTTCGTATTTTGCAAAAACAACATTCATTCTTTTGTTCGCCACCTCCCATCAAGAACGCAAATGGCTATTTTTAGTCTTCAACTTCAGGATTCTCTGCAAAAAGGACAGCAAACATCAGGGAAACTAGTAGATCTGTAGCAGCTATTACTACAGTTACCTTCCCAAATTTCCCTAAAGGGCCAAGAGTACTCCACCGACATCCATCCTTGGAGAAACCTTCAATGAAGAGAGAAATCTTTTCATTTCAGTGGGCGACAAATGCTCACCACCAAAGCCATGTAGCTTCTTCTATTTCCAGTTGTTCTGGTCCATATTTCTACCCCTCCTTCCCTCAGAAAGTTCCAATCATTGGAAGGAAAGACCATCTCCGGCCAAATTATCTTCCCTTTTTTCTGCCTAAGTTGAACGAAGACCTAAATGTCATTTAGTTGCACTGGCGAATGGGAAGGCAGCAAGTACATTCATCAATCTGCAATGCAACTATGATGTCAATGATTCTCGATAGTAAGGGTAATTAGTGTCATAAACGCAACCCATCTACACTGACCGATGGGGAGGCATCCGACACATCCCCTCGATCAATTATGTCAAATTGTCAATATGTGACACAAGGCCGCAATGATGGGCTCAAAGAAGGAAAGACGCCGATTCTTGCAACACACATTGCCTCATGCACATGCACACGCACACGCAGACACGAGCAACACACACATACATTCATGAATACATACATACACATGCATGCCACATAGACATATGTAACCAATGTTTTAAAATTCGACGATATCAGCTGATATATCCCACGATATATCTTGTATCCCACTTGTGCGATATGAAACACACACGTAGTGCCAATAGATCCCACATGTTCGATCCAGATCTAGTGAGTATTTTCAATTTTTGATCCCTTTTTTTGTTGAAATTATGTGAAATTAGTTTTGGTTCTTCATGTTTTGCATGAAAAACCATGGAGTTGGAGCTTTGATTTCGATATCCATTGGTTGTTCATGTTCTCTAATTTTTTTTTCTTTTTTGAAATTTTCCTTCAACCAGATATCAATTGAGACTAATTTCAAAGTATTTAGGAGTATTTGATGAAATGATCATCACATACACTCTAATTTCAAAATTTGAGTGTAGGTGGTCCGATTTGAGAAAAATTATGAAAAAAGCAAAACTTCCACAATTTCTCCCACATTGCTTGCAATGTTGTACTCCAAACATGAAACCAAGCATGTATGAGGGTTGATCTACTGATTTGTTAAGTCATTGTCAATTTTTGGAAAACAAAAATCATTTTTAATAAAAAAAATTATCAAAATATTAATTTTTCCCGAAATTTCCCTTTAACCAGCTATCAATTGAGACTAATTTCGAAGTATTTAGGAGCGTTTGATGAAATGATCAGCACATACACTCTAAATTTTATGCATTCAATTTGAAAATAGTTGTGTCAGTTCAGTCAGACAGCGCATAGCTTAGGACCCTATACAAATGAAACCTATTATGTGCACTTCTTTTTTGAGATGTTATGATTTAAAAGTGTGTATTAAGGTCTTTTTACAATCCCTGAAGTTTCATTGAAAAATTCAGTCATTTTCCCAATGTTTCCCAGAAAGTGCGATAAATTACCCGATACAAATGATATATCCCATGCGATAACCGATACGTCTCTGTATCCCAAGGAGCAATACGTCACATGATACCGATATTTCGAACACTATATGTAACTACCCATGTGGTTTGCATTATGATAAGTTCATCGTTGAAAGTTTTCTTTATGCCCATACTGCAATTTGAATTTTCTTAGAGAAAAATTCTTTGAGCTTTCATGTAGAAATTCCATCAAACTTGTAGGGGGACTCCATGCAAGCTATCAATTTGCATAGATTACAAAACACATGCCCTTCCATCATCTCTTATCAAGTTTATCAAAACTAATGGCGAGATCTGAACTTTTTATGCGTACTTTTGCTAGTATTTACAGCAAATTATAGTTTCTTCACAAGACGTCTTAACTCTTAAGAGGAACTCTGAAATAAATTCTAAGCTATTCTACGTCAATGGTTGGCAGCCCAATCCAAAGGAGAAATCAAACAGTCGGATTGGCTTACCAGTGTGATGTATAGGCTATGCTCCACCCACAATGTGGCCATAATTTGGATGATCCACGTAGACTTACATGAGTGCGGAGTCAGTAGGACTATTCCAACTGATAAGAAAAAAGCCACATGAAGGAGAAGAGCTTACAAATGCTCCAAAATAAAGGTCCAATAAAAGAAGTTCAACTTGATCTTTTACAAATTTGTCATGTTTCCTAATAATTCAATTCATTTGGACTACAAAAGAATCTTGAACTTTGGAATTAAGCTACCATGTGAACTTTGGAATTGTTTTTGACATCATTGAAATCCTTCACATGTGCCAGTTGAAAGACGGAAAGGAGAAAGTAAAGTAATACAGAGATCAGAGACTTCGATGAGTTTGCTGAGAGATCTCTACGAGGCGAGAGGGGGATTTGAAACAGACGAGGAACTACGACGAGGCAAGAGGAGCTACAGTGAGGAGACTTCGAGATGGGACAATCTAGGCGGTGTGAGTGTTTGAGAACAACTTTCAACGTCGATCAGCTTCAACCCAAGAAAGGCCACAATGAAGAGAGGTGTGAGAAAAGATATAATGGGATGCGATGGCAAGGGTAGCTAAGTAAGCAGGAAGAAGGAAGAGGAAGAGGAAGAGGAAGAGGAAGGGTGAGAGTTGGAGGGGGAATCAATACGTATGAGCATAAAGGTGGGAGTCTGGAAGGGAAGGGATATTAAGATAGCATTATCTATCACATAGTTGCGTAGCTTGCAAGTTATTCCATTTCATCGTAGTTCTCACAAATCTTAGAATGCAAGATTTACTCAAATTCCAATGCTATTGTCAAAAATTGTTTAGGACTGTAAATACTAGAAATGGCAATCTAATGGACACTAATAGCATAAACCTATTACAACTGATAAGAAAAAAAGTTGCATGAAGGAGAAGAGCTTACAAATGCTCCAAAATAAAGGTCTGATAAAAGAAGTTCAACTTAATCTTTTACAAATTTGTCATGTTTTCTAATAATTCAATTCATTAGGACAACAAAAGAATCTTGAACTTTGGAATTAAGCTACCATGTGAACTTTGGAATTGTTTTTGACATCTTTGAGATCCTTCACATGTGCCAGTTGAAAGACGGAAAGGAGAAAGTAAAGAAATAGAGAGATGAGAGACTTCAATGAGTTTGCTAAGAGATCTCTATTAGGCAAGAGGGGGATTTGAAACAGGCGAGGGACTATGACGAGGCGAGAGGAGTTGCGGTGAGGAGACTTCGATATGGGACAATCTAGGCGGTGCAAATGTTTGAGAACAACTTTCAACGTCGATCAGCTTCAACCTGAGGAAGGCCACAATGAAGAGACTTGCGAGAAAAGATCTAATTGGATACGATGGCAATGGTAGCTAAGTAAGAGGGGAAGAAGGAAGAGGAAGGGTGAGAGATGAAGGGGAAATCAATACGAAGGAGCATGGAGGTAAGAGTCTGGAATGGGGAAGGAGGGGGAAAAAAATGGGGAGGAGAGAGTGTGTGTGTAGATATGGGGAAGTGAGGAATAGGAGATTCGGGGGGAGGGCCTAATAAAAGCAACAAAGGGCAAGCGAGTTGTGGAGGGGAGTCATGGGCAAGAGGGAGAAGGGGAGGGAAGATAGAGAGGGAGATTGGATTTCGGGGGTGGGGGGGCTTGCCAAGAAAGGGTTTTTCATCCGTGGGCCCAGTCAAAGTTGCCCACCCTTCTCGTGGAAAACTTCCCAGAGACCCTTCTCTTGGGACAATGAGGGAAGTCGTCATCCCTCGAAAGAAGGATTCGAGGAGAATAACACCCCATTTGGCATAGGTGAATCCCGAGGATTTCGGTGGATTTGAAAACGGTTATTGTGCTTTTTGCGTTTAGAGGAGAAAAAATAGGGTGGGATTTGGAATTGGTTGTATTTCGAATCCCCTTAAATCATGGATTCTAAATCACAGGCAACTGCTGTGATTCAAGGGGATTTGGCTTCCAACGGATATTTTCAGACCGTTGGTGACGTTCTTAAAAAGATAAATAGAATCGCCCACATGCCTATCTGCTCCCTTTCTCTCACTCCCTCTTTCTATCCCTCTCCTCCACTGTGATATGGTTGGTTACCTCTCTCGTCTCTAGCATTGATTTCGGCGGTAGACGAGCTTTCTTTCCAAGGATATCCGGCGGACACTGCCTCTCTCCATCATTGTGGTTGTCCCTCTCTCTCCGGCACTCAACGCAAGTACGTTGCTCTGCCTTTCTCTCTTTACATTGGTGATAGTGGGGTCCATAGGTGGGTCCACTCGGCCCTCACCGTGATGAATGGGTCTTAAGTCCATGGTGGAAAACCACCGAAGATAAGGAAGAAGCTAGGAATGGGAGATGAAGACGTAAAGGTTACAAATTTCCATATCGTAACATTGTGCAAACTTTGTGGGACCCACCATAATGTATGTGTGTTATCCACATCGTCCATCCATTGTCCTGAATTGTTTTAGGCCATGAGCCCAAAATTGAAGCATATCCAAAGCTCAAGTGGACCACACCGTAGAAAATAGTGTTGGTAATGACGTCCACCATTGAAACTTTCCTAGGGCCCACAGTGATGTTTATTTGTCATCCAACCTGTTAATAAGTTCGAGCGGACCTAGATGAAGGGGAAAAACAAATATCAGCTTGATCTAGAGCTTCCGTGGCCTCAAAAAGTTTCCAAATGTATCTATTAAATTCCCACCATTCTTGTGATGTGGTCCACTTAAACTTTAGATATGATTCAATTTTAATATCATGCCTTCAAATAAGCTAAAAAACAGATGGACGGTGTGGATAAAACACATGCATCACCATGAAGCCCACGGATGTTACTCAGTACACTGGTGATTGAGGATGCCATGGGCGTCCTCTAGATGAAATGTGCAAAATAGGTGGGTCCCACCATGATGTTTAATGTGAAATCCACTCCGTCCAGTAGGTCCTTCTCTCCATTTTAGGATGAATGCCCAAAAACCAGCCCCAATCTTAATTTACATGTACTACAAAATTGAAAATAGTGTAAGAAACAAGAACACTCCGTTCTTTTTTTTTCTTGTTGTGGTCCACCTCAATCACGAATGGGGCTTGTGGTTTGCACCTTAGACTAATTTCTTTGATAGCATCTAATGATTGGAGTAGATTTCTTATAATAATCACTGTAGGCCTTATAAAAATCAATGGTGCAAATTAAATTGTTAAACTATTGTTGTTTTTCTAATGGCCCACTTGAATGAGAGTCTAGCTTGAAATTTTCACCTCAAGTGTAAAGCTTGATTATCCATCAAATGGTAAGAATAGATTTTACTTATACATTAGTAGGACCTAAATTTAACAGTGGGATTTTAATTTTAAGAAATTTGAATTTCATTTTTTATATATAGAATGTGTTTGCAACCATCTAAGATGGTGCAAAAGGGACGTGATTGCCTACTAATGTTGTCAATAGCCACTAGCTATTAGACGGTGCTATATGGGCCCCACTATGATTTATTTTGTTTTGTCCACACCGTTCATTCATTTTTCCAGATAATTTTAGGGCACAAAAAAAAAATGAGACAAATCCAAATCTCATGTGGACCACACCATAGGAAACAGTGGTGATTGAACGCCCACCACTAAAAACTTCTTAGGGCCAAAAAATTACTGGATGAAGCTAATATTTGTGTTTTCCATTCATCCAGGTCTGTGCGACCTCATCAACAGGTTAGATGGAAAATAAACATTACAGTGGGCCCTAGGAAGTTCTTAACGGTGGGCGTTCAATCACCATTGTTTTCTTGCAAGGTGATCCACTTAAGATTTTTATCTATCTCATTTTTGGGGTCATGCCCTAAAATAATCTGAAAAAAATAGATGGACGGCGTAGATAAAACATATACATCATAGTGGACCCACAAAAGACCGTCTATCCACTTGGATTCCAATCAGGATGGAACCACTCTGTCTTTTTTCTTTTTTTTTACTTTAATTCTTTTTTTATTGTTGCTGGATTGTTTTAGAGTTTGGGCCCCACCATGATGATGGTGTGGCCAATTGAGATGGACAATAGATCCATCCCATACATCCGTTTCACCAGGTCAAATTGGGGCAGACCCCCAAAAAACGAGCTTCTTCTTGATCTAGGGCGGGCCACTCCACAGGTAGCAATGGGGATTGAATACTTACCATGGAAGCTTCTTTGGGTCCCAGGTGATGTTTGCCTGGCACCCAAACCTGTTGTGGGGCCACCAGGTAGTGGGCCCCACAAAAGGAGACAATGACGCCCATTGTCGAAACCTATCCACCTGAAATTTGGATATGCCTCATTTTTGGGACCATGCCTTAAAGTGAGCTGGAAAACAGATGGACCATGTGGATATACAAACATATACATTAATGTAGACATTGGGTCACTTTATATATACGTCATTGTCCATTAAACAGGTTAAATGGCAAGGCATTCAGATTCAGAGTCTGATAGTGACATTGAGCGAGTGATTATTATATTTATAGCAGTAGCGTCAGTTGCATCGCAGCATCAGTGATTTGCAGCATCAGTGAGTGCAACAATCGCTGCAAATTATACAACAGATGAAGAAGAAGAAGATCATCAAATTATCCGCAACTGGACAAGTTTCCTCATGTTTGCTTTAATAAATTTTTAGAATAATTCGATATGTATAACTATAAACACATGGTATTTTTTATCAGTATGCATGCTTTATTTAAGTATTATGAGTGTCATATTATATTTTTGATGCCTTCTAAATTATGTTTTAATATTACATGATATTTGTCGGCCACTGCTCTTGCATTTGTTTACTTATTTATATGAAGCCCAACAAACTTTTACGACCTTCATAAAATTGAAAGAAAGTAAATCGTAAGCCTTAACTCAATTTGCAAACTGAAACAAATGATTGCGATAAATAATAATTTTAGAACTATTTGTGTATTTCTTTTAAAAATTGGTTAGCAATAATGATTTGTGCAAATTTTTATCATAGCCAAATACGTTGGAATCGATTTTATTTGTTATTTCTTACATTTGAACTTTTGATACATCTGTTTAAAATTGGACCCACTTTTTTGGCCCACATGAAGCTTGGAAATACTTCAATTTTACCCAAAGTGTATGTTTTGATGGGCTTATGACATTGATTATGTACAAAGTTACACATGTATACAATATGGAGATATTTTAAATATTTAGTTAATTAAATTCAGGTTTACATGAATATCTTGCATGATTCCAATGCTTTTAGAATCTATCCAACCAAACAAAAAATTTGGATTCTAGGGCATTTCAATTACAGGATGCCAAACAAATTTTAGGATTCTAAATGCATTGGATTCCAATGTATTTGGGATTTGGAATATTCCAAATCCAAGCAACCAAACGAGCCCTAAAGGCTTCTCCTTCGTTCATCTAGAGAAAGCGGATGAGATCGTGCATGTGGTGTCAGGCATTAATGGGAAGAGATTCAAAGGGTGCAAGAACTCGGTCAAGCGGGCTCAACACGGCCCAGACCTATCAACAAAGTTGCAGGCTTGCAGCCAAAAAGGAGAAAATGTAAGGAGAGTCACACCTCGAGGAAGAATGAGGAGGCAAGAAAGGATGAGAGCAGTGACACTGGGGGGGTGGGCAGACAAACGAGGTTAGAAGTGGGTTGTCATATAAGGATTTGGTGGCGACCAAGTGAGAAGGGAGATGTCCACTGAAGTCGATCTTCAAGGGCCTAAAGCATATCTACAAGGTAAGAAGAGATGGACCTAGAAGTTATAATTCACCCATCATTAGTGTCTCACGCATGGAGTTCACTACAATGGAGTCTAGCAGTGAAGGTAAAAGCTAGACCGACCACGGTTGAGGTGCAAGATTGGCTCTTTGACTGCGGCAAAGTGGAGCTTGACGCAGCCATTGTCAAACATCTATCAATGGAGGAGATGTGGATATCTCTCAACCATGAGGTTCAGCTAGAAAGGATTCTACTCACAAGCACCCTCTTCAACGACGGGTCGATTGAGACAAGCTAGAGATTTGGGTCCAAGCCTGGGAATCTTCTCGTCAAGTTATGGTTCTCAGAGGTATTGGCCAAGAATGGATGATGCTTCGGAGAGGTGTTAGTCGTCGATCCTGCCACTGAAAGGTGGGAAGAGGTTAGAAATGCCCACCGATGTGTGAGCATGAACATCTCAAGACTTCAGTGTCGGAGAAGATCACTATCGTTGTAGGAGAGGAAGGGATGACGATGAGCAGGATAGGCAAAATCCCCGAAACTACGTGGTCCCGAAGATTAATCAGAGACAATATCGCACACTTGAGAAAGGCAAGCCCGAAACTCCTGATTGTAGGCCCGGGGGGGGAGAAAAGTATTCCATAGGTTTGAAGCTCATTCAAATAACTTCTTAAAAAGCCTGAAGTCAGCTCAATCAGAGCTAAGACGGTGAAATTATGACTTCCCCAATGTGAACCTATTGACTAGGTTCAAAAGTCGGAAAGGCCTGTAGCCTCTTATCACTTTGAGGTCACTTTTGGTGGGCCATCTAGGATACAATGGCCCTCATTATTTTGGATGGCTTGATAGCTCTTCAAATTATCTTGCCAACAATTTAGGAATCAGCCCAATCAAAGTTGTAACGAGGGAGATACGGTGATTTTACCAAAGTCGTGTGTGCCCAAGGTGCTAAAACCGAATCAACTCCAAGTCGACTCACTTTTACTCGCCTGCCACCACGAATGCGCTACAGCTGTCACTTGGCGCTGCGTGGGCCAATTATAAGCCGCCGTGTCGCCCGGTTTTCCACCAATTTGCCTATAAATAGAGCACTAATCTCCGTCATTATCACATTTTGCCAATTTTTCCGAAAAAGGAAAAACTCGAGGAAATCCCAAGGCGAACCCAACTCCCCACCGGCGCACTATGCCAACGCATGGCCTGGGCACCAGCACCAGCTTGGTTTGCTCCCAGCATGCCCCATTCTCCGATGTTTTTGGTCGTCCTCACGTTCCATATGCGTCGCCATGCCTATGCACCCCACAATTTTACAAACCTTCCGTCCCAATTCCAGTGCCCAATGAGGCTCGTGCATGCCCTCGGTACAAGGGGAAATTTTGCCGAAATTTCTGTCCAAGAACGTTCCAAAAATGACCGAATACGGCCGTGAGGTGACAAATGTTGCAGTCTGCATTCAAGGATACAGCTCGCACATTAATAGCATTGATCCGACCCCCAACCGTGGCAATAAATATCATGACACCAGTCTTGGGCCACACCCTAATAGGGGAACCAATGTCCGACTCAGACAAACAATAACTGACAAATGAAGCTAACGAAACTCGCTTCCCGATAAGCCTTGGATCATTCCATTCTAACCTCGAACAAGAAGAGAATATGAAAACATTCTCTAAAGTTGCATACTAGAGCTAGCTTGCTGAATGCATCTCGACCTATAAAGGCAAGCATATGCCTATGCACATAACTGCACCCTTATTTAGCTTAGCATGAAATGCCTATCAAAGATCGTCTAAAGACTATCTTAATCAGCATCCTCTCACCCTGGCCTGGTTTCAAAAAGGGGAAGAGAAGCCTCAACTATGGATCACAAATGTGTAAAGCCCGAATAGGGTGCGGAGTGTAGCCAACTCCATGAATGTTCACCAAGCGGACCGTATACTGATGAAACGATATGAGGCATATCGGGAAGATGAAAGTGTTCCTTCCATGATGTGTTAGAACCATAGTTCTAAATGATGGTATCGGCCGCCGTATCAGCTCCCCGGAAAAATGATATGATATGGTGTTGTGTATCGGAATTGGGGCCATATCGGCCCGTATCGGTCGGAGTTTTTTTTAAGGAAAAAAAAATATGAAAATATTAGAAAAATAAGAAAAAAAAAATGAGATATTCATGAATATATCATTTTTTTTATTTTGACCATGTATTCAATGGTGTATCAGACCATTCATTGATGAGAATGTTGTCTGTCGATTTGACTTGTTGAAGGTCAACTGAATGGGCCTTAATTGAACATAAATCAAACTTGATTTGGTGAACAATGGCCCATTACATTGGAAATACAACAAAAAGAAGATGAAATATAAAAAAGAAAGTGAAGGTTTACCCTTCTTTCTGATTTTTCCAATAATGGTTTACTTCGCTTCGATTTGTCGAATCCCATTCAAATCATTTGTTTTGATTCCAAAATAAGTCTAGATCTAGCCTAAAATGAGTTTTTAATATTCTTCCATGGTTTAAATGAAAAGAAGAAGAGGAGACACGAGTGAATTTTTGAAAAAAAAAATTCAAATTTAGGGTTTTAGGTGCATATCGGCCTTGTATTGGCACTGATACGGGCAGTATCGGCCGATATGGCCCCATATGGGTCAACCGTTACCGATAAGGCTGATACGGTACGGACCGATACGAGTCGATCGTTAGTGATAAGGCCGATACAGGCCCATATCGCGTATCATATCAAGCTGATACGGATACGATACGCCCGTATCGGCCAATACGGTACGAAAATTTGTATTCATGGTCAGAACACGTCCAAATTGGACATTGGATGCCGAACCTATGGGTGATTTGCCAATGACCCAAGTGCCGCCTCCCCGAGCAAACTAGAGATGCTCACATGACTGTTTGTGCTGCTCATGTACCAAGAACTTGAGCCTGTGTGCTATTCCAATTCAACAGCACCTCAAGACTATTATACACCGACTTCAACCTCCCCCCAGTCCTAAGGACACTCACAAGATCTCTAACTCGCTTCTCCGGGTTCCAACACCCTCCGAGCTCGTTAGCACGTATTGATCCCTATGACTCCTAAACTAAACAGGCGCCCCTCTCTCGAGTCATTTGAGAAGCTGAGCCGCCCTACTAGCGACCTTTGGCACCGAAAGCCACTGCCTCGGGGCAATCTTTCAAACTCCACGAGAACATCGTCCCAAACTATTCAAACAACACTCGTCTTCTTTACAGCCCTATAAGCCATAGGTATGCATTATCATGCGTATCATGCTATCCCACACACTCATATCTACATGCATCACATAGTACATCGTCTCATTCATAGCCTTGAGCTACTTAAAGATGAGATCACTTGGCCATCTCCTAAAAGACATCCAAGCCCCTCTTATAGCCCTAGTTGGCTCTAGGCAGAGGGCATACGAACCCCTGAAGGTCTATGATCATTCGATACACTCATGTCGATCATATTACTGTCTCTCACATGTATGTCTACTCATACAACGAACTAAGAAAGTCTAAGTCTCAAGAATAGCTACAAAGTTATGGGCTATAAGCATTAACTCCCTATTGTATGGCCATAAGCCTAGCCGATTTGACAAAGCAAGGAAATTCTCTGTCCACCGTGTTCGCATAGTCAACTTTTACGCTATTGTGTGATGAGCCCACGAGGCCAACATCATGTTAGTTATACTCAAGAAACAATCCAATTCTAACAAGTCCATTAAGACTAGACATATTGCTCACCAAGTGATCACTTATCTTTCGGGCACCACCCATTACTATCTACTCCACACCGCGATCATATTGCAGCCCCAAGCTAGCTATCGTAAGCAAGGTATTCCGTAACAGTGGTGGTCGTAACGGCCACACCGTTATCTTTACGATACGGAGTGTAGCGGGCATTACGGGGGTTGTAACGGCTGTTATAGTCTCTTTTTTTTATTGAAAAAAAAAAAATCCAAGCAACCTGTATCAGCCTTTACGGCCTTTACAGTGGGCGTAACAGGCCGTTACAGGGCTATAACTGCCTTTATGGGTCATTTTTTTTCTGTAATGACCATTATGGCCTTTACGGCCCCATAACGTGTAACGGTTGCCACCGTCACCTTTACGTAACGGCCTTTAGTGATCCCTTTATCAGCCAAGGCTAGCACTATATAGCATAAGCATTGCATCATGCACTACATGACAACTCACTAACCTTTGCTTTAGAATCAAGGGTTCTTCCATTCAAATATAATTAAGGGTTATGTTGTACCACAACCGGAATGTACATGAATCCAGATAAATAAAATAGCCCTTGATCTACTTGTCTCTTGTATATTGGTGAATGCTTTATAAATGTCTATGAAAGACCCAAAACCGAACACCACACAATCCACGTGCTGATCCCTAAATCGAGTGAAAAGCCACATTCTCACTTTCAATTTCTCAAGAGTCGGTGGAAGCAAACTCTAGCACGACGCGTGGCCTAATGCTCGTTAGACTATTAAAAAGAGTAATGATAGGGAGTCCACTCAAGGAAAATACATGGTAGCATCAGGCAAAGGCTCAGACTCAAGCTACAGGCTCGAAGCTCTACCTCAAGGAGCAGCATCCAAAGGGAGGCGACACTTGTCCCGAAACTGATAGGGGGGAGGTTGAGTGACATGTGAGTACAGGAGATAGTTCCACGTGTCCCTCGCCTTTCCAGTCATATACATCTCACTCTTAAGTCGTTGGAAGCACGTGCGAGACGTGTGTCTAACAAGAACCTTTCTCTTGTGTGTAGGAGTCAAGCTCTCACGTGTGACCCAACCTCACTTGTTTTTAAAAGGACTAACGGAATACCATTGTTTCGTGTGAGAAACTTATACTCACTTCGAAGAGTCCTCAAATCCAACGATGGGTAATATGGAAGACTCGACCGTTAGAGCGCTAAACCCAGGGGATATCAAGCGTAGAGCACTAGCAATCGTCACACAAAAAGAGGATCAGGCAAAGGGGAGGCGCCTCGTCAGGCCTAGAAGATGGAACCGTCCAACAACAGGCTTTAGAGGAAGGCAGTACAATTCGAACGAATCCAAATTGCAACAGGAGGAATTGCATATCTGACTTGCCACAGTCAACCTCAAACACCTAATTCCAATGTGGACGGGGTGGTGGAAGTGTCCATAAGCGTCAACCTAGACAAGCATCATATCACGGAGGCTATGAAATGTGTCAAAAAGAACATTGTGATCTCCTTCAGCAACTACGAGGACTATGTGGCGTTTTTCAAGTGCACATCGGAGCAAGACAAGGTGATGCAGCAAACGGCAAACAAAAGAAAGCGTCAAAGATCCCCAAGAGTTTTTAATGAATTAATCAGCCTTAATTTTAATATTAACTACAATTCAAGTAGTGCCACAGGAAAAGGGAATAAGAGGAAAATCGGTTCCCAAATGAAGATTTCTATGTGGAATGTCAAAGGGCTAGGTTCTAGGGAGAAGATAGATTAGAGACGTATGAAGTAGGTCACTTAGGTTATATCCTACTAGGAGAGCAAGCTCCAAGCAACCGATCGAGTTGTGATGGATTCACTTTGGGGAGTCTCCCTTTACACCTAGGGGTGTTTGTTTTTCAATTCACCATGGTAAATACTTGTAAATATGTAGTAATTATTTACCAATGTAATTCCAACACTATTCTCAATGGTGACAGTGACATTTTGTTTTCTGAACACTAAAATCGAGGGGTGTGAATTTCATGTGGGGTCCATTGTGATGTATATGGCTCATCCACATTGCCCATCCGTTCTGCTAGATGATTTTAGGGCATGAGCTCAAAAATGAAGCAAATCCAAAGCTCAAGTGGACCACACCACAAGAAACAATGGGAATTGAACGCCTACCATTAAAAACTTCTTAGGGGCCCCAGAAGTTTTGGATGAAGTTGATATTTGTGTTTTCCCCTTACCCATGTCTGTGTGACCTTATAAACAAGTTAGATGACAAATAAACAATCTTGTGGGCCCTAAGAAGAAAAAACATTTCAATTGTGGAAGTTTTAAGACCACTATTTATTGTGATGTGGGCCACTTAAGCTTTGGATATGCCTCATTTTTTTGGCTCATGCCCTAAAATGTTCGAGTAAAATAGATAGACGGCGTGGATATGTCACATACATCACGGTGGGGCCCACAAATTTAAGTTAGCCCATTTCAGATCGCTTTTCGAGGCAGAAATACTCACCTATTTTCAAACAGTTGCAATGAGTAATAATGACCTATTTCCTACGCATTTACCATGGAAATGAAAAATCAAACAACCCCTTGGGGGGGAGTACAGGGGAATAGTGGCGGCATGGGACTCAAATGCCCGAACTAAGGTAGACACATGGTGTGATGTTTTTTCAGCCTTTATGGTGTTCACAGATGTTACTACTAAGCTCAATTGAATGTTCACAGTGGTGTATGGCCAGAAACAAGCCCTACGGGATGAATTGGAGGACTCCCGTAGCAAGTTCGACGGCCCGTGGTGTGTAGGCAATGGTTTCAACGTCGTCAGATTCACTCACGAAAGGTCAAATGGGGGAAGACTAACATGCAGCATGAAGTATTTCATAGCGCAGCTCATGGTGGATCTTCCGATGGGTGGGTTTAGATTCACATGGTCTAATGTGCAAGTTAAGGCCATTTGCTCCAAGCAAGACAGATTCCTCATCTCTACAAAGTAGGTGGAGATATTTCCGCAAGTCCAATAGCGAGGTCTCATAAAGCCTATGTCAAATCACTGTCTAATTCTCCTAGAGGTGGGGAGGAAAACCGAGGCCCAAGGCCCTTTTGTTTCGAGCTCATGTGGCTTGAAATTGAAGGCTTCTATAACATGATTCTGTTCATGGGAGCAAAAGGAAGTCGTGTTATGAGTGCACCTCTTTCCTTTAGTCCTACGGAGCCCATTGTTTATAATGTCCCCGATATTACGTGAATATCCCCGATATTATTCATATCCCTTGCTCGGCGATACTGATAACACTAGTAGTATTAAAAATTCTAGGTATCAATAATTTATCCCTAGGTATCGCCTATGTATTGATATCACCAATATTTTCGACTGCATAATTTCCAAGTGTCGCTTGTATTGCCACTATTATTTTACTAGGTAAATTTCAGTTGTCGCTTGCATTGCTAGTGTATTAGCAATATTTCGATATTATCCATAATGCATCGATATTGCAAAAAAAATCTGTTTATTAAAAAACTTTCCATTTCAATTTTTTTATGGGTGTATCGTTGTATAATGAATGCATGTCTGTCTGTGTGAATATGTGTGGATGGATGGATGCATGGATTGATGGCCAGATGGTATTTCTTTTAGTTTGTTTACTTTTATGTCTTAGTTATTGCATGGTACCAACATTTGTAGTATATAAACTCATTTTGGTTACCATTGGACTAATTTCTTGCAATGGCAAATGCTTTTAGGCCCCCATTAAATGGAAATTTATTATGTATGCATTCTATTTGCAATTTTTTTATTCCTAAATATACAAATGTGTATTTTAGCATTTCCTAAAGTTTCACTGAAAAATTCTACCATTTTTTGCATCACACACACACACAAACAAACAAACAAACAAAAGAGACAACGATCACTTGGCTTGTTGGGCGCAAAGGAGTGCTAATGGTCAACTTCAAAAATGATCTTTGGTGCTGCCCGACGTATGTGTTCTGTATGGCGGATGCAGAATCAATTAATCACCTCTTCATTCACTGCCTTTACACCCAAAGTATATGGATGTCAATCATGGGATTCATCAATGACTCATGTGTGCTGCCAGAATCAATCGGTAGTCTCTTCTTGTTTGGCATGGAGTAAGACTAAGGAAGGACAGAAGGATATGTTGGAGATAGGCATTATTAGCAAGACTATGGGCGTTATGGGGGGAAAGAAATGGAAAGTGCTCTCGAAACTCGAGATCTTCCGCAAATGAAGTGACAAATCGGGTTAAGCTTTTGGTGGTGGAATGGCCATTATATGTAAATGACTCGGTTAATAATGAGTTTATCTCTAGGTTGAGAATGTAATTTCTGGGTTTTTTTTTCCTTATGTTTTCTTCCTTTAGTTTTAACTTCGTATCTTGCGCCATCTTAGCATTTTTTTTAATGAAAGCATCATTATCTTTCAAAACAAAAAAAAAAAAGAATCCTGAAAATTCAAACTACACAAAAGCACAATAGACCGTCAAACCAAAACTATAATGATTCAGATTGGATCATGATAAAAGCATAGAACCCAATAGTTTGTAGCCATTACTATTAAGAATGGAAGAATGCGAGAACAGTGGTGTGACAGTTACCAACAACAAGAGCAATAGCAACACCAACACCAGCAACAGCTAAAAAGGAGAATTAAATCTAGTGAAATAATCAGCATAGAGAAAACTGCTAACCTTGCATTCTGGCTGCCCTGACCTTGCCTTTTCTTTATCCTTCTTCTCCTTGTCATTTTCCTTTTCCTTGTCCTTGCCAACCTATACAATAAATTAGTTACCATAAAAAGAAGTGAAACTTAATCTTTTACAAACTTGTCTTTTTTTTTTTTTCTTTTCTTTTTTGAAGATTAAATATCATTAAAGGGAGCCAAAGGCAACTCAAAGAAACAAAGGAAACAAACAAAAACAAAACAAAACAAAACAAAAAGGCAGAAAAACCTACAAAAATATGTTATACAACTCGAACAAACAAGAGCTTCCTGGGAGGTAGGAAGCAGGCCAGCCACTAAGCAACAGCCGAAACCAACCCACTACTCTAGCAGACGAGATGTCGGCGAACAATCAGATAGGTTGAGAACCAAGGCTCTTTGATATCCCCGACAACCAGCCCCGTAACTCTAGAGGAATGCGCAAAGGTGTTGCGGAAAGTGCAAAAATTCCTTTACTTCCAGATTTCCCAGAGGACGGCCATGACCCCCAAATGCCAGATAGCTGTAAAGTCCTTGTCACCGCTACCTATGCCAAGCTCTAAGGAGCCAAGGGACTAAACTGGGCATGACCCAAGGAACTTGAAATTTGAGCAAAATAGATGACTAAATATCCAGAGCATACGGGCGCTGGAAGAAAAGGTGGTTAATGGATTCCCCGTCTTCAAGGCATAGAATACAGACATTTGGGAGAATCATTCCCCTGCGATGAAGGTTGTGCACCATGAGAGTTTTTTCCCTAGCAAGGAGCCAAATAAAGGCTACAACTTTAGGAGGGCTTCCATAGAACCAGAGGGAAGAAGCATGGACATTCTGAGTAGGAGAGCTCCTGTGCAAAAGATGGAAGGACTGCATGTGAAGAGGCCAGAAGATGACTTCATTCAAAACATCGTATTAGACTCTCCAGGGATCGGCTGAATTCCTCAGAGCAGCTTTACAAGCTCAAGCAGCTCTACTATTTCATCCTCTAGCAAGGCTTTCCTGCAAGGAGGACACCAAACTCCTGAGCCTACATTCGAATAGCATTCAACAACCTTAGTTGAAGGGTTGGAGCAAATCCTATGGAGAGCAGAGAAGACTGAGGCGAGAGGCCTATCTAGAATCCACCTATCAACCCAAAATCTAATTTTGTTTCTGTTACCCAGGCTAAACGAAATTCCTTCCTCGAAGGGAAGCTTGAGGCTCAAGATAGCTTTCTAGACAGAGGAGGCCCTGTACAAGGAGGAAGGTTTGGAAAACCAGCCTCCTTCATCAGTGCCATATTTACAAGCAAGGATATTCCTCCACCAAGAGTCCAATTCATTGCTGAAGCACCAAAACCATTTTTCCAACAGAGTAGAATTCACATCCGAGAGGACTTTGATGCCTGCCCCACCTTCCAAATAGGGTTTGCAAACTTCAGACCAAGGAGGTGGAATTTATTATTGTCTGAAACTCCATTCCACAGAAAGTCTCTCCTCAACTTATCTATTCTATCTAAAATAGACTTAGGGCATCAAAATGAGTGGAAGTAAGAGGGAAGATTAGAAGGAGCTGATTTAATCAAAGTTAGCCGGCCACCAAGGGATAAGTAGTGACATTTCCAAGGGGATAGCTTCCGCTCTATCCGTTTGATGACCACATCCAAACATTTTTTTTTTTTTTGAAAGATAACATGAATTTATTAGAAAAGAAAAGGGAAACTACAACAGTAGCCTGAACCGCTGAGGTAGCGATCCGCCTACTAGGCCAAAAAGGCGACGTTACAATCCTTAAACTTATCAGAAATGGCTGCCCATTCGATTAACAGAGACCTTGCCCTACGAGAGACACTCCGCCCCTTTACTTTTGCCTCTAAAGCATCTGCCATTCCTCTCTTCCCAAACAGCCCACCACACCGCCAAAATACACATCCTCCATAAGGTCGTCTTTTGTTTTCCCAACGTCGTCCCATGCCAAGCCTTTAAAAGGTCGCCCGCTGAGGAGGAGAAAGACCAGGCCACTTGAAACCGAGATAAGATATCCTCCCAAATCCGTCCTATAAAGTTGCAATGGAAGAACAGATGATCCAGCGATTCCTCATTTCCCATACAACACAAGCAAATGTTAGGGATGATCATTCCCCTCTTGCGAAAATTGTCCACCATTAGAACTTTCTTGTTTCCCACCAACCAACTGAATGTCACATACTTGGGGGGAACTTTGTAGTGCCAAACATGGTCCGTTTTAACCTCTGCCCTCTGGTTGTCTTCTTTTTGGAGAAACGCATAAAAGGATTTCACTGTGAAGACATTGGATTTGTCTAGCCTCCAAATAAGACTATTCGTGATCAAAGGGTCCAGCCGATAGAGATGAATCCGATTGAGGAGGGCGACGTAATCATCAACCTCTTCCTCCCGTAGAAAACTCCTACAAGGAGGTTCCTAGATGACCTCGTTACCGATAAATGACACACAGTCAGCAATAATGGTGGCGTGATCTGTCGAAATGCGAAATAAATGAGGGAATTCCACCTTCAACGGAACATCACCCACCCAAGTGTCTTCCCAAAACCGAATTCTATCTCCATTCCCTAATGCCCAAGGAATTCCTTTCAAGACATCCATCTTCGTCGCAAGAACCCCTTTCCAAAGAGCGGAGGATCTATAGACAGAAGATTCGCGAGTGCACCAGCCACCATCGGATACTCCGTACTTTCGACAATCTTGTTCGAAAGCACTCCCTCCTCCATCCCAAGTCTCCAAATCCACTTTCCTAAAAGAGCCTGATTCATGTTTTTGAGATCTTTGATACCAGCCCCTCCCTCATCGAAATGCTTGCACACCATTTTCCAATCCACTAAATGAACTTTCTTCTTATCTTCCAACCCGGGCCAGAGAATATCTCGTCTTAACTTCTCAAGGATAGCCAACGCCTTCGTCGGGCACTCGAAAACCGACATAAAGAAAAGCAGGAGGTTCGAAAGAGCGGCCTTGATAAGAGTGATGCACCCGCCTAATGAAAGATATCTACATTTCCATCTCAATAGGTATTTACGGAACCTTTCAATCACCTTTTCCCACATCCAACTTGGGGGCTTCCCAATGCACGGAGGCAGCCCAACAAAAGAGGTTGGAAGAGTTCCCCGCTTGCACCCAAAAATCTCAGCCAGCTCCCCTAACTCCTCATCCTCCACATTAACACCCACCATCTTGCTCTTTCCCAAGTTCACTTTCAGCCCTGACACTGCTTCAAAACATCGCACTATAGTACGCAAATTGTTCACCGCAAACTGAATATGGGATATGGGAGTGTCCATTCCTTCCACCTTGAACCCGGCAAAGAGGCCTTCAACTTGGCCTCCAAACAACATGCTCGATAAAGCTTCCCCCATAACAATAAAGAGAAACGAAGAAAGTGGATCCCCTTGCCACAAACCCCTGCAACTTTTAAAGAAGCCTTTCGGGGCTCCATTCAGCAAGATAGAGATGTGCGCAGAGCCCACACACTCCCCTATCCACCTTCTCCATTTATCGTTGAAACCAAGCCTACTAAGCATATACGAGAGGAATCCCCAATCCATGTGGTCGTAAGCCTTTTCCAGGTCTAATTTGCAGACAACACCTTTAGTCTTCGATCTGTGCTTCAAATCCAAGCATTCATGACCACATCCAAACGTTGTTTGGCAGGCTTGCTGATACAAAGTGGAAAACCTAGGTAAGTGGAGGGGGAGGAACCTGCTTTACAGCCAACAAATCAGCAAGATTATAAAGAGAGGAAAACGAAATATTAACGTGCAAGATTTCATTTTTGAAGAGGTTGATTTTCAGACCAGAGATGACCTCGAAACAATGCAGAATCTTCCTAAGGTTGATCACCGCATTGTCCAAGGCTTCATGGAAGAGAAGGGTATCGTCAACATACTGAATATGGGTTATAGAATGGCTAGATGGGCTCACCTTGAACCCTTGAAACAGGCCAATCAACTCCCCTTTCCTCAACATACAACTTAACACTTCAGCAGCAATCACAAAAAGAAAAGGAGATGGTAGGTCTCATTGACTAAGGCCTCTTGAAGATTGGGAAAAAAACTTTCGGGGAGCCATTAACAACGATTGAGAAGTGGGCTAAGGAAACACATGATCTAATCCAACCATGCCATTTCAAACCAAAATCTAAGCATATAGTCAAGGAAGCCAAGGAAGCATATAGTCAAGGAAGCCAAAATCTACAAGGTCGAAGAAGTCCTTCTCAATATCAAGTTTGAAGACCAAACCTCCCGATCCTTGACGGAATCGAGAGTCAATACATTCATGAGCCAAGAGGGCAAACTCTAGGGTTTGTCTATTAGCCAGGAAGGCTCCTGGGCTTCAGAGATAATGTTAAGGAGGGCAGGCCTAAGCTAGGTAGCTAGGATTTTAGCTAAAATTTTATATGGAGATCCCAACAGACTAATGGGCCGAAGTCATTAAGGTCTGCAACACCTTCAATTTTAGGAATTAAACTGATGAAGAAGCTTTCATAGCTTGAGAAAAGAATCCTAAAAATTCAACAGTATAAAAAATTAAAATGGACCCTCAATTGCTTCAAATTGGGCAAAAGTATAGCACCCAATAGTTTGCAACCATTACTGTTAAGAAAAGATGAATGCAACAACAGTGGTGTGACATTTGAAAAAACCAACAACAATAAAAACAACAAGAGCAACACCAACACCAACACCAGCAAAAAAAAAAAAAAAGAGAGAGAGAGAGAGAGAGAGAGAATTAAATCTAATGAAATAATCAGCATAGAGAAAAACACTAACCTTACACTCTGGTTGCCCTGACCTTGCCTTTTCTTCATCCTTCTTCTCCTTGTCATTTTCCTTTTCCTTGTCCTTACCAAACCATACAAGAAATTAGTTACCATAAAAGAAGTGCAACTTAATCTTTTACGAACTTGTATGCTTCAGAATAATTAAGTTCATGTGGACTAAAAAGAATCCTGAAAATTCAATACTATAAAAAGAAAAATGGACCGTCAAACAAAAATTATAATGCTTCAGATTGGGCGGGATAAAAGCATAGCACCTAAGGGGTTGTTTGGCAGGGGTGAATTGGTGTGAATTGGAGAAAGGTTGTTTGGTTGGTGTGAAATGGAATCGGTGGTAAATGGAAAGTTGCCTTTTGGTGTCTTTTGAAATCACTCTCTTTTGCTGTGAATTGGTGTGAATCAGTGGTAAATAGAAAGATGGCTTCCTTTCTAAAGGCAGGAGAGCCACACGAGTAACAAAGGTGTCACTAGGCTACTAATCTATTATGCACACGGCACACTGATGACACCCCCAAACAATCCAATTATTGGATGCATCACTAAAATCAGACTAATAGAATGATCCAAATTGTCCAAACATTGACCATGTAATGGACGGTTAAAAAACATTGGTGAGTCACGTTGTCTGAGATTCTTACATTTGTGGCCCACCTGAGGCTCGGAATTTCCTCAGTTTTGGCCAAAGTATATATTTTAATAGGCTTATTACAATCATTTTGTCAACTGTCAAATATGTACACTAATTTGGGGCATTAAAGCTGATTTATTTAATCAAATTCAGGTTTGTGTGAATATACTACAGATACCAATGCATTCCAATTACAGGCTGCCAAACACTTCACATGGATTCCATGGTAATTGTGATTTGGATTCCAATTCACACTTGGTAAATGACCCCTAATAGTTTGCAGCCATTACTGTTACAGAAAGAAGAATGCAACAACAGTGGTGTTGTGACAGGTGAAAAAACAACAACAACAACAGTTCAGCAAAACAAAAGAAGCGATTACATTTATCAAATAATCAGCATACAGAAAAATGTTTACCTTGCAATCTGACTGCCCTGACCTTGTCTTTTCTTTATCCTTCTCCTCCTTGTCATTTGCCTTTGCCTTGTCCTTACCAACCTATACAAGAAAATTAGTTCCCCCAAATGACAAATTAAGCAAAGCCCAAAAGGACTTAGGCATCGAAGCAGTTCAACAATATCAAAGGGGATGCAACATTATTACCAAACAACATATGATTTCCAGTAAACAGAGAGTATAGGCCATCAGATTTTTTAGTAAATATTCACTTACATGCCCATGATTATCTACAGAAGGAAGCATAATTACCATTAATATAAAGAAAAGGCAAAACTGCATGAAGTCCCATGAGTACATGAGTACAAGAGGGGAAGCAAAATAACAAAGACTTGGTGGTGCCCAGTATCATCAACCATCAGTGACAAATCCAAGAGATAGTGTGGCAATGTCATTCCACCGTGCGCATGCACCATTCTTTTGGCTACGCGATAGATCTCACTCCATGGGAGGAGCAATACTTGTTCCTTGATGTCGCGAAAGAAGATGATCATGCACTGATCGAATTCTTGTTGTTCTTCAAGTACTAACAAAGTCATATTAATTGCAAAAAACAAAACCAAGGTCGCAGGAGTTTTTTAAAGTGCATACAGCAGCACTCAAATGATCCATGGCGAGAACACCGAGAAGGTTTGAGTTCAAGGAAAAATTCTTCTCCGATCAGAGGAGATTGACGCAGATTTGAAGAATAAGAAGAAAAAACGGGCAGGCCAGGACACCGAACGAGGAAGAACTCAGGACCTATGTGGGTCACAACAGCATGGTTCTGAATGTCGGTATCGGTCGGCGTATCGGCCCCGCGGAAAAATGATACGATACGGCGTCGCGTATCGGAATCGGGCCTATATCGGCCTGTATCGGACCGTATCGGTCAGAATTTTTTTTTTAAGCAAAAAAATATGAAAAAATATCAGAAAAATAAGATAAAATGAGATATTCACGAATCTATCATTTATTTGTATTTTGACCATGTATTCAATGGTGTATCGGACCATTCTTTGGTAAGAATGTTGTCCTGACAGGTTGACTTTCTATAAGTTCTGGTGTTGATTTTTTCTTTATATAAATTGTTAATATATGCCATAAATTGGTATTATATATTGCTAATAGTCTAATATGTCCAAGAAGTATCACTACTCAGTACTCACTAGTCTATAACAATGTAAGTGTAGAAAACTAGAAATACTTAGCACTTACCAATTTCCTTAAATGTGAATAATATAAACATTTAAAATAACATTTTCGTTTGCAGGCATCCCAACAAATACAATTATACAATAATGGTCACTCTACAATCTGCACAAGATACAAATTTCAGGTGGACCATTAAAAACAATGGTTATGGGCCACAGGAAGCAGTGGTTATGGATCATTAAAATTTAAGGTGGACCATGTCACAGGATACAAATTTCAGGTGGACCATGTTACAGGAAACAATAGTTATGGACCATTACAATTTCGGGTGGACCATGTTACAGGATACAAATTTCAGGTGGACCATGTCACAGGAAACAATGGTTATGGACCATTAAAAACAATGGTTATGAACTACAGGAAATAGTAGCTATGGACTATGGAAATTTTAGATGGACCATGTCACATGACACAAATTTCAGGTGGATCATGTCACAGGAAACAATGGTTATGAACCATTAAAAACAATGGTTATGGACCACAGGAAACAATGGTTATGGACCATTGAAATTTCAGGTGGACCATGTCACAGGATACAAATTTCATGTGAGTACAAAAAATCAGACATATCTTAATCTTAGGTGGACCATAGTATGTGATGTCTTGAATGTGGGGCCACCTCTAACATTTATTGTATATCCATGCCATCCATTCTTTTTGCCAACTCATTGGTGGCCCCAAAAACGTTTTTAATGGTAGACATCCAGTCACCACTGTTTCATGTGGTGTGGTCCACTTGAGATTTGGATCTACCTCATTCTTGCACTCATGCCATAAAATGATTTGGCAAAATGGATGGACGGTGTCCAACAATTGGCATGTGGGTGAGCCCTGACCGTGGGGCCCACCCCATATATGTTTTATATCCACGACGTTCATCTATTTTGCTAGCTTTTTTTGGGCACGGTCCCAAAAATGAAGCAGAAGCAAATTTCAGGTGGACCACACCATAAGAAAAAAATTGGTTATTGAACGCCCACCATTATTAGTTTCTAGGCCCACTGTAATGTTTATTTGCAATCCAACCCGTTGATAGGGTCACACAGACCTGGATGCAAGGGAAAAACACAAATAACAACTTGATTCAAAGTTGTGGCCCCATGATGCTTTTAACGGTGGAAATTCAATCCCTACGGTGTGGTCCACTTGGATTTGGATTCCGTTCATTTTAGGGACCATGCCCTAAAATGAGTTGGAAAAACTAATGGACAGCGTGGATATACAAAACATACATCAAGGTGGGCCCCACGAGTGCAAGTGCACGGAGCATCATCCCCTTCGGAGTATTATAAAAGAAATTTCTGTGAGACGTGGCTGTGAAACAGCCACGTCTCTGTTCCTCTTTTCAGGGGAAACAGATTGCGTACTAAGTAACCCCCGCATGCTAGCGTACGGAGTAAACTCTGTGGGGCCCACAGTGATTTAATTATTTTATCCACTCCGTCCATCCATGTTAACAGAAAATTTTAGGTATGTTGCCAAAAAATGAATCACATCAAAATCTAAAGTGGACCACACCACAAGAAAAGTGTGAACTGAATGTCTACCATTGAAAAATTCTCGGAGGACACAGAAGTTTTGGATCAAGCTGATATTTGTGTTTTCCCTTCATCCATATCCATGTGATCTTATGAACAGGGTTGGATGACAAATAAACATCACTGTAGGGCCTAGGAAGGTTTCAACGGTGGAAATCATTATTCCCACTGTTTCCCGTGGCATGGTCCACTTGAGATTTGGATATGCTTAAATTTTGGGCTCAACCACTAAAATGAGTTGAAAAAACATATAGACGGAACAGATAAAGCACATACATTCTAGGTGGGCCCAACTGAGTTTACTCCGCACGATAAGAGCGTGCGAGTAACTCCGCACGCAATCCGATTCCCTTCTCAAGAGAAGAAAGAGAGAGACAGAGAGAGGGAAAATGAAAAAAAAAAAGAGAGGGAGAGGAAAAAGACGAGAGGGAAAGATGAGAGAGAGAATGAGAGAGAGAGAAGATGTTGCGGCCGTGCACTGCAGCCGCTGCTGCAATATCGAAGAAGAAGAAGAAGATGTTGGGGAGAGGAAAAAGATGAGAGGGAGAGATGAGAGAGAGAGAGAGAGAGAGAGAGAGAGAGGATGAAGATGGTGCGGTCGTGCAGCCCCTACCGCAGTATCGAAGAAGAAGAAGATGTTAGGTTAGTTTTTCTTTTCTTTTCACTTTTTTTTTTGTTTTTTTTTTCACTATTGCTTCATCGTTTTTGCAAAAAAATTCGATTAAAACAAAAATCCCTAAAAAAATTGCAAAAAACAAAAAGAAAAAAGAAAAAAATTGATTTTCTATCTTGCCCGTCGTATCGGCCTGACCGATATGCATTCCAAATATCGGACCCGATACGGCCCGTATCCGCCGATACGACCCGATTCGACCCGATACAGTGCAACGGATACCGATACGGCCGATACAAGGCCGTATCGCGTATCGTATCGAGCCGATACGGATACGATACACCCGTATCGGCCGATACGATACCGATTTTCAGATCCATGCAACAGTCCCCATATGGGCCCATCACATGGCCCAAAAATGGCTCCTAACTAGCCCCAGTTTTTAACACATCCATCCAAGAGAATTTTACAGCATCAATGGGGATTTCTTAATCTGTTAGGAGGCCTAAAGCAAGGCTGATGACAGCAGCTACTATAAAAAGCAGGCTGTTCAAGTGAGCTTGGAACATTTTCATAGGGCTTGTCTAGTCAATATGGAGTCTTTATTAATCAAGTAAAGGTCCAAGACATGTGGTACATGCAGTGATTGCAGTATCGATACTATCAGCCAATATATCGGCCGATAGTATTGATATCACTAGTCAGCGATACAAAACCCCCCTGGAGACAAACAATTCCTCCTGTTCCTGCGTATCGACGATATTATCGGCCGATATCGATAATATCGTGCGATATATCGATATCGGTAGAGATATCGTCAATATTTCCTTTAATGGATTCTTAATATCGATGATACCTGGACGATATCATCCAGGTATCGTCTAGCCACACAAGAGTCCCCCATTTTTTTGGAAAATTTTGATTTTTTGTTCGATTTTCTTCTAGTTTCTCCTCCCTAAATAAAAATAAAATAAAATAAAATAAAATCGTAGGGCTTTTGGGCGCTCCGCCCACGTATCAACTCTGCAAAGGGATCATATTTTGTTGAATCTAGTTAGCCATTTTCTAGGTTTTGTTGAGTCCCCCTATAGATTTAAGCCATATAGGATAGCTTGCATTGCACTGAACTAAGATAGTCAAAACTGCATTTGGAGGATACCCAGTCAGTTGCATCATTCATAGGTATATTTCTCAATTCTCTTGCTTGTTTTACTTTGTCAATGAATTGGTTGTGTTTTCATTAATGTCTTCTTACATTTATATATCTTATGGAATCAATTTAAACAATAGTTGCATCAGTTTAGTCAGACAGTGCATAGCTTAGGATCCTTTTACAAAGGAACTCCATTATGTGGACTTTTGTTTTTACTTATTATGTTTTAAATGTGTGTATTAAGGTCCATTTTAACAATCCCTGAAGTTTCATTGAAAAATTCAATCAATTTCCCAATGTTTCCCCATGTTTCCCAAAAAGTGCGATACATTAAACGATACAACTGATATATCCCTAGCGATACGTGATATGTATCTGTATCTCAAGGGTGCGAAACATAACGCGATACTGATAATGCGAACACTGGGTACATGAACAACTATCATCAAAGCCCTCGATCTATTAATGCTAGATTGGATAAGATGCGCAGGAATTTCTTTTGGGAAGGTTCAGATGAAGGTAGGAAGTTCCATCTGTTGAGATGGGAAGAAGTTTGCAAGCCGATGAACCTTGGAAGAGCGGGGCTCGGGAAATTGGACACTATGAACGACGCATTGCTTGGCAAATGGCTTTGGCAGTTTGCTACGGAAGAAGAAAGTCTTTTGCGGGAGATTGTTGCTAGAAAATATGGACTCTAGGAAGGGGGGTGGGAGACTAGAAACTCATCCTTGTATAGAGTCTCTTACGTGTGGAAATCTGTGTCCTCCATGAGGGTGGATTTTAGGAGAGGTATTTCTTTCTCGGTGGGTGACGGATCCAAAATTAAATTTTGGAGGGATATCTGGTGCGGTGCCTCTCCTCTCCAATCCTTCTTCCCGAATAGCTCCCCATGCTAGCCTTACAGTGGCCAAATGTCTTTCATACACTAGGCCCAACATATCTTGGTTCCCGCCTTGTAGAAGAATGTTGTCAGATTCTGAGTTCAAAGAGTATGTTGTTCTTTTGGGTAGTTTGCAGCTCTATTGGCCTTCAGAAGATGAAGACTCCATGGTATGGAAGGAGCATAGCTCCAGTCGGTTCTTAGCCAAATCCTTCTACAAGCTTCTTACGTGAGACGAGTCAGCCATCCAAGAGGAGTTTGCATATCACTTTTGGTTTTATGGGGCTCCCCCGAAGGTCACGGCCTTTACTTGGCTAGAAGGCAGGAAAGGATCCTGACAATTGACGATTTGAAGAAGAGAGCCATAATCATCTCGAATATTTGTAGCTTGTGCCAAAAGGAGGCAGAGTCTGTAGATCATCTGTTCATTTTTTGCCCTTTCACATGCTTAGTTTGGGACTTCTTTATCGCCAGTGCTAGGGAATTCTGGGCCATGACAGGTTCAGTTAGAGATCTCTTGTGGGCTTGGCACGGGGGATTCGAAGGAAAGATAGGTCACCAAAGTTGGTTGCTAATTCTTCTGGCAATTTGGTGGGCAATTTAGGGAGAAAGAAACAGTCGGTGCTTTCGGAATTCCTCACAACCGGTTAAGGCGGTCATTGCGGCAGTCATGTCCTCGGTGGCCCAATGGAGTTCCTTTTGTTCCTCTTGAGTTACTGGGCTGTGATCCCCCTTAGTTTGTTGTGTATTCTTTTGCTACGTTTTGCAGTTTTTTAATAAAATTTTCATCAACCTTCAAAAAAAAAAAAAAAAAAATCATCAAGGGATAAGCTTTCTTTTTTCTTTTTCTTTTTTTTAGGATTAAATCAATCATGTGTAGGACTCAATGAGGTTTGGGACTGTTGATAGGATCTTTTTTTAAGGTAACGGCAATTTTATTAAAAAGCGTTGAGATGGCACAAAAGCAATAGCCTAGAGGGGAAAGTACAATCCTCCAAAGGATCTAAACAAGAGGCCCATTCCACTACATATAAAAATGCCATTCATGGGTACAGAGATTTTTAATAGGAAATATTTTTAAGGCTTTTTATCAGCAGTATGGTGCACAGATTGGACCAGTAATTTTCTACCTTTTGGGAAGAAACAAGAAAACATGGAGACATTTAGGGCCTATTTGGATTTATGAAAAGCATGGGAAAAGAAATTGTATTTCCCTAGAAACCGTGTTTCCATTAAAGTTTGGGGAAAAAACAATGTTTATCATGTTTGTTTATCAACAACATTTTCTCAAAAAAATTGAAGTTTGTTTTCAAATCATATGTTTGGCAAAATAAAATTCTCTTGAGAAATTCTTTTGGTATCATGTGATGCCTATGTATCCAGCAATGGGATGTATGGAATTAAAAATTAATATTTCATGTGTAATACAGACATATTTATCAGAGGGGCAAGGGGCATCTGATGAACGGTTTAGATGGAATATACTAGACATATAAACCCATGTTCATCCTGCCCCTATAGTTTCTTGTGGTGTGGCCCACATAAATTGTGGATCGGGCTAATTTTTTATCCCAATGCCTAACATTGAGGGACAATCCCCATGGATGGAGTGGATTTGACAAAGAGAACATGGTGGCCACATATGAAATTCAGTTAAACAAAGTTATCCTATCCCTATTAAGAAAAAAATGGGATTGTGACTTGGAAGGTAAGTTATTTCATACTCTCGCAGGCTTGATACAAAGGAACTTATAAATTGTGCATTAACTTCATTAACTTAAATTAAGTTGACTAGACTGTGAAAGTCATCGTCTCCAAGTCACTTGGCGAAAGTCAAATTCATTCAATAATCTCAACCATTGATTCATGGACACTTGTCCGTTAACATAGGACCATTGAATATTTGTCGTTTTTAACCATCGGATATATTTTAACCAATCCATTAGACAGTCCAATAAAGGTAATACTATGTTCATGACATGTATAAACTGAAATCAATAATTTGTACAATTTATTTTAAATTACTATATTTCTTGCATGCAAATTTTAAATGCATGTGTCATCTATATACTCTACCGGAGCATCAAAACCTTTTAAAATGGATAAGTTGGATATGGATTGCCTATTGAAGTTGCTTCTAATGATGTCTCTATTGATCAGTGCTCTGTGGGCCCCATCACAGTGTATGTGTTTTATCCACACCATCCATCCATTTTTCCAAATCATTTTATGGCATGAGTCCAAAAAAGATGCATATCCAAATCTTAGATGGACCACACCATAGGAAACAGTGGTGATTGAATGCCCACCGTTAAAATATTGCCATCATTCCTAAAAGGGGTGAGGCAGAAAGTCTAAGTAATTTTCGCCCTACTAGCTTGTTAGGTGGGCCTTATAAGATTCTTACAAAAGTGTTGGCTTCCAGATTTCGATCTGTTTTAGGGTAAGTAATTTCTTATTCTCAAGGGGCGTTTGTAGATGGTAGGCAGATAGTGGATAGTTCTTTACTAGCTAATGAATGCATTAATTCTTGCAATAGAAGGGGGGATAAAGGTTTAGTGGTAAAGTTAGATATTGAAAAGGCATATGATCATGTAGATTAGGGTGTCTTGGACTATATGTCGAGCAGATTGGGCTGTGGAATGAAATGATGTTCTTGGATTTAGTCGTGCGTGAGATCAGCTAAGTTCTCTATTTTGGTGAACAAGTCTCCGAAAGGTTTTTTTGCAGCCTCAAGGGGTCTCCGTCAAGGCGATCCTCTTTCTCCCCAGTTATTCGTATCCGTTATGGAAGCTTTTAGCAGTCTCATCGATAGAGGGGTAGATATTGGTTTGGTGGAAGGTTTTCGGGTGGATAATTCTGAGTTTCAAATGTTGCACCTCCATTATGCAGAAGATACTTTAAAAGATATGAATCTGGCGTTGTTAGGGAAATGGGTGTGGAGATTTGGGACAAAGCCAGAAGCTAAGTGGAGGGAGGTGGTGGGGAGAAAATATGGGGTGGTGGACTAAATCATCATCTTTATATCATGCGTCCTATGTTTGGAAGACGGTGGCGGCGCTGAAGCATCGGGTTTAGGAAGGGATTGGTTTCAATATTGGGGAGGGAAATAATATCAGATTTTGGGAAGACATTTGGGTGGGAGATACAAAATCGTGTGAGGAGTTCCCTAGGCTAGTAGGGCTAGCTAGGGAAGATAGTTTGTCAATGGCTTCTTGCTTCTCCGGGATCGAACATAAGGTAGTGTGGGCTCCCCCTTGCAGAAGGAATTTTGATGATGAAGAGTTCCAAGAGTTTCTTCTCCTTCTTCAGATGCTAGATTCAACGATTCCGTCAACAAAAAGTGTGGACTCGCTTAGATGGTTGAAAGATAAATCAAGTAGGTTTTCGGTGAAGTCCTTCTATCAGTGTCTTAGTGGTGGGGAGGTAGGTGGCGGGTTATGTCCGACGAAATTTCTATGGGGTTATGGAGCGTCGTTAAAGGTGGTGGCTTTTGCTTGGTTAGTGGGAAGGAATAAAGTGTTAACGGTGGATAATCTTTGCAAAAGGAATTTCGGTCTCTGCTTGCTTTGCTTCCAAGATGCAGAATACATGGATCATCTGTTCATCTATTGCGCTTTCACGAGGGAAGTGTGGAATGCTTTTTTTCAACTCTTTGGAGTGGTGTGGGTTCTACCTGAATCTATTCAGTCCTTCTTGTTATCTTGGCATGGCGGAGGAGTAGGGAAAAGGGGTATATCTACATGGAGATTGTTTTTGCTACCAGGGTTATGGGGTATTTGGCAAGAGAGAAATGATCGTTGTTTTAGGAATTGTAAGGGAAAAGTCTCTTTTGTTGTAAATGGGCTTCAAAGCAGGTTTTGAAATGGGCCGGTACGCAGAATCTCTACTACCAGTTCCCTTTCTCTTCGCAGTTGTTGTAATTCCTATTTCTTTCATCTTTTTTTTGGCTTCGACCTTTTTAATGATACTATTACTGTTCAAAAAATAAATAAATAAATAAAACTTCCTGGGAGCCACAAAAGTTTTAGATCAAGATGACATTTGTGTTTTTCCTCCATCCAGGTTTATGTGGCCTTATCAATAGGTTGGATGGGAAATAAACATTACAATGGGCCCTAGGAAGTTTTTAATGGTGTGCATTCAATCGCCACTGTTTCCTGTGATGGGTCCACTTGAGATTTGGATCAGCCTCATTTTTGGGCTCCTGCCCTAAAATGATATGAAAAAACGGATGGTCGGCATGGATAAAATACATATATCATGGTGAGGCCCATAGAGCGTTGACAATAGCAAGTTAATTTAGTAGGCCGTCCACGTCTAACGAAATTTTCGCAACGAGAAAACAAGAGAAAGGAAACCCACTTTCTGAAGGGGCTGGGTGAGAAAATAAAAGGCTGATTTTTAGGAAAAATGAATTCAGTAGGAAATTGGATTTACCTCCATTTCTTATGTTTTTGGTGTTTACAAACAACGGAAAGAGTGTTTCTCAAGAATCCCTATTTCCTTTTCCACTGTTTCATTCAATCCAAACAGGGCCTTAGTTTTTTTGAGCTTATTTTGAGCCCCTAGCTTTTTAGGATGAAAGAATCTTCTCCTTCTATCATTGCCTGCACTTCAGATGTGGTATGATCTGTAGTTTATTGGATGGCTGAAATTTTCAGGCAGATGCTAAGACTTAGGGTTGAAGGCAAGAAATTCATTCCTAGATGCTAGACTTGATCCTAACTTCGAGAAATTACCCCATAGTTGCTCAAATTTATCCGAATTATTCGAAATTAAGTTTTATTCATGGATTTTGAGTTCAAGCTTGCAATCAAGTGGTTCTGTTAAAACCCTAGATCGGCTGCATCAAGCAGTTTCATTTTTTGTCTAGGATATGCATAAATATATGGAATACCAACATAGCGCATATTCTATCCTAAGGGATGCTAAAATAGTATTGTCTATCTTTTTTTTCTTTTTCTTTTTTTAAGATAAAATAGCATCATCTATCAACTACTCACATAGTTAAATGACTTGCAAGTTAACTTTTTTTTTTTTTTTTTGAGAGAGAGAGAGAGAGAACAAAAATTTATTAGAAAGGCCTGCAAGAGGGCAAAAGAATACAACACCCAAGAGCTCCACAACGGAGCCTAAAAAGGGAACCCCCCACTCAGACCCAACTCGCTAAGAAACTGGAAATTCTACAATAGATCTCCTCAACCCAAGGGAGGATATTTCTAAAACAACAATCATTTCTCTCCCTCCAAAAAGCCCAAAACACCGCAATAATGAGAAGCCTCCACGAGGCCTTGCCAAATTTCCCCACTCCACCCCCCTGCCACGCCCAAAGAAGCTCTTCCACCATTTTTGGCATCACCCAATCCACTTGAAACGAAGAGAGAAAATGGCTCCACACCTTGAATGCGAAAGGACAATAGATGAACAAGTGGTCAATAGACTCTCCATTAGCCATGCACGTGACACAGATGTTAGGAAGGATCATCACTCTCTTCTGAAGATCGTCTTATGTAAGGATTCGCTTACGACCGAGCAACCATACGAACACTGCCACCCTAGGAGGGGCGTCATAAAACCATTGATGGAAAGGATGAGGAAGGGAAGTTGAGTGCACTCCAAAACAATACGAAACAATGACTTGACAAAGAACTTCCCAGTCGCTTTACTGCCCTACACCATGGCATCTTCCTCTTGCATTTCGACCTTGACTAGCTTAAACCTCTTGCAAATTAGCAAATTCCTCAATTTCAACATCTACCAAATTCCTGTGGCAGGGAGGCACCCACACCACCGAACCCCCCAAAATCGAAAAGCAATCCGCCACAAAAATGAACCAGTCTAGAGCGAGACGAGCAATACAGGGAACTCTCAATAAAAATGGTTGATCACAACACCAAGAATCGACCCAAAAAGGGACCCGCCTTCCATTACCTACTTTGAAGGATATACCTCTGCAAACCAAACGCTTTATGGCCGCAACTGCTTTCCACACAGCGGAGGCCCTATACAAGGAGGAGGGTTTCACAAACCAACCATTTTCTTGAGTACCATAATTATTTGCCACCACCTCCCTCCACAATTTCCCTTCCTCTATCCCAAAATGCCACACCCATTTTCTCAATAAAGTTATATTCATCTCCCCTAAAGGTTTAATGCCTACCCCACATTCCTGAATCAGCTTGCACACCTCATCCAACTTGAGGAGATGGAACTCCCTCCCTTTGCTAGCACCTAACCAAAAAAACATCTTCTTAATCCTTCCAAGCTCTTAAGAACTGTCTTCGGACATCGGAATAACAATAAGTAGTAGGTTGGCATGCTCGAGAAAGCCAACTTAATTAGAGTTAGACACCCACCCGAAGACATGGTCCTGCATTTCCGACCAGCAAGCTTCCTATCAATTCTTTCAATCACCTTATCCCACAAATGCATAAGGGGCTTCCCCAAGCACAAAGGTAAGCCCAGATACGTGGTAGGAAAAGAACCGGTTCAACAACCAAAGATATTCACGTAATTCTACAACTTTTCTTCTCCAATGTGAATGCCAAGAAGCTCCGACTTCACCACATTAACCTTCAAACCCGAAACTGCCTCAAAACAAACAGTCAATTTGCAAATATTATCAATTGCCTCTGCTTCTGCCTAGCAAAACAATAGCGTATCATCCGCATAGTGAACATGAGTGACTTGAGGCCCATTTCTAGCTAAAGGAAACCATGAAACATACCGCCTTCCGCTCCTCTGAGGAGCATCGCGCTAAGGGCTTCACCAATCACCACAAACAAATAAGGTGAAAGAGGATCCCCCTGCCTCAAACCCCTAGAGGCCCTAAAGAAACCGAACGGAGACCCGTTGATAAGAATGGAATAGGCTGGAGATTGGACACAAGCCCTGATCCAATTCCTCCATCTCTGGCCGTAACCCAACCTATAAAGCATATAGTCCAAGAAATCCCAACCAACATGATCAAGGGCCTTTTCTATATCAAGCTTGCACACTAGACCGCTTTCCTTCTCTCTATATCTAGTATCTATGCATTCGTGGGCAATCAACGCACTATCAAGAATCTGACGACCAGCTATAATGCTCCATGATTATCCAATATCACTTTCGTTAGCACCTTGTTGAACCTCGAGTTTAAAACCTTAGCCAAGATCTTATACAGCGCCCCAATAAGACTGATCGGCTTGAAATCCTTCAAATGCTCGGCTCCTTCAACTTTTGGGAGCAACACTATGAAAGAGGCCCCCAAAGTCGTTAAAAGCCGACCCCAATTAGCAAATTCCAACAAGAAGTCCATAATAACCTTCCCGACCACATGCCAGAATCTCTAGAAGAAAAGAATGGGAAAACCATCTGGCCCTAGCACTTTATCACCACTCATAGACCGTACCACTTCCCGCACCTCTTCTTCCCCAAACGGCTTTTCCAGAAAAGATGCTTCCTCGGCCGTAATCTGGTTAAAATGGACATTATCTAGCTTTGGCCTCCCCCATTTATCGGTTGAAAGAAAATTCATATAATAAGAAATTATCGCTTCTGTAATCTTGTCTTTATCCAAAGTGTGGGCCCCATCTAGCAGACTACCAATCATATTGCCCCTCGCTCTAGCGCTGGCAATACTATGAAAAAACCACGTATTCTTATCGCCCTCTTTGAGCCAGAGGGCCCTGGATCTCTGACGCCATTTTATTTCTTCCTCTTTAGCCTTCTGCACATATTTGAGAGTTAACTCGTTTCTCCTTTCGTTATCAACTTCTGACAAGGAACCATTTTCCTCTAACAAATCCCACCCATGAATCTGCTCGACCCACTTCTCGAATTCAGCTTCCCTGGCCCCCAAAACTTCTTTCTTCCACCACAACTTCAATTGCTCTTTTAGTAACTAGAGTTTCCTACACACCCTGAAGGCTGAAACTAGCATATCCGTCCACCTTAAACGATCCCCACCAACTACTCAAACCCCTCTACCTCTAACCATGCTGCTTCGAAACGAAAGGGTCTAGGCCCCTAGTTGACATCGGCGACTTGCAGCACAATCAAGCGGTGATCCGATACCACAAGAGGCAAGCCACGCTGAACCAGAAGCGGAAACTTCTCCACCCAGTAAGCCGACACAAGAAATCTATCTAGTCTTAACATGACAACCTTCGCCTGGCCATTGGACCAGGTGTATTTAGCTGCCTCCAAAGGCAGATCTACAAGTTGCTGCTGATTTACCCGATCTGAGAACCGAAGCATGTTGTTGGTAAGCCTCCCTCCTTTGGACTTCTCGTACAAGAAACGAACTACGTTGAAATCCCCTCCCATGCACCAAGGGGACCCCCATCGTTGCCTAACCAAATCCAGCTCCTCCTAGAATTGCCCCCTCGGATTCTTAGCACATGGGCCATAAACTGAAGTCATAACCCACTGAAAACCCGTCACCACATGACGAAGCAAAACTGCCCCTCCCCCCCCCCCCCCCCCCCCCCCCCCCCTCGCGCAGAACCCACAGTATTAATAGAGACCCACTCAAAACAAACAGCATTCCAAATCGAAGCTAACATACCTAGAGAGAGAATGAAGCTTCGTTTCTTGCAGCGTGATGATGTCAGCCTTGGCCTCCTTGCAAACCTTCTTAACTTGTGCCCTCTTACTACTGCATCCTAGACCCCTAACGTTCCAGGATAAGATAATCATTGATCACGGTCTTTCCCCGACCTCATCCTCTTCCCTCTGCTACCCTTGGACAAATAATCATAATTGATGGAGCATTCTAAGCTCAGAAGTTCCCTAACGCCTTTGGGAGATGTTTTTGCCCTCAATTCTTGCAACCCCTGTTGTTGTTAAAGAGCCCTTTCCTGAACAAAGCAAAAGAAATCGTTGACATCTTCATCTCTAGCAATGAAAGAAAGACCTGCCTTTACTCCTACCCTTTCCAGAATATCCTTGGCCCAAGCGAATTGTTCGTCTAATATTCCTCCTTCCCCTGGGATCGTCATTTTCTCGCACGCTATCATGCTACGCTCGGGACCTCCCTCCCTGCCATCCCTATCGCCCTGATCTATCGTCATCCACTGCACTCCGCTGAGACCAGACCGAGACTGTCGCACCTGCATCTTCTTAGCACAAAGAGGAGTGATAATCAGCACTTCTTCAAAAAGATCACCTACTCCTGCCACCTCTAACAACACTTGTTCCCTATTGTTCGACTCCGACTCCTCGACTGAACAGATTCCCTAATTGTGGCCGAACTCCAAAAGTTCCCATTGAGGAGGATAGTCTTCTGTCTGCTCTCCCGATTCGGTACCTTCATGGGCTCCATCCCCCGACTGCAATGTCGTCTCCTCCTCTACCTCTAAACTCACAGGAGAAGGGGTTCCAGATTGAGGTTGCAAAATAAAAGGTCTACTCAGGTCAAAAACACACATGTCGTCCAAGAGCGCACGATTGAATCGACCTTAAATAAACCTCATGCCTCACGTGGCTCCATCACTTGGACTAAACTATCCGCCTCACGTGACGCCTTGACTCCGCACGTGGCTCGATTCAAATCTGCCGGATCCCTTGGCTTGGAACCGATCCACGACATGTCGCCTCGAACTAGATTAGCTCCAGCCTCGGCAACCGAGCCTAGCTCAACTTGAAGGCTCGGGCGAGAATCAACAGCCACAAGTTCTCCCGCTGGGCACCCCAAGCCACGTGTCGCAACCCCGAGCTAGTTTCCATCACCGACCTTGTCTACTCCTCTACTCTACTAACATGTGTCCTCTTGGGGTTTTGTTACTCCTACGGAACATGCAAGCGCAGCTCATTCGTTGTCATAGATGACTTGTTCACGGCCATGAGTCCCCGGAACCGCTTCTCTGGCCCTCCACAGATCCCCCCACCTGGGTATCGCACAACCCTTCTCTTCTCTCTACATCGGCATGGCTAGGCTCATGTCGCTGACAGAGACCGAAATGAAGCTAGGAAGCACCGTACCCTTCTTCCTCCGCATGCATACTCTAATGACTCCCACCTCTTCCCCAAGCTTCATCCGCGAATCTAGTTCATCTACGTCACCTAGACATGACGCGACTTCAACAAAGAACTCTTCGAACCAGACATCCAACAGAACCGCCCATATGAGAACCCACACATCTTGGAACCCAAAATAAGAAAAGTCCTTCCACGTTTGAATCTGGATAATCGGCCCGTCCTTATGCAAGACCCCCACCATGACTAACAGATCCACATTAACCCCTGGGCTCAACCGAATCCACAATTCATTATAGTTGAAAAGCTTGATGATGTACATCTCGGGTTTCAGTCTGTAGCACTCGTCTAGCCACGCCCTCACTTGGGATACTGAGGCATCTTCCTTAGTTGTGGCAATAACTGAAGACTCACTCCACGATTGAGGCATCTCCCCTTCCGAGACTTTTAGCGTTTTCGCCCCTTCATGCACAATCTTCTCGACCCATTTTCCTTTACCCAACCCTACAGATTTCGGGATCGAGACTTCTTCCTCTTGCCTGGCCTTGACTACCCTTTTACTGATCACCACGAGTTGCGCCTTAGCCTGATCAGAGGCTAGAGTAACCTCCACGCTACTCGAACTTGACTGATGCAGCGGTGGGTATTACATCTCCTTCTTCTTCAGTTCCGGTACAAAGAAAGCCCTCTGAACCCTTAATTTTAGACCCCCAAAACTCTCTCCATGGAGTAGTTCCACCGCTCGAAACAGCTCCTCCGTGCTCATACGAACAAAAGCAAATCCCCCTTGTTCTTTGGTAGCACCACATCCATCACTGCCCCTACCCTACCAAATACCCTCGCGAAGTTCACCGGAGCCCACCCTTCTGGAAACCCCTAAACGTAGAGTGTCGGATAGCTTGAAATATCGCCATTCCGTTATACCTTCTGACCTATTCCTCTCTTCCTTCCAACAATTGTCTGCCAAGCTTCCCTTCCTCCTTTGCCGATTTACCTAGCCCTCTCTCGTCTTCGTTGCATCGTTCTGCACTACCTTTAGCCGCTTCAGCAACACACGAATCGTCTTCCATTATTGACCACTTGAGAAATATAGTCTGCACCGCCTTCAGACGCTTCAGCAGCACACCATCTCCCACCTTCCGGCATTCATAGCTGGAAAGACACCGAAGTTTCTATTCTTGAGTAGAGAAATGCTTTTCTGAAAGGGAAGAAACGAAGGTTCGAATTGCCTTGAAATGGCCATTGCATTTCCCTGCTCCTACTAACATGCGCCTATTGTGATCTGTCCCTGTCCGCATTTTATTCTGCTAAAAATCATCATTCCGTGAGCGATCTCTCTCTCTCCTTTCAACCCTTTCCCTTGGATTCTTCTTCCATCTCCTCCTCAATGGCCTGAAGCGCGTTTGGAACCTCCTTCAGAATCCCGAAAAATCACGATATACAGGAGCGAGAGCGTCGCGAAAGGGGTTAGGGAAATTCAAAGTTACTTTGTTTCACTATAGTAATCTCATAATGCAATAGTTATGCAAATACCCATTGAATTATAAAAGATAATTTAAGTGTATATACACTTGAAATGAAGAACCCGTTGTGAACAGAGAGAAAAGATCTGTATGACGGAAAAGGAGGAGATTATAGATGTTGTGAACGAGATTCCACAAAGTACAACTGGAATTTTCATAAACCTGTCATGATGCAGACTAAGTTTCATTTGGATAACAAACATCATGAAAATCAAGACTATACATGCACAGTCAACACCAAAACCAAAACTATAATGCTTCAAATTCGGCAAAATAAAAGCACGGTAGAATCTATATAAACCAATACTTAGCAGCAATAACAATTCTATTAATAAAATATGATTGCAACAAGCAGTGGTGTGACAGGTGGAAAACAAAAGGAAAAATAATGACCATCAACACTTCCTCAGAAAAATAAAAAAAGGAAATCAAAATTATGCAAATAATTGGCATTGAGAAACTGCTAACCTTCCTCTCTAGCTGCCCTGACTTTTCCTCTTCTTTGTCCTTCACGTTTTCAATTTCCTTCTCCTTTTTCTTGTCCTTACCAACCTATCCAAGAAATTTAAAGCCCCCAAAAATAATAAAAAATAAAAAAAATTAACTTAGCACAACCGAAAAGCACTTGCAAATCAAAGCAATACAACAAGATCAAAGGGGTAATGCATTATAACAAACTATCCATGTTTTACTATAAGGAAAAAAAAAAAAGATATTATAGGAGATCTTGTTTTTTAGTGAATATTCACATACATACCCAATTTGAACAACTCTTTTATATGGGGTAGAGTATCAGCAATTAGAAAGCAACATGAGTAAAGATTTGAGTGTTGTAGAGATGAGGATTTTGGCATGAATGTGTCGAAAGACAAGGATAGAACTAAGAATGAGGCCATCTGAAGCAGCTGAGTAGCCCTAATAATAAGATATAAATGATGAAGAGCAGATTACGATGGTCCAATCATGTGCAAAACACTATAGATCATGGATTTAATTAGAGGTTTTAGGGCTTGTTTGGCATCTCTACTCTAATTCAATAAGAGCTACTCCAGTAAGTTTTTGTTCTAGCTTTTGTCTTAAATAAGCTTGTTTGGTAAATTCATATTTTCAAGTTCAAAAAATGCTCTTATTTGAAATAAGCACGTTTGGTAAAATATTCAAATAAGAGCATTTTTTAGGGGTAGTTGATGTCATTTTTATAGATTACAACAACTCTATTATAAGGGCAATCTAAATGGCTATTTTGTCGGATCTCACCATAGATAAACCATGCCCCAAATGACAAAAGAATGGAGGACTACAATCTTCATATTTTAAGATATTTGGGCCATCCATTATCTTGTACATTAGGTGTGGATCAACCATCATATGAAGCCCACCTTTGATGTGGACCGTCCATTGGGTGAGCCAAACCTTTAAAGTGGGTTGTCCATCATACAAGGCATGTCTTGGATGTGATCCGTTTATCATCAGGGGTCCACCTTGATGTAGGTCATCCATCATGTGAGGCCCACCATCAATGCTAATTGTCCTTTATGTGGGGCCCCTCAATGTCCACTACCCATCACCCATCACCTGAAGTCCACATTTGTTATGTCCATAGTGTGGGCCCTACCTTCACAGTGGATTGTCCATCATGTGGGGGCCACTTTTGATATCCACCATTCATCGTGTGGGGCACACCTTCTGTGGATCATCCATCATGCGGCCCACTTTAGATATGGACCATCCATCATGCGAGACCTTGGATGTGGACCATCCATTAGGTGGGGCCCACTTGATGTGGGCCCACCTTCAATGACCACCATCCATCATGTGGGTCCCACCTTTGATGTGGACTGCCCATCAAATAGGACCCACTTGATGTGCATGTTCCGTCATGTTGGGCCACACTTTAATGTGGGCCATCTATCATGTGGGGACCAACTTTGATGTAAAGTGTTCATTACATAGGCCCACCTTGATGTGGGGCCCCACGTTCAATATAAGTCATTCATCATTTGGGGCCCACCTTTGATGTCTACCATCCATCATGTGGGTCCTACCTTTGTTGTGGCCCATCCATCATGTGGGGTCCACTTGATGTGGAAAGTCCATCATGTGGTACGCACCTTTGATGTCCACCATCCATCATGTAGGTCTCACCTTCAATGTGGACAGTTCATCATGTGGGGCCCAACCTTCAATATGGATCATTCACAATGTGGGCCCACCTTTAATGTCAACCTTTCATCATGTGGTCCCACATTCAATGTCCACCATCCATCATATGGGTCCCGCCTTTGATGTGGACCATCCATCGGGTAGGGCCTGCTTGATGTGGATCATCCATCATGTGGGGCCACACTTTGATGCATGCCATCCATCATGTGGGTCTCACATTTGATGTTACCGTGCATTATGTGGGCCCGCTAATAAGGACACCAGGCCCTTCCGAGTGCACCATCGCAGGAGACGAGCGATGCCTGTGTCCATATGGATTGACAATAGACCCGGATCAAAGATTTGAGATGATCGAAGGCCTTACACATGTGTTCGGGACACTTGAGAAGATCACATCCATGGGAAGAAGTCTAAGAGGAACGAGGAAAAAGTTGCTTAATGGGTTTTGTCAATCCTATCTACGATGTTACAGTTTGCTCACTGGACAGTTCAAGAGCCATCGTTGGTCCTATCGACGAGCCACCAACAGATTGCGCAGACTTGCACTATTTTTATGTTTTGTTTCCATTTTTGGATAGGAGTCTTTCTAATTACATAGGGTTTCATGGGTTGTTTTAGAGTATTTAAACTCACTTATTCTCATTAATAAAGATGATGTTATTGTGATTGAAATTAAGAAAACCCTTGTGGTGCCTTCGTGGAGAAAATCCTCAAGCTTCTTCTTCTTCTTCCCTTTGTGGATCATCTCTTCTTCTTTCATCTCATCTCTTATTCTCTCTATTTCTCTTCTTCAGGGTAATTTCTAAACCTTCTCTTCCGATTTTCTTCTTTCACCTAAATCCTTTTTTTTTCTTTCTTGATCTTCAAGACCCTATATCCATAAATCTCATAACCTACAACCCCATTTTCAGATTCTACCATTAGATTTGCATCCAGGAATTTTCAAATTGCCTAAAAAATAACTTTCCCCAATTATGATGTGAAAACCCTAGACCTACAAGCCATAATTGAATAGTTTCACTTTCCTGGATTTTACAATTCCCTTAATCCAGAAAACTCACAATTTTCCTAGATTAGAAAATCTACATGATTGATTGGACGAACCCATGCATGATCAAGAGTTCTATTTCTCGCCGGATCCAATTCACGCCAGGATTTGATACTGTTACTGTTTGTTTGTGATGAAAGGCCCTAAACGTTCAATGTTTCTCTTATTTAATCCTTGATTTATGATGTGAATGGAGAATGGTTTATTTAATTGTTTGCTTAATTCCACCCTTTTGTACTTTCCGCATGCATATAGGGTTAGATTAGGTCATCCTGCATCAAATTTTGATATCAGAGCTTAGGCTCTTGCATTAGTTCGTCTTAGATTGAGTTACCTAATTCTAGGTTTTGTTTTTACAAGATGCATGCATAGTGCATAGGTTTAGGTTATTTGCATCCAACATTGATTCCAGATTTGAATTTTCATATTTGTAGTCCCTGTTAGATCCAAACCTGAAATTTTCAGATTTTAGTCTCACTTAGAGCATAAATCTGAATTTTCCAGATTTGCATCATCTTTTGATCCAAAATCTGAAATTTTCATAATCATGCTTCAGTTAGCGTTCAAATTTGAATTCATAGATTTTTGCATCAAATTAAAACTATTCCATTCCATGTTTTTGTGTTAATCAGTTCATAGAACCATGTGCTAGGTAAACTGAAGACAAGTCCTGCATTGTATGCCTACAAGAACCAGTAGAGGTTTCGGATTACATCCAATCATGAATAACGAACAACTTTCCAAGACTTTGAACCAAGTCATCCAACGTTTGGCCACCCTTGAGGCGCAAAACAAGAACTCTTTCGCCCAACTTGGCACGCAAGTCACCACCACCATGAATCGTTTAGAGCGTCTAGAAACATCTCAAAGAGAAAACCCCAACATTAGGGGCGATGAGCAGTCCCATGTGGGAGGAGCCATTGAGGAACATGTTCCTAAGCGTGGTAGAGGTCGTGGAGTGCGAGGCCGAGGGACAGGCCGTGGAGGGGCACGAGATTTGCAGCTCGCATATGAATACCAAGACTGCTACGATCTTGATGAGCGAGTTCTGAAGAGCGTTAAGGTAGAAGCTCCTAGTTTCGATGGGCACCTTGACCCCAAGGCATTCTTTGATTGGTTGGCAGACATGGACCATTACTTCGAATGGTACGTTATGTATCAAAATTGACAAGTGCGCTTTGCCAAGATGAAGCTTGTGGGTCAAGCTAAGTTATTTAGGAAGAATGCGGAGAGCAAAATTGAGAGGGTTGGAGGAGTCTCAGTCGTCCATTAGGTGGAGATGAAGGAATTGTTGATGGGAAAGTATCTTCCTCTCTCTTACCGCCAAAAGCTCCTTAATCAGTGGCAATCATTACGCCAAGGATCAATGTCAATCGTTAATTACATCACAAAATTTGAGGAATACATGATGCGACGTGATATTTAGGAAGATCCCCTAGTAACACTGGCGCATTTTAAGCTCGGTCTCCTCATGGATCTGCAGCGCGAGCTTTTGACTCGCCCAATCACTGACTTGGACAATGCATAGCAAGTTGTACAGGAGTTAGAGCAATAACTAAAGTCTCCTGTTAGGCAACGCTTCGAGTGCCGAGACTCTAATTTTAGGACTGGTTTCCAGGGAGCCTAGTCTAATGTTGGCAGTCAGCCCAGGGCGCAGGCGAATGTGCCGCCTAAACCCAGGGACGACAAGGGCAAAGGTGTCCTTGGTGCTGGTCCCAGTGGAGGAAGTCAATTGTGATTTTGAATGTGAAGGGTTTGGTCATTTTACACATCAGTGTCCAGAGAAGAACCGTGGAAGAGCCTTAGTCATAGGCGAATCCAATGAGAGTGCAAACGACCTGGGTGATTACGAAGTTGAAGAGTATCACCCCGAAATCAGTGCTAGTGACTACGAAGCGGAAGAAAATGAAACAACTCCACTAGCCGTAGTTCGATGTGCCCTAGCGCAAGCCAAGGAGAATGATGATTGGCACAGGAACACAATCTTCTACACCTTCATCAAAAGCAGTGACAAAAATTGTAAAGTCATCGTGGATAGTGTAAGTTGCACCAATGTGGTTTCACTAGCACGGTCACTCGGTTGAGATTAAAGACAATCCCACATCCTCAACCCTACAAGGTTTCGTGGGTCGACACATCTTCTATGCCGGTGTGTCCCAGCAATGTCTAGTCCCCGTCCAAATCAGCTCATACAAGGACATGTTGTGGTGTAATGTCGTACCTATGGACGTAGGTTACTATCCTGGGTAGGCCATGGTTATATGATCGAGATGTCACGATTTTTCGAATGCTCGAATGTGTGGACGTTCATGCATGAGGACAAGAAAATTAAGATTAATCCGTTGCCGCCCAAGAGCACCGTGGACAAAAATAGAGATGTAAAGTCGAGTAATTCTCGGAGAGGAGAGGAAATCCAACCTAAAGTCTCTTCATATCATAAATGCGAAGGAATTTTAGAAGGAGACCAAGGAGGATTCGGCGGTGTACACCCTAGTGGCTAGAGAAGTTACACCCAAGGTTTCCGTAGATATACCCCCTGAGGTGACGCCAATTCTAGAGTACAGAGATGTATTTCCTGCGGATTTACCGGATGAGTTGCCACCTATGCGGGACATTCAGCATACCATTGATCTCATCCCAGGGTCTACTCTGTCAAACCTTCCTCACTACAGAATGAACCCTACAGAGCATGCAGAACTAAAGAGGCAGGTAGATGAGCTCCTGCACAAGGGTTTCATTCACGAGAGTATGAGACTGTGTACCATACGAGCATTGTTAACGCTAAAAAAAAGATGGTATGTGGCGGATGTGTGTGGATAGCCGAGCCATAAATAAAATCATGGTCAAATATAGGTTCCCGATACCTAGACTTGATGACATGCTAGACATGATGGCCAGGTTCACCATCTTCTCTAAAATAGACCTCAAGAGTGGATATCACTAAATTCGCATGCGCCTAGGTGATGAATGGAAAACGGCCTTCAAGACGAAGGATGTGCTATATGAGTGGTTGGTCATGCCTTTTGGCTTTACTAATGCACCCAGTACCTTTATGCGGGTGATGACACAAGTGTTGAGACCTTTCATGGAAAAGTTATTGGTGGTATATTTTGATGACATACCGATTTATAGCACCACTAAAGAGCTGCGCCTTGATCACTTGAGGCAAGTTTGTAGCATTCTTCGGACAAAGAAATTATATGATAACCTTAAGAAGTGTTCGCTTATGTCTGACCGAGTCATATTCTTAGGGTTCATAGTGTCGTTAGTAGGAATGCGTGCAGACCCGAAAAAAAATCAAGGCCATAGTCGATTGGCCTAAACTGAAGAACATCTATTAAGTGCGAAGTTTTCACAGCTTAGCAATTTTCTATTGTTCGTTCATCAAAGGGTTTAGCATGATCATGGCTCCCATCACCGATTGCATTAAAAAATGGGAGTTCGTGTGGTCTAAAGCCGCAGTTATGGCTTTCAGGGAGATAAAGGGCAAGATGATAGAGACTCTCGTCATGCATCTTCCTGACTTTTCAAAAGTCTTCGAAGTAGCGTGTGATGCATCAGGCATAAGTATAGGAGTACTGAGTTAAGAAGGTCATCCAGTACCTTATTTTAGTGAGAAACTGAATGAAGCAAAGAAAAGGTATTCCACCTATGACAAAGAATTATATGCGGTAGTGCAGTCGTTGAGACATTGGCTTCATTATCTCTTACCATAAGAATTCGTCTTGTTTTCGGATCATGAGGCCTTATGGGCCGTTTGGATAGAAGTAAATGAACGTAAATGGAGGGAATTGGGAGTAAATGGAGGTAAATGGTCTTTGAGGTATGTTTGGACAGAAGTAAATGCATGTAAATGAAATGAAATGGAAGTAAATGGGTTTGTAAATGAAATCCTCCCTACAAGAGAGGATTTAGAAGTAAATGGGGTTAAATGTCTTTTTGAGCTCCCTTCGAGAGTCGCGTGACTAAAAAAAGATGGCGCTATGCACATGTCCACCATACACATGACATGCTAGTGATGCTCCAAAACCATTCAAATATTGGCTACATCATTAAAATTACACCAATAAAATTAGCCAAACCGTCTAAAGGTTGGCCATCTAAATGGACGGTTAAAAAGCATTAATAAGTTATTTGTTTGTGATCCTTATGTTTGTGGCCCACCCGAGGCTCAATATGTTTTTATTTTTGGCTAAATTATATATTTCAATGGGCTTAATATAATCAATATATTAAATATCACATATGTACACTACTTTAAGATATTAAAGCTGATTTGGGATATCACATATATTACTATGAATATAATGAAAAATTCCAAAGCATTCCAAATCCTCCCATTTACTCCTATCCAAACAAAATATTTAGATTTTCAATGCATTTCATTTACTCCCATCCAAACACACGTTGAGTAAGCCATTTACTCCCACTTCCCATTTACCTTCATTTACAAGCTCCCAAACGAGCCCTTAAGGTATCTAAATTTCCAAAAGAAACTTAACCCAAGGCATGCTAAAAGGGTGGCGTTTCTTCAAGAATACTTGTTTGTCCTGAAACATAAGGCCGGAATCGAGAATAAACCAGCCGATGCCCTTAGTCGGATAGTGGCATTGCTCAATTCCTTAAGTGTAAAAGTTGTCGGTTTTGAGCAATTGTAGGACGAGTATCCCATGTGTCCAGATTTTGCAGGTACATATGCGTCACTCTCAATGACCAACCTAGTACGGGTGAGTTTGTGATTAAAGACACTTCCTTTTTAAAGGAGACCGACTTTGTATTTCCCACACTTTCCTCTGGGATTTCCTAGTTGGGAGCTTCATTCGGGAGGTATAGCTAGCCATTTTGGTCGGGATAAGACCATTAACCTCGTGGATGACTGCTTTTATTAGCCAAGTCTCAAGCGAGACGTCGCCAAGATTTTAGGGCAGTGTCATACATGTTAGCTAGCAAAATAGAAGAAGCAAAACACTGGTTTGTACACGCCATTGCCAATGCCATATGCGTCGTGGCAAGACATTGGTATGGATTTCGTGCTTGGGCTTCCCAAGACGATTAAAAAGAACGATTCCATTTTCATAGTTGTTGACCGCTTCTCAAAGATGGCGTACTTTCTCCCTTGTTCGAAAACATCAGATGCATCTAACATAGCTCGGGTTTTCTTTGATGGGGTGATTCGTTTGCACGGGTTACCCAAAACCATAGTGTCTGATAAAGATATTCGCTTCACTAGTTACTTTTGGAAGACATTGTGGCACATGATGGGCACCAGGTTGCAATTTTCATCTGCACACCATCTTCAGACGGATGGCAAAACTGAGGTGGTTAATCGGAGTCTTGAAAACTTGTTGCGGTGCCTTGTGGGTGAACACATCAAGACTTGAGACTTAGTTTTACCTATTGTCAAGTTTGCATATAATAGTTCAGTTAATTGGTCTACGGGTATGAGTCATTTTGAAATAGTTAGTCGTTACAAACCTAGAATGCCCATAGATTTATTACCAATGTTAGTTACCTAGAGGTCATCAGAGTCAGCCGATGCATTTTCCCGTCATATTCATGAATCGCATTTAGATATTAAAAGGTGGATTAATGTAAGCAATGAAAATTATAAACATTCAGCTGACTTGCATTGTAGACTCCAAGAAATTCATGAGGGAGATTATGTAATGGTTCAGATGAGGCCAGAACCGCTTCCTTAGGGTACCGTTAAAAAGTTACAAGCACGTAGTACTAGACCATTCAAGGTCCTGAGGAAAATTGAGTCTAATGCGTATATGATAGAACTTCCACCTAGCATGGGGATTAATCCAACATTCAATATGGAGGATCTAATATCTTATCCAAACCCTCGCATAGACCCTACTCCCCATACTTGGCCATTTTTCGAGTTTTCTTCCCAGCCTACACCACCAATCCCAACTTTTCCTAAGAAAAGATGAGATTGAAGGGATTGTAGATGAGGAGATTGTTTCTACAAGAGATGGAGGTTTCCAGAGGTATTTGGTTAAATGAAAAAACAGGCCACCATTAGACTGTACATTGGCTTACAGAGGTAGACTTGCTGTGAATTGATCCAAATCTTCTAGAACGACACAAATCTTTTATCTCGTCGAAGTTGAGCTTTTCTTAGCCAAGGGGAGTTGATGAAGACATCAAGCCCTTTCGAGTGTACCAGCACAGGAGACGAGCAATGCCCGTGTCCATATAGATTGACGATGGACCCAGATCAAAGACTTGACAAGATCGAATGCTTTACACGTGTTCGAGACACTTGAGAAGACCTCATCCATGGGAAGACGTGTAAGAGGAACAAGGAAAAAGTTGCTTAATGGGTTGTGTCGATCCTATCTACGATGTTGCAATTTGCTCGCTGGACAGTTCAGGAGCCATCGTTGATCCTATCAACATGCCACCGACAGATTGCGCGGACTTACACTGTTTTTATGTTTTGTTTCCATTTTTAGATAAGAGTCTTTCTGATTACGTTTTAAGGTTTCATGGGTTGTTTTAAGGTATTTAAACTCGCTTATTCTCATTAATAGAGATGGTGTTATTGTAATTGAAATTAAGAAAACCCTTGTGGTGCCTTCATGGAGAAAATCCTCAAGCTTCTTCTTCTTCTTCCCTTCGTGGATCATCTCTTCTTCTTTCATCTCATCTCTTATTCTCTCTATTTCTCTTCTTCAAGATAATTTTGAACCTTCTCTTCCGATTTTCTTCTTTCACCTAAATCTTTTTTTTTTCTTTCTTGATCTTCAAGACCCTATATCCATAAATCTCATAACCTACAACCCCATTTTCAGATTTGCATCCAGGAATTTTCAAATTGCCTGAAAAAAACAACTTTCCCCAATTATGATGTGAAAACCCTAGACCTACAAGCCCTGATTAAATAGTTTCAAATTTCATGGATTTTACAATTCCCTTAATCTAGAAAACTCCCAATTTTCCTAGATTAGAAAATCTACATGATTGATTGGACGAACCCATGCATGATCAAGAGTTCTATCTCTCGCCAAATCCAATCCACGCCAGGATTTCAAACCGTTACTATTTGTTTGTGATGAAAGGCCCTAATCGTTACATGTTTCTCTTATTTAATCCTTGATTTATGATGTGAATGGTGAATGGTTTATTTAATTGTATGCTTAATTCCGCCCTTTTGGAGTTTCCGCATGCATATAGGGTTAGATTAGGCCATCCTGCATCACCCACCTTTGATGTGGATCATTCATCATGTGTGGCCCACCTTCAATATGGGTCATTCATCATGTAGGACTACCTTAAAGAGATTGTAAAGAGGAGAAGAGGATAAGATGGGGATTACTTGGAAAGTTTAAAGACAAACTTGTCCAAAAATTAGTCCAAAATGTCTACCCACTTAAGCCCAATAAGCTCCATATAAAAAAGTAACCCCTCCCCAACTTATAAATCGGAGCTTATTTGCTACTTTCTAAACAAATAAGCACTTTGATTAGATTTTTACCAAACAATCTAAAAGCTTCTCCTTTTAAAAATATGCTAATAAGCTCTAATTTGTAGAGATGCCAAACACCCCCTTAGACTGAAACCGACTGGCACATTGCACCCTAAATCGGTCCCATATCAATGTGGAGGCTCTTTCATTTTGGACTGAAAATGATACAACTCGAACATCATCAAGTCATATCAGAGGATTTCAAAGCATGCTATATATGGTTGTACTAAAGAAGGAAATATTCACTAGGTTTAAGGGGCTCAAAAAGACGAGAGGAAGACCTAAAAAGACATAAAATGAGGTGATGGGAAAGGATATGAGGGCTTATTGACCTTCTTTTATATTTATGAGGGCTTTTGACTTGCCGAGGATAGGGCCATAGATAGGATTGATTGGCAAAACAGCATTCATAAACCCAACCAAAAATTGTTGGGACAAGACTATGATGATGACAATCCACATGGATACCCATGTGATAAATGCCCATGCATTGGAGGATTAGGATTCTAAATAAAGTGCATGGTGAGGATAGGTTGGAAAAGGATCTTATCCAAAAAAGTTGAGTTATCAGCTTGAGAGATTCTAGGAAAATCTTTAGGATTGGGGGTAGATTTTGTTTAAATCTTAGGGCATTTACTTTTAGGATTTGGAATCTCTCTCTACGGAAGAAATTTCTCACCATGTTTGGCCCCTCAGGAGTATCAGTAGTATCAGTATTATTGTTTTTATTTTGGGTTCCTATCATCTGGTATCACAGCTACAATCTTAGCCATCGCCAAGAGCCGTTATCAGAAACCCGAATCTGAAATCAAGAAATTCAAAGAGAATCCCGAGAAGGCTATAGAGGGTATTTTGAAGACGAATTAGCATCAATCCTCAAACCTTTGATCCAAGGTTAGAAAACCATCACATGGACCAACCATGCAAAGATGAGGAAGGGCTATAGAGGATATTTGAGGAATGAGTCTAGTAATCGGATTGCCATGAGAACAACTTTCAACACCAACTGCAAGGAACCAACAGGAGACATCAGGAACGCAAGGATTAACTGGGTAATAATACCAGTTCGCCCATTCAACATAGGAATAGAGGAGGACAACTGCAAATTCAAACTGCACATTTAGAATTCCTTTGATTAGACAGTGAAGATTGGACTAGTTAGATCTATGATGCCCAACAATCAGATGAAGTCAATTGAGCAAACCATGCACGGGACAGTTTGCATCGCCCATAGCACCAGTCAAGAACTTCAGTTGAAATGAAGACTTGTTGCAACAAGGGGCTTTATTACAACTGTTCTAGGTTACAAGTCTAAGGTCCAATAGCTATTCATCTAGATATTATTAGGATTTGAGGTGGATTCATTAGATGTTAGCGCTCTCTCCCTCCCTCCCAACTTGTCTTTTCAAAATAAAGGAGCCTATAAGGCTCAGACATGTATCTTCATCCATCATAAAGGGGGAATTGTATGATGCTCAGGTAGTGTATGATGATTGATACGCAAGCCCTCAGAAATTATACACATGGCATATATTAACTCAATTAAACTGGTTAAATTGTGGACCTCTCTCTCTCTCTCTCTCTCTCTCTCTCTCTCTCTCTCTCTCTCAACTTGTCTTTTCAAAATAAAGGAGCCTATAAGGCTCAAACACGTATCTTCATCCATCATTGAGGGAATTGTACAATACTCAATTAGTGCGTGACGCTTAATATGCATGCACTCAGAAATTATACACATGGCATATATTAACTCAAACTATTTGAAGCTTATTGTTAATAAGCCCCAGGCCAAAATCAGAATGTTTGAATGATCCTAAACTTTGATCTGTGGACACGTGTTTGTTAAAATAAGACTGCTGGATATTTTTATTCTTAACCGTCCAATAAATGTCCACCAATTTGATAGTCAGATGATGAAAACAACAGTAATTTTTTGTTATGGTGCATCTAAACTATGAGACATGATTCAGACAATTTAATTTTAATTTACTTGTACGCCAGGCATGCTACTTAAGTAATTTCTAAGTGCCTATGTATCATCCAACACTCTCTGTCAGAGTATCAAAGTTCTTCTCATTTAGAAACTAAACTTCTACATTAGTTTAGCACCACATAAAAAATGGTGGCGACTCTTCAATCGTACACTTGGCATAGTTGTACAGAAATCTAGACCGTCCGAATCACTGACCAAACTGTCGGGGAGCATAACCCAAAACATACAATGCAAAAATAATACTAACATAGTAACATCCAATTTGTACATTCAAATTCAGGCCACTCACCATTCTCCTTTTGACTATCCATTTAATTACCATCAATTGGTTGGTTAGGACTCGGAATTATTTGATCAATGTGACTTTAGAGATATGCTCCATCCACAATGGGCTTAACAATTTGAATGGTCTAGATAGTTGGACGTCAATTCCATGTGCAAGGAGGATAGGAATTGGATGGTTTAACCTCAGTTAATTTCTTGAAACATGAGTGTTGGATATTTTTTCATTTTTAACCTTTCAATAAATGTCCACCAATCTCATAGTCAGATAATTAAACAAGTGTACTTTTTGTGCATCATACATATAAACTGGGACCCATAATTTGGATGGTTTGATTTGAATTCGTTGTAGGGTATTTACTTGATTGTTATAAACTCATTTTGGATATAACTGCATCATGTCTGTCAGACAGCGCATAGTTTAGGACTATAAACAATGGGAACTTATTGTATATACTTGCTTTTTGTGATGTTATGAGTTGTAAGTGTGTAATCATGTGTATTATATATACTTGCTTTTTGTAATGTTGAGTTGTGTATAATCATGTGTCTTTTAAGTTCTAACGTCTCCTGAAGTTTCATTGAAAAAATCCATCACTTCCAATGTTTTCCTCAGACAGTGATACATTCCCCAACACATGCGATATTTCCCTTGCAAGGCCAATATCTTTACGTATCCAAAGGCTGCAATACATGCATCAATACCAATACCACCAACACGGTGGGGGTGTGTGTGTTAGCACGTGCGTGCATGGATGAAGCTGCCCCCATCTCTTTTGTTTTTTTCCAAAAGGTTTGCCCCTTCAAAGTGACCATACACACACAGAATTAAACCAACAAAATTATGGAACTCACTCTCTAAGTAACATTCTTAAAATCATATTGTTCAAACAATCCTAACCACTGATTCGTGGACACTTTGTTTTTTTTTTTTTTTTGAAAGGTAAAGATTTTATTATAAAAAAACAGAAAACAAAATAAAATACATGCAGAAAGGAAATAAACCAAAAAAGAAACGCAGAAAAGAACAAGAAATAGAAAGTTCCCGACCCAAACAAATCTGTCCCAAGACAGTGAACCCCAAGAAAGACTCAAAAAGAAGCTAAGGAGCCCAATCCCGGAACATGACAAGGACTCGAGAGAACACTCCAGCGGCAGAAACAGAAAGATTTCTGAAACATCGATTATTCCTTTTTGCCCCAATCGCCCACAGAACAGCCAGAAATAAAATCCTCCATTTTCTTTTAGCCATCGTCCCTCCTGGCTCAGCATGCCACCCACAAAGAAGATCATCCATAGAAGAAGGCATGACCCAAGCTACCCCAGACATTCTAAGAATGATCCACCAAATGTCAAAAGTGAAGGGACAGTGGATGAAAAGGTGGTCCACTATTTCTTCAGAGCGGTAGCACAAAAGACAGACGTTGGGGATGCACATTCCACATTTTTGAAGATTGTAGACCATAAGCGGTGTTCGAGTTGTCAGTATCACTACAAGTTTCGCTAGCCAGAGATAAAGATACAATATCGTTATCGCCGAAAACCGGAAATGCGGGAGAAACAGGGAAAACAGTGGAATTTTTTAGTGAAACTTCAAAAGATGCTGAAAATATTTGCATATTTAGGAATATAAAAAATTGCAAAAGAAATGCATAAATATAAGTTTCCATTTAATGGGGGCTAAAAGTATGTGCAATCGTAAGAAATCACTCCAATAGTAACAAAAAATGAGTTACATAATATAAATACAACTATCGTACAATAACTAAGACATGTAAAAATAAATGAAACTAAAAAAAACACCTGTCTAGCACTGCTTAACGTGTTGGTAGTATTTTTCACTAGTCATCCTTTGCTCATACTAATCCATCCAACCATCCAATCCATCCATCCATCCAACCATCACATCCATCCATCCAACCATCACATCCACACTGGGTACCTAATTTGGACGGTTCAATTTCGCTACTTGTACACCACGCCTAAAAATTCTAAGAAATTTCTATGGGCCCACAAATAATGATCTAAAATGGATGGATCGTGTAGATAAAGCATATACATTATTTCAAGGCCCACATAGCACCATCCAGCAGCAGCCTCGCCACTGTAGCGTTAGTATGTAATCGGCGTCCCTCGCATGTGTGCTTACCAAGAGCACTGATGTGGTGGGACTCTGATCGTAGGGCCCACTTTGATGTATGCATTGTATATCCACACCGTCTATATGTTTTGCCAGCTTATTTTTGGGTATGGTCTAGAAAATGAAGCAGAAACGGATTCAGGTGGACCACACAACAAGAAACAATGGTCATTGAACACCCATCATTAAAAATTTCCTAGGGTCCACCATAATGTTTATTGACTATCCAACCTGTTGATAAGGTCGCACAGACCTAAATGAAAGGAAAAAACAAATATCAGCTTGATCCAAAACTTTTGTGGCCCACAAAAGTTTTAAATGGTCAATCATCATTGTTTCCTATGGTATGGACCACGTGGTCCACCTGAAATTTGTATCTGCTTCATTTTATGGACCATGTCCTAAAATAAGCTAGCAAAACAGATGGACGGGTGGATATACAATACATACATTGAAGTGGGCCCTAAGATCAGGGTCCCGCCCATATCGGAGGTTCCACTGTCACACTAGCTTACAGATTCCTTAAAAATCTGTGCATGCGGATCACTAGCACAAACTTCTTGCGACAAGAAACTATATGGCCCATCATGATGTTTGTGAGACATCAACCCATCCATCCATTTTGACAAATCACGTTGAGTTTTGGATCTGCCTCATTTTTGGGCCCATCTCCTGAGCGGGCTGAACGATAGCAAACCGTGAGGATTGAACGTCCGCTGTTGAAACATTTGTGGGTCCACAGAAGTTTCCAATCAGGCTAATATTTTTGTGTTTTCAGCTCATCCCAAATCCCAATAAGGATGACCCTATGAATGGTTTGGATGGCATATGAACATCACAGCGGAGCTCAGGGAGGTTTCAACGATAGGCATTTCCCTACCCACTTTTTCCTGTAATGCAGCCCACCTGAGTTTTGGATATGCCTCATTTTTGGGCCCATGTCCTAGCATGATTCAGCAAATGGGATGAATGGGGTGGATTTCTAACAAACATCACGATGGACCCCACGGCCCCACCTAGCTTCATGTCGCCAGAAGTTCTTGCGAAATACTTTCGCGGTGGGACCTGGCCGTGGGCACATCTCAATCTATGTGTAGTGTATCTACACCATCCATCCATTTTGACAGCTCATTTTAGGGCATGGGTGAAAAAATGAAACAGATATTAATCTCAAGTGGACCACTGATGACACCAGAAGAAACAATGGTCATTGACCATTAAAAACTTTTTGTGGACTAGAAAAGTTTTCGATCAAGCTGATATTTGTCCTTTCCCTTCATCCAGATCTATGTGAACATATGAACAGCTTATATGGCAAATAAACATTACGGTGGACCCTAGGAGGTTTTTAATGGTGGGTATTCAATGGCCACTTTTCATGTGATGTGGTCCACCTGAGATCTGGATCTGCTTCTTTGTCAGCCATTTCCCTAAAATAACATGGCAAAAGGAATGAATGGCATAGATATACAAAGCACACATTGAGGTGGGCCCCACAAAGTCACACACATCGCATGAGGTCGCAACTTACGTAGCATCGAAAACAAAAAGGGAAAGAAGAATAGATTTCTTTTAACCCTAATTTCTTGTTTTGCGTCCGTAACAAAAGGGAAACAAAACCTGATTTTTTTCTACCCTAAAATCACACAAAATGCCGATTCTTTTCGGGAAAATAGCATTGGAGGTTTTTTCGATGGAAAATCCCAACATGATAAGAAAAAGCTCGCTGAAATCCATGGATTTTTTTGGGTTATTTCATACTTTTGAAGACCATCGATCTGCAATCCAATCATCAAAAGAGGTATTTCTAGTTTTGATTTTTTTTTTCTTTATTTTTCACTATTTATGGATCGATTTTTTCAGTGAAAATTTGAAGAAAAAAAAAATCAAAGAAATTCGAAAAAATCAGCGAAATCTCACCGATATTCCGGAGAGAAACAAAATTGGGGGTTTTCGGTTTCGAAGGGCCAGCGATAGCAAAATTATCAGCGATAATTCAATATTTTCGCCAACAATTTAAACACTGACCGTGAGATCTCGATTCCTTCCCACCAGCCAACCAAAGGCCACAACTTTAGGGGGAACTCCATAGTTCCAAAGAGGAGCAGAGCAGTAAGGGTAGAAGTAGTTGCAAAAAAACCCGCTGCAATGGATTTGTAAAACAATCGAACAGAGAAGGCCTCTGAACCAGATAGTCTCCACCACATCGAGTCTTGCTCGTCGAGAGAAGTCTGAACGACCTACACAAGAGAGATGAGGAGAACATAGTCCTCGATCTCCGAGTCTAACAAATTCCTGCGAAAAGGGGGAAGCTAAATAAGAATGAAGCAGTCCTTAACTAGAACATCCTTAAAAGAGGAGATAGCAAATAGGGAAGGAAATGATTCAGCCAAAATCTGGTTGTCGCACCATAAATCCAGCCAAATTTTATTTTGAAACCATTCCCAAGGGAAAATAAGATTCTAACAAAAACCATAGGGGCACTCTTGGCTATACCTTCCCATATGAAAGAAGCACGGTAGAGAGTAGAAGATTTAGTCCGCCAGCCTTGGGAGGAGAGACCGTATTTAGCAGAGATAATTTGGTTCTACAAACTATCATTTTCATTCCAAATCTCCAAACCCACTTACCTAAGAGGGCCTCATTGACAAGAGAGAGATCCCTAATGTTAGCTCCCCCTTCCCCATAAGGTAAACAAATCTCTTTCCAGTCTAATAAAGGGAACTTCCTCCCCTTGGAACCACCTTGCCACAAAAAGTTCCTTCTCAATTTATTAATTCTAAGAATAACAGATTTGGGACACTAAAAAAGAGAGAAGTAATAAATTGGCAAATTCGAGAGAGAAGCTTTCATGAGATTGATTCTTCTACGGAACAATAACAAATTCATCTTCCAGGAAGATAATTTGCTATCCATTCTTTCAACGATCCTATCCCAAAGGCATAAGGGGGGGCTTACCAATGCAAAGAGGAAGACCCAAGTAAATAGCAGGCGGCATTCTCACCTTGCACCCGAGAAAATCAGCAGAAGACAAACAAATCTCTAGAAGAAGGTTAATACCAAAGAGTTCAAATTTACCCAAATCTATCTTAAGCCCTGAAATTACTTTGAACCAGACAATAGCCATTCCCAAAAAGGATATCACTTTCTCATCTGCCTCACAAAAGATAAGAGTGTCATCAGTGAATTAAAGATGAGAAATAGGAATGTGGAAATTTTCCACGCTGAAGCCCTTAAAAAGACCCAAATCATGTCCCCTAAAGAGTAAACCACTGAGAGGCTCAGTGAAAAAAACAAACAGAAAAGGGGACAATGGATCTCCTTGGCGGATGCCACGAGTAGCCTTGAAGAAACCAGACAGAGATCTATTAATCAGAATAGAGAATTTTGGAGAAGAGATGCAAATTTTAATCCACGCCCTCCATTTAAATCCAATCCCTTCTTTTTTAGCATGTATCTAGGAAGACCCATTCCACATGGACATAGGCTTTCTCCAAGTCCAACTTGCATAGGACTATTCGTTTCCTGACACGGAAGTAGTCCAAGCATTCATTAGCTATAAGGACACTGTCCAAAATATGTCTCCCTTCAACAAAGGCAAACTGGAAGGGGGAGACAACCTTTGGAACAATAAGCCTTAACCTTTGGCTCAAAATCTTTGAAAGGATTTTATAGGGGCTACCTATCAAACTGATATGGCGGAAATCCTTAGCATTAATGGCCCCTTCCACTTTAGGGATTAGGGCTAGAAAAGTGCAGCCTAACTCCATGGCCAAACGATTTCCTTCAAAGAATTCGTTAATAAATTTAAACAGATCCTCCTTTATCAGGTCCTAGAAGAACTAGAAGAACGCAATCAGAAAGCCATCCGGGCCAAAGCTTTATCCCTCCCTAATCCCCAAACAACCTCCTTAACTTCATTTAGATCAATACCTCTCTCAAGGAACACCATGTCCTCCTCTGAAATGGATCGAAATGAAAGATTGTCAATCCTGGGGGTGCAAAATTTTCTCAGAAGTCAGAAATTTAGAATAAAAATCCACTAAAGTCGAAGAGATGGAATTTTTATCAGTGACTACTGTACTACTGATCGAAATGGAGGAAATGAGGTTTGAATGCTTTCTCGTGTTGGCAAAGCTATGAAAAAAATTTGTATTCCGATCACCTTCTTTCAGCCAAGTAGCCCTAGACCGCCTCCATTCTATCTCCTCCTCTTTCAATCTAGCACAATAGTCTGAGGATAGATCCGGCCAGGAAATTGAATTAGCCTCAGAGAGCTAGCCCACTTCCTCTTTAAGATCTAACTCTTGAATGGCGACAAGGAGAGAAGCCATTTCCAAGACAATTGGATATTTTTCATTTTTGACCATCCAATGAATGTCCAGCAATATAATAATTAGAAAACCAAAAATAAGTAGGTTTTGGTTCATGACACATCTAAGTTGATAACACACCTATGCAATTTATTAGAATTTATCAGTAATTCCTAATTGCCTACATATCATTCATCACACTCTACCTGAGTATCAAAGTATTTCTCGAGAGAAAAAACAAGCGTTCAAGAGGCTTCTGCAAGTAAACTGAGAACCGTTGCTGGCTTCTGTGGGTAAAATCTAAACCATCCGATGAACACCAGCCACATTTTTGTATTTGTCAAGTAATGTTAAATGTAATTAAAAAGATCTTTCATGTCCTTTGAATTTTGAATGCTTGGTGCCCTCCAAAAACAAATTGCAGGGGCAAAAATCTCCAAATGCTACTCGTGTTATATAATATTACAGATATAATATATTATGTATGTATATTATATGTATATATGAGCTTTGCTAGGCCCGCACACATTTTCAATAAAGCTCATGTATAAGCCACACATATGCCAGCAGGGTGCGACAGATCCAATCCAAAATGGCACCACTATATTGATGCATTAGCCCAAGAATCAGGTTATCCACTGGTTAGGTGGACCATGGTTTACAAAACAAATTTATGTCTTTGAAAAACTCGGCTGAAGTTCTCTAACCCATACAATTGTTTCCAATATTAAGGCCCACATGCTGATTGGACCAGATGTTACTTCTAGGTAAACATGTACAAGGTCGGACTAACCTGGTGGGTGGATTAGATTTCACACGTGTCATGCTGGCACATGTGTGGTGTGTACACCAAAGCCTATTTGTTTTACCAATTACAATAGTAAAATAAAAGAAATAGGCAATAATTACAAATTACTTTACATGTCTAGTGACATAACTGCATATGACCAAAATAATGGTATGAATTACATTGTTTAGTTTATCATGTAAAAATATAATGGTGGCAATTTTACATTACTTCAATGTCAAATCAACACCAGGATAAACTGATGTTGGTGTTTGGATTGGAGTTTCTACTGCAATACAGTTTAAATATGTTATGGTTACAAATTTCTTTACCTATCTTGATGATTGGGCATCTTGGTGCGAACATCCAAGTATGCACCGTATCTCCACACTGAGGGTGGGGTGACCCACGAGGTGGGGCTTGTGAGATGCAGGATGGCCACGAGGTGGAACCCATTGTGGAACCGTGCGATTTGGGGACCTATGCAACGCGGGGGTTGCCCACAAAGATGACTCACCTGGGTTTTCTTGGAAGAGCTAGAATATAGGGATAAATCAGTACTCCCCCAACAGCTTTGGAGCTTTTAGTGTGTTGGCCGGCTGTCCGCTATCAAAGTGGTATCAGAGCGGGAGCCTAGTGTTCGAGTTTCTTCACCAGTGTGAGTGGATGATGCGGGGGCATCTTGCTGCGGACATCCAAGGATGCACTGTATCTCCACATTGGGGGTGGGGTGGCCCACGAGGTAAGGCCTATGAGATGCAGGATGGCCACGAGGTGGGACCCATTGTGGGACCGTGCGATTCGGGGACCCGTACAACACGGGGGTTGCCCACGAGTAGGACTCGCCTGGAAGAGCCAAAATATAGGGATAAATCGGTACTCCCCCAATAGCTCTGGAGCTTTTGATGTGTTGCCGGTTGTCCGCTATCATGTCTCCTACTACATCTGCATTAGACCCTCGAAATATGTGTCAAAATACTTATTTAAACAAACATTCTAAAATAGTAATGATAGCCCATTTACATTACTTTACCCATCTCTTATTACATCTGATTAGACCCTAGAAATATGTGTTTTGATACTTGTTCAAACAAACGTAGCGAAATAGTAATGATGGCCCATTTATGGAAGTCGGTGAAACAAACAAGCCATTATTGCACACATGTGTGCACTTAGCAAAGCTCTATATACATGTGTATGTTCATACTTTATACATATATAGGGGTATCATCTAGTGCAAACATTGGCACTATAATTGTAGTGCAAACGAGTAGTTGGTGCCCACCATGATGTGTTGATGACATCCACTCGAACATCTTGCACACCATACCTCGTTTGACGATGGGCCTAAAACTCAGACAAATCCATACTTAGGTGAGCCACACGAGCAGGAACAATTAGGACGGGGATGCCCACCATTGATTTGCAATGGGACCCACCCAATTTTTAAGAGTAACGTTATCGTTACATGTATCGATGACTGGGGGATACAAAAGCATGTATTGGTATCGATGTTTTAAATAGTGGGAGCATGTTACGCAGTCAGCCCTCTGTAGTGTGCAGCGTAAGTTTTGTGGCATGTAGCGTAAGCTACACGATACTTCTATTTTTTTAATTTAAAAATATGATAATAGTAAGGGGAAAAAATATAAAAATGCTAAAAAGATTATTCATTTTTTTCAAGTATAAGCATGCTCAAAGAAGTTACTAATTATCATTTTATCACAAGTCATTCCATATATATAAACCAAATCAAATCATTATCACATTAACAACTTTCTAAGCAAACCACTTTAATTAATAATGTCTGATTGAGACCACAAGTCACAAGTATGAAAATAAAATAAAATCCCACAAGTTGAGAGTATTAAGTACAAAATGCAAAATATAATTATGATTTATAAAAGAAAACTGTAGCACGCGCTACAAGGACACTACATACGCTACGAGTAGTCGAGTACACTACATACGCTACGAGTACGTTACATACGTTATGCGTACGCTATTACATACGTTATGCATACGATACAGGGGATTTATGCTATTTGCTAACACTATATAGCATTCTAGCTATGCTACGCTACGGACACTATTCAAAACACTGATTGGTATCACTGATATTATCACCGATACTCGGAAAAAATATCGTTGTCTGAGGAAACATTGGAAAACAAGGTGGAATATTTCAATGAAAATTCAAGAAATGTTAAAAGGCACATGTTTACATATGTAGAAATCAAAATATTGCAAAAACCAACAATACAGTAAGTTTTCACTTTATAGGGGCCTAACCATGTGTTGTTAAACAAATCCATATAAAATAAATATATAAAATTTGTAGCCAATTAATAGATCAGCCATTAGTCATTAAGATATAAGATTTTCAAATTAATTAATAGTGAAAAACACGTACTTTGAAATATTAAAAAAAATGAAAAATTAGGATTTCACCAATTTTCCCTATTCTTCACTTTATTATTTTCGCCACAAATCTATGTTAATTCATGAGAATCATGCATGGACATGGATTTCCCTTGCAATCCATACAAACATTTGGGGGAAAAAATGAAGTTTCTATGGATTTGAGTTCCTGCTCATATATCTCAACTCAAGATTTCTCCCCAAATCTAAACTTTGAATCAATAAAAATCAAGAGTGATCAAAATCACCTAAAGCACAAAAACTAAAATTAAAAAAAAAAAAAAAAAAAAAAATCCCAAAAATTATGGAGATTTTTTGGGCTTCTGGAATTTTCCGAATTTTCTATCGATTTTCACCTACTTATGGACGTTTCCCTAGTATCGGGGATATTATCGCTAGTGGGATATATTATCGATGGTATCACCGAGACCAAAGCACTTTTATAAGCGATATTTCTCAAAATATCATTGATATCAATAATATCACCAAATATTGCCAATATTAGAAAATACTCGCTAACTAGGCGATACCGATAATATCAACGATATTCTCAATAATATCAACAACATTTGGAACACTGCGCCCAGCCAAGATTTAGAATGCCTTGATTTTTTAGGTGTGTCATCATCTAATTCAAATGTCTCATATCAATGGATTGGATGGCATATAAACAACATAGTGGGCCCTCTAAGAGAATCAAGGGTGAGTGTCCCCTCTCAATTGTTCCCACTCGTGTGGCCAAAGGAGGGATGGTGTGATTGGCTTGATTTTTAAACTCATGGTCAAAGGAGGGATGGAGTGATTGGCTTGATTTTTAGACTCATGGTCAATTGTTTCTCCGATCAATCTTGATTGTCCATTTTCCTTGCTATTGGTTGGATGCTTTCGATCGTCCGATTGGCTTGATTTTTGCACTATGGCTTGCTCCTAGTCATATGAACGCATGAACGATTCAGATTGACAATAATTCACCCTATGTGCCATTTAAAAGCTTTGAGAATGTTGCTAACGTCCCCTAAAGGTGGAGGCGTTAGCAAAACCTATATATACATGGGCATGTCAGCAACATCTCCAAACCTTTGGAATGATATGCGGGATGCCCAATTATCGATCAGGACGGTTTATTCAATGGTATCAGTGGGAGCAACCCATGGTGTAAAAATCACACCGAGCTGATTATCCTAACCCTTTGAATGAGCTCAATATCACCCGGTTAGAATCTTCAAACCAAAGTGCTACTTGGGAATCATAGCGATACAGAGTGGGATCTATCTAGTAGATGTTACAAGATGATGATTGGACCTATTTTCTTTCTCCGCTCAATCTTGATTGTCCATTTTCCATGAGAATGGATATTTAGGATCACCGGATTGGTGTGATTTTTGCACCATAGCTTGCTCCTTGTTTTATGAATAAATGAATGAATGGTTCAAATCAATGATATGTCATCCCATGTGTCATTTACAAGTTTTGGGGGATGTTGATAACGTCCCCATGAAGGTGGAGACATTAGCAAAATCATATATATTCCGAGGTGCTTCAGTCTAGAAGAGAGTGAAAGGGTGATTTGTAGGCACACATGTGCAAGCATACACATGGGCAATTATCAGGCAGTGGCAGCTCATTGGTTCATCTGGTGGGCCACAAGACAACTATATTGAATACGGACTTATGGACCCCTCTTTTCTTCCATGTGCTAGTGAGGCCCTGACTGGACCATTTTCTGGTTGAACGGATGTTCCTGGTGGGCCCCACCTAACTAGTTGTGCGGACATTATCGCCTTTTTCAGACTCTCTTCATGCCACTGCTACATCCCACTTTGGAAGAGGCATAGCTTCCTTGATAGGACAATAATACACTTTTTATTTGTGGCCTTCAAATTAGACTGTTGGGACGATAAATACAGCAACAGTCCTCATTCTATCAAGTGAAAAGGTCATAATTTTTGTAGCTAGGATTTTTCAACATCGAAAGACCTTTGCGACACCATCTGTGATACGATACAGCTAACCAATTATCTGAATGTTGCCCATAGAATCCAAGCAAGGTGGAAGAAAAGGAGATATGCCTCCGGAGTATTATGTGATCATGTACCACTCAAAACTAAAAGGGAAATTTTATAGGATGGCTATAAGATCAGCTATGCTTTAAATGTTGGGTAGTTAAGGAACAACCATTGTTGTCAAATGGGTCAAATGGCATATGCGATCGTAGGGGAACCAAGGGGATCGTGGGCATATGCAATTGCAAAATCGCATATGCCATTGCACAGCCCCCAAAAAAAATCAAAAAATAAGGGGAAAATGAAAAAAAAAAATTATATAAAAATACTAAAAGTATAGGGAATTGCTTTTTATGATAGTATTACCTTTCAAAAAAAATCATGAAAATTTTCTTATTTTTTTCATCTATTAGACTATAAAAAGTCATATAACAAGTACTCAAATGAATGCATAAACTTTAAAAATGTGGAGAAAAAAAACAACATAGAAATTTTATCAATGTGCTTTGAACAGAGATAATTTAAACTAGACATTTTTATTGATGTGATTTTGATAGGAGATTATGCCATAGCATACCAAGTATGTGATGGCATAATTGCATACTTATGGCATATGCGATCGCATATTTTTGTATGCGACCGCCATAATGCCCGATGGTCATAAAACTACATGTGCCACTATGGCATATACGGTATATGCTATCAAAATGGCATATGCGATCGCATAAGCACATATATGATTGCATAAGCACGTATACGACTGCATGTGACAATATTGGGAACAACATCCACAAGATGAGTGTAGACAAGACAAGGATAGAATTAGAAACGAATGCGTTCGAGGGAATTTAGGAGTAGCACCAATGGGTAACAAGATTAGGGAAAGTAGTCTTGGATGGTTTGGTCATGTGCAGAGGGGACCAAGAACTGTCTGTTAGAAAGAGTAAGTTCGTACAAGTTGAAGGCTATAAAAGGGCAAGGGGACAGCCCAAATGGACGTGGGTGGAGGTAATAACAAAAGACTTTGATGACCTATGGTCTAACTGAAGTTATGGCCCTTGATAGAGTGGAATGGCGGAAAAGGATTCATGTAGCCGGCCAACCCCAATTAGTTGGGATAATGCTTAGATGATGATGATGACACACACGAGAGTCGTATAAGAAGAGTAATGTGTATATTTGTCCCTTTTTGGGGGGTGTGTGTGGTGTTGTATGCTCCTGCGAAGTATGTTGTCTATATTTTTAGCCTTATAATAAAAGATTTGACGGGTTTGTTGCCCTAACACGCTAAGAAGCTTCTCTCAATACTCTATCTCCTCTCACACCTTTCTTTTGCTCTCCTTTTTCTCTTCATTTCTCTTCCTAAATCCTCAAAACCAACTTGGTATCAGAGTGGAAAACCTCGAGTTGATTTGTTCCATAGGAATTTGCCGACGTCAGTAGTGTTGTAATTGCAACCGCATATTTGCATATACGATCACATATGCGCACACTGCCAAGGAAATCGCATATGCGACTGTAGTATATGCGATCCCGGCACATATGCGATTGCGTATGTCGAATGTGCGACAATATGCAATCGCATATGCGATGCATGCGATCGCATATTGGCCCAACGGTCAAAATTCTGACCGTTAGTACTTTATTTTTATTTTTATTTTCAAAATCCAGCCTTTTTGCCCATAAAAAGGCATTCATACCCCCCTCTATTTGCATCCTACATTCACATAAACTCTCTCTCTCTCTCTCTCTCTCTCTCTCTCTCTCTCTCTCTCATACACTTTTAAAGTCTCAAATCTCTCATTCTCCTCCATATTTCAACTCTCAAGTCTCAAGTTCTCCAAGTCTCCAAGGCTCAAGCAAGCTCCAACTTCTTTCAAGTTTCAACTTTCAATCAAGATTCAAGAAAGCAGAAGCAAGAACAAGAATACAAATTACAATTGCATCGAATTCTAAGTCAAGTCTTTCATTTTATTTCATTTTCTAGTTTCTACACCTATCTCATAGTTCTCATTCATTTCATTTCCTACATTCTCTAGTTACATTCTAGATTCCACATTTATATAACATATATTCTATAATCTAGTTACATAACATCTACATTACAAGTTACATAACATTCCAATTTCCAAGTCAAGTCTCTCATTCATTTTATTTATTATAGATTATTCATTCTCTAGCTACACAACATTCATTGAATTTCATTCATACATTCTCTCTCTTTCTATACTTTCTACATTTCTATCTCTTTAATCTCTAGATTCTCATTTCTATTCTACAATCTACATTCATTCATCATTCTCATTTGTCAGTAGGTACAAATTACAAGTACAAATTTGTCATTCACACTCATTTGTCATTTCTACATTTCTCTATCTCTCTTTCTCTACATTCAACAGCCAAGAGACTCAAGAGACATTTTCTATTTTTAGTTTGTTACAAACTTACAAGTTACAAGTTACAAGTTTACAACTTATAAGAAGATATTCAACTTTCAAGAATCAAGCAAGAGTTCAAAGAAGGAAAGAATATACATTCTACAAGATCAACAAGATTACAAGACTACAAGTCTTCAACATTCGAGACAAGAATATATTTCCGAATTTTAGATTGTTTAATTTGTGTTTGTGTAATTGTGGATCTCTCTCTCTCTCCCTCTGTGTGTGTGTGTGTGTGTGTGTGTGTTTGTATTCTCCCTCTCCCGTCTCTTTAGTCTTTACTTTAGTTTTTAGTTTTTACAACTTGCAAGTTATAACAAGAAGAATCAATGCATACACCATGTCTTCTTCCCAATCTTCCTCTTTGAAACCCAAGTCGGATGACCCAGGTTGGAACTATGGGCACTATCGTAGTCTTACGAATAAGACTCACAAAGTACGTGAGTTATGAGGGTATGTGGGTTCCGGTGGTATTGCTCGCCACAAGCAACACCTTGCACATACACCGGCGTCAAATGCAAGAGCATGTGACAAAATTACTCCAGAAATCTGAAGGGAGATCATGAAGTATATGGATAAACAATCGAGAAAGAGATGTGATAATGCCCTACGTGAAGAGGAATATATGGAACAAGATGTGTACGAAGATATAAACAACGTTGTTAATGTACATGAAGCTAGCCCCCCATAGTTAACAGTATGGAACCCACTGTCAGCAATTTTATCATGTTCCTTAACTCAACAAAAAGGATGTCGAAGTGGGACACCCTTCATGATATGTACTCAGAAGCCCAGAATGTTTCCAAAATCTTTCAGTTGACTTCAGACATCAGGAAATTTCAACAGGATTCAAGATTCCTGAAGGAGTACTTTTCAACTCTTCGAGGCATGTGGGATGAATTGGATCTCTATAATTCTTACCCTTCCCATTGTACAATGGACCATGAACATTCATGGAAGCAACGTGAGAAAACTTGAATAATGCAATTTCTCTCTGATATCAACTTTGAGTATTATAGTGTTCAGAAGCAGATTATAGTCATCGACCCTCTCCCTCCTATCACAGCTATTTATGCTATGTGTCAGAGGGTCGATACCTCATCCACCTCTGCATTCGTTCCACCTAATCGATCTGCGTATGCTACTAGGGACCAGCCCTCCTTTACCCACAGTTCTAGAGCCCCAATGTAGAGTGCGCCAAGACATGGATGTGAGAGTGGATCAGTTAGCCAAGGCACGGGCCATGACACTAATTGTGGCAACCATGGTAGTCGTAGTCGTGGTGGACGCGGACACAGATGTACCAAACCTCATTCTTGTACACATTGTTGAGGCACAAATCACTCCATTGAGAGATGTTGGGATCTCGTTGGTTGTCCACCTTGGGTCGGCATGTCTATCATTAACAATACCTCCACCGACTCTAAGCAAACTCCACAACCAACTGCAGTAGTAAAGTCTTTCATGGGTGAGTCTGTCTTTTTGTCTCATGAGGCTTATGATGCATTGGTGCAACTTCAAGTTCACGAGGTTCTAGAGCCTTCCAGATCCACTGCAGCCCAATCAGGTACTACTCTCCAAGTGTCATCTTCCTCTTCTCCTTGGGTCATTAACTCTAGAACTACTTTCCATATTACTGGAAAGTCTCACCTATTTAGCTCTTATCTTCCTTCCGGTCAATCACATTTTGTTACAATTACTAATGGAAATCAAACTCCTGTATCTGTAACGGGTTCCGTCAAGCTTTCTCCTTCCATGCAATTGTCATCTGTTTTACATGTTCCTCGTTTTCCCTTTCAATCTATTATCGGTCAGTTCTCTTATGAAGACTTTGAATTGTTCAGTGACCGTCTTTCCCTCTCATTATGTGTTTCAGGACCTGCAGATGAAGCAAATGATTGGTGGGGGACACGAGCGTGATGGAATTTACTTCTTTGATGATACACCTGTGATAGACTCTAGTGCCTTGTCCTTAAATAGGGATTGTCCTGATGGCATTGCCGATTAGGGCACCCATCCTTGTCTCAGTTAAAACTCGTTTCCTTCAATTTTTGTATCTCAATCTTTATGGTGTTACACTTATGAGTTCTCCAAAAATCACCAATCTGTCTTTCCTCCTAGTTCATCTAAGAGGAGACCCAGACCATTTGATCTGATCCACTCTGATGTTTGGGGTCCCGCTCCAGTTATCTCTACTTTTGGATATAAAGATCTTGTTAGCTTTATTAATGATTGCACTCCGATGACATAGGTTTATCTTCTAAAATCCAAGTAGGAAGTGTTTAATATGTTTAAGGTATTTTATAATGAGGTGGTTACCCAGTTTCAATGTCTCGTTAAAATTTTGCACTCTAACAATAGGGGCAAGTACATGTCACATGCCTTCCTATCCTTTTTGCAGGATCACGAGATTTTACTATTGTGTTTCTAATTAATCACATTCCCCCTCAAATATTATCACACAAGTCTTCATTCGAAATCTTACATCCACATGATAAACCCTTTTCTTTACCCCCTAAGATTTTTGGATGTACATGTTTTGTTCAGATTCTTGATGGTAGTAATGACAAGTTGAATCCTAGGGCCATTAAGTATGCCTTCTTAGATTACTCTCGATCACAAAAGGGGTATAAATGTTATGATCCTCTGACCGGTAAGAGATATGTATCCGCCGATGTGACCTTCTTTGAAGATACTCCGTATTTTTATAATGAACGGCAATCTCTACACAATCGTCTTACTAGTCAAGGGAAGCCTGTGCAATCTAACTTAATACCCCCTCTAGCCTAAATGATACTCCCACTTCACATGTCTCAAAGCCTATTCTTGTGTATCATCGACGAACTAAATCCTCCACTGATCAGCGGCCCATCATTTCATATGCTCTAGCTAGTGATTCAGGAATAAACTCTATCTCTCATGACGATCTTCCCATTGCCTTGCGCAAACCTCCCAGTTCGTGCGCAAAACATCCCATTAGCAATTTCGTTTCATATCACCATATTTCACCTTCTTTCCAAACTTTTGCAGCTTCCTTATCCTCCTCAGTTACCCCTCATCTGAAGGAAGCTATGAGTAGTCCTAATTGGACTTAGGCTATGATGGAGGAAGATATAGGCATTAGAGAAGAACAATACGTGGGAATTGGTTCCCTTACCTGCAGGCAAACAAACAGTTGGATGTCGATGGGTTTACGCCATCAAGTATTCATGATGGCTCGATCAATCACTATAAAGCACGATTAGTTGCAATGGGCTATACTCGAACATATGGTGCGTATTACTTTAAGACATTCTCTCCTACGGCGAAGCTCAATGATGTTCGCGTTATCTCTTTAGCGTTGAACTTGTCTTGGCCCCTTGTTTGAACCCAACCTGAAGAATGCATTTTTACATGGTGATCTTACTTAAGAGGTTTATATGGATCAACCCCCTAGTTTTTCTATGCCTTCCAACTCTCCTACTATGTGCCGCCTTAAAAAGTCTATCTACGGTCTTAAACAGTCCCCACGTGCCTGGTTCAATAAATTCAGTTGGGCTCTTTTGGACTTTGGATTTGTTCGCAATCAAGTTATCATTCCCTATTCATCTATCATAGATCCACAGGGATCATGGTGCTAATTGTATATGTAGATGGCATTGCGTTGTCAGGAGATGATACTGCAAGAATTGTGGCCATTAAATCCTTCCTCAAGACTCGATTTGAAACCAATGATCTAAGTCTATAGATGGCCCTTTGCTATTTCTTAGGCATTGAAGTTGCCTGATCTAAGTCTGGAATTGTGCTTTCTCAACAGAAATATGCACTTGGTCTTCTCTCCGAGACCAAGATGCTTGGATGTAAGCATGCAGCCACACCTATGGATGCTGCTCAAAAATTGTTCCTGATGGCGGTAAGCTCCTCTCTAACCCTGGGATGTATCAACGACTAGTTGGACAACTTATCTCACTATTACTCATTTGGATCTTTCGTATGTTGTGGGTGTTCTAAGTCAATCCATGCATGCCCCACATACCACACATCTAACAGTGGTATATCGTTTTCTTCGGTTTCTTAAATCTTCCCCAAGCAAAGGTTTATTATTTCAACAATGTGGCCACCTTCATCTATCTGCTCATTCTGATGCAAATTGTGCTGGAAGTTTACATGATCGACGATCTACATCTAGGTATTGTACATTTTTCGGTGGCAACCTTGTCACCTTGAAGAGTAAGAAGCAATCTGTCGAGGCACGGTCTTCTACTAAGGCTGAGTAGCTGGCGATGGCTCATGCGACGTGAACTATTTGGCTTCGAACTCTCTTACAAGAACTTAGTCATAATCCCCCAAGTCCCATTCCTTTTCATTGCGATAATCAAATTGCCATTCATATTGCCAACAATTCGGTGTTTCATGAGCACACGAAGCACATTGAGATTGATTGTCACTTCATTCGAGAGAAAGTGGCTAACAAGGAAATTGCGACTCCATTTGTTCGCACTAAAGACCAGCTATGATATGTGTTGGACATCCACACTATGTATTTGGTGGGTTCCCTCTAGGTTATGGAATGTCCCAAAAATCAGCTATATCCGGAATTTAGATGGGCCACACCATCTGAAATAATGTGAAATCATGTCTAAAACATCTAAAAGCGCTTGGTGAAGCCCACCTAAGTTTTAGATTAGCTTGAAATTTGACCCCTCATCCAAGTGGGGCACACATAATGGATGGCTGGATGTTTGAGCCACATCTCAATGGGCCTACAAACAATCAAGAGGGTTTCAAGTGGGCATCCACTCTCAATTGTTGTCTATGGTATGGATCACCTAAGTCATGGATTGGCATGATTTTTAGCCCCATGGTCCACCATGGAAGGGTGCATCTAATTGATGATGTGGATGTCCAACACACATCAAAGTGGGGCCCACAAAGCTCAACCTCATGGGAAGCTCCCATGAGGTTGAACTCATAGTACCTTTTCCGATATATGTGAGGTCGAGATTTGTGGGCTCCACCGTAATATATGTCAAACATCCACCCCATCAATCAGATGCACCCTTCCATGGTGGGCCATGGGCCTAAAATTTAGGCAAATCCATGACTTGGGTGGCCACGCCATAGACAACAGTTGAGAATGGATACCCACCCATTGAAACCTTCATGATCATTTATAGGGCCCACTGACATGTGGTTCAAACATCTAGCCCATCCATTGTGTGTGTTTCACTTGGATGCGGGGTCACACCAAGTATCAGCTATACCCAAGACTCAGGTGGGCCCCACCAAGTGCTTTTAGATGTTTTAGGCATGATTTCACACGGTTTCAAATAGTGTGACCCACTTGAGTTCTGGATACAATTGATTTTTGAGATATCCCATAACCTAGAGGGGACCCACCAAATGCACGGTGTGGATGTCCGACATAGATCATGGTGGGGCCCACACAGCTCGACCTCATATTACCATTTCCTTATATGTGTGTGTGATAGATAGATAGATAGATAGATATACACACATACACACACAAATATATATATATAGACACGCGCACACGCACGCGCACACGCACACACACACACACACACACACACACACACACACACACACACAGAGAAAGAGAGGGAGACACACACACACACACACACACACACACTCTTGTACATGTGTGTGTGTGTGTGTGTGTAGAGAGAGAGAGAGAGGAATGCTCACGTGGGCACTTCTCTCACGAGAGACTCGTGAGCACTTTTTCATGGCTCATCGCACATGACGTGAGCCCAAAATCTGAGCCGTCCACGTGATGCAGCACCCCAAAAAACCCCCAGGGCCCATCTTTCAACTTGTTCCAGAACTTTGGTGGGCCATGAAAGACCCCTAAGGCCCATCTTTCGACCTGATCCAAAACTCTGGTGGGCCGCAGCAGAAAGCAAGAGGCAAATCAAGGGAGGAAACTGTTTCCTTCTTTCATGGCCCACCACAGTTCTAGAACAAGTTGAAAGATGGGCCCTGGGGGTTTTTTGGGGTGCTGCATCACGTGGACGGCTAAGATTTTGGGCTCACGTCATGTGCGATGAGCCATAAAAAAGTGCTCACGAGTTCTCGTGAGAGAAGTGCGCAGGTGAGCATTATATATATATATATATATATATATATATATATATATATATATATATATATATATATATATATATATATACAGGTGAGCATTATATATATCACACACACTATGTACATGTGTATATATCTGTATATATCTATATATACACACATATATGTACATATGTATATGTGTATATATATAACACATTACCGAACCATCTTTCACAAAAATAGTGCCTACTCTAGTGGGTCCCTTCAGTTCCTAAGAGATTGTTATCTCCCCAACAAAATTATCAATACCCATGAATCCAGGGGAAGCAACAAAAATTTGATTGATTCGACCAACATAAAAGCCTAGATTGCAAATTTGTCCCCAGGAAAGAAGAAAGACAAACAAATTCAAATTACAAAACAAGAGCCCCTGAATTCCTGACAATTAAATTGACACGAAAGAAATACCTTGTTTTTCCTTCTAGGCGGGTGATTGAATCTGCAATTGGATCCATACCGGCACGTCCCCGTACGCAAATAAAATGAGCAGTCTGGCTCCCCAGGTCTCAAAGGATAATGTTGAGATCTTCCACCATTCTTCGAATCCTCCACCTTCGGCGCCGGATCTGCTTCGGAATTCTCGGTATCATTTAACCCTTGATTCTGCAATTCTCTATCTAGGGTTTCACCAACATCAGCCACTCGAGGAGGAGGAGGAGGAGGAGGAGGAGGAGGAGGACACCCTAACCCTGATTCCTCACCTTTCATGAAGAAGATGCGTTCTTCTTCACAGGCACCCATTCTCTAGGAGAGAGAGAGAGAGGGAATTGAGAAACTGTTCTTTCTGAGTGTCTGTCTATACAAGCGACATGGAAGAATACGAAGATTTATACGGAGAGATTTAATCGCCCTCTCTCGCTCTTGCGGTGACGAAGACAGTTGCCAGGTCACACGTCTGACGTATGGGCGCGGTTTGGGTAGATCCCCGGATCCACTGAGGTCGGTGGATCCCCAACTGTGGGGCCACTGTGATGTATGTACCTTACATCTACACCGTCCATACATTTTGAAAGCTCATTTTAGCGCATTATCCAAAAAATGAAGCAAATCCAAATCTTACGTGGAACATACCACATGAAATAGTAGTTATTGAATCCACACCATTAAAAACTTCATGGGGCCACTGGAATAATTATTTTCCATCCAACCTGTTGAAAAGGTCACAAAGACCTGGATGAAGATACCAAACAAATATCAGCTCGACCCAAAATTTTGTGACCCACGAGAAGCTTTTAATGGTTGGGTACCATTGTTTACTGTATTGTCCAACAAAGTTTTGGATCTATTTCATTTTTTGAATCATGCACTAAAATGAGTTTTCAAAATGAATAAACGGTGTGGATGTAATAGACATATATCACACAATAGACGGCACGGTAAGTGATCCACCCACCTCGGTGGGTCCGGGGATCCAACGAAGCCGCGCCCTGAGTGATCCGGGAGTGGATTAGGTGGGGCGCGACTTTTAACTGCGACTTCGAAATCGGACTGCGTACTGAGTTACGTACGCTCTTATTATATTGACTAAACTCTGGTACCACTGTATGTGGCGTATCCACGCTGTACATTCGTTTTTTCAGCTCGTTATATGGGTTAGACTCCAAAATCGAAGTATATCTAAAATTCAAGTTGGCCATACTATAGAAACAGTAGGAATAATGATTTCTACCATTGAAACCTTCTAAGGGCTCACAGTGATGTTTATTTGTCATCCAACAAGTTCATAAAATCACACAAATAGACAATGAAAAACATAAATATCACCTTCATCAAGAACATCCCTTGCCCCAAGAATTTTTCAATGGTAGACGTTAAATTCACACTATTTTATGTGGTGTGTTATAGTTGAGATTTGGATATGCTTCCTAAAACTCCTTGAAATTTGGATATACTTTTTTTTTTTTTTTTTCAGTTCCTAAAATTATCTGTTAAATTGTAAACACGGTGGCCCGCTGAGTTTACTCAGTATGACCCAATCCGCTTCCTGCGACTCCGGATCCAGCAATGTCGGTGGGACCCATACCGTGGGGCCCACCTCGAGTTGTGTATCTACGCCGCTCATCCGTTTTTTCCACCTCATTAAACGTCCTTCATTAAAAACTTCCGAGGGTCCATGGTGATGTTTATTTGCCATCAAACCTATTGATAAAATCACAAACACGTGCATAACGGATCCATGGTGATGTTTATTTGCCATAGAACCTATTGATAAAATCACAGACACGTGCAGAACGGAAAAAACTGATGCAAAACTTGTGTGGCCGTTTTAAATGTTCATTCACTATTTGTCCCTTGTGGTGTCCAGGTGAGATTTTAGACAGTGTAGTATCTACGCATGCATAGAGGTGGGCCTCACAGTGAGGGTCCCACCCACATCACCGGATTCAGTGTCACAGCTAAGTCGTGTACGATTAAGGTGGGGGCGTGGCTTCGCATCCACCGAGTTGGGTAGATCCTGACTGTGGGGCCCACCATGATATATGTGCCTTAAATCCATGCCATCCATCTGAGTTGACAGATATTTTAGATTATGATCCAAATCTCAGGTGGACAGCAATGGTGACCATTGAAAACTTCTTGTGGGCCACAAAAGTTTGGGATCAAATTGATATTTGTGTGATCCCTTCATCAGGTCTCCATGACTTTATCAACATGTTTGAAGGTAGATAAACATTCCAGTGGCCCCAAGAAGATTTTAATGGTGGCCTAAAATGAGCTGTCAAAACGGATGGACAGTGTCAATGCAAGGCACATACATCACAGTGGGCCCCATGGTCGGGGATCCATAGAAGGGAAGCGGATTGCCTATGGCCCTCTGTGCCTGGAGCTGTGTGGGACCCATAGAGATGTCCATGGAAAATCCACTCCATCCATCTGTTTTTAAAGACAACAGTAGGACATAGGACAGGATTCTAAAAATCAGTAAGATCCAAAATTCATGTGGGCCATACCACACGAAACAGTGGGGATTGAACACCTGACGTGGCAGAAGTTTCATATCAGTTTGATATCTGTTGCTATAGTTTATCTGAGTGGTAATAATTCTATGAACAGTTTGGATGTTATATAAACATCATGGCCAGCTCCATTAAGGTTTCAATAGTAAACATTTCTGTTCATGATGTTTTGTGTGGTATCCCCCACATGAGTTTTGGATCTTACTATTTTTAGAATCTTATCCTACTGTGGTCTTTCAAAATAGATGGGCTTCACATAGCTCCGGACACAGAGATATCTCTATGCCTAGGTTCATAGGCAATCCGCTCCCATCGAAGCTGCACCCGATTAGGTGTTCCCTAGGTAACACCATAGCGGGTGTTTCCCCCACGGTAAGGCCCACATTGATGTATGTGCTGTATATTCGCACCATCCATCAATTTTTTAAGCTCATTTTAGGGCACGGTACAAAAATGAAGGAGATCCAAATCGTAACTACACCACGTCACTAGAAAAAATGGTGATTAACCATCATAAACTTATTGTGGGCCACAAATGTTTTGGATCAAGCTTATATTTGTATTTTTCTCTCTTCATCTAGGTTTTTGTGCCCATATCAACAAGTTGGATGGCAAATATACACTATCGTGGCCTTAGGGAGTTTTTAATGGTGGGCGTTCAATGACCATTATTTCCTATGGTGGGGTCCACTTGAGATTTGTATCCGCTTCATTTTCTGGGATCGTGCCCAATAATAAGCTTGAAAAATCTTATGGACAGCATGGATATACAATGTGTACATCAAGGTTGGCTTTACGGTTAAGGAAACACCCACTATAGTGTTAACTAGGTAACACTCATTCGCTCTCGAGATCCAAGCCAATACATCAAAGAAGCATACTGCATCATGCCCTCCCTAGACCAACACGGACTAGGTGAGGCAGGGGTAATAGCTTAGTCAGTGAGGACCTAACCATGAGGCCCGCCTTGATGTGTGTGTTATGTATCGACGAGGTGCATCCGTTTTGCCAAATCATTTTAGGGCATGGTGTAAAAAATGAGGCAAATCCAATCTTAGGCAAGCCATATGGTAGGGATTCATTTCTCACCATAAAAACACTTCTTCTGGGCCATAAAAGTTTTGGATCAAGTTGTTATTTGTGTGTTCCCTTCATTCAGGTAGGTCTAGGTGACCTTATCAGCATGTTGGATGGCAAATAAACATCAAAGTGGACCCTAGGAAGTTTTTAATGGTAGGAGTTTAATCATCATTGTTTTCCTATGTTGTGGTCCACCTAAGATTTTAGATCTACCTCAATTTTGGCTCATGCCATAAATGATATGGAAAAACGGAATGATGGCATCGATATACAACGCATACATCGAGGTGGGCTTCATAGGGCCTCACCCACTAAGTTGGTACCTTACCTTACCTAATTTGTGTCAATCCACTCAAGGGCTCTGTGGAGCCCACATGTGTAACGTTCCAAAATTCGACACTCGAGTATAGGGATTCAGGTTCCAAATTCGAGGGTGTTAGCTAAATAATGAATGAATGCTTCTTTATAACACATCATTTTTTTCAATTCACTTTCAGATGGTATTCCTCATATAAAAGTAAATAAATTGAACTTTATAATTAAAGTTTCAATTATCATAAAATTTAATTAAACCTGTCTACTTAGCTAAAGACTTTTTACAATTTTGAAATAAAATATCCAAGTCCTATTAAAGCATAAGAGTCTTCTATCTGTAAGTTAAGCTCCAGGAGTTCCACCACACTCATATATGACATCTCATCTATGAGGTCCTCATTCGGCTCTTCAGGTACGTCATAGTTCTCCTCTAGTCCTGCATCATCTAGTTATGTACAATTGTACATTCAAAAGAACAAGTGACCATCTTGTTGGGTGTGTTTCACACAAATCTTCGGATCTCGCCCCCCAATACACTAGAATTATGGACTATGATAATGCAATAATCAAGAATAAACATCAATCACACGACACAAGGAGTTTTTATGTGGAAAACCCTCAAAAGAGGTACAAACCACAAGACCTAGTCCAGATCAACAATCCACTATCTCAGGGAACTGTTATAACCGATCTCAAGCACACACAGCTTGGATCAAACCTTCCTCACTCACGTAGGAGTGGATAAACAATAAGAGAATAGCAAAAGTAGAGCGATCTCACCGATCCCGAGGACGTAGAAGTGCTGAGATGACGGTTGCGCAGAAGAACTCCTCTTCAAACAACTTCTCCCTTCTACAAGCTTCCTCTTTCTCTCTTTTCTCTTTCTCTCTTCCTCTATTTCTCTCTTTCTCACCTTGGATGTGTAAACCACTCAATGGGATACTCTAATCCCGTTTTGGAACTCCTCAAGTAAGAAAACAGAGGAATTAGAGCCCAAATAGAAAACTGCGTACAAGCAGTCCGCGCTGAGTCAGGCGACTAGTCACCAGACCGTCGGGGGCCCCAGCCAAACCAAAAACAGTCCAGCGAGAAAAACTGAAGAAAAAATCATTTTCGGGCACCCGGACCAACATAGTCAGGCACCCGCCCAGGGCACCGAGGGCCCGACTGTTCTGAAAACAGTCCAGCAATAAAGCCGTCCATCTGGTGGAATTTCGGTCGCCCGGCCAGGTTTGGTCCGGGCGCCCGACCACTCCCAGATTTCAATCTCTCCTCTGGCTTTCGAGGAGGAAAATCCCATCACATCTCAGTGAAAACTTTCCTCCAAGATTACACATCCATCATCACAGTCCACTATAATTACAAATATAAAACAAAGCAAATACAATACTCACTTTATATGCAGATCTCGATTAATGCATGAATGTATGAATGCACATCAGCATGGGGATGTACATCCAGCTAGTAATGTGAGTAAAACCCACATACAATACAATACAATACAATACCACAATGACCCGACATCCACAAGGGACATTCATCGATATGACCTGGTGTTGAGCTCTGAATTGTGCATAATCTAACCCCAATTCATCACACATTATGCATGGTTTTTATGATTTAAAGAATAATTTAATGCATGGTTTGTGATTGTAGGAATGAGAGAGAGACCTTTTAAATTCAATGTTAAAAGACCGCTTTAAGACACCTTGAGGATCAAAGGAAGAAAGCCCAAGAATGAAAAAAAGAAGTTATGGAAGATGGAATTAAAAAACAAAGAAAAACACTGAAGAAATCATGTTAAAAGACCTGGCAGGGCCAGAAAAAGCAAAGTGCAGAGCTGCATGGCCATAAAAGTAAAATGCAGAAAGTTCTAGTTTCTGAAGATTGATCTAGAGATTGATCCGTCAATTGATCGCTCAGCCTGAGCGATTGATCGACAAACTTCAGCGATTGATCGCTCACAGCAGAAATTGACAAAATTGTTGTTGGACTGAAGTGTACAATTGCGATTGATCGCCCAGCCTGAGTGATTGATTGCCCAGCCTGAGCGATTGATAGCCTAGCCTGTAGATCAATCGACAAAATGCAGATTTTTTAAGAATTGTTGTTGAAACTCTTTGGACACTTTTTGTCACGTGTGATCCATCGCCCACCACCTGCGATCAATCACCCAACATAACCGATTGATCGCCCAGCCCAATCGATCAATCGACCATACGCCCAGTTTAGAAATTTCCAAGTCTGGCTCCGATTTTCTCTGCGCAGTGCGTACATTCTACGCAAATTCTCGAAGATTCTTCATTTTTTGAGTGTGAAAGCTATAAAAGGAGACCTCCACTTCATTCTTAGGGCATTTAGCAACGTGGGGAGCAAAGTATTCAAGACCTAGGAGGCTTCCTAGCCTCCTACAACTAGTTTTCTAGTTCTAGTTCTAGTTCTAGTTTGTTTTTATGCTTTCATTAGTTAACCTCTTAGCTAGGGCTAAGAGGTGAAACTCGTAGTAGATCTAAAATGCTTTAATTTGTTTCTATTGGTTTCTAGTTAGATTTTGATTGAAGAACAATGGTTTGTTAAGTTTGAATAAAGTTCTAAGTAGTTTTTCTTAATCTTATGATAACTCATGGATTTTTGGAAGAACTGCTTTAGTTCTTAGTTGTTTTGCATAGATCTAGACCTGTACGCTTCGAGGAATCGGATTCAAGACGCTCTAGACTTGGTTCTTCATGTGAGAACTTCAAACAAAAGTTCTACTTTTTATAAGAAGTTTGAAGTATGTGTTGATTGTTTATATGATTTGGATGAAGTTCAAATCATAATATAGTTAAGTCTAGTGACAGGGTTTGATGATTATTATGATTGTGAACTTAACCTATTGGAACTAGGATTGACTTATTCATTGAGTGTGCTCAAGTCCTAACTTGAATTGAGTGAATCATGTTGATGAACAACACATGGGACAGACTATTTTGCTGAATTAACCGCTCCATATTCCGGGTAGATAGGATTTGATTTCGATTCTAGTTGTGCAATTGAGAAACCAAAGTGAATTATGCATCAAGGATCACTACAAGTGGATCCTCGACACCCTAGTGCTTATTTAGATTGTTAATTTCATCTCAAAGTACAGATTATTCTCCTATATTCATATTTTTCAGATTATTGTAATTTGATTTCAATTAGAGATTATTAGAAGAAAGTCTGAGAATTCCTATATTAGTCCCTGAGAACGATCTCGGTCTCTACCGAATTATTACTACATCGCAACCCTACACTTGGGGAGCGAATACCTGGTATCTCAGAGGAGACAAATATTCATCGACATTACCCTAAAATTGCACCTACACTCATACTTATGGTGTGTGTGTGTGTGTGTGTGTGTGTGTGTGTGTGTGCGCGCTTTATGGAAGCTAAAAAATCAGAGCTAAGAACTACGGGTAAGTCCTAAAGGGGGGGAGGTAATTAAGACCTTTTAAAATCCATGCCTTAATTAAAACTAATTAGCAACTAAACTGAATTAAAGCAATTAACACTTAGACATCTTGTAACGCCCCAAAATTTATGGGGTCGAGTATGAACTCAATCCCCAATATTTCAAGATTCACTCATGCGTATGCGGATGCGTGTTATGCAAGCATTTGATCCACATGGCATCAAATCATAATGATAAATCAAGCTAAATAATTAAATAAAGACATAAGTAAAATTAGGTAAGCTAAAACCAAAAATATTAAGTGTTACACCTCATAAAAAGGGGTCTACTCAACCGATGTCCTAACACATAAGTCCAAATGTACAACATAACGTCGACATTGGCCGCAACCATGGCTTGTACTAGGAATATGGTCAATCGTCTCATACTCCACTAACACATTCACCTCGAGGGTACCTACGTCAGTCGGGTAGTCTGGTTGGTGTTTTAAAACACCGTCTCAAGTAAGAGTGAGTAACTCGTTAGTGCACTTTTCTATGGCATACTAGTGCACCTTATTTGTCAATTATGTGTCATGTGTTGTAACGTCGGTTGAGCCTTGGCAAGTCGAAGACCAAAGATTCAAGTGGATAAGCGTCATCAAGGAAGAAAAACAGATAAATGAGATGCCTCGGTGACCCTAACCCTTATAATCAAAACACAAAAATATCTACATGAATTGGACCAAATAGGAAAACCCTTAGTCGTCATCATTAACCTTAGATCATATAGAAAAACATGATGAGTTAGGCTAATCCAAAAAGGTGTTAACTGCTGTAAACAAACTGACCTAGACAGTAATTTTTTATTGCACTTCGATGCCATTGAGATGTATTTCGATTGGTCTTCGATACCATCGAAGACCAGTTTGATTCTATTAAACATATGTCTAGCAAAAATGTATAATCTTTGGATAGTTCTTCGATGCCATTAAACAGCACTTCGACCCAATCGAAAGTGCTTGTTTGATGCCATTGAACAGTGTTCAATGTAATCAAACTGAATGTCCAGCAACATAAAAAACTCTCTAGATAGTCTTCGACACCATTGAAGTTGGGTTTCAACCACATTGAAGGTATCTTCGATGTCATAGAAGCTGAGTTTGATACCATCGAAGATTCACGAATCTATCATTTTTTTATCATTTAAGATTTATCTATAAAAGCGGGGAGTCAATTTTGGGGCTTAAGAGGGGAATTTTAGAGATTTAGAAGCCATTATTGTCGCATACACCCATAAGCTCTAATCCTAACGCATTCAAGTCATCTTCTTTATGATTCATCATAAGCATGAAGCATTCAAAGCTCGTGAAGAAGATGATCTTATTCCCTCTTGATCTCTAGATGTTTTAGACACCTACACCATAGGTATATCCTTGGTCTAAACCTCTTTAGAGATCCAATTAGGTGAAATTTCTCTAGGCAACAAAATCCTACTAATTATAGAGAATTGTCACCACCTCCTAACACATTGTGCATCTCCATCAGAGCATCTCATGCAAGGTAGTTGATCTTAGAGCTAGAGCATTGGTGATGCACCGGTATTAGTGATCGGGGGAGCAAAGGTAGCTGATTAAAGCACGAGTAGCGGAGATCAAGCAACCCGAAGCGGCGCATCAACGGAGCTCAATTCCAACAAGCAATGTTGACAGTTGTAAGAGTCCACATGCTCTTTTCTCATGGAGGATTGAGTATAAGAGTTTGAATTGTCAAACTCGATAGGTTCGGTTGTAGCGCCTAGGCCCTTGTGAGAGGGCTGAACCAAGTTTCTGTGTGAAGCCTCCGGCGGGAGTATACGTATGTTGTAAAGGTTCGGAGGAACCTTGTTAAACTTCTTAGTTGGATGGAACCATTATACACCTTAATAAGGTGGGAGGAACCTTGTCAAACCCCTTAGTTGGGTGGAACCATAAAACACCTCGGTAGGGTGGAACCGACTTAAAACACCTAGGTTAGGAGGAACCTGATTTAAATTCCCTAATAAAATTCAGTGTACTCAAGGGGTGAGTACTTGAATCGGGAGTGGAGTAGACATATAGTCGAACCATTATACACTATTGTGTTTGTGGTGTATTTGAGCACATTATTATCTTAACATTGTATGTTTAATTGCTTAATTATGAATGCTTGATAAGAATGCATGTTAGGCACTAGATAGGCATATTCACACACAAGATATGTTTTCACTAATTAGTGTAAACTTGAGCTTATATGATCCATTCTCATATTGTCTACATAGGTTGCATAGATTAGGTGCTCGATTAGTAAATCAATAATCTATGCATTTAATCTCATATGTTAGTCTATGTGATTGGACCTACTTAGGCTTATAAGCCGAAGTGTTGTTGCTTACTTAGCTTAAATTGTAGAATAATTTAAGTAGGCGATTTTTTTTTTCAAAAAGGTCCTAATCACCCCCCTCTGGGACTTGGCCATTATTCTAGTAGCTCCTTCAAGCTTCCGCGCATAGTGTAGGGTGTCGTGTTAGACGATCCAACGCAATTTCATAGCTAACTCAATGGTTCCATAGCCTTAAGTTACTCAAGATATCAAGCACAATCAAATGTAGGTAATAAAATTTTCACAGAAGGAAAACAATAAAGTCTAAGGTAGTTGTCTTAATGCATGAATGAATGAAATGCAAATGCATGCTCGAACATCGTTTTTTTCATAACCTACGGTGAGTGGCTCATCACCACATCAACCGCACAGACTAAGCCGCCAATGAATGGGGCTGATCACCCCATCACCCGCAGAGGCCAAGCCGCTAGTGAATGGAGCTTGTCACCTCATCACCCGCACACAATGCATGTTAAGTGAAATCATACATGATTAGCCAAGTAATTAATTAATCCAATTCATCTAGCAAGTTAACGAAGCCAAGGTACTGTCATTCTATCACCAAGTTTAAATGGGACCATCTGGCTCCCTGTGCTACGATGCTAATCATCGTCAGTAACCTCTCGATCTAAGATTCAGGTTATTTACCAGGGAAAGCATAATCCGACAGTGACTCATCGGCCACACTCATATCAAAGCGGAAGGGCTCGTTACCCATTCCTCAGTAAGATGGTAGGCTCTTCGCCTCCAATGATGCTCAATGGTCACTATAAGCATGCTCTTCATCGCAGCGTAGGCCGACGGCTCGGACACGGTGTCCCATACCAATATGCTTAACTCTTAAGACTTTGGGGATCGATTCACAATGCGGTTCTAAGTGGATTGTGCATTGGTAATGTCGGTACCTTGGATTCAAGGTCATAGCGACGGCAAAAAACAACAACCACATCCAACCCAATATTGGTCTAGCGTGTTCAATAAAGGAGAAGTCGGGGAGGCCAACCTTAGGCCCGCATGGACCACGTAGTCCTTGTCTATAGTTGATCATCCGAAATCTACCTCAAATCGACTGTACTAGCCCCCAAGGCGGTCGACCTCAAGCGGCCACCCCAATTCTTGTCTAGTGGTCGAGCTGGACTAACTCACAATTCTAATTAGCACAGAAATTGGAAATTAAACCAAACAGTTCAGTTAGCAAGCATACTCCATGGATAAATAGCATTATATAATCACATCAGCAAGTCAAGAACATGTTTCATTCAGATTTTAACACCATGATCTAGAATCTACTACAGTTTCATCACACAAATATCATTAGTACATAATCAACCTCAAATTAGCAACACATTCCGCATCATGAACATCCAAAACCAACATGCAAGCTAGGCTAAGAGATTTCAACGACATAGAGAAGCATGACAAGCAATTTATAACAATTATTCATAGAATCAAGCAATCTGAATGACTCGTAAATAAATTCAAGCATTTTTAATCACATAAAAAGGCATTAACTACATCTAATGGTGTTTAATCCTAGGTAACCTAGGGGTAATGGTCTGCACCTTAAATCTTGAAGGAATTCTTGAATCCTACAAAAACTGAGGTTTACATGTCAAAAAAATTGGGGATTTCTAGAGAAAAACTGGGGGTGATGGATCTTCTAACTCACCTCTAGAAGTTGTTAGAGGCTATCCAGCGGAAATGGAAAGCATTTGGACTGTCATAGGCGCAACCGAGAGGCGATAGGATGGCATGCAAGCACTCCCACACCAAGCTCCTCTCTCTCTCTCTCTCTCTCTCTCTCTCTCTCCCCCTCCCCCTCTCTTCCTCCTTCTCCCTCTCTCTATTTTAAAATTTCTGAAATGCGTTAAAAAATCCCCAAATTATGAGCTTATATAGGACAAATTTGGCCAAAATGGCCCTGCTAATAGGATTCTTACAATTATGGCCCTGAGGTGGGCTGTTTTGATTGGTTGGGGCCCGCCTGGACCATTTGGGTCATTCCCAACCATGAGGCGGCTTCCTCGACGAGAGATTTACCTACGGTTGTGGTTTCATGTAATTTGGATGCAGTGTTTGTCAGATACTTGTGCAAGTGCATTCAACAATCGTCGATTATAGATTAGGGTCATGGATTTAGGGCCAGGTTTAATGTTATAATTAGAGCTTAGGTTCTAAGTTTCATGATGATCTAAGGGTTCCAATGCCTCAACTTGAAAAATGTATGAATAACAATGATTACTTAGGTTGAATTTGGTTTGGTGGATTTACACTTGGCAAGTGTTTTCACTGATTTCTAAAATGGTGCAATTCGGTCGCTAGCCTTATGTTGGCATCCCTCTAGGGTCACCAAGCCCGGTGAGAGGTTTGTCTCTCCCAAGTGTCGGATTTTATCGTCTTTCGATGGGTGGTCTAGGGACTGTTTAGACTAAACTAGCCATTTTTAGGTATGTTCGGATTTTCGGGACTTCTCATGTCCGCTAATTAGAGTTGAGGCATGCTTGGTGCAGCGTTTGGCATCCATGCGGATGGTGGGAATGCCAATTAGATAGGTTGACTAATTAATTTATAAGTTTCCTAAGTTATGAAGGGCTAACTAATTGGGCTTAGGTGATGTGCTGATGACATGACCTGAGTATGTGCTCGGGTTTTAAAGTGGTGATTTTACAGGGCATTACAATTTACCTCCTTAAAAATAATTTCGACCCCAAAATTGTTTAAGGCTTATATTAGGTTCATATTTAACAACCTTATCCATGAATACACCAGTGCCAGATGTGATGATTTAGTTTGTACTCATTGTTGGGTTTATTCTCAGTAATTCGATCTACTCATAAGACTTGGTCCAATTTCTAAATCCTAATTGTTCCTCTTATATAGGTCTTGTTATTGACATTTCAAGAGGACAACTGTTCGCTCGCCTCAAGTGCAAGGCTGCAATGTAGTAATAATTCTCGGTAAGACCGAGGTCGATCCACAGGAAATTAGGTAAACCAATTCAAGTTGTTCCAAAACTTCAAAATCAATTAAATAAGGAGTTCAAGTTCATAAACTAACTTAAAACAGCAAAGTTGTAAAAATCTGTAATTAATAGAACTAAGGCTTTCAAGGATTCACTTGTAGCAATCCCATGTCAATCCAATCAATCCAAGCATACAACATAATTAGATTTAAAGTCCTATCTTTCATCTAGTCAGAAGATAAACCATTGAAGCACAATAACCTCACTCAAGTCAGAAATTCAAGTTCTAGTTCTAATCAAGCACATAGCATTCAAAACATGTAGCCTTCGGAGTAACAGCCATGCTTATGAACTATGGCTTGCTCAAGGGTTACTACAATTCGAATCTAATCAAACAAACATGATAATCTCAGAGAATTGCAAGGAATTCATGTCCAGAGCACATGAACTCTCATAAAACTTATAAAAATATGAACTTTCATTCAAACTAGAACAATAAAAATCCAAACTTGAAGTAAAGGTACTTGAATCAAATTGAATTAAACATGAAAGTGGCTACAAGCTTCACCTCTCAGCCCTAGCTGAGAGATTCTAGCCGAGCATTGTCATACTACAACTAGAACTCAATGAAAAAGATATAAAAACTAAAAAAATCAGAATCAACGGAATTGTGGACGCTCCACGGTGCTCTCCTTCACTTCCCACGACCTCCAATCTCTTTTAGGATGCCTTTAGACGAGGCCCTAGGTCCCCTTTTATAGAATAGTACAGAAGATTCCAGATTGCGCAAGAAATCACGGAGCTGCGCAGAGAAAATCAGAGCTTGTAGGACAAGCTTTGTTACGCAGACGACCGGTCGAATGATCGGTCTGAGCTCCTGGACGACCAGTCGGACGACTGGTTGTAAAACAGTAAAAACAGTCTAGTGAGTTTTGGAATTTCCAACCCCCTTCTATTGAGTGCTCGATCGGTCTGAGTGATGTGCGACCGATTTGACGACCGGTCTAGCTTGGTCCAGTGATTTGTACAGCAATGAGGAGGTCCCTGTTGAATTGCAGATCGGTTGGACGACCGATCCTGTGCCTTGGCATACCGGTCGGACGACCGATCTTCAGTGTAGAATGTTGTACTTCTTCCTCCATTCTTTCTCTTTCTCTCTTACTTCTTTCTTCTATCCTTTGGAATTCGGTTCCTTGATCTTCAATGTACCTTCAATGACATTTTTAGCCTTGAATTGGTGAAATCTCTGTCTCGCTCCAACAATCATAAATCACGCATTACATGGGTCCTTTAAATATGCAAACCATGCATATAATGTGATGTAATGGGTTAAATCATGTATAAATTGGAGGCTCAACACACCTCCCAACCAGTATTTTGCTAGTCCCGAGCAAAACATGCATGAAACAAGTCCAAATCTTCAAAAATCCAACTCTCCTTCAGAAACTATGCTTCTATCCATTCCAAGACATACAAGTGTAAAAATAAAAAAAATTAGGTGATGGAAGTTGAAACCTTAAACTCTCAAAACATAATAAGTGTTCACATGAAATTCCCGCTGATTGATTGATAAATAGAAGAACTTGAACAGTTTAATCTAGTGTGCGTAGTGATGACTCATCTCACAAGTTTACAGGACCATCTTCTTCATAGATCAACTAAACTGTGGATCACAAGGTTTACAAATCAACAACAAGCCTATGACAGAAATTTGCCTTACCATCCTTCCGACGGCTTTCACACTCTGTCCCATTTCCGGCTTTGGTTACGGGTAGACCATCCCCCGGTTGGTAATAGGTAGCCCTTGTTCGAAATTTTTCACCTATTCTCCATCATTCCCATATTTTCTTCCTTCCTTTCCTTTTCATACACATCAGATAGGATTTTTAGAAATCCATATCTTTCGTTATTTTCCCATGGACAAGGATAGACAAAATACCCTGACTTGGTTTCTCAACACCTCAAATCTAAGTTTAGCCAATCCACAAATCACATAATCCTTTCAACTCATGAAAATCGTGTAATGTGAACCAGGTGGAAAAGTGTTCAAATTTTCTATCAATCATATAAATAGGGAAATTCACATATAAAATTATTATATTAAAGGTTTAAAGGTAGTTCAAGACTTGCAACATCACTCACTTCGTATCTCCTTTTCTTATACTTGTATACTCCCGAATGCATAGAAACAAGGTTTTTCAACGAGTTTTGAATTGTCAGAAAAATTTAAAAATTTTCAACATATAATGCTCGAAATATCCACAAACTGCTAGATGAGGAATCCCATCTCACCCCCCAACCAAATCTTGCATTGTCCTCAATGTAAAAGATATGCAATGAGCATGAACATGAGAGCAATGGTAAAATAAAAGAGAGTGAGAATGATAATACCTGAGAGAGTCAATTATGAAAGTGTAAAACTCCGGCAACTAAACTACTAACTAAATAAACCTAAAACAGAAAATCAAACAAAACCAAATCCTACGCTATACTTCTGTCAGATTAGGAGATCAATCGTCCTGATACACAGGATCATCCAGAGTGATGGACATGTCCTCTGAATCAAATTTCTCAACGAATGGTTTAAGGCGTTGTCCGTTCGCTTTAAACAGTTACCATTCACCGCATTCTCTACCTCAACAGCACCATGAGGAAAAACTTCTTTAACAATATATGAGCCAGTCCATCGAGATCGTAATTTTCCTGGAAAAAGATGAAATCGAGAATTGTACAAGAGCACTTTCTGACCTTCATGGAAAGATTTTCTGAATATGTGCTTGTCATGAAAGGCCTTCATCCTACTCTTGTAAATCTTCGAGTTTTCGTAAGCATCGTTCTGGATCTCGTCAAGCTCATTAATTTGGAGTTTGCGAAGCGAGCTAGCTTTGTCAACATTAAAGTTTAATACCCGAATTGCCCAATAGGCTTTGTGTTCAATCTCCACAAGCAAGTGACAAGCTTTCCCATTGACAAGTCTATAGGGGGACATTCCAATGGGGTCTTGTAAGCGGTACAGTGAGCCCAAAGTGCATCATCTAGTCTAAGCGACCAATCTTTACAATCCAGCCTCACCGTCTTTTCCAAAATTTGTTTGATTTCCCGATTGGAAATTTCAGCTTGCCCACTTGTCTGTGGGTGGTATGGGGTATTCACCTTATGCTTAATGCCATATTTCTTCATTAAGGCTTCGAAAGGCCTATTGCAAAAGTGAGAACCGCCATCACTAATGATGGCTCGAGGCATTCCAAATCTGGAAAGTATGTTTTCTTTAATGAACTTTAGAACCGTACGATGATCGTTGGTTCTACATGAAATAGCCTCTATCCACTTGGACATATAGTCTACGACGAGCAATATATAGACATGTCGAAAAGATGAAGAGAATGGTCCCATGAAATCGATGCCCCAACAGTCAAAGACTTCAAGATGTTGAATTGGGGTAAGAGGCATCATATTTCGACGAGACAATCCTTTTAGCTTTTAGCAACGCTCAGCATGCTTTGCAAAACTCATGGGTGTCATTAAATAGAGTGGGCCAATAAAAACCACACTGCAGAATTTTAGCAGTGGTTTTCTTGGCGAAAAAATGACCCTCACAAGCTTGATCATGGCAAAAGGAGATGTTAGAATTATGCTCATCATCAGGGACACATCACCTAATAATTTGATCTGGGCAATATTTAAAAAGTAAAGGCTCATCCCAGAAAAATCTGTGCACTTCCCTTAGAAATTTTCGTTTATCCTGCGTAGTCCAATGAGTCGGCATCACACCTGTGGAAAGATAATTTGCAATATCAGCATACCATGGTGGATGCGTAGCAACTAAGAGTTGCTCATTAGGGAATGAGTCCTCAATAGGTGACTCGTCAATGGAACTCGGTAAAACTAGGCAGGATAGATGGTCCGCCACCACGTTCTCTACTCTTTTCTTATCCTTGATTTCTAAGTTGAATTCTTAAAGGAATAGGATCTATCTAAGCAAACGGGGCTTAGCATCCTTCTTCGAAAGAAGGTATTTTAGCGCCGCATGGTCCACGTAAACTATGACCTTGGATCCTATCAAGTACGCCCTGAACTTGTCTAAGGAAAAAACAATGGCTAGGAGCTCCTTCTTCGTAGTCGAGTAATTGACTTGGGCGGGGTTCAAGGTCCTACTTGCATAGTGGATAACATGGGGCTTCTTATCCTTCTTTTGTCCTAACACCGCCCCAATAGCATAATCACTCGCATCGCACATCAACTCAAAAGGAATGGACCAATCTGGTGGTTGCATAATAGGAGCGGTTGTTAACATGTCTTTTAACTTTGAAAAAGCTAATTGACAATCGGCACTCCACTCGAATTGGTTCTCCTTTTGGAGAAGGTTGCATAAGGGCTTATAAATATAACTGAAATCCTTAATGAACCTTTTATAAAAATTGGCGTATCCAAGGAACGCACATCGTAAATGCTCTTAGGTGGTGGTAGGTTGGAAATAATATCAATTTTAGCCCGGTCTACCTCTATTCCATTGGACGAGATGATATATCCAAGGACGATTACTCTTTGTACCATAAAATGACACTTCTTCCAGTTTAAGACAAGTTTCTTCTCCTCACACCTTATCAAGACCAACTTCAAGTGATTGAGGCACTCATCAAAGGTACAACTAAAAACAGAAAAATCATCCATGAATACCTCGAGAAATTCACCCAGCATGTCCGAGAAAATACTCAACATACATCATTGGAATGTGGCAGATGCATTACATAGCCCAAATGGCATTCTTCGGTATACGAAGGTGCCAAACGGGCATGTAAAGGTGGTCTTCTCTTGGTCTTCTGGGGCTATCTCAATTTGGTTGTAACCGGAATAGCCATCTAGGAAGCAATAATAGGAGTGACCCGCTAGCCTCTCCAAAATTTGATCCATGAATGGGAGGGGAAGTGGTCTTTCCTAGTGACTGTGTTTAGCTTCCGATAATCGATGCACATATGCCAACCGGTGGTCACTCTAGTTGGTATAAGCTCGTTGTTGGCCTTTTTTATGATGATAATACCGGACTTCTTAGGGACAACTTGGGTAGGACTCACCCATTGGCTATCTGAGATGGGGTAGATGATACTCACATCTAGTAGCTTTAACACCTCGGCTTTGACAACCTCCATCATATTTAGATTTAGCCTTCTTTGAAGTTGTCTAGTCGTTTTTGCATTCTCTTCGAGGTGAATACGATGAGTACATATCGAAGAGTCTATTCCCTTGAGGTCCGCTATTGTCCAACTTATGGCTCCCCTATGTTCTTTGAGTAGCTCAATCAACTTGAGCTCTTGGTCTTTTCGTAGGTAAGAGGCAATGACAACCGGGAATGTTTCTTCTTGACCCAAATATACATATTTAAGCTCGGATGGCAATGGTTTAAGGTTAAGCTTCGGTAGTTTGGTGTTAAATGGTAGAGGCATTGATGTGGTTAGTGGTAATCTTTCAAAATGGGGCCTCCACCAGCTAGTATCGACTACCGGTTTCTCACTATTCAATACTTGCACAATTTCACTAATAATGGGATCTTTGGAATCCTCGAAATGTGCCGAGCATGTCTCTAAGCTTTCTAGTGGTTCAAGTTGGAGGATCTCTTCTTCTTCAAAAGATTCGAGCATGTTTACTTCGAAGAGCTCATCATCATCATCCTTATGCCTTTTGCCCAAATGGAACACATTCACCTCCAATGTCATGTTTCCAAAGGACAATTGCATTACCCCATTTCGGCAATTGATAATTGCGTTTGATGTAGCCAAGAATAGGTGGCCTAAAATCACCGATATTTGAGTGCTAGTAACCATAACTGGTTGTGTGTCCAAAACAATGAAATCCACCGGGTAGTAGAATTTATCGACTTGGACCAATACATCCTCAACTATCCCTCTCGGTACACGGATGGATCTATCAATGAGTTGCAACGTAGTTTTGGTTGGTTTTAATTCACCAAGGCCTAGTTGCTCATATAACGAGTATGGGATTAAATTTACGCTTGCCCCCAAGTCTAGCAATGCACGTTCAATCCGGTAGTCACCAATAATGCATGAAATTGTGGGACTACCGGGATCCTTGAATTTTATTTATTTATTTATTTATTATTTTTTTTTTGGGGGGGGGGGGGGGGGTCTTTTGAGTGAGAATGGCACTCACTTGCTCATTCAAAAAGGCCTTTTGCTGCACATTATATTTGCGTTTGGTTGTGCATAGGTCCTTTAGAAATTTGGCATAAGAAAGGATTTGTTTAATAGCATCAAGCAATGGAATATTGATCTTGACTTGTCTGAAAATCTCTAGGAAATTATGAGAGTTTGGAAGAAATTTTGGAGCAACCAATCTCGAAGGGAATGGTGCTATGGGTTTATCAACGTGTTCTGTTTCTTGTGGGGCTAATTTAGATCCGTCCTTATCCTCAGAATTTACCGGATCATTAGGCTTGTTGGCCTTCACCGGAATAGATTTGTCAATTTGCTTACCACTTCTAAGAGTCGTGACGGATTTAGCTTGCTCCACATGTTGGTTGGGGAGATTAGGGATGCTTACTTCATGCTTGCTTTGGATTGGGCTGAGGTTGGGCCGGAAAAGTCTATTTCGTAGCATTTAAACGTCTCTTAATCTCACTAACCAAGACTTTAAGCTCTTGGAACATTTGTTGGTTCGTTTGGTTTATCTGCGTTTGCCCTTGCATAAACGCCTTTAGAGTATCTTCCATTGAAAATTGAGGTAGGGCCATGTTTTGTATGGGTGACCCTCCTTGAGAGTTGGTAGGATTTCCCGTGGGATTATTCTTCCAACTGAAATTTGGGTGGTTCTTTCAAGTAGTGTTATACGTGTAACCCACCGGTCTATTAAAAGGTTGTTGATATCCATATGTGGCATTTGCATGTTCTTGTAACACCTCTTGAAACGCAGGAATTGTAGGACAATCTTACGTAGCGTGTATATTAGTGGCACAAATTCCACATAGGTTCTCAATAGCTTCATTGGACTTTGAAACTCCACTCTTACTAAATTCAATGGCCTCGATCTTCCTTGTGAGGTTAGTTATCTTTGCGTTCACATCATCTTCTTCTTTTAGGATATAGATGCTTCCTTTTTTTCTTTTGTCGAGGAGGCTTAAGATTACTAGTTTTGTCCGAGGTATCCCATGATTGGGCATTCTTGGCCAACATATCCAAGTAACACCAAGCTTCATCTGAATTTTTACTCATAAACTCGCCGTTGCACATCATCTCTACGAATTGGCTCATGTTGGAACTTAATCCATCGTTGAAGAAGTTTATAGTTCGCCAGCTTTCGTAGCCGTGATGTGGGCAAGCAAGTAGGAGGTCCTTAAACCTTTCCCAACACTGGAAGAATGACTCATTCTCTTTAACCGAAAAATTCATTATGGCTCTTCAAATGGTGTTTGTTTTATGAGCCATGAAGAACTTTTTCAAGAATTCCCGAATTATCTCATTCCATGACCCTATCGAGTGTGGTCTAAGAGAGTGAAGCCAACTCTTGGCTCTTTCTTTCAATGAAAAGGGAAAAAGTTTAAGTTTAATGGCATCTTCCGAAACATTAGTGTATTGCAAAGTAGCCACCACTTCTTCAAATTCCTTTAAGTGTAAATATGGGCTTTCAGAGTCTAACCCATGGAACTTTGGTAAAAGTTGAATCACACCCGGCTTTATATCAATATTTCCCCCGGTTGGTGGTAAGACCACGCACGAGGGTGTAGTTGTACGGGCCAGTTGTAGGTAGTCCCGTAAAGATCTCATTGGAGGAACATTGCGTACCTCATTTTCTCCTACTCCCTCTTAATTTGCGTTTGTAGTTGGAGTAGGGGGGAGGATTCCTTAAAGGTATTTGATTCATACTCCCTAAACTATCACAATACTCTTGGTATTTTCGGACTTGTCAATGGACTGATAATGGTCCAACTAGACCACCTTTGGATTGGAGACGATTGGTGTGTCACGTTCCCAACGGGACATAAACCACACAACTAAGAACTAAACTAATCTAAGTCCTAAAATAGAAAAAATCTAAAAATTGAAAAATCTGTAAAAAGCCCCAAGTTAGAAGGATATTACCCAATTCGCTTGAACTATAGAAGAATTTCTACAAAACAAAACAACTTGTTAGTCCTAGAAAATCAGGAAAACCTATCTACATCTACTTCTACAACCACTAAAAAAATCTAGAGCCGTTTATCTAAATTTCCGAGCAATGGCGCTAAAAACTTGTTCGCTCGCCTCAAGTGCAAGGCTGTGATGTAATAATAATTCTCAGTAAGACTGAGGTCGATCCACAAGGAATTAGGTAAATCAATTCAAGTTGTTCCAGCAACTTCAAAATCAATTAAATAAGGAGTTCAAGTTCATAAACTAACTTAAAACATTAAAGTTGTAAAATTATATAATTAACGGAACCAAGGCTTTCAAGGATTCACTTGTAGCAATCCCATTCAATCCAAGCATACAACACAACTAGATTTAAAGTCCTATCTCCCATCTAGTCGGAAGATAAACCATTGAAGCACAATAACCTTGTTAGTGCACTTTTCTGTGGCGTACTAGTGCACCTTGTTTGTCAATTACTTAGGTCAGTGGGTCTAGTGTCGGTTGAGCTTAATGAAGACAAAGAACGAAGACTCAAGACGGACCGGCTGCATCAAGGAAGAAGAAACAGGTAAAAGTGATGCCTTGGTGTGCCTTGCCTTGACCAAAACATAACCCATAACCTCTTAGATGACTTGCACCACCTAGGTATACCTTTAGTCATCATCATTAGTCTTAGAACTCCATGAAAAACATGATAAGTTAGACTAATTTAAGAGGTGGAAGCTGCTGTAATCAAAACAGCTCAAAACAGCAGTTTCCAATTGATCTCCGATCAATCGGACGTTGGCTCCGATAGGACTCCGATCAATCGGACAGAAGCTCCGATCAATCGGAAATTTTTCCAGCAACCTTGAAAATCCACTGGACATATTTCCGATCAATCGGACAGTCTTCCGATCCATCGGAAGGGGTTCGTCCGATCAATCGGAATATCTTCCAGAGACTTCACTGGATAGATTTCCGATCAATCGGACTTGTCTCCGATCAATCGGACAGGTCTCCGATCCATCGGACCTTCTTCCGATCAATCGGAAATGCGCGAATCTGCCCTTTTTTTGACCGTTGGAAGAAAATCTATTTAAGATGGGGGATTCGTTTTTGAGCTAAGAGAGGGGATTTTGAGGAGATAGAAGCCACCATTGCTAGAGATCATTAGAGGCTCTATCCCAAACCTATAGCAAGCCATTCTCCTTGTGTTTTCATCACAAGCTTGGGCCATTCAATGGCATCTTAAGAATAGGACTTGTTCCCTCTTGATTCCTAGGGTTTAGACACCTTGATGATAGTTAAATCCTTTGTCTAAACACTACCTAGGAGTCCATTTAGGTGCATTCCTCTAGGAAACCCATTTCCTACCATTTGTAGAGGTTTCACCATTCCCTAGCACCTTGGGCATCTCCAATGGAGCATCACATGCAAGGTAACTGATCTTGGAGCTGAAGCCTTGGCAAAGCAACGGCGTCAACGATCGGGGGAGCACAAGGGGAGCTGATTCAAGCACGGGAGAGCGAGAAGAAGCAACCCAAGACGGCGCAACAAGGGGCTCAATCCGACAAGTAAGGTTGTCTTGTTAAGAGTCCATCCACTTAATTCCCTGTGGGAGTTGAGTGTAGAGTTTGTTTGACAAACTCGCCCCGGGGTCGTTAGCCGATCCTTGGCCTATTAGTTGGGCCTAAAATCTAGGGACGTCAGCCGTTCCTTGGCACGTTAGTCGGGCCTAAAACAAAGTCTCCAAGGGGGAGCCACCAACACGGGTGCAAACGTGTAGGTTGGGAGGAACCTGTAAACTCCCCGGTTGGGTGGATTCGAGTTAAAACACCTTGGTTGGGAGGAACCAGATTTAAACTCCCCAGTGAATGCCAGTGTGCTCAAAGGGGTTGAGTACTTGAACCGGGAGTGGAGTAGACAAGTAGTCGAACCACTATACATCGTTGTGTTTGTGATTGTTCTTGAGCACATTTCTCTTTATGCATTATGTTTAATTGATTAATTATGAATGCTTAGTTAGGAATGTATGCTAGGCACTTGATAGGCACATCCACACTCACAAGATGTACTTTCACTACCTCATGTTGACTTGAGCATTTCTTGATCCATCCTCTCTAGTCCACATGAGTTGATTAGACTAGGTTGTTAATTACTTTATCTTTTGCTAGTCTATTAATTGGACCCACTTAGGCTTGGAAGCCGAAGTGTTAATCGCTTACGTAGTTCAATTTGTTAAATTTGTTAAGTAGGCGAAAAGATTTTTGAAAAGGTCCTAATCACCCCCTCCTATAGGTTTAGCCATAATTCTAGTTGCTCCTCAAGCTTCCGCACGCGTATGCGTAGGGTGTCGTGTTAGGCTACCCGACGCAATTTCAAACCTCACTCAAGTCAGAAATTCAAGTTCTAGTTCTAATCAAGCACATAGCATTCAAAACATGTAACCTTCGGAGTAACAGTCATGCCAATGGACTATGGCTTGCTCAAGGGTTACTACAATTCGAATCTAATCAAACAAACATGATAATCTCAGAGAATTGCAAGGAATTCATGTCCGAAGCAAATAAACTCTCATAAAACTTCTAAAAATATCAATTTTCATTCAAATTAGAACAATAAAAATCAAAACTTGAAGTAAAGGTACTTGAATCAAACTGAATTAAATATGAAAGTGGTTACAAGCTTCACCTCTCAGCCCTAGCTGAGAGATTCTAGCCGAGCATTGTCATACTACAACTAGAACTCAATGAAAAAGATATAAAAACTAGAAAAAACCGGAATCGACGAAATTATGGACGCTCCACGGTGCTCTCCTTCACTTCCCACGACTTCCAATCTCTTTTAGGATGCCTTTAGACGAGGCCATAGGTCCCCTTTTATAGAATAGTGCGGAAGATTCCAGATTGCGCAATAAATCACGGAGCTGCATAGAGAAAATCGAAGCTTGTATGACAAGTTTTGTTATGCAGACGACCGGTCGGACGACTAATCTGAGCTCCTGGACGACCGGTCATAAAACAGCAAAAACAGTCCAATGAGTTTTGGAATTTTCACCCCCCTTATGTTGAGTGCTCGACTGGTTTGACGACCGGTCTGAGTGATGTGCGATCGGTCTGACGACCGGTCTAGCTTGGTCCAGTGATTTGTACAGCAATGAGGAGGTCCCTGTTGAATTGTAGATCGGTCAGACGACCAGTCTTCAGTGTAGAATGTTGCACTTCTTCCTCCGTTCTTTCTCTTTCTCTCTTGCTTCTTTCTTCCATCCTTTGGCATTCGGTTCCTTGATCTTCAATGTACCTTCAGTGACCTTTTTAGCCTTGAATTAGTGAAATCTCCATCTCGCTCCTACAATCACAAATCATGCATTAGATGGGTCCTTTAAACATGCAAACCATGCATATAATGTGATGTAATGGGCTAGATCATGTATAAATTGGAGGCTCAACAACAACTCAGATCATACTCAGCGATCTACCCTATGTTTCAATCTTGGGACTGTGGGCTTATGAGTATACTACGTTTTCATTACGCCAATCTAAATGAATAAACTCATCTCTTAATGCCTAAGTTTTTATTTTTCTTTCTTTTTTTGTGCTGATTTCCTCGTGATATGGTTATATGCATGTAAGGGTGTATATTAACTACACTAGCCTGGTTTATTGCAGTCTATCCCCTTACAAAAATTCATGATGGGGCTAGTATGGAGAAACGGTTATAGTAGGTCTGAATTCGATACGTCGATTGTTAAGCCTTAAATTATGATATTTATACTCAATTCTACGCTTTAATTATATAAAACAATGCGTTTAAAGATTGACTTTAATGTGTTTTGTGATTATAGGAGCAAATGAGAGATGTGAATGAAATGAGCTCAATAAGGAACCATTGGACAGTAAGCAATGGACCACCACATAAACGGTCTGGATTTGAGGCATGACTAGCTGTCAAAACAAAAAGGAAAGAAATAAAAAATAATAGGAAACAAATGCACTGTATGTTTTTGGAGTTTGAAATAAAAAAGAAAAGAAAATTAGAAATAAGATTGTTGTTTTGAGTTTCAAAGAAAATAGAAAACATGCTTGTTTCCATTTTGGGTTTCAACCAGAATATGAAACAGATAGCCCAATCCCATTTTTCACATTTTGGCCCAATTCGCGGGGCTCATCTTGATGATTTTTGCAAATCCAGTCCATCCATGTCGAAGAGCAGCTTAACAACGAAAAATCCAAGTGATTTCAGTGTTGATCGGAGCTACGAATTAACCATGGCAGCTAAAATAATGCGAAAGGTATAATAGGCGATCCACGTCACAGGGAGGGGTTATAAAGTAACATATTAGTGGGCGTTGCCTTGACCGTGGGGCTCACCTTGATGTATGTTCTCTATATCCAAGCCGTCCATAAGTTTTTCTAGATCATTCTAGAGCATGGTCTAAAAAATGAAGCAGATCCAAATTTCAAGTGGACCACACCACAAGAAAATAGTTGTGATTGAACACTCACCATTGAAACTTCATATGGCCCACTGTAATGTTTATTTGCCATCTAACCCATTGATTAGCAAACACAAGCTTAGATGAAGGGAAAACATAAATATCAGCTTCATCCAAAACTTGTGGCCCCAAGAAATTTTTAATCGTGGGCATTCAATTACCACAATTTCCTGTGGTTTGGTCCACCTGACACTTGGATCTGTCTCATTTTTAGGTTCATGCCCTAAAGTAATCCGGCGAAATGGTAGGACGGCATGGAATTCACATGGACATCAAGTTGGGCCATTTTTTTTTTTTAATGGCTAGGACCTATTCGATACGACCCTATTCAATACAGACGTGGATAATCCAATCCATTTCATGAATTACACTACAAAACCACACCGATCGGATTATCTAATCCATCCATTATTTAGTCTTATTGTATATGGCCATTTCCTTTCCAAGACATCGATGGGATGAATTTGATTGCCTTAAGAAGTAATTCTTTAGAATCATGAGCCATCCATGATGGGCCCTAACAAATAGATGAATTAAATTGTTGCTTGTGTCTATTTTTTTTAAACAACATGGACCATCCATGATTTTATTGAACAAACAATTAATATTTGTGAGATATGGTGGCTCATGAAATGGGCGTTAGATCTAATGAATAGTTCGGATCCATGCAATGAGTTGTCTCAGTGGGCAACCGATTTTGTAGACAAAAGATGTTACGTACATACTGTGAATGTAGGTAATTGTATTACGCCTGTTCAGATAGCTGTGAATCCCGTTTTAGATGTAGCCTCAAAATCGATGTCACCTAGACATCTAACAATTCAATTCATGGCTATCAAATGGAGGCTAAAACTAAATTGGTTAGGTACAATTAGAGCTGTCCACTTGGTTAGGTACAATTAGAGCTGTACACTAGCCAAGCCGAACTAAGATTTGCCCAGTTCGGCTCGGTTTGGTCAGCGGGCGACCTGGGCTCGAGCTTGGCTCGGCTTGGTCCTCGAGCCCAGGTGGTGGGCTTGGCTTGGTTTGGATGAGCTTTCAAGCCTGTTCAAGCCTGTCCGAGCTTCAAGCTTTCGAGCCTGGCTGGAGAGTGGAGAGAGATGAGATGACTTAGATGGGGGAGAGCTGGAGAGGGAGGAGTTGATGCAGATGGCCTAAGGGGGTGGCTGCCGCTGGTCAGGTTAGGGCTGTAGAGAGGGGCGAGCGAGTGGGTTTTGTTTTTTAGCTTTTTAGGATTAGGGATGGACGAGTGGGCACTGGAAGAAAAGAAAAGTACAGGGGCTAGGGCGAGCGGGCGTTTAAGTTAAAAATTATATATATATATATATATATATATATATATATAAATTTTAACTTAAAAATATATCAAGCTTTACGAGCCGAGCCGAGCCTTATTTCAAGTCGAGCCGAGCTGAGCTTAGGTCAGGCTCGAGCTTGGCTCGAATTTCCAACGAGCCCACATATTCGATTTGGCTTGGCTTGAACCACCCTCCGAATCGAGCCGATTCGAGCGAGCTTTTCGAGCTAGCTTGGTTCATGTACAGCTCTAGGTACAATATCAATGGGCTAATTCGGATGGATTAAAATCATCCAATCAATATGCTATTTGAGTTCTCTCTCCATCTAAAATGGAGTCCAATGGTGCAGTCCACCTCACCAATGTACTTTGACTATAGAACTAAAGGCCACAGATAGAGATATCGAAGATCTAAACACAGTGCATATCAATATCATTGGGACTAATATCATCTACTTGCCTCTTTACACAATCATTTCATGATATTGTATATGTATATGGCAAACATAAAAGATCCAGACCATTCATCTACTTGCTTTATTTGGTGGGAAAAGTATTAGATTTTCTATTGGAATGAGCATATAGGTGTACCAAACATGGAGGCATGGCAGTAACAGATTTGTCTGTAAAAGATAGAAATGGGGACAATATTGACAAATAGAACAAATTGTCATATATATATATATAGTTTGTGTTTACCAAACAAGTTCATGCAAAAAGAAAGGAAAAAAAAAAAGTACTTCACATATCATGACTTTTTTCAGACAAATTACAGATTTTTCATGCACTTAAATTGATTTTCAGACCTGATTTTACAGTTTACCCAACGGCAGGGCACTTGAGTCTCTTTTAGCTAATGATCATAACAATCCGACCAAATATCGGAAATGGACAATCCATACTAATTATAACAGAGCATTGTTCATACTACATAATAGCACTTATGAGTGACCTACGCCGTTCAGTCTTTCAAGTGACCTGGACTGTCCATTGTGCAGGGCCCACCTATGGTTGTCTATGCCCTTCTGAAAAATCACCTCCGTAGGATGATCCCAACCTGTCAATCATTATCTAAGATAATGGAATGACCCTACTGGTTACGATTGAGGTCAGATCATTGATTTGGATTGATCATCATGTGGTCCTTTGATTGCCCATCCATCTTTAAGCCAATTTGATCAGATTACCCAAACCCATATTGTATATAATTAAGAAGTTATGATGATTGGTCCTGATTGATCATCATGTTGTCCCGACTTTGTTTGCCCATCCATCTTAATCCAATCTGATCAGATTATCTGCGATACATTGTTTCTAGTTGAGGTCTGATCAATGATCTGGATTGATTATCATGTGGTCCCACCTTTAATTGTCCATCCATCTTAAAGTCAATTTTATTGAATGATCATTGACCATCCGATCAATGGCAAGAAAAATGAACACTCCAATTGATTTGGACCGTCCATGATGTGGAGGCCACCTTTCTTGCAACCTTTGAGGAATGAGACGAGGAGGAGGGGGGAGAAGGCGTGTGTGGATAACTGATGCATTGTTTTAATATAATGATTCCTTTTTTTTTTTTTAAATTAACATCTAAATAACATTTTAAGAAGAAAAAGAAAACTGTCAGTGCCATCCAAACAGCAGCTCGGATAGATTTAGATTTCTGAAACTAATTTTCAGAATATGCATGTACATGAATCTATTTGCAGCAAAATCATTTTAAAGGTGGAGCCAGACAGATACTAAATCTTCAGAATCAACATAAAATGGAGATAACAATCAGGCATGGCCTATTTAGAGGAGCCAGTTCTGCAAGTTTACCTTGTTCATGCTCTTCCTTTTGAGTAACATTCAACGAGCACCCTTGTATATATTAGCAAAAAGAAAAGAAACAAATGGGAACAGATAAAAGGTCAAGTAAAATAACTCAAAATTCCTTTCTTAGAACCATGGAAAGGGCAGATATTAGCAATATCCCAGCTATGCATTTACACCATTCGCCTATAATTAATATATATATATATATATATATATATATATATATATATATATATATATATATATATATATATAAAAGGGGAAGGGGAGGGAGAGAGAGAGAGAGAGAGAGAGAGAGAGAGAGAGAGTACGACTTGTGGCATGGTTTTGAATTGGTTGATAGACATGTGAACAGGAAAATCTTTACATAGGCTGCTGCCTAAGATCCTCACTATCATTTCCAAAGTCAAGTACCCTGTCCAATTTAGACATCAAAGGCTCATACGCAGGAGGTGCAACCGGAGAAGTCACCACTGGAGAAGTTGGAGAATCTGAATAGCCCTTATTTATTGGATGATCAAATTTACAGGCAGGCCCGAATTTGCAAATACCATAGCGGCTATAATATGTACAGATCTCCTGATCCTGGACAAGTTTTAGAAGGAAATGGGTAACATATCAGAATTTCATTGATACTTAAGCAGGATGGAAGAAAACCATCCATGCAGTGCAATTTGTACTAGTAGAATTCGAACTTCATTAAAAATAAATAATAATAATAATAATAAAAAGATTTTCCTAACCCGCCTTTCAAGGTAAGAGACCATTCATTGCCCTTGTACTAAGGCATGGAAGAAGAATTATAGGGTCCTACTCAACTGCAATGTACAGAATATAGATTGGTGGTATGCAGAATTTGCACGTGCTGGAACATCATTCAGGGGCCAACCATTGATTTGATGGACCTCAATATCGATGGGGAATCCCTGAAAATGCCCCCAGGGTGGAAAATACTGGCCAATTCACCAAATGGCCTATAACAGGAAGTAATCAAACAAGAAATGGATTGGAATTTTCCAACTGGCTGACTACCAGGTCCCACACAATGTTGAGGCCCATCGGACCAATGGTTTGCAATGCTAAACCATTCTCCAGAAGTATAGATTCCTGAGCATCAGCACACGGCGTCACTGCAAGTCCGACCCTGTATTCTTTTTCCAAGTTGCCGAGGTTTAACAAATCCGAATGGGTACAGTTATGTACTGAAAAAGATAAAAGTAAAAAAAAATGTGAACTCACAGGTCTCAAAGGAAGGCCCATAGGACTGAGATCACATACAGATGATTTGGAGGCCCGGGTCTTCGGATGGTGATACCTACATGCTGATCTAAACTTGCAGTCCCCATTTCTCATAAAATACTGACAATCAGGTTGTCCAGGTCTCTCAGGGAATTCATCGACCGCTGTTTTATGTTGATGAGTAGAGTTATCTGCTTCCTTTATCAGGTCATTCACAACTGAAGCAGATGGTAGCTGTACATTCCTTTTGGGTGGAAAGGATGGGCTTATTACTGGAACCTAAACAAGTCATAGATGGAATATGATGATATGAAAAAAGAAGAACAAAATTCCAAATTACAGATTTCTATGAAATGTAATTATTTTTGGTGTCTGATCAAGCAACAACTGGACTTACCATTAATGCTCTCTTTTCCTTAAACTAGTGCACTAACGAAAAGTAAACAACACAAGTCATGAATGCATGAAGTCCATACCAGAATTTACAAACTAATTGCCTGCCAATTATCTATTTATTGTTTCTTATGCATCCAGTTCTCAGGTTACTGAATGAAGTGATTGAGGAAGTTGAGCCACAGCCTGAAAAATTACAGACCCCCTAATCCAGTCTTAGCCGGGGGGGGGGGGGGTGACAACTGACACGAGAGCTAATGTGTAGATACAACGACTTTAAGGGTAATGGTGGAGATTTAGGGTTGGCAGGGAGAAGTTACACATGCTTGTTATCTACAGAAATGACCGTCTGATGAATGTCACATATAATAAGAGAAGGCTTAGACTGGGCTGCATTATGGCCGGGCCTTGGGGCTTTTAAACTCAGCCCAAACCAGGCACCATTAGGAAATGAGCTTTAGTTTTCAGGCACAGGCCAGCCCTAGGCTTGATAGAGAACCCCAAAAGCCTGACCCAAAGCAGGCCAGGTCCAAAGCAGGTGAACCGGCCTGGTCCACAGGCAGCCCTAGTGTACGGGACTGATCTCAGCCTGATCTCAACCCGAGGACCTGATCTGTGATGGGACTGAATGCAGAGACATCTGGATGCATCAGTGAGGACTGTTCAATAAGCAAGAAGTTGAAAGGAATTGGGACAGGTATGGGCACGTATGGTTTATGATTGTGTACAGATAAAGAGTGCTAGATTTGGGGCTGAAAAGGAACAGCTTGTGGACTGTTGGAAGTGAACTTGGGGCAGATTTTAGGCTGGGATTATTGACTGGAAATAGACTGAAGGTGGACAAATTCTAAACCAATTTCTGGACAGGTTATGGACTGTTTAATGGCCGGGTTATATACTGGTAGCAGACAGAATGTGGACAGCTTTGGGACAATTTGGGGACAGGTTAGGTGCTAATGGGTGGCTGGATATGGCTTCAGCTTTGTGCTGCTAGGGCCCTGAATATGGACAGCAACTAGCTGCAGGTGGAGACAGGTTTTACTGTCCAATATATGGTTGACGTGAGTTAAGGGCCAAGTAATAAGAACAAGACAGTGGACAGCTTCGGACAGAAAGTAGGCTAGTGTAGAGTTAAAGGAATCGAGTTGATGGCTGTGAGGCAGGCTGAGCGGCCAGATTTAGTTCTTGGAGCTGGCATAAAGGCTGAAGATGTAGTAGAATGGGTTAAGAATTGAAGGATTGGTTAGGGGATGGTGGGATTTGTAGCTTGTATGGATGCTAGAATTTGGAGTAAGGTATACCTCAGAGCTGGAAGTTGGACGTAGGGACTTTACAGGTTTGAATGTGGAATTAAGGGATGGTAGAGGTGAAATGACTTTTTTTTACAATGGTTTGGGAGATTGGAAAATTAGATATGGGGACTCTTATGGTTAAGAGTTGATTTTAGATGGAATTACAGTGTGTATGAGGTAGAGGTTGTTTAGGGGTTCACATTCAGGGGTTTATATGAATTAGAGGCTGAAGTCACGGTTTGGATGGATTAATGCCTGTGATTTGGGATTTTTAGGTTGAGGGGCTGGATTCAAGGTGGGAGATGGAATTAGGGTTTGAAGTATTAGGCCAGGATTAGGGTTTCAAATTGGAGCTAGGACTGGGGGGATTTAGGTTACGCTCAGGGTCTGGACAAATCAGGAGAAGGGAGAGGAGGAAAAAAAAATGAAAACAGACCTAAGAAAAGAACTTGCTCTAATACTAGAATTGATGCAACAAGATTGACACATCTAGAACTAGAATTCGATAAACTGAAAGTACTTACCACCTGAGAGCTCCAAATCATTCAATATTTCCATATGATTCAAGTAAACACCAAAACAACAAACTCTAGAAGTAAAATTCCATCACCCATCTAGTTTCTTCAACTAGATAAAAGATAAAAGCAACTTTCTTCATTTTCTTTTCTTTTTTTTCTTTTTTGGTAGAGTAGAAACTAATAGTATTATCCTTTAATAAAAGTTATCCATCCATTAAAAAAAAAAGGCAAGTGACAGTATACAAACACATGCTAGGGATAGAAGCAACACATGCCAAAAAAAACCTCTGTTCAAATCACATAATCAAAGAGTGTCTCATACAAATGGCCTATACGTCTATTAACAGGGCTGACCAAGTAATCCCAATAAAACTTAATCAATTCCTATTGGTCTTTGTGATGCCTCATTGACCTATCAGAAACAAGCACTAATAAAAGATTGTAACCAAGCTGGGAAAAAATAAATATACTAAGGCCATGTTTGGTAGAAGCCTAAAAATGAGTTCAGCTCATTTTACATAATTACTGTTAACTAAAAGGAGATTAACTCATTTTTAGGCCTCTTCCAAACAGGACCTAAAACTGAGACACCAAGATCAACATCACCACTGGTAAGAGATAGTATTTTGAGAGGGAAACTAAAAGAACTGTAACAAGACTTCTAACTCCACAATTAACTTTTCAATATGTCAATCATATAGGCCTTGGAGCCTGGAGGGCTGTCTACACTATCTGCTTAATATCTGGCTATTTGATTGATTCCATGGGACCCATGGTTAATCATTGATGCTACTCCAAAGTTCCCTCAAAGTCATTCATTTCTAATTCTATCCTTGTCTTGCCACTCATACATCTGAATATCCTTATTTCAGCTAACACTCATCCTATGAACACGTTCTTCCTTGACTGCCCAACATTCTATCCCATAAAGCATGGCTGGTCTAATAGCTATCCTATAAAAATTCCCCACTATTACCGTTACAATATGAGTTATAACGGCTGTTACAGCCTCTCTGTTTTTCCTTCTTTCTTTTGAAAAAGAAAAAACAAAAAAAACTATTTCAGCCGGTTACAGACTGTTACAGGGCCATTACGGCTGTTTCATCCCCGTAATGCATAACAGTTATTACGGCACCATTAAGTTATGGCTGTTAACGTAATCGTTTTAACATACCATATGTGTGGCAATCAGTCACACACGCTGTTTTAAATAGCAAAAAGCGTGTAGCATAGCGTTCACCCCTCTAAAGCATGAGGCTTAAGCTACATAGCATGTAGCATGAGGCTTATGCTACACATAAGCAACACACTACTAGATTTTTAATCAATGTTGTGCTTGGTTGCACAAATTTCATGATATTCTGCACCAAAATTGACCGATTAATAATGAAATTTAACAAAGTTTCATGATATTTGGTGCAAATAAATGCAACTTACTAGGAAAGGGCAATGATCAAGGTAAAGAAAGAGCAACTAAATTGATTTAATGCTGTTACTCATATTATTTGACTAAAACAACGGAAAATATTAACTATTTTTTTATTGAAAATAAAAAAGAAATGTAAAAAATCATTGAAAAGATTTCTTTTTAATGTTGTAGTGAAAAATGATTTGTAATGTGAGCTCCGAAGCATGTGCATAGTCTATGTAGTGTAAAGCATGTGCAAATTATCATGTAGCATAGGCTACACGCAACTTAAGCTATTTTCATGAGTTGCGTAGAATTAAGGCTAAGCTACGCTATGTAGAATAAGCTACACGCTAAATAGAGCTGCTATTTAAAACACTGGTCACATAGTCACATAAGACTCCATAGGCACATCTCCACTTCATCCACCCAGGCTCTAATACCATGAGCAAAATCCTTCCCAATCTCTCTGCTCTTAAGAATTATAGACCCAAGATATCGATAAAAAAGCCATTTTGGGGTAACTATTAGTCAGCAATCTTAAACATTCCATATTTCCACTCTTATTCTTAATAAAATTGCATTCCATATACTCAGTTTTAGTCCAAAGGATTTCAAAACCTTTTAGGGTGTGTTTGGATTGATCGTATACCACCGTAATGTAAAAGTGTCATCATTACAATTTGCAATGTTTGTTTATCCACGTAATTCGGCACATAATTCAGCGGTCAAATGTAGGTGGAATACAAGACAAGTAATAATTGTAATTTTGCATCATATTGTGGTGGAAATCCCCTATCCAAACACACACATCAGGTGCATTTTACCAGTGATTTGACATTACAGGAATGTAAAAGTATCATCATTGCAAGTTTACCACGCCTATCCAAACATCAGAATCCTCAGTCAAATTACCTGATTTCCATCTGAAAGGTATTGTAATTTGTCATCATTACATCTAATATTACTTTATGGTGGTATACGATCAATCCAAACACGCTAGCATCCCTCTTTAGCTCTAGCTTTGTGTTTACCCCCTCCCTCATCTTGTCAATCAAAATTTTGTCATCTGCACAGCACATACATCATGGGAGTAGAGTAAACATGCAAGTTATAGCAGGCGTGACAACGTGTTCTTTTCAAATCTTAGTTACCTAACAACTAGCCTTTGTAACTAAATACTTCAGATTTGCATCAATTACAATAAAGTCATGAGATGCATCTCCATTGTTTTTTAGTGATTTAAGAAGGGTGTGCCAAAACGGTTACATAGCAGCTGTAACGGCCGTTACATAATGGAAAAGGTGGTAACCATTACACATTACTGGGCTGAAATAGCCGTTGCAGAAAAATGACCCGTAACAGCTCCGTAACTGTCCCAAAACAGATATTTTTCCTTTTCCTTTTTTTTAGAGGCCATAATGGCCGTTACGACCACCATTACTGATATGCAACACCTTGTATATAAGTATTCCAAACTGACACACAACAATGCATAGAATTCTAGATCTCCTAAAGGGTTTATAAAAGAAAGATCTAGAACAAATTTGTTCTTATTAAGCCCTAGCATACTAAATTACGAAATTAACTGAAAATATAAAACCATGAAGGGGAGAGATCTACTGCCCTGTAAGTATGAAATTTTCTGTGCTTCCACTCCTATAGAGCACATATGGCATGCATATGATGATCCAAACCATTCATTCACCAGAGAAAACAATGAATGGGTCCCATAGCACAACCAAAATAATAGGCATATCCTAACCATTTAGAGAATGGTGAAAAAATTCACTAAAATCCGGTAGGTGATTTCTGTTTGCAATTTTTAGAAAGATCAGTCAATCATAATGCTTTTTGGTCCACAGTTATGTAAACTATGATGAATAAATGATTTAGATGCATATCATGACAAAAACGTAGAGGCACAAAACTTGTGCTTCCACAGGCATTGGGATCTCATCAGAACCACCGAGAGTAGCTCTAGAATGATATCAAAAGTTGCAGCCACTCAAAACGTCGAGGTATCTATACCATGTCATAAACCTACCTCAATTTCCAAGCAACCATATATCAATTTACTATGTTGGGGGAACCCAAGTGCATCCGGTTTGAAGTTGCACCAAATGTGCCCTTAATTTTCTGGTGTTGAAACTCAAATCACCCATCTTCGCTTCACCTCCAAACTTGAACTCACCCAAAAGTAGATTAGACAGGATGGGTTTCAAATCACATCATTAGTTTTAGCATTCATGCTCCTGAGATTGAATATTATTTTAAACGCTCTTGCTGAGATGGCTGCAAAGATTCAAACCAAAACTTACAAATTACAATTGACAGCATAAGGGTGAACACATTTTTGTGTCATAAGATTGAAGCACTAACACATTCATGCACACTCACCAACACAAATCATTTTGCACGAACAAGCTCGTCCTACCTTGTGATCAGCAGATACAGTTTTCTTTTATCTTCATTATTCAAAATTAAATATATGCCTTGCTCATTTTCCTTTTTTATTTTCTTTTCTGAGGAAACTTGAACTCTATTAAGAGAAAAGGAGAAATACAAGCGAAGGAGATCACTGATGAGGAATCATTGGACTGGATACAAAATCAAATTTGCATCCCAACTCAAATAAAAAAGCCCAACTTGGCAGCCGCAAAACGCACATGAAGAGATGGCCCATCCATCATACTCTTATGTTGTGCTTGCGGAGTTGCAAAATGTCTGCTGCTGAGCACTGTGCATATCTCCCATAAGCATGAGCAAGGAAAGCCTCCACAGCATCTTCCCTTTTGGCCTTGGGACATCCACATGCCAGTATGAGAACATGGTCCCAATTGATTCAGGGAACCCGATCCAATTTAAAAGATTGAGAAATTTATAACAAATAGCCCACATAAACTCACAAATAAAAAATCATTCATCAAAAAATATCTCCTCAAGTGGTAAGTTGTCAACACTTTATCCTCCACCAACCAGGCGAATGCAATTAACCTTGGCAGACCCACGTAAGTCTGAACAGAAGGATTTCACTGAGAAATCCAATTGGTCAGAATCTCATTCCGACAAGGATCACCACCTGATAAGGCCGAATAGAATGATTTCACTGAGAAAATACTAGACCTCTCCTGCTTCTAGCCCCATCGATCCCTCTTTCCAATCATTAGCATGCAGCACTGCAACTGCTCCATGAGCCTGACATAATCTTTAATTTTTCCTTGGCTCAAGTTCCTATGGAACAGAGGTGACCACACTATCAGGTTACCTTCAACAGAGTGGCACTTGGATATCATCACCTCTCTATCAAAAGCTCTAAGCCAACCTGGGGTAGATTCTATCAAGGGGCCACTATACATAACAAACACCCGGCCAGAAGAGTGTACAGTAGCCATCCCCAACACTATGAACAATCCTCTCAGACTTTCAACTTTGAAAGCCACTCGATAGCCATTTCCTCAATAACACAAGTTCAAAAGATTTGATTCCAGGCCCACCTTTACTTTTGGCTTTGGACAAAAGCCCTTTTCTGGCTTTGAAACAAGAAAACAAGCAAAAGCCCCTATTTTACATTCTCTAATTCGTTCAAATTCCCCACCAACAGAAACAACACTGATCTTGGTTTCTTGTAGTATGGATTATCTTGTAGCAATTAAAGGAAAATAATGAAACTTTCAAAGGTTAGCTTCTAAGCACGATTAAAGGATTCTAAAATACTATTCTGCCCTTCGAAAATTAAGGATAGATCCATGACAGACAGGAAACTTAGATAAACGCATCAATAGAAAATACAAATTGGTGAATGCATGTTAGCTAGATTTTTACACACTAACCGTCTCCATAGCCATCCCATACACAAAAATGCATCTTTCTTTTATCAGTTAACAAAGGCAAGTATGCATGAAAATGGGGCTCAGATAAAGCCACCAAGCAAATTCTTCTCAATCCTTTGGCAATCGCCCGTGAGAATAAATCGATAAACTCTTGTGTAAAGAATTGGATTATTTTGGGAAAAGATACAATATAACTCACCTGATATCCATTCCATTCTGGATTGGGATGTACCCCATGTGGTAAAGGCATCATTGGTACATAAGGTGGAGAAGCATCCATATAAGGAACCGGCTCATTTGAGGCTCTCTGCAAAGACCACGAAGTCATTGGTGTTTGTAATGCTGCCGATGTATGTAATGGAAGTGTTCTGTCATTATGGTATCCAGAAAGAAGGTCACATCCTCCAACGGCCGTAGGATCAGGATGATGAAACCTGCAGTTGGCTGCGAATTTGCACGAACCTGTACGCATGTAAAATTGACACTCTCTCTCTCCCTGTGATAAAGGGAAGTTCATTACACAGGCCCGAGATAAACTCCATAACACCAAGATATAAATGGATCTTCAAACATACCCACCTCCATGGAGTATACCAGCAAAGACAAATGAAACTTGAAGGATGACAGAATTACCGGTCGGATTGGCAGGCCCAAAAAGTTCAGCTCCAGTAGTTCTCCTTCTGCACCTTTCTCTTGAGGGTGATTGTATCTACATGCTTTTCCAAACTTACAACCACCTGTTTTTAGGTAATACTGTAACATCCATTATTAATACAATGTGGGAAAAATACCGGTTAAGGAGAGAATGATAAAAGAAATATCAACAGCAATGACTTCTTAAAACACCTACCAAACAATTTACACTTAAGAAAGGTACAACAGAAACTAAAATCATCACTACTAGTAGTCGTGTGAAATAGGGTCGATCTTTCATTACCTTTATTCCCAAGAAGAAGAAGAAGATGAGAAACAAACAAATGAAAAGAAAAAGAGAAAAGAAACACATGAAGAAAATACCAACAAACTTCTATTCATGTAGAAACTTGAAATAGAAGATTCTATTAGAACAATACCTTCCTGTGATAGTTAGGAACTTAACAAAGGAGCATGGGTGGGTAACATAACCATTACTCACCCTTGCCAATGATTGTCATGTAAAATACAACAATACTGAATAACAAAAGAGGAGAGTAGAGCAACAAATGGGATTAATTTACCATTGACTTAGAAACAAAGGTATGTGTAAGATCCTTCAGTCCACCAATAGGACCCTGGAACATCTTATGATGTTTCATGTTTATTTTATTTCCGCAGGTTGTACTTCAATTTGCAACAAGTATGTTAACACCAAAATTGAATTCAATCATCTTTATGTCAATTTATCACTGTAAAATTAGGTCTCTTTCATGGTTCGTTTCTTTTCAACCCAAACCTTGACCGAAAAGCATGAAAGGCTTTAAGGTATGCGTTAAGAGTAAAAGAAATGTATGTACAGCTGTACTACATACTATAGATAGTTATATAGATGGATTCGTGTAAATCTGTTAAGATCTCATATAGACCTCTAGAGATATCCCACCTCTTGTATACATTCCTATCATTCTCAATGAATTATATACAATACATTCTCTAAAATGTAGTCCCTGAAACCTTAACTTGGTATCAGAGCCATGATTAGGCCCTGATCCTAACCATCCATTTTCCCCATCCTTCTCCTTTCTTTCTTGTTCTTTCCGCAAGCAGCTTTCAAATCCAGCACCTGCCTATTTTCTGCGCCACCCATTCTGTGCACCATCATCTCTATCGAGATCAGTGCCGACGCCAGCATTAGCCCGCACACACACCGCCACCCTCATCATTGTTTCCAACAATCCCAAATCTCAACTGCTCATTACTTCAAAAAAAAAACCATTGACACCAATCTTCTTCGGCCGGATCTAACGCTGAGTTCATCACCAAATCTGCATAGGAATATTCGCCATTGACACCACTAGTCGCACAGCCATCTTCTTCTCCGATCGCTAACCCCATTCACTAGTCCCCCCCCCCCCCCCCCCCTCGCGCGGCCGCCGCCACCGTTGTTGCTTTCAGCACCACTGTCGCGCCACACCACAACTCAACCCCCTATTGTCCCCATCTACCAAAGTGTTTGAAGTTTCGGTATCGCTACAAGTTTCGCTAGCCGGGGATACGGAAACAATATTGATATCGCTGATAATTGGAATGTGGGGAAAATGGGAAAAACAATGGAATTTTTCAGTGAAACCTCGGGAGATGCTAAAATACACATATTTGCATATTTAGGAATAAAAAAATTGCAAAAAGAATGCATATATAATACATTTCTATTTAATGGAAGCCTAAAAGCATGTGCTACTGTAAGAAATCAGTCCAACCATCTCATCCATCTAATATGTGACCTTCATCCAAACATCCATTGATATTTCAAAATATCGTCAACATGTGATATTTCCCAACAAATCGTCAACAATTGAAAAAGAAACTAAAGATTGTAGTCTCGTTATTGCCATGTTGCGATAATGATAATATCATATTATCAATATTATCGTGATATTATTAGCATTATTGTTGACAATCTGAACGTTACATACAACCATGAGCCCATAAAAAATATGAAATGGAAATTTTTTAATATACAAATTTTTTGCAATATTGACACAGGCGATATCATCGAAATATTGCAGATACGTTAATGAAACAAGCGACATTTGGAATTTACACAGTAAAAAATATTGGTGATACACTGGCGGTATCAATGCATTGGCAATACAAACAACACCTGGAATTTACACAGTTGAAAATATTGATGACATTGATACATTGTCGATATTTAGTGATACATCCTGATACCTAAAAAATTTTATACTGTCAGTGTTATCGGTATCGCTACCAGTGTTATCGGTATCGTTGAGCTAGAGATAGAGATAATATCAGGGATATTTCTATAATATCGGAGATAATTCGAACACTACAAACCACATACGTCACTTGCTTCTATAACTCCATCCAGCACCATCACCGTCAAATATGAATCTGACAGATCTCGGTTGTCAGATTTGGGTCTTCTCTAATTGCTTTGCCACTGTCAGCTCCACCATCTTCCGTTGCAATTTTGTCACTGTTGTGACGCAGGACGCCCTAATTATGATGCATGCTCATGAACACATAATCCAATGGAAATAAAAGACAATAATAATCTAAAAATTCAACATCAACCATCATAAACTAAGAAAACCACAAAGAGACATGCAATGGAGCGAGCCATCATCACAACCACGAAGTAAGAAATTCAAATAATGCATAGGTTGGATCCGGCGAGGGATGGAACCTCCCGATCTTGCATGGTTATAACCTAAGCACCCAATGGGAATCACTAGTCCGAGGGATCAAAGGATTTCTCGAATTATGGGTTTAAAAATCTAAAGAATTGGGGTTTTGGATCAATTCTCAGATTTAGGGTTCAAGATTTGTGAGAAAATAGAAATAGATAATAAAGGAAAAATAAGTTTACCTTAGAAGAAAGTTGGAGGGGCACAAGAAGAAAAGAGAAGAAAAAGATCGGAGAAGAGAAGATTAAGATCCACAAGACAGAGAGGGGGAGGAGGCATCAAAAGGCTTTCTTTCATTCAATCAATAACATAATGAAAAGGGTTTAGGGCAACACCCTTATAAAATTCGGAATTAGCATAATTACCAAAATACCCCTACTAACAAAATTTCAAAAGAAGACATTTACACAAAAAAACATGCACACACTGACCCAAAACTCAAATAAATAAAAATGCATATAATAAACGCAAATTTAAGATGCCAGATGGCCTCTGATGATGGCACGATGAAAGTGGGTCACGACGAACCAACGGTCCAATCACATCATTATCGTGATCCAACGGTCCAATCATCTCCTCCAAGCAACTTACACATGTCCTCCCAATGTGGGGTCTTCTCAAATGTCTCGAACCACATATGTAAGGTCTTCAATGCTCTTCAAGTCGTTAAGAACGATCCAAGCCCGTCATCATCGAGCCATAAAAATATAGGTGTCACTCGCCTCCTACACTGATAAACCTTAAAGGGCTTGATGTCCGCATCATGTTGTTAGTCCATTTGTCAAATATCCAAATCCATCTCTGCTCTGCATCATTGGATTGCCTCTCTTGGTGTTTTCATCAGCTACTAACAGCCTTGATCCCATCATTGTAACTTTTTTTGTTGCTATTATGCCACCTCATCATCATCTCTGCAACCACCACCATCTAAAACCAACCCAACTCCAACCAAACCCATCTCCTTGTTTCCAACAACCCGCACCCACTGTTGCTAATGGATCATGATTCCTAATTGATCCCTCGTTCAATACCAATCTCGATCTAAATCCATCACTATCTGTCACCATCTTCTTCTCTACCGCCCTGAGTGAACCCATCTATCTTCAGTTGCTCTGCCATCTCCAGCGAGATCATCGTCTCAGCCTCTATCATCTTCCTCTACAAATCCAGCAATGTCAATCGGCCAGATCTAACTCTACCCTTGTTTTCGAGCAAGGGTTTGTAAAACCCCTTCTTCTGGTCCTTGTTGGTAATTCTGTGGGAGCACAAAATCTGATGCACCTACTTCCATTTATATGTACATCGTATCGTTGACTTGTGCACCGCTCCCTTCATCGTGAATACAAAATCCAGTGCACCTTCTCATGGATCTATGTTGGTCTTTATTCTCCATCATCTCATTTGCTTGCCCTCATACCAATAATCTTTCTCCATGTCTCCAATGATGCATCTTCCCCGTGCCGGCCTTTTTGACAGCACCTGTTCTTTTGTGCCGGCCTTATCACAGGACCTGCTCTTTTATGCATTTTTAATTGGAACCAATTCCATCCCCAGTTTGTTGTTGAAAAATTCTAAAGCCACCAAAAGAGCAATGGTTGAAACCCCGGCCACTGGAAGTGTGTATCCATAGGGAGAGCAATGGTTGAAATCTCAACCATTGGAAGAACCACTAGATTATTTGCTAGTCCTAGTGAAGTGCCAGTGGTTCATATCTCAAAAGTCACGTGCTCGCCTATGCTAACCGTCAACTGCTCAGATTTCATCACCACCTCATTGTTGAAAAACTTTTGTTTCTAAATAAGAGTTCTCCATTCCTTTCAAACTCAAGCTCTTCTTTCAACCACCTTGAGCGTGAGTTGGGGTGTTAAGAGTAGGATACGTATGCACAGCTATATATGTACAGTTGTACATACTATAAATAGCTATATAAATGGATTCATGTATATCTATTAAGATCTCATATAGATCTCTACAAAACTCCCACCTCTTCTTTATATTCCTCTCATTCTCAACGGAGTATATGCAATAATGTAGTCCGTGAAACCTTAATAGTATGAGTACAAAGTATCATATAAATATAGAGAGAACTTACGCAATGATTATCTAAAATAATATTAAGCAAAGGATCTGAATGCCATGTTATCCGAATGGTACATTAAACAAAATCTGAACATTAGTACTTTACTGGTTATAAACAAATATTCAATTCTTTATATTATTTGTGGACCGGATAGACTTACACATCCAACATACACACATAGCAAACAAGAAAATAGCCTAAAGTCGTGCCGATAGGACAATCCTAATGTTTGATTGGTGTTCTCAAATTGACAGTTACAATGGAAATTGTTTATGCAGCCCAAGAGCGGGCAAACACTCACGATAGGCCTTACTTTAAGGGTTTCATTAGGTTTTTGTTTCCCAATTTAAACTGAGGATTTTAGTAGCTTTTAGTCTTTCTATGAAAAAAGGGTTGTGCTACAGTTCTCCTGACAGCATACAGTTCTGTTGTTTCAGTTAGCAATTTCTTAAGAGTCCAAGCTTGATTTGTTTCCATGGTCATTTTCTTGTTGAACAAGTTTTAGCTTTCCTTGATATCAGGAATCTAGTTAAAAATCAGATCAAGTACCTTATCAGAAATGGAGAAAACATATCTTTTTGGCTAGATACTTGGCTGCCAAATGATAGACTTTTTTATGGATTCGGGGAATGGGCAATTTCTGAACTTGGCTTGGGTAAGAAGATTCAGGTCTTCTCTCGTTTCATTTGCAATGGTAACTGATCGTTAAGAGTGATTAACTTGGGCGATCTTATCGAAATCTTTAATGAAGTCAGCAATCTCTCTTTTGAATACCAATATTTAGATTATTTGGGTTGCCTGACTTGCATGGGAAATTTCTCTTTATCCTCATCCATTTGGATATGCACTTTGTAGCCCCCATTCTTATCAAACCACTTCGACAACCAGTGTTTGGTTCAAAGAATACATTCTGAAGTTCTCCTTGCCATTCAAGGCAAACTGAAATCCAAGAGCTACCTTAAGAGATTAAATATCATCAACTTATATGGTTGTTCCTTTTGTGATGTTGATTCTGAAGCGTACTCTCACTTCTTCTTTTTTTATTGTACAGTTCCAAATATTGCCAATATTATCAGTACGCCAGGTCAGAAATATTGAAACTGCATTTATCCTTAAAAATTCCAAATATCGCCGATAATTTTTTTTTTTTTTTTTTGGAAGAGTAATGAATTTAACTAAATGATAACAGTCAAACAACAAAGAATACAGCCCCGCCAAACCCATTACGTATATCAAAGGTAGAAAAGAAAAACAAATCCCCTTTACTACCCCAACCCCAACCCAAATTAAAGTCCCAACATGTATCTGAATTCCTCTTCATTTACAATTTCCTTCCCTGATGCCCAATCCATAACATCTCTCTTAGAAAGCCATATCGTTTCTTCCCATGGTCCTTGCTTGTTTAGGAAGCATCGCTGATTTCGCTCCCTCCATATGTTCCAAAAACTGCAAACAGCACAAGCCGCCATATCTCTCGCTTTTCCTTCAGAAGATGGGCGCCAAGCCAGGCCCAAAACATATCGACAGACGACTGGGCCGTCAATCATATGACGCCCAAGGATGCTAGGAAGGTGATCCAAACTCGTCACACAAAGGGGCAATGGATGAAGAGATGATCTACCAATTCTGCTTCATTCATGCACATGAGACATGTTTGGGAGATTGATAGACCTTTTTCAAAGATTGTCTACGATTGCGTCCTGTCTACGATTGCGTCCAACCAGCCAAGCAAAGGATGCAACCTTCGAGGGTGCCCCATAAACCAATGCACATGGAAAAATTCCGAGCCCCTAGAGTCTTCAAGGCCTCTAATCATCTTGTAGAAGGACTTGACTGAGAATTTGCCTAAGGGGTCATTTGGATGGAAGTAATCGGAGGTAAATGAAGGGAATTGGTAGTAAATGGAGGTAAATAGGATTTGAGCTGTGTTTGGATGGGAGTAAATGCATGTAAATGAAATGAAATGGGAGTAAATGGGCTTGTAAATGAAATCCTCTTTTTAAGAGAGGATTTGGAAGTAAATGGAGTGGAATGCCTTTTTAGGCTCCCTTGGAGAGTCGCACAAGTAAACAAAGATGCCGCTATGCACATGTCCACCGTACATGTGGCACGATAATGATACTCCAAAACAATTCAATTATTGGTCACATCACTATAATCACACCAATAGAATGATCCAAACCATCTAAAGGTTGGCCATCTAAATGGATGGTTAAAAAACGTTGGCAAGTTGCTTATTTGTGATCGTGGCCCACCCAAGGCTCAAATTCCTTCATTTTTAGATAAAGTATATATTTTAATGGGCTTATTACAATCATTCTGTTAAATATGACATATGTGCACTAATTTGGGTATTAAAGATGATTGGGGATATAACATATGTTCCTGTGAATGTATTGAAAAATCCCAATGCATTTCAATTCCTCCCATTCACTTCCATTCAAACAAAAAAATTTGATTTCAAATGTAATTCATTCACTCCCATCTAGACACGTTTGAAAAAGCCATTTACTCCCAATTCATTTACCTCTAATTCCAAACCATGGCCTTCCAAGGCTAATGAGGGTTGAATGTTATGAAGCCACCCCAATAGCTGTGCGAAGTCTTCTGCCTCTTCATCTGATAAAACTCTTCTACACGGGGGACACCACACTCCACTTTCTCCAGCATAGGAGAAACATATGTAACTGATGATATATTCTTTGATGGGGCCAGCCTTGCCAAAGATGGGAATTCCAATTCCCAGGGTCTATCGCCACACCATGGATCTTCCCCAAACCGAATTCAATTCCCATTTCCTAGGGAGAAGGTCAACCCATGCTTAAATGAGGGTCTTACTGAATTAACAGCCCTCCATATTCCAGATGCACAATAATGAGATGAACTTTTCACCTCCCAACCCCCCACTTGAACCCCATACTTGTGTGCAATAACTTCTCTCCAAAGCCTGCCTACTACAGATTCAAATCGCCGTTGTCGTTTTCCAATAGAGCAACATTCATAGAATCTAGGAATCTTATGCCTGCACCCCCCTTTGATAAGGGCTTGCAAACCTCCTCCCACTTACGCAGGTCGAATTTTTGTCTCTCCTCTGCTCCTTGCCATAAGAAATCACATCTCAACTTTTCCAATTTATCCAAAACTGATTTCAAGCACTAGTATAGGGACATAATAGACAGAAAGGTTCAATAAGGCCGATTTAATGAAAGTGATCCAGCCTGCTAAGGAGAGTTTCCGAATCGTCCATCTTGATTGCTTTCTTTGAAACTGCTCCATCACCTGGTTACACAAGTGTTTTGCTAGTATACCTATGCATGGTGGGAGGCATAGGTAGGATGAAGGAAATTATCCGATTTCACATCCAAACATTTCTGCAAAGGCTAATAATTCCTCATTGGAAATTCCAACGCCCAATATCTCTCTTTTCCTTTCATTCACCTTTAATCCCGAGAGTGACTTGAAGCATCCCAAAATTTGCCTTAAATTATCAACCGCTAATATGTCTGCATCACATAATAGAATGGTATCATCCACGTATTGGAGATGGGAGATACAATGATATTCTAATGCACCTTTGAAACCAGAGACAATCCCTACCTTTTTCCCTTATTACCAACATTCTACTCAAAGCTTCTAATACCACTACGAATAGAAAAGGGGAGAGTGGATCCCCCCCGGTCTTAACCCTCTCGAGGCTTTGAAGAATCCCTTTGGAGATCTGTTCACCAAAACTGAGAGTGAAGCTGAAGAAAGACATTCATGCATCCATGAGATCCATTTATTCTTGCATCCTATTCTTTTTAACATAGAACTCTTAAGGAATCCTCAGTCCACATGATCATAAGCCTTCTCAATATCCAATTTACAAACCACCCCTTTTTCTTTTTCCTTGTATCTTGAGTCTATGCATTCATGGGCAAGTAAGGCACTATCAAATATCTGTCTATTAGCCAAGAAGGCACCTTGGTTCTCAGATATGACAATAGGCGACACCGATCTGAATCCAGCAGCAAGGATCTTGGCCAAGATCTTGTACGGACTCCCAGTTAGACAGATGGGTCGAAAATCTTTGAGTGGCTTAGGCCCTTCTCTCTTAGGGATAAGTGTTATGAATGATGCCCCTATAGCTTTGGGCAACTGACCCTTTTCCCAAAACTCTTCTATAAAGTCCACCACATCCTTCTTGAGTATATTGGCAATATTTTTAACAGCCTCCAACATATAAGTTCTTTGGTATCATCAATGCCAGCGATAATATTGCTAATACCAAGGATACTTCTGTAAACTATCGGAAAATTAAGCGGAATAAGGAAAAAAACCTAAAAAATGAAAGAAAAAAATCTTCATTTTTAGGAATTTGTTCCTTGGGTGATTTCGATCACTCTTGGTTTTTGTTGAATAAAGCTTAGACTTGGGGGAGAAATCTCGACCCAAAGCGAGGACGTGCCAAAACTAAATACTCATAGAAACCTTGTCTTTTTTTCAAATGTTAGCATATAGATTGGAATAGAAATCACGTTTACACATGATTCTCATGCATTGACATGGATTTGTGGCGAATAAATTAACATTTGCGTTACTGAGAATGGATGTGCACAAAATGTGAAATGTTCATCAGTGAAGGCCAATCTACTAATTTAGCCATAGATTTTTCTTTTTCAGAAATAAATATATTTTAATTATTTGAAAATGAAAAATAAAAAACCCTATTTAATTGGAAATATGCATTTTCCATTTTTAATTGATGTGGAAATTTTATGTATTTGTAAGTGTTGGTTGATTTATCAAATTGGCTACAATTTTCATTTTCTGAAATATAAATATATTTTTTAATTTTAAATTAAGAAAATGGAAGAAAAAATCTATTTATTTTGAAAAAAAATATTTAAGTTGTTTCATAAATGTATCAAGAATGATGTATGAATGTACCTATGTATCTATGTATCATTAGATGGAGGGATGCATGTATTTATGTATTATTTGAATGATATATACTCATTTTGGATATAATTGCACTGCTTTTTTCCAACAGAACTTGATTTATTCTCCTATAAAATGGAAACATATTATGCATAGTTGTTTTTTAATATTTTGATTCCTAAACATGAAAACATGTGCCTTTTAACATCTCTTTAAGTTTCATTGAAAAATTTCACCTTCTTCCCAATGTTTACCTCAGTCAATGATATTTTCGTAAGTATCAACAATAATATCAACAATATCGATATATGATTTTGTATCCCCCGTAACCAATACATGCACTCTAAACACTTGTAAGTACTTGAAGTGGATTCGAGAACACATTAGATCAAATTTTGGCTGAAGAGGACATCCAAGCACCATTCAAAGTATACCAAAGGAGAAGAGCTTTCGCCCCAGTTCCAACATCTCTATGGTTGGATGATCATTATATAGGGCTCGAATCGAGTAAGTAGCTGCATTGGAAGACCTCACATGCATGTTTATGTATCTTTGAAGATCCTACATTAGGAAGATGCATGTGGGTTACATATAGGAGCTTATTGAACACATCTAGACTATTGAATTGAGTGGACGCTTTCATCGGCTAGTTGGATTTCGCGCGTTGGATCATCAGGACCGTTGGCCCATCTTGATCATTGAGCCATCTTGGCCATGGACATCATGGGACATTAGTCTAGTTATTTTCTTAGTTATTTATTTATTTTGTTGGTTGTTTTATATTTTAGTTGATTTATGGGGGTATTTTGGATATTTTAGAGTAATAAGGGTGTTTATGTAAAACACCCCAAAAGGGGGTATTAAAGCTTGGACATGTGAATGCCCTAGCATTATTATGCATTGAATAAAAAAATTTCTCTTTTACTTGAGCAAAGAAAACCTCCTGTGATTGGAGTGGTGTGAAGCCATGGAGTGATTCCATCTTATCTTTCTCTCTCTTATTCTCTTCTTTCAAGGTATTATCTTCTCTTTCCTCTTCTTTTCTCTCTACTTCCCTCAATTTCTCTCTTTCCTTTATTTTCCTTTTGTTTCCTTCAAAAACCCATCCCCGTAATCTCCAAAACCTAGGCCTACCCTAAGCGTACGGATCCCCACCCTTGATCGTACGACCGTACAAATGTCTGTACAGCCAGCCCATTCCCCCTTTCTCTCCCTATTTGATCCTTCATCCTTTCCCCTTAAATACCATAACCCTAAGCCTAAAACCCAAAAACCCTAACCTAGAACCTAGAATCCCAAAACCCTAATACCCAAATCCTAACTTACCTAATCCCAAAACCCTAATTCAATTCCCAATTTCCTAGTTCCTAAATTAATCCTAACCTACCAAACCTTAATAGGACAAGTGATCCCTTGAATTAAAAATAATCCCTACACTAGATGGAAGTTCTACCTTTCATAGATCCTAATAGATTCATATCTTGTTAGATCTGCATTATGGGATTGATTACGACTTTGAACTGAAACATGTTTTGTGACTTGGATTCTTTAACTTTGTAATAGAGTAGTTTTATTTTGTGTTTTGATTGCTTTAATTAATCCGTTATTTAGTTTTAGCACATCATTCTAAGTTAGACCATCCATCCTGCATGAAATTTTGGTATCAGAGCCTAGGTCTAGCATAGGGTTTAGTGCAGTCCTCAAATTAGCATTGGACTTTCATGTTGCATTATAGTAAGCTTTTCATTTTGCCATATCTAGGATTAGCAGTCTCCTTATTCTCACCACATTGCATCTAGAGTATTTAGTTCTTAGGTTCCCCATTATATCCCCGATTTATGCCTACTTGTACTGGGTGTGGTTTTGGTCTACACCCCACAATGAATTCAGAACAGCTTGTCGAGGCTATCAATGACATCAATAACCGTCTCGCGACCATCAAGGCCCAAAGTAGAACCACCAGTAACCAACTGGCAACCCTTAGAGATAAGACCAATACTCGCTTGACCCAATTGGAACCTCCCCCTAGGGAAACCCAGACGATAGGGAAGATGGTCAATCTCAAGTGGGAGATCAAGTTAGAGGATGTGGAAGAGGTCGTGGTCGTGGTGGGGTGCATGCCTAGCCAGCCCTTGGAGAGTATCAAGACCACCATGATCCTAATTATCGAGTAATGAGGAGTGAAGATTGAGGCCCCGAACTATGATGGTCGCTTGGACCCCAAGGCCTTTCTCGATTGGCTTGTTAACATGGATCATTATTTCGAGTGGTACGATATGTATGATTGTCGTCAAGTGAAATTTGCCAAGATGAAATTGGTGGGCTAAGCCAAGTTGTTTTGGACGAATGTCGAGCAGAAGATGGAGAGATCTGGAGATGACCTGGTCTCACTGTGGGCCGAGATGAAAGAGATTTTAAAGGAAAATTACCTTCCTCTATCTTACCCCATATCTTTAATCACATCCCCCCATATCAACAACTTAAAATTAGCCCCCATATCTTCCACAAATAACAAATTATAGTTCTTGATATTTAGGCCCCAAATCAATCAATAAACAATCCAAAATTAGCACATGCTAGGCCTCATGGTGGGCCACAGACTTGCATCAAATAGTGTCTTCTTCATCCTCCTCGGGTGTAGAAAAAGCCACTATAAATCGAGCATCCACCTGCAATTGTTTCTCAGATATCGGCTACTTCTCCACATCATATAGCAGATACTCTTCATCCACATTCAAATCTGCCTGGAACGAAGTCAATCACCCCAACCTTTGATAAACTAAAGCAATGCACCTAGAAATCGAGCATCTATTTCAACGACTTCCCCTATTAAGCTTACTACCTATGACAACACTTAAGGTTCCCATGTGTGCAAAGGAATGCTAAACATATGAATCCATATCGCTTCATTGAATTGGCAACAATGTTATCAAATGGCATAAGCAATCCTGTGCGACCCGAGGGGGTTGTGCGCATATGCGGTCATAAAATTGAATAGGCAGTCACGCAATCCCTTGAACTTTTTATTTTTTATTTTTTGAGAAAAATAAAATAAAAATCTGAAAAATAAAGGAAAAATGCAAATATATATATATATATATATATATATATATATATATATATATATATATATATATATATATATATATATATATATATATATATATATATGTGATGTAAAAATAGTACAAGTATAGGGAATTATTTTTTATTGTTTTATTAGAAATTTCATTAAAGTTGTATTATATTTATTACATCTATTAGACTATTAGAGACTTCTAACCTTTTGAGTTCTAGCTTTGTAACTTAAAAGAGGGAGAGCCTTGATTCTTGAAACTTGAAAGAGTGAGTCTTGTAGCCTCGTAGTCTTGGATTAGTTGCGAGGCCTATGCTGCTACTGATGACCTTATTGTTACTAGTAGTAGTAGGGTGGCTTCCAAGACCACTTTCAGTGTTCGTATTGTCGATGATTTGTTGACATTATCACCGATAATATCGGTATCGCTGCATTGGCGACACCGATACCCCACTTTTTCGTTTATCTACAGAATATCGGCGAAATTTTTGTTATTGTGGATAATTTAGATTATCTCCGAGAATATCGACTGTAGCCACCAACCACGTAACCCATCATTTCCGATAAATACATAAAAATCAGAAAAAAATCAAAAGATCTGGTTGAATTTGAGAAATGCGTAAAAATCGGGGAAAAAAGAAAGAAAGAAAAACAAAGCTTTGATTTTGGTAATACCTGGTTGATCAAAACTCGTAAGTAAGAATCTCGTGGGCATCGATCGACAGTTCACATCTTCGATAGAGGTAAGAAAAACCTCAAAATTTCCCTTTTCTTCTTTCAATTGGAAGATCGATGTTGCAAGATAGATGATTTCGGCGAAAAATCCAGGATTTTGGGGGGATTTCTTCCCGATTTGGGTTGGATTTAGGGTTTTGAAACCCTCATTCGAAAATCCCCCTTTCTTTGGCGAAAAGCCCTCCCCTGCAAATGATTTTTTTTTAAAGCTTCTAAGGCTGGAAGCGGGTTGCCTACTGATAGACTCAGTAGGCTTTATAGTACCGAGTAAACTCTCTTGGGCCCACCGTGAATGTATGTGGTTTATCCACTCCATTCATCCATTTTTTTTCAACTCCTTTTAGGGATTAAGACCACAATTGAAGGATATCCAAAGCTCCAATGGACCACACCATGGGAAACAGTGAGAATAATGATTGACACCGTTGAAACCTTTCTAGGGCCCACGGCGATGTTTATTTCTCATCCAACATGTTCATAAGATCAAACAGACATGGATGAAGGGAAAAAAACAAATATCATCTTGACCCCAAAACTTCTGTGGCCCCCAAGAAGTTTTCAATTGTAGGCATTCAATTCAAACTGTTTCCTGTGGTGTGGTCCACCTAAGCTTCTGATATGATTAATTATTGGGATCATTCCATAAAATTTCCTTCTAAAAAGGATGGGCGGTTTGGAAAAGAAATCCAAATCAGGTTGGGCCCCACAAAGTTTACTCAGTATGCTATAGCATACTCAGATACTCAGTACGCAATCCCCTTCCTTGTTAAGGAAGTGGATTAGGTGTTATGCGGGTAACACTTCAGTGGGTGTTACCCTTACCGTGTGGGGCCTACCTTGATACATTTTTTTGTATATCCACACCATCCATCAGTTTTTACAAATCATTTTATTAAGTGATACAAAATATTATGTAGATCCAAATCTTAGGTGGACCATACCACTGGAAACAATGGTGGATGACCATTAAGAAGATTTTGTGGGCTCCCTGACCGTGGGGCCCACCGTGATGTATATCCACTCCGTAAATTTATTTTGAAAACTCATTTTAAGGCATGCTCCCGAAAATAAGCAGCTCCAAATATCAGGTAGACCATAATATACGGGTAACAATGGTAATCGACCATTAACAAACTTCTCATGGGCCACAAGAGTTTTGTATTAATATGAAATTTGTGTGGTCTCTTCATCCAAGTCTTTAGGACCTTATCAACATTAGATTGGATGACAAATAAACATTCCGGCGGACCCCATGAAGTTTTCAATGATGGGGATTCAATCACGACGGTTTCCTGTGGTATGGTCCACTTAAGAGTTGGATCTGGTTCTTTTTTAGTATCATGTCCTAAAATGAGCTGTCATATTTGATGGACGGTGTGGATGTAAGGAACATACATCACAGTGGACCCCACAAGGATCCACCAGCCTCGGTGGATCCAGAAATCCACCAAACCGCTCCCAAACGTGGATGGGAGTGGATTGCTTGTGACCCTAACACAGATATCTCTGTGCCTAGGGCTGTGTGGGGCCCACAAAGATGTTTGTGTCAAATCCACTCCTTCCATTTGCTTTAAAAGACCACAATAGGATAGGAGACTAAAAATCAGGCGGATCCAAAACTAAGGTGGGCCATAACACATAAAACAGCAGGAATGAAAATGTCCACCATTGAAACCTTTCTAGAGATGACCATGATGTTTATATGCCATCCAAACCATTCATAGGGTTATTACCATTCATTAAAAAAAAGAAAGCACAAATTCAAATCTCATGTGGGCCACACCATAGGAAAGTGGTGATTGAACACCGACCATTAAAAACTTCCTAGGGGCCACGAAAAGTGTTGGATGAAGCTGATATTTGTGTTTCCCCTTCATCTAGGTCCGTGTGACCTAATCAGCAAGCTGGATGGCAAAACGATGATCGTCGTGATTTATTAAAAAATCACGATGGGCCCACCTAGCTTCTGTTGGACTGTATTTGTATTATATAAACTCATTTTAGTTGCAATTGGAGTGAATTCTTACCGTAACGCATGCTTTTGGGGGCCCATTAAATGAAAAATTATTATGTAATGCATTCTTTTTACAATTTTTTATTCCTGAATATGCAAATGTGTGTATTTAGGCATTTCCTGGAGTTTCACTAAAAAATTCCACCATTTTCTTCATGTTTCCCCATTTTTCCCCGAATTTCCGGTTATCGGCAATATTATATCTGGCCAGCGAAACTTGTAGCGCTACCGACAATGCGAACACTAACACTTTGAGTTGGTAGACTTGAGAGTGACTCATTGTCATGTTCCTTTGTTCGATTGGGTTTAAAAGGGGCCTTCTATGTGTAGCTTTGTCTATATCTGAAGTATGAGAGATAAAAGTAAAAGAGTAAGAGGTCTAAGAGAATGAGAGCATTAGAGTGAAAGATGGGAGTTGAGAGAGATTGAGAAAATGAGTATTACAGAAGAGAGTAAGAGTTAAGAGATTGTATATTTGTATAGAAGTGATATAAGAGAGAGAGAGAGAGAGAGAGAGAGAGAGAGAGTAAAAGAAAATTAGAATACGGAAAATGGTGGTGAGGGGGATTTGCCATTTTTAGGCAAAAAGGGAGAAATATAAGAAGAAAAAAGTGGAAGTTCCAATGGCAAGAGGCTAGAAAACTGACCATTAGGACATTATAACATTGTATACTGAGAATGTGATGGCATTATCGTATAATCATGGCTTATGCAGTCACATACTTCTCTCAATATGCGATGGCATAATCGCATAATCATGCCTTATGCGGTTGCACACTTCTCTGTGCGCCTTCATAAAGCCCAACAGTCCAAAAATCACATATGCCACTATGGCATAGCGATCCACCCTCCCAAAATGGCATATGTGATTGCTTATGACAACACTGATCGACAAGATTTCATTTGCTAACATTTGGTCTTCCTTAATGGACCTTCAAAAAACACTGACCACCCCCCCTCCCCCTATTCAACTCTTTGGACTTCTAATGCATCTTATAAGCCAATCCAAACAAAATTAGGGGCTAAAACTATTAACAAAAATTGAAGGATTATCAATATCCTACCTTCTCGCCATCCATTCTGCTACTTCTTTTGAACTTGTAGATTTGTTAGTAACATGCCAATCGAGCCCAACTAGAGTTTGTCTAGCTATTGTGGATTCAAGAACAATGATTTCCAAGCACTTAGATAGATGGGAAGGACAAGGACCAAGGTATTCAATAACGATAATGGTGGCACCGTTACCATTATGATACGGGCTGTAATGGCTGTTATGGCGCCATTACAACCTCTTTAAAAAAAAAAAAAGAACCTATATCAGCCCTGTAATGTACTATTACATACGTAACCCTTTTTTTTTAAAACCATGATAAGGAGTCTCTCCTTACATCATGGCAAAATATTTGCAATGATTATTACAATGTTTTTTCCGTATCGAACGGCCATTTTTTCCGTAACAACTATTACATACGTTAACCATTTTTTTTATACCATGATAAGGAGTCTCCTTACATCATGGCAAAACATTTCCAGTGATTATCCGTTGGAATCTCTCATCTAATAACACGCGTAAGGCCAGCAAGGGCTTCTTTGAATGACCATTGAGCACCGTGAGGAGCCTCCCCCTCTATGATTAGGGGCTTTGAAATCTTGCTAGGCTACTATCCCATCTTGACCTTTTGTAAGCATTGCTTCCTTCTTGTTTTCTGCTCAAGGGACTGTATTTTACCTAGCGTTTTAAATAGCAGTAGCATGTTGCATAGCATTCAGCCTAGGGCTGTAAATGGTCGGGTTCGGGGCGGGTTTAGCCAAAACCAGACCCGCCCATTTACTAAACGGGTCTGGGTCTAAATTTTAGACCCAGACCCTTTTACTAAATGGGCGGGTCCGGGTCGGGTCCGAGTCAACCCATCAGACCCATTTATAAATGGGTCCGGGTCTGGTAGAGGGAGATCCACCCAGACCCATTTATAAATGGGTCGGGTCTGATGGGTCCGAGTCTGGATCAACTATGTAAGCATTTTTACAAGGCTTAAAAGCAGGTTTGGATGAGTCTGGGCTTGACGGGTCCCTCGAAACATAGACCAAATCGGCCAACTTACTAAATGGGTTCGGGTCGGGTCAGGTCGGGCCTAATACAAAGGAAACCAGACCCAGACCCGTTTAGCAACTGGGTCTGTTCTTGGACCCAGACCCGTACCATTTAACAAATCGGTCGGGTTTGGGTCGGGTCTAAATGGGTTGGGTCTGGGTACCCCATTGGGTCCGCTGACCCATTTACAGCCCTATTTCAGCCCTTTGCAGCGTGTTGTGTAAATAGCATCACTACATGATACTTCTATTTTTGAAATTAAAATATGATAAATAGTAAGGAAAAGAAAAAAGATATTACAATACCTAAAATATTATTCATTTTTTTAAGTATAAGCAATGCTCAAACAAGATATTAGTTATCATTTACTAAAAGCCAATCCATAAACCAAATCAAATAATTATCAGATCAACAGCTTTCTAAGCAAACCACTTTAATTACTAATGTCTAATTGAAACCACAAGTCACAAGTATGAAAAGAAATAAAAATCCCACAGGTAAGAGTGTCAAGTACAATACAAATGCCACATTCTTCAAAATATCAAATTCTCAATTAATAGGCTTTAGACTCTAGAATCTAAAGGTCATCTTCATCAACTAATAAATCATCATCATCATCATCCCTGTTCACTTTGTCACCAGGTTTAGGCCTTTCATCATCGGCATCTGCATCTACATCTACATAATCCATCATGAACTGTCAATCCTACATCTCCTTCCTCTCTTCTAGGAGCAAGAAATTGTCGATAGGACCACCTACACATTAAAGAACGAGATTCATTGGTCTTTTACTTTCTTTTGTGGAAAATGTTCATGTAATTTAGACTATAACTAGATGCACTTAAACGAGTTGCCTTTCTTTTGTTAGATGAAGGTGGGGCACAAGGAGTAGAACTATTGGATGTTGATGGTGCATTGTTTGCCAATTGGATCATCAGACTCCGAAATAGTTGCAATGGCACTAATAATATCAAAGGCCATGTTTTGATCTTCAAGCCACGATGGATCGGTTGGGAGAACAAGGTCTTCTTTCTCAACAATCCATTCATCATTTGAAGCAATGTGGTCCACCAATATAGGATCCATTGCCGCTCCCCTCTTCATACTTCTCTCTCAATTTCATATTACACATCACATATACTAGAGAGATTAGCTTTTGTTATTCTAGCCAATTTCGCTTCTTTGTGTGGATCTAACCATATGATGACTTATATCAGCCAATTGTCAAGCACTTGCCAATCTACTAAATAAAAATTAACCAATTTAGAATATTGAATATTACAAAAGTTACCTTCTCAAAAGTACTCTAATTTCTCTCACAGCCAGAAGCACTGCATGTGAAGCTTAAAACTCGTATTGCAAACTTAGTAAGCTTTGGAGTTCTATCTCCAAAGCGTGCCCACCAATCAGCCATACAAATTAGTTAGAAATTAATGAAATGCCCTCACCAATTATACAAATATAATATACATAAAACTGAAAATATCAAAATATAAATCACCTGGGGAACACTTTATCATGGTTGTGCCAGGCAAGAGCCTAAATCCCCTCTTCTAATGTCATATTCATCCAACTAAATATAATCATCAGCATGCTCATCAAAGGGGGTCATCCTATCCATGTACTCCAACAACCCCATTTTTATCTTAGGGTGTGTAGAGAACTTATCTGAGTACCGTATCTAAGAATTAAAATAGCACCCAACTGCATGTAGAGGACGATGAAGCTAAGGAGTTCATCTCTCATCTATTTTGTTCAAAATGGGAACCTATCTCTTGTTTACATTATTGCCATTAAATGCAATCTTCTCCTTTGACGAGTCCATCAATTCACAAATGAACCCCATTGATGGCCTCTCTTTTGAATCTACTTCTCTTAAAACGCTTACCAAAGGCATGGTAGGTGCTCTTAACACATAAGGCAAAGTGTGGCCAAAACCTTTGACCAAAGGTTATAATGGCATGTACCTTTATTCCTTCCGATCTTTTAGCCCATGAAAATGAACACCATTGTTCCGATGCGAACATGGCTTGAAGACCCTTCTTTTGGTTGTAAATACGTTGAGGGTAAGGTACGATGATGCAAAGCGTGTCATTGCCGGTCATAGAAGCTCATTATTATTCGTAAAGCTTCTCATCATGCTCAGTACAATTCCATGCCCATAAATAAACTTGGTCACCGTCCTTGCCTTTTCAATCGTTTCATAACACATTTTCATTTTTCCGATATCCTCCAACATTAGATCTATGCAGTGTGCAGCACATGGAGTCCAATATATCTTTTTCCTCTTATCCATCAGCTTCTACCCAACACTCACAAAGCTTAAATGGTTATCCGTAATAACCTGAACAACATTTTCTTCCCCAATCTCTTCTACAATCTCATCAAGATATTTAAATAGCAAGTTTCTATCTTTTATTGAATCAGAAGCATCAATAGGCTGGTAAAACATTATTCCGGCCAAAGTATTAATAAAAAAGTGATGATGCTTGTATTCTTTCCATCCATCCAACCATCAAACGTAATTGAACATCTAGGAGTTTTGCTGGATCCTTTCATTAAATTATCAATATTGACAAACTCCTCCTTTAGTATCTATGTCCTCATCTCAATGCATGAATGGTGGCTTCAACCTCGGCCCAAACTTTCCAATAGCCTCACATAATGCCAAAAAGTATGGGCCATTACACAAGTTAAACAACAAAGAATTCCCACGAGGGAAAAAAAATCTTCCAATCAAGCCTACATACTTCTTTTCTTCCTTCTTCCACCTTGAATTCAATGTGGTTTGACGTTGTTCAATGTTAACAAAATAGTCTGTAGAACCCTTTGCTCTTGTCATTGGTCAGTTACCAGAAGATCCATTGCCAAGTTGGTTGGCAACAAACACATCATTACCCACACTGATGCTATCATTAGCATAACCGGAACAATATGTCGATCCCCCTCTCCCTATATCTAGGAACACTTCATTTCTTTTATTTTTTCTATCATGATATTGTATCAAAGCCTTTCTATACTCCTCCTTGGCTTCTTCTGTCACTTTTGGGCACAGCTTTATCCCATTGTGGGTTCCAACCAAGTGATGCTTTAGGTGAGTCACGCCTTCCGTACACCTTTGACCACAAAATTTACAGTATACATAATTTCTATCATTCTATGAGATTGTCCAAGTGGATTACAAGCCACATATTTCCAAGCAAAATCTCTCTTTTTCTCCAAACATCTCTCTTTAGTTCGCTAAAAAAATCACAAATGAAGTCATAAACTCACAAATGAATAAATCACAAAGAGCAATACAAAAATGTAAAAAAAACCACCAATGTAGAGTGGTAGCCCAGATCATGGACTAGAAAACAATCACAGCCATCCATAAACACACCACAAAGGTCCCCTCGTGGGCCCAACCGTAAAAATAAATCACCAACCACCCATACACACAATATGGTGGGCCTGACGTGGACCATACCATAGAAAACAATACACAAACACCCATGCAGGCACCTTTGTGGGCCCCATGTGGGCCGCATCATAGAAAACAATGCACATCCACCCATACACACACTTCAATGGGCCCCACATAGGCCACACCACATAAAACAATGCATAGCCACCCATACACAACCCACAGAGAGCCCCACATGGGCCAAACCATAGAAAACCATGCATAGCCACCCATACAAACACCACCTAAAAAAATGAAAAAATTGCATAGCAACCCCTATCCTACAAATATCGCACAGTAACCAGCATTCTAAAAAGAACAAATTTGAAAAAAAATCCCAAAATAACTAATAGATCTTCATTCTAAATGGAAAGGAACTCATTAAGGGGCAAGAACATACCTCTTGCAGGCTCAAGAAGAGATTTTGTCAATTGAAAATCTAAAAATTGCAGCTTTGTAGCCATATGGACGCGGAAAGGGGAGAAATCTGCTTTCTCCTTTGTTTCAGCTCCAATGCTCTTGAAAATACAGAAAATGGACCTTCTTGTAAGCTCAAATGATCTGCCAAAATATCCCCTTCAATGGCCTTCTAGATCAAGAAATTTGAAGAAGTGCAGGAAGGCTTGCATTGGAGGCTAGGGTTTGAAAGAGGGATTTTCAAAAACCCTCTTTCGAGCTCTTTTCTTTTACCTTAAGTTTTTTAGTTTTCTTTATGGTGTGAGTTCAACACCAATTTTAACAACAACAAAAAAAAAAACAATTATTTTCAATTAAAATCAATAAAGAAATGTATGGTTTCCATTTTACATTATACGGTTTTTTAAAATCTGAGTTTTAAACCATTTTACATAAAGAAAATTTAAATGAAAAGGTGCATCATAGCATACGCTACACGCTACATAGATGTAGTGTACGCTATTTGAGTACACTAAGTAATGCTACGGCAACACTACACTACATAGCATACGCCACGAATGCTGTTTGATACTCTGATTTTGCCTACTGAACGGCCATTTGTTTATTTCCTAATCACCTTCCATGCAGCCTTCAATGGCTTCCTTAGCTTCATTGATTGATGGGAACCGAACAAAAGTGAAACCCCTAATAAAAGCCAAATTACATTCTCACGAAATCACAATTTTGGAAATCTTCCCAAACTTTTTGAAAACCCTTCTAAATTCTCTTCTGATCATTCTTCAGGAAATCGTCCCACAAACAGCCGCAGTCAGATTTCAATGATCTATGGTTTTTCTTCGTCGATTCACCACTCACTCTGAATCCTTCTCCTCCATCTTCGAGTCGGATTTCACATATTTTTTCTAGTTGGATTCACCACTCTGTTGCACTAATCTTCCTTCAATTTTTCTCGCACTATTCTCTCTCACATACTTTAATGGTGTCTTTTTAGGGAGTTCTATGATATTCTTGTGGACATGGTGGTCCGGAACAACACTTTTCACATAAATCTTATCAACAAGGAGGATAGTAGATTTAGAGACCTAATAAGCATATTGGATAAGTTGCAATTGTATGTGAACGAACCCGATCAGAGGATTTGGAGGTTGAGCTCATAACAATCAATTAGCTTAGAAATTATTCATTTGCCAATGTAGTCACAGAAATGAGGAGTTTCCCCTTGGCTAAGAGTGTGCATCAATCCAATCACTCATAAGGTGAAAGCATTTGCTCATTCATTACGGAAGTTTGGAGCCACATCTTATGGCTGTTTAGAATCGATTGGGTCTAGAGAAAATCACTAGAAAATCTCATTGTAGGGTGGCATGGGGATTGCATATCAAGGGCAATATCTCATGGAGTATGCTTCCAAATGCCATTATGTGGTGTACGTGGAAGGAAAGGAATGTGAGGATTTTTCAAAATATGATTGTGTCTTGCAATGTTATTACAAGAAGAATCGCCTCCTCGTTGGCGGAATGTGCTGAAATGAGAACAAAGTTTCAAGGCATCTCAGCTTATAGATTGTTCATGAGTGGAATATGGTGGTTGTAACCCTTCAAAAAAAAATATGGTGGTTGCAGGAGGGGCTTTGGATGCCTAGCTTCCCCCATCTCTATTGTATTCCAATTTGTCTTCGCATTTTGGCCTTTGGGAATCATTCTCGAGGTGGTTGAGTGATGTCAGGGTCACATTTTGTTTTGGACATCTCTTGGCAGTCTTCCAATGTTTCTTGCTATTCTCTTGTTTTGTCATCTCCCTTCTAATAGAATCATGGTTGTCATTTTTTGTTAAAAAAGCCTCATACTTGCGAGTTACTTCCTTTTACTACAGTAATCATTGATTTTATAATGCAAAAGTTACACAAATGCCCATTTCATTACTAGAAATTGTTTAAAAACATAAAACTTCAAATGTCCGTTGTGACTGATAAGAAAAGAGTTGCATGAAGAAGGAGAAGACTGAACAGGTTATAGATGTTGCAGAAATGACATTTCACAAAAGAAGTGCTACTAGAATTTTTATAGACTTCTCATGCTGAGAGTAATTAAGTTTCATTTGGATGACAAAAGACCAAGAAAATTTGAGTCTATGCAAGAGTATAATAGACCCTCAAACCAGAACTATAAAACTTGGGATTGAGCAAAATAAAAGCAAAGTAAAATCCACAAAAACAATACTTTCCAGCAACTACAGTTCTATTAATAAAATATGAATGCAACAAGCAGTGGTGTGACAGGTGGAAAACAAACAAAGTCAATTCTTCCTCGACTAAAAAATTAAGTAAATTCAAGCAAATGATCATCATAGAGAAACTGCGAACCTTGCACTCTAACTGCCCTGCCTTTTCATTTTCCTTTTCATTTTCCTTGTCCTTACCAACCTATGGAAGAAATATAGAACACCCCAAAAGATGAACTATCAAGCACAGACATAAAGCACTAACAAATCAAAGCAGTTACTTCAAAAGAAAAGAACAAAAAAAAAGTGAAAGGAAGTCGAAAAATATCAAAGGGGTTCTCATTACATTATATGAAGCTACCTACAATTTACTAAAAAAAGATTTAAACAAAAAAAAAAAGCAGAGGTTATCAGGCTGGGTGATTTGGAAAGTATTCAAGTATGCACCCATTTGACCGGCTGTGCCATATGGGGAGAGTGGAGGCAGTTAGGAAGCAGCATCAAAAGATATTTGAGTGTTGCAAAGATGATGATGTGAAGATGAATGTATGGAAAGAGTAGGACAGAATTAAGAATGAGCTCATTCAAAAGCAGCCTCGGCGTAGTCACAATAAGATATAAAACAATGGAAAATGCATTGAGATATTTTGTTCATACATCTCGCAGAGAGAGAGAGAGAGAGAGAGAGAGAGAGATGGTTTGGTCATGTGCAAAAAACAGGAATAGGTCATTGGATAGGGTTGGCTGACAAAACAGGATTAATAAACCAACTCCAAAATATTTAGCATAATGATGATTCACATACATAACAATGAGGATCAAAAGCAATCATCACTATTTTGTGAATTTTAAAGAAGATTGTACGCTACTAAACCATCTTTTGCAAACATAATGCCTTCCCCATTGAATCTCTTCAGTCCTAAGAAAAACTGCTATTTCCCCAACAAAATATCAAATTCATGATTATGTAGAAGCAACACGAATTTGACGAATTTTACTAATTTAAAGCCCTATAATGCAATTTCTTCCCCAATAAAGGAAAAGGACAGGTGGATGAATACAACAAAACAAGAATGCTTGGATTCCGGACAATTGAACCGATACAAAAATACCTTGTTTCTCCTTCTGGGCGGGTGATTGAATCTGCAATTGGATCCGAACCGGCACATCCCCATCCGCATATAAAATGTGCAGTCCGGCTCGCCAGGTCTTAAGGGATGATGGTGAGATCTACCGCCGCTCTTCCACTCCTCCTCCTTTGGAACGGGGTCCACTTCAGGATTCTCGTTGTCATCTAGGTCCACTTTAGGATTCTCAGTGTCATCTAGGTCCACTTCAGGATTCTCGGTGTCATCAGGATTCTCGGTGTCATTTAGGTCCACTTCAGGATTCTCGGTGTCATCTAGCTTTAAATTCTGAAATTCTCTATCTATGGTTTGGACAGCATTGGCGTTGGAGGTATGAGACTCCTCAGCTTTCATGAAGGAGATGCCTTTTTTTTCACAATCTCCCATTCTCCCTCCACATTTCAAAACCCTAATTCGAAAAATAAACCCTAATTCGAAAAATAGTTCTTCTCTATATATATAGAGTCGGGAAGAATAGGTAGATTATACGTTTTTTTTTTTTCGTGCAGAGAAGAATACGTGGATATATACGTTTTTGAGTGAAAATTAGTCGCCCTCCCTTGCAGAGACGACGAGCGCCTGAGGAAAGACGAGTTTTACGATAATTGGGATTTTGTTTTTTTACAATCGCGCCTATGGTTTGTTGATTGAAACCGCTGATCTGATGGGGCCGAGGTGTCCTCCGAAAAGGAGAAACCTTTGCCATCCAAATATAGCCTTTTATTTCTTAAACCTGGATCTTTGTTTTATGATGAGATATACTATACTTCGAATGACGCTTAATACTCAGGCACTTAATTATTGCCAACGTGGCATATACCAACTCAAATGAAATCGGCTAGATGGTCCGTGACTTTAGATTGGTGGTATAATCCTCAGGGAAGTGGATCGTGTGGTGTACCACAGAGCTGTACTCGAGTCGAGTTGAATCGAGCATCACCTTGGCGCTCGATTCCAACCCATCTACCCGTGCTCGTTACTCGGCTCTACTCGGCCGAGTCGAGTAGGCCCTGCTCAATTAGTAGACCAAGCAAGTTCGAGCCAATTTCAAATTCGAGTCGATTTTGAGTTTTTTATCTGAGTCCGAGTTCGATTCTTTCAAGCTGAGTTCGAGTTTGTATTTTCAAGCAATGTTTGTTAAGCAGAGTTCAAAATACTAATTTTTTACTAACACAATCATCACATCCACACATCCATCCAACCATCCACACCACATATCCATTCCATAATATTAATATTAATATTAACATTAATAATCGGTATATATATATTTTTTAATATTAAATATTATATACATAGGGGTGACCGGCACTGGACAATGCCCGATCGGTCACCCGAATTGTCATGAAAAAATTTAGAGAGCGGCAAAGGGGATTACCGGCGTCAGTGAGCAAGCAGCTGGGCAGGTTCTCAATCAGGGGTGGCCGGCGACGAGCGGGCAGGGTGACTGAGAACAGTGGGTGGCCGACATCGTGTGGGCAGAGCGAGAGTGGTCGCGACGAGCGGGCAAAGTAAGGGTGGCTGGCGAACGAGCGGGTAGAGTGACGGGGGCCGGTGGAGTGAGGGTTGCCGGCATAGAGTGGACGGCCGAGCAGAGAGGGGGAGGGTGGGTGAGGGTTAGGGTTAGGGTTTGAAAAGAGAGGCGCTCGGGCGAGTAAAAGGTAAATGGGTTAGGGTAAAAAAAAATAACTTATATATTATGGCTCCGAGCCGAGCCGAGTCAAATCAAATCGAGCCGAGTCGAATCAAATCGAGCCGAGTTCGAGTCTATAAACGAGTCGAGCCGAATCGAGTAAGGCCATGCTCGAAGCTCACTCGAACACATTCGAGCATCAGAAATTTGTCTCGGCTGGGCTTAAACTCACTTTCAATCTGAGCCGAGTTGAGCATTTTTCGAGAGAGTCGAGCGAGTTTTTCGAGCTTACTCGACTCATGTACAGCTCTAACCACACACCACGGACTTGGCCGGCGTATTGACGTCAGCAAGTTCTGTGGGTCCCACTAAGAGGTATGTGTTATATCCAAACCGTCTGTTCATTTTGTGAGATCTTTGTAAGGCTTTATACAAAAAATGAGAGGGATACAAAGTTCAGGTGGACCACATTGCAGAAAGTAGTGGAGAGCGAACGTCTACCATTAAAACCTTCTTGGGGGTCACAGAAGTCTTGTATCAATTTGATATTTGTTTCTACCCTTCATCCAGATCTATGTGACCTTATGAACAGTTTGGATGGCAAATAAACATCATATGGTGGGCCCTAGGGATGTTTTAACAATGAGAATCATTGTTCCCGCTGCCTTTTGTGGTGTGGTCCACTAGAACTTTGGATATGACTCATTTTGGGTATCATGCCCTAAAATGATCTCGTCAAATAGATGGACGGTGTGGATATGCTAAATACATCATTGTGGGGTCCGCAGAACTTTAATCCTTTTTAGACCGCTCGTACATTCAGTGACTCGGTTATCTATGCTCGCCACGTATCCACACTAGCAACGTCCAACCAATCTGCTTCCAATCCTCTGCTGTTAAGTTGTTGACACTTGTGTTGTAGATCAGTGAAGATCTACGATTGAACATAACCAGTGTGAAGATCAATGGTTGACTCAAAGTTGATCGGTCGTGGGGTGCTGGATCACCAGCTTCACACATTTTGATCCTTGGGCTAGCATATCAATTACCCTTGCTTCCTTACTTATATTGGATTATATCACTTGTATGTTACATATACTTCATATTAACTCTATGCACTTAAATATAAGCTCATAGGATTCTAGTAGTTAGGTTTTTCCATTGTAAACCGGAGAAGCCATGCCTCAATGCGAATGCGATTGTTCTTCCTTATAATTCGAGTCTTTCATAGTTATTGTAGGAGACTTGTTCCTATAAAGATATATCAATGTTACGTGGCCACAACACCTCTACTTAATAATATGGATTAACATCTCTCACTTGGCTGTTATGTTTATTTCTTTCCATTGTATACTCCATTTACTAATATAAATTTTAATATGTTGGTTAACTTACTCGGATAGATATAATATTTTATCATTATGACATTCATAAGAAATAATTTAATTCTTATTTACTCAATAGTACCTCTCTCTTTTATTCTATGGTACGGGGATCTTTTTTCATCATCTGTGGCTATTAATAGGTACATCATTTATCCTATGGTATAAGAATCTTTTTCCATCATCTGTGGTTTATAGTTATTATCTATTTTCATTTATCCTATAGTATGAGGATCATTTTCTATTATCCCGGACTATATTGACTAATTCTTTTTATTTAGCTAATTATTATGCAACTTTTAAACTCATGTTAAAAACATGTCTTTTTAAATCTTCACTAATCACAATTTTTATTAATGAATTTACTATCATTTAAAGAAATGGTAAGAAATTTATATTATTTTATTCTTTTGAAAAACATCATATATATAATGATATTACAATTTAATATGTTTTTCTTTTAAGCTTACTATCCCATCTTTTATGTTACTGCAGCTTGATTAATACAGTAAATTTGTATTTGTTAGTGCATCTGTTTGTGTACTTTCTTTGTCAAATCACATGAGTCTATTTATCGGTAAGTTGGTTGAGCCTTTGGAAGCTGAAAACTGAAGACACAAGTGGACAAAAAGCATCAAGGAAAGAAAAAAAATGGGTAAATGAGGTCCCCTGGTAAACCTAACCTTAGAACCAAAACAACATTAGCCTCTAGATGATTGGACCTACATAGGTAAACCTTAGGTCATCATTCATTAGCCTTAAGAGTCATTAATGAATAATTATTTGTAAGGCTTAAAGGTTCATGAGCTATTGTAAAACAGACTGCCCAAACAGTAGAACTCATTGTGCTGTCAACCGGTCGAACACAAGTTCGACTGATCAACAACTCGGGTTGACAGGTCGAAACGGCTAAAAACATGACAATAGAATGTCATATGTGCTTGTATATGTCGATCAATCGATGGCCCATTTTGACAAGTTAAAGTGCATCTTTGATTGGTCGAAACCAAGGGCCAACTAGTCGAAAGTGGCAAAAAATGGACAGAGTGTAATACCTCGAGCCACGGAATATTTCGACCGGTCGACCCCTAGTTTCGATATGTCAAAGGTCAATTTTGAATGGTTGAGTCGACAGGTCAACAGATAGTCGTGCCTGCCCGTTTTCTATCCATTGCAACCTTAAGTCTATATAATCGGCATTCGGGGCATTGGGCTTGATGATGGGTTTTTAGTGCATTAGAAGCAACCAAAACTCCATATCTTTAGAGTCTCTAATCTTAGGAGATTCAAGTCATATCCCTTATGATTCATCACAAGCAAGAGCATTCTAAGATAAAATGGAGATGGACTTGATCTCCATCATTCTCTAATGAGTTATACACAAAGTCAATAGGTAAATCATTATCTAAACTCTATAGAGAGACCCATGTTGAACTCTGAATTGTGCATATTTATACCCAAATTCATCACAAAATTACATTGATTGAGCTATTAAAATAACCTACTCGTATGTGCATTTGAATTTGTAGGAAAGAGAGAGACCTCATGATTTTTATATTAAAAGGACCACTTTGAAGCACTTAAAAGATTAGGTGAAGAAGAGTATAGAGGTGAAATAAATTAAAGCTAAAAAAAAAATTGTGAAGAAAAAAGTGTGGAAACATCAAGTTACGATGCCTGAATTGTCCAGAAAAGTCAAAGTGCAAAGCCGCAGGGCCATAAATGTAAGATGCAAAACTTTTAATGACCCTGCTGTTGCACTGACGACCGGTCGATGGCCTCAGCCGATCGGTCGTTCTTATTTCCGACTAGTCGCCAGACGGGTCCAATTTTGACAGAATTTGTGCAAAACTTGCTGAACTGTTTTTAGTGGATCCGACCAGTGGGCTGACAGGTCGCCCAAAATCCAATTTTCAGTTATGTTCGTTGTTATTTAAGCTCTGATCGGTTGGAGCCAACCTCTAATCGGTCGGCCACCGCCCCAACTGCATAAGAACTTACGCAATTCTCAAAGATTCTAAAGCGGTGCGTGGTTTTTGCTATAAAATGATAATTTACTCTCTTCCTAATCCATCCTAGAAGAGTCTCAGTCGTGCTAGATATGGAGAAGATCAAAGGGGAGTTTTTACAACTCTGGTTTTTTATTTTTCTAGTTCTAGTTTATGTTTTCATTAGTTTTTCTTTTGCGTTTTAGTTTAACCTTCTCCATGGATGGTTAAACCTCTTTACTAGGGCTAAGAGGTGAAGCTTATAGCTGTTTATAATGCTTTATTTAATTCAATTTAAGTATCTTGAGGTTTAATGGTGAATAATTCTAGTTTTGGTTTGAAATAAAGTTGATAATTTTAGTTTAATCTTCTATTTCTTGTGATGTGTTTACATGGGATGTTTTAATTTACTGAGATTGATCAATGGGGTGTTATTGAGAGGATTTTGGGTTGTAAAGATCTTAGATTCATCATGATGTGGTGGATGCTATAAGATCTTACAAACCAAGTATTTTAAGTGCTTATCTAGAACTAAATTAAAAGAAGTTTGCATCTTTTGGTTTGATCTAAGATAGATATTTTATGAATTGATATTGGTTTGATTGAAGTTCAAATACATGATTCTACTTAAGTTTAGTGACATAATTTTGAGGAAAACCATGATATGATATCACTTGTTTTGTTGAAGTATTGACCTATGTGATTGAATACGTCTAATGTCTTAATTGTTATGAGAGAACTATATCAATAGATAATTCATCCATGTTAAATATGTTGTAATGATATAACTGAATCCATCTTCCAATTGGATAGGGATATGATACCGATTATAAAGTTGTCAGCTTGAATGGTCAAATTGGCATTGTAAATTGATTATAAGTGAATCATTGGCGCTCTAGTGTTTAGTTTCTTGATTTATTTCAAAAGTAGATAGTTTTATGTTTTCAAAATTCATCTTTTAAATTAAATCTGAATTTAGATAATCCTAGTTACATAATTAAGAATTATTACGACAATCCATGAGGACAATCTCGGTCTCATGATTGAATTATTACTACATCGCAACCTTGCACTTGGGGTTGGAAAACAAGTTTTTGGCTCTGTTATCGGGGATTAGGTTAATGGTTCTGAATTTTGTAAATAGGACTTAGTTAGATAGGTTAAGATAGGATAAGCTTTGTTTTGCTATTAGGTTTTACTCATAATTCTAGTACTAGCAATTTTTTGTTTGTTTTGTAGGATTTCTTTTGGCTAACCTAGCTCTTCAATTCGATAACACCGTTATAACTTAGAATTTTTTTTTTTAATTCTTAAATTTTAGGTTTAGTTTTTATGTGGTTTATACCCCATTAGGAGCGTGATTATATATCACTATTTCTAAGTGAGGGAGGTTTAGTTGAATGTTTAACAATTTACAGATGAGTTAGAAAACATATAGAAAATCTTGAACCATCTGAATTTACGGTTGAGAATAAACCAAATATTGTTGAAGATGTTAAACACAATACACCACTAACTAGGGCTACACATAATGAGAATGAGGAGCACCATGTTCCTCCGGTTAAAACATTGTGAGATTATCTACAATCAGAGAGAATAAGCACACTTTTCTACATGATCTTTCTACTCAATATAGGAAACGTGGACCTTAAGTCGGGACTTGTTAAATTACTTCCAAAATTTCATGGACTTGATTCTGAAAGTCCATATGCACATTTTAGTAAATTTGAGGAGATTGCCAACACCTTACAATTAATGATGTCTCCCAAGACGTGATCAGACTGAAATTGTTCCCCTTCTCTCTAAAGGATAAAGTCAAATTATGACTAAAATCTCTAAAACCTAGAAGCATTGGGACATAGGCTGAGATGACCGGGGAGTTCCTTAAAAAGTTATTCTTAGCTCATAAAACTAATGCATTACGGTGTGCCATTAGAAACTTCTCCAAAAAAGGAGATGAGACATTTTTTTTAATGTTGGGAGATGTTCAAAGAGCTTTTATTAGAATGCCCACATCATGATTATGAAAAGTGGTGCTTGATTAACTTCTTCCATGACGGATTGAGTTCAATCATGCGCCGATTTGTTCAGATGATGTATAATGGTGAATTTCTGAATAAAGAGCTCGATGATGCTTAAGATTCTTTGATATGCTAACAGAGAATGCCCAATCTTAAAACATCTTTACTCCAACTAGTAATCCCAAGTCAACCCCAAGCGAGAAGGGAGTAAATGCATTAAATGTGGAGGATGATTTGAATGTAAGGGTAGTGGGTTTCACAAAGAAGGTCGAGGCCATAGAGTTGAGGAGTGTCAATATGATAAGTACCGGTGAGGTCGTTGAGAGCGTATGTGGTATTTATGAAAGTTATGTTCACTTAACAAAGGATTTTCCAACAATCCCTGCGCTTTTAAGATATTTTGCAAGCTCGAGCAAACGCCACAAATGCTTACCAATGCCATTTTAGTACACCGAATTCTAACTTAAATAATCATGATTGACGGCATGAACCAAATCCTAATTGGGGGAATGGACCCATGACAAATACAAACAATGCTTCCCAAGGGCCTCCCCAAAAGAGTACTCTTAAGAATACATTGAATGCATTCATGATTGGACAAGCTCAGATAAATCAATCCAACATACAAGTCATAGATCCACTTAAAACGTCGGTTGAAAGAATTGAGACACATGTAGGAGTTAGGGAGCAAGGGACCTTTCCGGCTCAACCTCAGCCTAACCCCAAGGGATAACTTGAATTGAATACTAATTCTTCAACCCGTCATGTGGAACATGTTCAAGCCATCACCACTATTAGTAGTGGTAAGACAATTGAAAAATCTAAACTGGTGAAGGCCGAACAGCCTCATGATCCGGTTGATTTTAAGAGTAATGGTGAATCGAGCAATGCTCCAAAAGATAAAGAGCCGGAGCACGTGTATAAACCCATGGCCCCATTCCCCCAACGTCTTATCTCAACCAAAAGGCCAAGTTAAAATCAGGACATCCTAGAAGTTTTCCAACAAGTAAAAATTAGCATTCCCTTATTGGATGCAATTAAGCAAATTCCTTCATATGCCAAAATTTTAAAAGATCTACGTGCCTTAAAGTGTAAGCAAAATGTGCACAAGAAAGCATTTTTTATAGAAGAAGTGGGTGTTATTATACAACAAAATACCTCCCCTAAATTCAAAGATCTTGGAAGTTCTACAATCTCTTACATGATAGGTAACTTATGGATGAATAGAGCACTTCTCGATCTAGGGGTTAGTATTAATTTGATTCCCTTCTTAGTCTATAAGCAACTTGGTCTTGGTGAATTAAAACCCACAAAGATATCTTTACAACTTGCGAATTGCTCCATTAAAATACCGAGAGAGGTGATTGAGGACGTGTTGGTTCGAATCGACAAATTCTATTACCTGGTAGACTTTATCGTTTTCGATACACACACGGTTACAAATGTATGCACTCAAGTTCCTGTCATCCTAGGCCGACCATTCCTAGCAACTGCTAATGCTATAATCAATTGTAGGAATGGGATAATGAAAATATCATTTGAAAACATGACTATGAAATCGAATGTATTTAATTTGCATAAAGAGCGAGAGGATGAAGATAAGGAGGATGAGATACACATGATTAATTTCATAGATACGATAGTGGATGATGATGAGCCACCCCGAATAAATTTTCTAAAACCTTAGAAGTTTGCTTGGCTCATTTCAAGGATGATATGAATTCAAAAATTGATGAGGCATTGGAAGAACCAAATTTTGAAACTTTAACTGACAAGACACTAATTACTGATTTACATAATTTTGTTGTGTAGGAATTTGAAGAATCGATGCTTGATTTGCCTAAGGAGAGGACAATTTCTGAAAGTGTAATGGTTGAGGACTTATTCTAACCTACACAAGTGAATGGAAAGGAGGGAGACACTAAGGACCAAAATCGGGACACCTCCTCTCCAGCAGTTTCTTACACTCTAGAAGAGTGTTTGTCATATTTTGAGGATTTAGATGATCCCACGTTCTGTGACATTGTCAATACCTTAAGGGAAACTTCACCGGTGCCCAAAAAGACTCATTCCACAGATTGTAAAATAAAATTATCAATTGTAGAAGCACCGGTAAAATCTGACTATGTGGAGACAATACCAGCTTGTGATAAAGAAATCTATGTCTCCACACAGGTTTGGTGTGTTCAAACTAAAGTGCACCATCTCTAGGAAGATCCTTACTGGATTACCTCTTGCCCAGATGTAGACACCCCACCTTTAGCTACAAAGTTGGTTGAGATAGCTATATGGATGGAGGTCCATACCCCAAAACCCTATATCCAAACTAAGTCAAACTCACCCTTGTAAGCTCCAATCCATAGCCAAACTCAAGCCTAAACCCAGTTAACTCACCCCTAAACATCAGCACGAAAAACCACCCATAAGAAAAACAAGTCCAAAAATTCCTAAAAAGTAAAACTTGCTGAGTCAACCTGCTGAGTCAAATCACCGAGTCATCTCACTGGGTTAGTACAGGTCAAGGTCGGCTAGTGAGACAATGGGGGATGAGCTTCATCGTCGAGAGGGAAACAGCCCGGATCACCAGCTAAGGCCCCTAAATGACTGCTCAGTGATAAAGTAGGTAGGGGTACAGAGACAGCCAAGAGGTTTGCCTAGAAGCAGCCACCCTTGAAAGAGTGCGTAATAGCTCACTAATCAAGCGCTCTTGCGCCGAAGATGAACGGGGCTAAGCGATCTTCCGAAGCTGTGGGATGTAAAAATGCATCGTTAAGGGAGCATTCCGCTTAGAGGGAAGCTCCTGCACGAGCAAGGTGTGGACAAAGCGGAAGCTCCTTGCACCCAGTCGACTCACCTTGTCAACCCATCCTTCAAACCCAGCCAACTCACCTAGTTTTAATCCACAGCTTCGGAGCAACAATCACACCCTCTACCATTAGTCATTAATGGAAATTGACATGGCAGAGGATGGAATCCCAATTCCTCATTTATTTGAAGAGATGTCTCAATCTAAAAAAAATATTGTTACTCAAGTTTGTGTGGATTTGATGCAGACTGGAGATCAGGAAATGCAATTCCTATTAGAAAGTTATTTTATAAGTTTCGAGTTACTCATCAATCTTCATTTCCAATGTTGATCCTAGAACTGGAAAAAAAAAACTGATCTTACTCATTTCATGGTACGTGTATTACATTCGATTGCTACTGGAGTTCGTCTTTGTCTTCCTACGTTTATCTGTTTCTACATTATTCACTATCGTATGTAGCCTAAGCATGAAAATTTGCCTTTAGGTTATCTCATGACTTCTCTTGCTCTAAATCTTCTTATTCAAATTCCACCTGTTGAGGCACTAGAGTCTAAACTTCCTTTCAATTCCTCTAATTTAAATATGATGAATTTGGCCCTTCTGTCAGAACAACATGGTGTTTCTTAACAATACGAGCATAATAAAGAAAGAGTTGAAGGCGATGTGCATATGAATGACATATTTGATGAGCTTGATGTGAATGAAGATGATGAAGATGAAGATGAAGATGATCCCTAATTACAATTCTTCTAATTTTAATTCTCATATTCCTGCCTTAGAACAAAGAATGGATTCTTTACATGTCTCTCAAGAAGCTCTTGTTGCATCCCAAAAGCTTAATATGAAATACATGAAAAAGTATTTTTATCATATGAGTAAGAGTCTGAAATGCATTGATCCTGAGATGTCATTACTTTCCTCTTCATTTGGGTCGGAATGATATTTTATGGTTTGTAATGATTGTTTATAAGTACTTGTTTGTGGTACTGTTGTAAACTTGATTAGTTGTTACTATGTTCAAACTTGGTTGATATTATTCCCCTTCTTACTATATGCTTCATTACATATAGGGTTCTTCCTATACTTTGTCAACTTATAACAAAAAGGGCGAGAAATATTGTGAATGAAATGAACATGTTATGCTAGTTTGTTTGGCAAATTTTTTTTCAACATGTTTGCAGGGGGATTGTATAGAGAGTGCCAAAGATCAAGACCTTGTCAAGTGGATTTTTTTTTTATGGATGTTGAGAGTCATTTGTTGTATATGCTATTTGATTTTGTCACAAAATTGACAAAGGGGGGGAATGTAAATGCTAAGCACATAGTTGTTGTCGAATTTTATAGACAATGTATTTAGTGTAAGTTTGAGTGAGTTATTCGAGAACCTTGAGAAGATGAGAGTTATATTTGGCATTCATCTCAAGATCAAGACTATATCGACTCTACAACAGAAGTTGCAGCAAATCTTTGAAGATAAACCATATATACCAACTTTAAGGTAAAAATCACCATAGGGATGACCCTAGGTTAGGTGAATTTATATGGCTTTTAAGTTAATCATTCTAATAATCTTTTAAAGTTATAGTACATGGAAATTCGGCTAGCCTAACCCTGTATTCGGTCAACCCAAGAATCTTTAGTCAACCCGTAAACTTCTGCCAAGTTTTCAGCAAGCATAATTGAAAAATTCAGAGGAAATTCGGTCAGCTCGACCTTATGTTCGGCCAATCGAATAGGCTTCAGTCAGCCCAAGGGTGTTCGATCAAGTTTCCAGATTTGAAACTGATTTTCTGGACCCTGAACTTAGGTCAACCGAACTCAATCTCAGGTCAGCCAAATTGCACTTGGGTCAGCTGAACCGCATCTTGGGTCAGTCGAATTTTGAACTAACCCTTATCCTAGGAAATTTGATAGCCGTTGGGATAAATCAGTTGAAACTTAGGTCAGTCGAAGGTAAACTTAAATCAGTCGAATACCTATCTTTTTTTTCTATAAATAGGGCTTTCTTCTCTCTATTTTTTATCAAGAAAAATCATGAAACTATCCTCTTTTTGGTGAAAAAGTCCTCCATTATAGTCTACCTATCTACTTTTAATTCCTAGTTTATTATATAGCTATCTCATTTCTTGTCTCAATCAATCTGACTATCTATGTGAAGATCCTTCTCAACTTGAGAATCAAGAACTGAAGTTGAAGCTTTTATAGAAACTCTTTTAAAAATCCCTATATCCATCTTGTTCGAGCTATATTGGTTTATCTTTTTAGAAGATCGGATCACTGCACCATTGAAGCTTTATCTTTGCTAAGCTTCGTCATCTTCTACTTCAAGAAGATTGGTAATATCCTTCCTCTTATCTCTTCGGGTTTGTTTGAATTGCCCGTGAAAATCTCATTTAAGGTTCTTGGTGATAGCCTGTGAAAATCACTTGAGGTTTTATTGTGATAACCTGTGAAAATCACAAATCATTGTATTGGGCTTTAAATGTGAACCTGTCAAAACTTTTGTTATAGTGGAAAGCCAAAATTAGAAGGAGAAGGTAATTTTGGGAGTAGAGTAGGTGCAGTTTTTAAGCATCGAACCACTATAACTCTTTGTGTTGTGGTAATTGATTATTCTTTATTTATGTGTTTGATAGTTTGTGAAATCTTAAATTGTGACATAAGGTTGTCTTACTTAAGTTTTTAAGTAAAAGTTGTCCTACGATTTGAACAAGATTTCAGATTGTTTATTTACTTGCTTATTCTTATTAATCTTGAGCTTTTATTCTGATTGTATTTTGAGATTGCTAGAATTTGGTGGTCGTATTGAAACCCCCCCCCCCCCCAAGGACATTTATAGCTCAACCTTTTTCACCTGCAAACGGTAACATTTTTAAAGTAAATGAACAAAGGTTAAAAATATTTGTAAACAGATCATGTGTATCAGGATGATTGATCTCCTAGTCTGATGGAGGTATAGAGTAGTTATGATAGGTTTATTTATGTTTTGTTTGGTTTTAAGTAGAATAATTTTCGAAGTAGAAGCACCATTTTTAGAATCTGTCAAGTATAATATCTAATTCTCACTCTCCTTTATTTTGCCATTGCTCTCATGTTGTTGCATATTGGGGGGTGAGATTCTTGATAAATCTACTAGTAATTGCAACATTTCGAGCAAAAGTTTCGAAAAATATTTGATTTTCTATTTTTAAACTCTCTTGGAAGTTTTGATTTCTATAGAACTGAGTTTATGTGAATATGAGATGCTAAGATATGAAGTGATTTAATTGTTGAAAAATGTACAATTTTGTTGATTTAATAGTTTTTCTACATGAGTTTCCTCTTTATTTGACTAATAGAAAGTTTAAATATTATTGAAGTCTAGTACATATTACACATTTCTCATTTGCAAGGATTAAAAATGATGTTTTTAATTGATTGGATTATGGTAGTTTGAAAGTGTTATGGAACCAAGCTGGGGGGTTTTGTCCATCACATTAATGAGAAAGAGCTTAAAAAAGTTTAGTGCGAAGTAAGCCTTTTGGAATCTTCGGCTATATGATTTGAAAAAAATATATATATAATAAAGAAGAAAAGAGCAGAATTGAAAATCAATGAGATCAAAAATATCAAAAAGGGCAACTAATCACCACCCAAGGGAGGGCTGATCACCTAAGTTGGCAACCGGAAGTAGTGTGAAAGTCGTCGATAGAATGGTAAGGCAAACTCTTTTCATAGACTTGTGGTTGTTCTGTACACTTTTTATAATTGTAGTCCAATTGGTCCATGAAAGAAGGGTAATCCTGAAAATGATGAGTTAAGCATTCACTGAGCACACTAGACCATAATTTTTTGAATAAGTTCTATCTGTCAGATAATCAGTGGGAACTTTATTGGAACACTCATTATGTCATTGGAAGATTAGGATTTCAATATCTATTGCTCAATATATTTTGAATTTCAATATCACATGACTTGGGGTTTATAGAAGTTAGTTGATTTGAGAGAGGGTTGAGGTTGGAGAAATTGAATTGTTTTCACGCATGTTTTCCTCGGGATTAGCAAAATGCTAGTTGGGGGTGTGTGTTGAGCTCTGAATTGTGAATATTTAGACCCTAATTCATCACACATCTAAATTGTTTAAGCTATTAAAGTGACTTACTTATATGTGTATTTGTGTTTGTGAGAGAGAGAGAGAGAGAGAGAGAGAGAGAGAGAGCTCATGATTTTAATGTTAAAAGGATTATTTTGAAGTACCTTAAAGATCAAATTAAGAAGAGCAAAGAAGTGGAGAAAGGAAGAAAAGAAGAAAGGAAAATTCAAGAAGAAACAACCTTTCAAGACCGGTCAACGATCGGTCATCAGCCGCCCAAGACCGGTTGTCTGACCGATCGAATTTGAGAAGACAGGAGGACTGTTGCTGGACAAAAAATATGCATCCAAGACTGGTCATAAGATCAATCGTCCAAAGCCTAGGATTAATTTTCTAAAGCCAAGACAGGTCGAATAAAGAAGAAAAAGAGAGGATTTTAAGTCCAACCTTACTGGACTGTTTTCAAGCATCCACGACTGGTCGGCCAAGAGGCCAAGACCGGTTGTCCGTGAATCTACTAATAATTGCAACATTTCGAGCAAAAGTTTTAAAAAATCTTTGATTTTCTATCTTTGAACTATCTTGGAAGTTTTGATTTCTATAGAACCTAGTTTATGTGAATATGAGATGCTAAGATATGAAGTGATTTAAGTTTTGAAAAATGTACAATTTTGTTGATTTAATAGTTTTTCTACATGAGGTTCCTCTTTATTTGACCAATAGAAAGTTTAAATATTATTGAAGTCTAGTACACTTTACACATTTCTCATTTGTAAGGATTAAAAATGATGTTTTTGATTGATTAGATTATGGTAATTTGAAAGTGTTGTGGAACCAAGCTGTGGGGTTTTTTTCAGCACGTTAATGAGAAAGAGCTTAAAAAGTTTAGTGCGAAGTAAGCCTTTTGGAATCTTCGGCTATATGATTTGAAATATATATATATATATATATATATATATATATATATATATATATATATATATATATATATATATATATATATATAATAAAGAAGAAAAGAGCATAATTGAAAATCAATTAGATCAAAAATATCGAAAAGGGCAACCAATCACCACCCAAGGGAGGGCTGATCACCCAAGTTGGCAATGGGAAGTAGTGTGAAAGTTGTTGATAGAATGGTAAGGCAAACTCTTTTCATAGACTTGTGGTTGATCTGTACACTTTTTAGAATTGTAGTCCAATTGATCCTATGAAAAGAAGGTTAATCCTGAAAATGATGAGTTAAGCATTCACTGAGCACACTAGACCATAATTGTTTGAATAAGTTCTATCTGTCAGATAATCAGTGGGAACTTTATTGGAACACTCATTATGTCATTGGAAGATTAGGATTTCAATATCTATTGCTCAATATATTTTGAATTTCAATATCACATGACTTGAGGTTTATAAAAGTTAGTTGATTTGAGAGAGGGTTGAGGTTGGAGAAATTGAATTGTTTTCATGCATGTTTTGCTCGGGACTAGCAAAAGGCTAGTTGGGGGTATGTGTTGAGCTCTGAATTGTGCATATTTAGACCCTAATTCATCACACATTTAAATTATTTAAGCTATTAAGGCCGCTTACTTACATGTGTATTTGTGTTTGTAGGGGAGAGAGAGAGAGAGAGAGAGAGAGAGAGAGAGAGAGAGCTTATGATTTTAATGCGAAAAGGACTATTTTGAAGTACCTTAAAGATCAAAGGAAGAAGAGCCAAGAAGTGGAGGAAGGAAGAAAAGAAGAAAGGAAAATTCAAGAAGAAACAACCTTCCAAGATCGGTCGATGATCGGTCATAAGCCGCCCAAGACCGGTTGTTTGACCGATCGAATTTGAGAAGACAGGAGGACTGTTGCTGGACAGAAAATATGCATCCAAGACTGGTCATAAGATCGATCGTCCAAAGCCTAGGATTAGTTGTCTAAAGCCAAGACAAGTCGAATAGACAAGTCGAATAAAGAAGAAAAAGAGAGGATTTTAAGTCCAACCTTGCTGGACTGTTTTCAAGCATCCACGACCGGTTGGCCAGGACGCCAAGACCGGTTGTCCGTGATGACCTAGAAGTCCGAGTCAGTTATGATCGGTGTTGTTCAAGTCACGACCGGTCGGCCAGGGGGCTGCGACCGGTCGTGACTCGCCTCCAAGTGCGAAAGAGTTATGCAAATCCAAAGTCGGTGGCCGATTTTTTATATAAAGGGACACCTCCACTCTCTTCTAAAATCATCCTAGAAGAGTCCTAGACATGCTGGAGGCGGAGAAATTCGAAGTGGAGCTTCCACAACTCTAAGTTCTTCAAGTTTTCTTCTAGTTTTCATGTTGTTCCTAGTTTTTCCTAGTTTGTCTTTTGTTTTTTAATTCAATCATGTCTTTAGTCGGCTAGACCTCTTAGCTAGAGCTAAGAGGTGAAGCTTGTAGTAATCTTTCAGTGTTTAATTTATTTTTATAAGTGCATTAAGTTTGGATTATGGTTTTTCAAGTTCTAATTTGAATAAAGTTGATATTTTTAGAGAATTTTTTAGATCTCTAGTGCCACGTACTTGAGATGCTTTGAAGTTTCTAAGAATTGTCATGATGCCTTAATGAGATTTGAATGTTTGAAAACCCTATATCAATCATGTTTCAAGGATATAATTGATGCTTCGAAGTTCCATTATAGTTCGAGTTCTCCGTACTTGAAGTAGAACTAGAAGTTCTAAATTTCCAGATTTAACTTAAGTTGGGCTTTTTTAATGTGATATCTTCCAATTGGATAGAGATATGACTTCGATTCCAATTGTGTATTGTGCTTGTATGGATGAATTAACATCGAAGATTACTTAAGTGGATCTTTAATGCTCTAATTACTTCTAAATCTTTGAATTTCTTACTTTTATATTCTTTTAGTTCAAGTTCACCAATTCAACCCTTTCTCTAAGTAGTTAATTGGACCTTTTAGATTCCATTGCTATAATCCCTGGGGATGATCTCGGTCTTATGATCGAATTATTACTACAGCACAACCCTATAGTTGGGGTTGTCAATAACCCTTGGCATTGGAACCACAAAGAGACCTTTCTTGGTCACTCTAATGGGACATTACTTTACATTGAGTGCCAACAACTCCATCCCTTTCCACCGTCTCCACTGGAGCGATCCAACCTTATTTAATTAAGTCCCATACCATTGGATTAAGGGATATTAAAAATATTCGCATTCGGCCCTCCAGTACGCATAATTTAACCCGTCAAAATACGGTGGACGAGTGGTGATACTACTCCCCTCATGGGTAGACACGGTGCTAAAGCTTCAGTATCGGATCTTACTCTAAACGATTAAGTACTTGAAGAGCTACCTTCTTTGATACCAATTGAAATTGCATTAAATTTTCTAACACAACACCCTATGTTGTGCATGGAAGCTTCTGGATCTACTAGAACTACGGCTAAGTCCTAGAGGGGGTGATTAGAACCTTTTAAAAATTATTGCCCAATTAAAACTAATTAGCATTTAAATTAAATTAAGAAAGTAACACTTAGCTTCTCAGCTTAAGTGGGTCCAATCACATAGACTACAAATGATCTAACTATAAAGCAACTAGTCTATCAAGTGAACATACATCTTGTGGTTGAATCTACCTATCTTGTGTATATCATACATTCAATTCAAACATCCATATAATTAACAATTAAACTAACAATGCTAGAATATCAATGTGCTCAAGTCAATCACAAACATAAGCATGTATAGTGGTTTGACTACTTGTCTACTCCACTCCCGGTTACCGTACCTAACTCATGAGTACACCAAATTTCACTAAACAAATGTTTTAAATCAGGTTCACCTCTCAAATTTTCAATGGAGATTTTACAATAGGTTCACCTCTCAACCTAAATAAATGTTTTACAAGTTTACCTCTCAACTTAGGTATTTCAACCGGTTCCACCCAACTGAGGTGTTTAACGGGTTTCACCCAACCCAGGAGTTTAAATAGGTTCCTTCCAACCTCGTCCTAATCCAAGGACACATATACACTCTCTCTAGAGGCTCCCTACTTGAAGACTTGTTCAAGTTTGGGTCACAAACTCTCACACTCAATTATATCCAGGAAAGAGTGCAACTAGACTCTTACTAATGATAAATTATTTGTCGGATTGAGCCCTTTTGTAGCGCCTTCTTGTTTACTTCTTCTCGCTCTCCCGTGCTTGAATCAACTCTCCTTATGCTCCCTTGATCTTTGATGCCGATGCTTTGCCAAGGCTTCAGCTCTAATGACCAATCGCCTTGCATCCAATGCTTCTTTGAGATGCCCAAGGTGATGGGAGGTAGATTGAATTCTCTATAACTAATAGGAATTGATTGCCTAGAGGAATTCACCTAGAAAGATCTCACAGAGAGGTTTAGACTAAGGTTTTACCTATAGTTGAGGCGTTTTAACTTTTAGAGATCAAGAGCGAACAAGTTCATCTTCAATTGAGTTTCGAATGCTCCAATATGTGATGAATCACAAGGAAGATGACTTGATTGGGTCAGGATTAAAGCTTAATGGTAGTTGCAATATGGATGGCTTCTAATGCACTAAAATCCCTCTCTTTTACCAAAAAATTGAGCCCCCAATATCTAGAGTAAAAGCTCAAACGGATTGAAAAATGGGTAGCAGCGGCTAGTTGTCGGTCGGTCGAGCTAAGCTATCAGCCGGTCGACCTAAGCTGTCAGCCAGTCGAAATGGGTCGTTGACTGATCGAATTTCCCCCTTTGGCTGTTGTCTTATTTAGCCACTATACTAGCATTCAACCCTTCTTGTTAGCCGGTTGACAAGGCCCGTTAGCTGGTCAATTTTGACTATCGGCCAGTCGAATTCGGCCAGGGACAAATGGTTCGTTGCTATCTAACTTTCGCCTAAATCGGCCTGTCGACCCAAATGATCAATCTGTCGAACTTGCTATCGGTCGGTCAACTGGCCGGCCAACAACACTATGAGTTCTCCTATTTAGGGTGTATTTTCACTGCAACTCATGAACCTCTTAGGCCTTGCAAAGGGTGGTCTTTTGGGACACTTAAGTTCATTATACGATGACTAAAAGTTTACCTAATTGGGTCCAAGTCATCTAAAGGTTTAGGTTGTTTTGGTTCTAAGGTTAGGATCACCTAGGGACCTCTGATTTACCTGTTGCTTCCTCCTTGATGCTTCTTGTCCACTTGAATCTTTGGTCTTCAGCTTGCTAAGGCTCAACCGGCATTACAACACATGGACACACTGTGATTGACAAATAAGGTGACTAGTATGCGACAAAAAAGTGCACTAACACTTTAAGTTCTTTGGAGGAGGCATTTACCTGATAGCTTTGATCTTCACAAGGTTGATTTTGATGCTTTGATGCCTTAATACGAACCCTAGAAACTTCCCCAAGGAAACTCCAAAAGCGCACTTCAAAGGATTCATGCGGAGACTCTTATTCCTTAGCCTCTAGAATACTTGCTTCAGGTGCTCCCTGTGCTAAGCGTGTCTATTTAATCTCATAACCAAGTCATTGACATATCACTTGACGTGCTTATGCATCATGTCTTGAAATATTACCTGCATCGCTCGCTGATATGTGGCGCTCGCATTCTTCAGTCCGAATGACATCACTCGGTAACATAATATGCCTAAAGTCGTGTGGAAGGCCATGGCTTCCTCATCTTCGAGGGCTATCCAAATTTGATTATAACCTGAATACTCATCCATAAAGGACATTACCGAATACCCTCACGTGTGCTATCAATCAGGAATTCCGAGATAGGTAACGGGAAATCATCTTTGGGGCACGTTTCGTTGAGGTTTTGAAAATCAACGTAGACTCTTATGTGCACATTTTTCTTCTTCACCGGCATTATGTTCAAGATCCATAGTGGGTATTGAACATCCCTGATAAATCCTGCCTGAATTAACTTCTTCACCTATTCTTCAATCTTCGGTATAATATCTGGATGAAATTTCCTTTGTGGTTATTTGACTGGCTTCTTCTCCTCCATTATGTTGAGCATGTGCATCGTGATTGCATGGTTGAGTTCTGGCATTTCTGAGTACGTCCAGGCAAGCACATCTTTGTTCTCTTTCACTAAATGAATATAAATCTCTCTTTTTTCTTCTGAAACATTCTTACTCAGGTATGTATTCCTAGGCTCTTCGGGAGTTCCCAAGTTAATTTCTTGCAGTTCACTTATCGTGGGCTGCTCCCCGTCTTCCATTTGCCCTGGCACGACGCTTGGTTGTACGACTTCGACTAATTCTGTTGGTCTGAATTTTTTTATAGGACCAATTGTTACCATATTGACATGGCTGAACTGCAATCTTGCCTCCAACCCTTTGTTGTTTCGGTACACTTGTGCATTCTCTTCAAACGACGTCAGCATGCCTCTTCTTGTTGGTGGTTCTGAGCAGGAAAAGCCCATGTTCCTCATAATGTTTTGACTAACTTCATTGTATTTTTATTCTTTTATGGGTCGTGTCTCGATTGGTGACTCTTCTATGTCTTCTTTGGGTTGTACCGGGTCGCTTGGACTTGAGTGGAACTTGATTTTTAGAGGTGCAGCAATCTTCAACGGTACACAAAACTGACTAGGAGCTTTGTGGAAGGGCTTATTTTCTCAACTTTTAGTATCATCACGTTGAAGGTAGTCTGCAACACACTCATATTCCGACTAGACATTAATTCCAGCACTGACTATCCTACCTTGCAGAGGTGTTTCGGGACTAAATATAATTTCTTCTAATGTAGCGGCACTTCCTGACCGACCGCTACTGCTTTTAGGGTCGTTTGTGGGGCCTCGTTCCTCTGTCTTAAGCTTTCTCTGTGTAACCTTGCCCCTTACGCTTTCTCCTCTACCTTGTTGGGCCTCTTGCCTATTTCATCTTCACTGCTCACTTTGTAATATTGAGCGTCAGCTAAGAAGGATTCAATGATCATATACGGTCTCGTATTTGCAGGCTACTCAATATTGAATTTCACCCTTGTTGTACTTAAAGCACTGATGATATGTCGAGGGGATGATTCCATATCAATGAAGCCATGGCCTCCCTAACAGGAGGTTATACGTCGTTACAACATCAATTACTTGGCAAGTAACTGTGGTTCTCAGCTCTTCTATCTACAACACGACCGTAATGGATCTAAGAGCGCGCTGATTGTCTTAGTTAAACTCTTGGATAGCCATAATGCTTGGGGGCAACGCCGTTTGTCTATAGCCCAACCTCTGCAATGTGCTTAACGGCATCATCCAACACACATCTTCTGATTTCTTCATCCCGAATGAATCCCGTGACCATTAATGGTCGATTATGCTCTGTCAGCTAGATTGTCCGATCTTCTTCTGAAAAGGTAATCACGGACGAATGGTTGATTTGCATAGCTTGCTCTGTTGACGGGTACCCTGCCCTTAATATCTTTATTTCCCCCATCTCTGTTATCATCGCCTCTCGGACTTCCTTATCCAATAGTGCATTGACTAAGATCTCGCAGTACTTCTTCGAGAGGCATAATGCATCACAAATACTGAGACAGCAGTGACTTTTTATAAATGGGACACTACATCATATACTACTGGTGTCACTTCTTATCTACAATCTTGCCGGCTTGTGGTCGCTTCATCGACCACCTCTTTCAGCCTTAGCTCTCGGGACCTTCCCATCAGCCTTTCTAGAGCTGCATCTTCTTTCATCGGATCATCCTACCTTGCGGAATTTCGCTCTGATACCTGCTTTCCTGAATTGAAAAAAGAAGAAGAAAGGAATGAAAGAAATCAGTAAAAAAAGAGACTTGTATAAAAAAGGGCTACCTATGACCACAAAAACGGAATGGGATTAGTGTGAAAGCCTGTCAATGAAAAATCAAAAGTTGAAAAAGAAGTGAAAAAGGAGTTGGGTTCAGAATCAGTGACTTGTGTTGATTTGACCGCTTTTAGGTGATTGTCGTAGTCGTTCTTACAATGAAAGATTAATCCTTATTGATTGAGAAGTTAGAATTCACTTATCACTCTAGGATCTTGATGTTTGGATTGATTCTATTAGTTAACTAATGACTTGGAACTCGATTTGAATGTTTACTAGTTAATCTAGTATGAAGGTTGGCAAATGTCTCTTTACTTGACTCTTTGAACTCTTTTATCCATTTCTCTTGTTACACAGATTTGTTTTAAGGGAGGAAGGAATTTGAGATTTGGAATGTCTTCGCATGTTTTGCTTGGGACTAGCAAAATGCTGGTTTGGCGGGGGGGTGGTGGGGTGTGTTGTGCATATTTATCCCCAATTCCATAGCATATTTATATGGATTTCCTGATTTAGTGACTAACTTATGTGTGTTTCCATGTTTGCAGGTATTTGAGAGAATAATGAAGAATCAAAGCTAATTGGGATGACTTAAGGTGCTTAGGAGAACAAACCAAAATAAGGAGAGAATAACGAAGAATCAAGTATTGAAGATCGGGATGCAAAAGTTGAAAGTACAAAGAAATAAGACATTTCAACCTGTCAAATGATGTTTTCGACTAGTCAATGACAGAGGTCGACAAGTCGGAAACTCATAGAAAAAAATTCGATTTTGGTGCTAAATCTTGTTGGACACTTTTAGAGGATTTTGATCGATCGATCGAGAGACCTGGTTGATCGATTGACAGATCTCAGAGAAAGACATATTTTCTAAAGAAACTCTCTGGATTGTTTCTGGAGGTTTCGACCAGTCAACACATCAGGTCCTGTCGGGTTGAGGTTCAATGAAAGCCCAACCAGACATCAAGGAGTCAGAGGCTCAATCCAATCAGGTTAGGTAAAACCTGAAAACTCTTTAATAAGGTAAAGTTTTTAGCCTTGTATAAACTAATGGGTCTAATTTTTTGCCCTTGGGTACATAATTTAGCACCTGTGACCGGCTCAAGTGGAGAGAGAGAGAGAGAGAGAGAGAGAGAGAGAGAGAGAGAGTTGGCAAGAAGAGTTTTTTTTAGGTGAAATTTAAGTCGTGTTATTGCTATTTACGAGTGAGATCTTAACCATTAACTATACATTGGTGAGCAACTACATCCTCAAGTCCCAAAAATTCGCTTAACTATATTTAAAATATCTTCTCATGTCCCTTTAAAATCAAAAGTTCATGGTTCAGTCAAAAGGATAGAAATGCCAGGCAATTCAATGGTGATCGTTCCATTCTACATTTTTTTGTACTATTCAAGGATAATGTGTAGCAACTCTTAACTCTTATACACATTCATATATGCATGGACACCCTCGAGCACACATGCACTCACTCATTCACACAATTACTCAATGGGTCTGGGTCCAATTTTAGACCCAGAACCTTTTACTAAATGGGCAGGTTTGGGTCGGGTCCGAGTCAACCCATCAGACCCATTTATAAATGGGTCTGGGTTTGGGTCTGGTAGAGGGAGATCAACCCAGACCAATTTATAAATGGGTCGGGTTTAATGCGTCTGGGTCTGAATCTAGTATGCAAGCATTTTAACAAGGCTTAAAATCGGATTTGGACGGGTCCCTTGAAACATGGACCAAACCCGCCCACTTACTAAATGGGTTCAGGACGGGTCGGGTCGGGCCTAATATAAAGGAAACCGAACCCAGACCCATTTAGCAAACAGGTTTGTTCTTGAACCCAGACTCGTACCATTTGAAAAATGGGTCGGGTCTGGGTTGGGTATCCCATCGAGTCCGCTGACCCATTTACAGCCCTATACTCGCAAACTTACCAGAGTAGACCCTGAAATTTGTAGTGACCCAAATTACCCATGTGCATTCGTAGACGCACTTGTACACTCGATCATGCATGACACACACACACATGTACACACGCATACCTATACACATACACGATTCATCCATCTAAACCATTACACGATCTAGATCTAGTCATTAGATCGTCCAATAAATTGATTGCATTTGAACCTAATTCACCATCTATATGTGTATTGTACAAATATGACTATTTACTTGTATATTCAAATCGTGCAAGGTTGACAATTAATTTGAATATTTAATTTGTTCAACTATGAGCATTGATTTCTATATTAAATTCGTCCTATTATTCCCGTTGATTTGTGTATTAAATTTGTCTGAATCAGTTGTTAATTTGTGCATGGAATCTGTTTAAATCTAACCATTGGATTGTGCATGGAGACTATTCAAATTTATCCATTGATTTATTTATGCAATTCATATAAAATTGTCAATTGATTTATGTGTGTAAAACATGTAAATTTGTCCATTGATTTATGTGTACAAACTATGCAAATCTATCTATTTATTTATGATTACAAACTTTTCAAATCTATCTATTGAATTGCGTTTATAAGCTATACAAATCTGATCGTCTGATTATGTATATGATATGTAAGAATCTTATCGTTCAATTGTGTGTACAATCGGTATAAATCTAACCACCCATCCATCCACACACACACACACACACTACGCGAGTGCACATGTAAAGGTTAGAGGAGAGGCAGTGTGTGCTGCTTACAAAAGGGGAGGTGTAGGGTTCCAAACCCACTTAAAAAGGGGGTTTTACTACTTTAATTACCAAAGTGAACCTATTTTGGAATTTTTTAGACCTTCGATAACATTGAATTTGTTTTTTTTTTTTTTTTACAAAAATGCCATTACAACTATCCCAGCGCCCTATTAAAAAAAATACATAAATATGAATAAAATATACCTTTAATATCTTTCTGCCTATCCTTCTTTAGGAAATAAAACGAGAAGGAAAATAATAAAAAAATATCAAATATATAAAATAACTTACCTTCTTTTTTCGAACAAATAAATTAGAAAATTAACTAATAAATAGAAAAAGAACATTCTTAATCTTCTTAAAAAAAGAGAGCTTGAATTTGTGCGGGCTTGGTTAAGAGATTGATGCTCTTTTTCTTCTCATTATACATGATTCTATTTTCTTCTCGCTGTCTTTTGAGATTTTTCAGATGTGCCTCCACTGCGGTTATCTCAGTATCTAAAGTCTTCACTGCTAAAGCATGATGCTTAAGCTCTTTGTGTTCGGTCAATAACTGATCTCCAAGCAGACTCGCTTCAAGCATTTGCGAATGAGCAATAGCTTGAACAACTTCGAGCTGTGTAATGCTAGAATTGAGCTCATAAGCTTCTTGAAAATAATTTAAAAATTCTCGAAGAAATGGCAGATGAGAGGCAAGACTACTATTAGATCATGAATACACTTGATATCAGTCGATCAGATTGATTATCACATTAATCAACTCATCTGAAGGCTCAGTTGAAAAGCTTGTATGTATCAATGCTTCAATTTCCTCTTTAAGCTGTTAAACTTCTGCTGAAAGGGCAGGAGACTCTGGAATAGAAATTTCGTCGTCTAAGGATTGCTTCAAGGAATTTAGAATTTCATCGATCGGCGAAAAATCCATTTCTAGATCAAGAGACTCAGCTGGAAGGATGCCTGTCGGAGTAGAAGATGGATGAGAAAAATCGATCGGTGTGATGTTTGCAGTTTGAATATAGACCGAAGTTTTGGGAGATTGAGCTCGTTCTTCAACATTTTTCATCAAGTCAATTGGGGTGGCAGGTTGACTAGAAGGCGAGTCAGTTGTCAGTATGCCTACAGGTTGTTCGTCGACCGGCTTTGAAATTGGAGGCTGAGTTTGCACATTGATATCACTGGTTAATACAACTGGGCAGCTGTTTGGCAAAGAAGACAGAAGATGAGATGGTTCAGCCGTTTGCAAATCTAAAGATCGATTGTGGACTGGAGTGAGAAGTTCAGATTCAGGTCTGTCCTTTAGTTCTTTGAGGATCTTTAATAAAAATTATCCTCTTGTTAGTGTTAACCTCTGCCGAGTCTTTCTGGTAGCAGAAGGAGAAGGATTGACCGTAGGAGTTGAAGACAAGGTAGATGGAGATTTGACCGGAATGGTTGCTAGAAGTAGATCTTTCAAAAAGGTCATTTCGTAGAGGTCATCTTCATTATGATCAGCATCCAAATGTATTGTCATAGAAGGGGCTGCTTCATCACGATCGGCCATACTTTCAAAATTGGTAATGATGTCAGAAATGTTAGCAGCATCGGTTAAGTCACGGGGCCAATCATCTGGCTCATCTGAACCTGGTGCAGCTGATGAGTTGTCTTGGATATGTGTTAATATCGGGCAGGTCGCTAATAGAGCTTCAAGATGTATACCATCAACCGATTAGTCTGCTAAGGGCTGATTGTCTATAGTCTCTGCCTCTTCTACTCTTGATGGTCCACTCAGAGTTTGACTCTTGACTTAGCCCTTAGACGACTAACATACAAAAATATCGGCAGATGACACTTATTGGAGAACTGTCATAAAGAAGAAAATAGAATAAAAAATCAAATTATGAATACAACAAAGAAAATGAAAAGGGGAAGAAAAATAGTCCACCTAAATCAGAGCGAACGACCATTGTCACAAATTGATTGTGTATTGACTGAGGATCAGTGATGATTTTTGTAAGTGGCCAAGTAGAATACAGAAATGGTGGCAGATTTGGCCGATAAGGTTTATCATATCGCTTGTCAAAAGGTAAGTGCAGATCATTCAGAGCTTCTCTATCCGCCAACTATTTATTTTGACAACGACTTTTGTATTTTGACAACGACTTTTGTGAATTTCTTTGTGTTTTTCAATCCCCCTTTCTATTTCTTAAGAATAGTACTGTTGAGGAGTAAGCCCAGGGTAATTTATGGTATTGAAATAAGTCTCCCATGCTTTTATACCTTTGGCTGGATGATTACTTGGTCGAGTCTATGAAGTTCATTTTTTGGTCTGAGAAGAGGAAGGAATAACAGTTTCTGATCGGAGAGAAGGCGGAACAGGTGGTTTGGGAGGAGGACCAATCAACGGATCCAATTGGCTGATTTTAGTGATTGATTACAACGGGAACATGTGGATTTTCTGTAGGAGAAGACTTAATCAGTATTGTTCGAAAAGGAATCACCGCTAATGGTTCAGATTTAGGATCGGGGGAGCATATTTTCTCGATAGATGATGGAAGAGTAGGAGTTTTTGAATCGGTCGAACTTGAAGATGGAGTTCAAATTGGCTGAGAGGTTTTCTTTGGTGTTTTTCTTCTTTTCTGCTTAGGACTTTGAGTAGGAGCAGGAGCAGTGGCCGATCTTTTCCCAGTAGAGTGCTAGCCGATTGCAGCATCCTTTGATGGTTTCATTTTCTTTTCTTGACCTTTCTTCTCCTTTGTTGTAGGTTTCACTTTGGACGGCTCCACCAACAAGGCAAGTTTGGCCGTTATAACTCATGTTGAGTGAAGAAGAAGCCTTTGGTAACACCCATTCCACCATTAAAAAAGACATCCAAAACGCTCGGTCGGTTTACAAATCCTTCAAGCTTGATAGTTGCCTTGATGTCCTCATAAACAGTGTTGAGGCCAAGATAATCCTTAATGTCATAAAGGATTTCACGAATATAAGGAGGCTGGTTGAGAGTCTTCTGTGTACCAGGACATGGAATGCCCTAAATAAGGTCGAATTGGTGAGCAAACAAATTTGGATTGTATTGTTCGACTCCGGCTTTGGCGTTGGTACGCTAATCGATGACACCGCCATATGGAAGATCTTTGGCGATCAAATGACTCTCACAAGCTTCAGTTATTAAAGATACGGTAACTTGATCATCCGCATCGGCTATGCCGGTAAGCCATGCTGGACCAAATTCTCTTTTGTAGAAAGGTGTGAGAGTGAAGAATAGATGGTTCAAATATACAGAAAAATCCTGTGTTTTTGTTTCATACCTTAGGTTGCGATGGCCGTAAGAAGTATAAACCTCATTTGAAGGAAGGCCATCAACCAAGGTAGAATTGAAGTATTCAACAAGCCACATCTGGACCAACCATAAAGGCCCACCATAGTGATAAACGCCTTTGGTGGTCAAATCATACATGCTCTGGTATAAGTGCCCTAAAACAAAAGTGGCAAGGGTTAATTTTCGGCCTTGAGCGAGTGCTTTGACCAGGGCAATGTACTCATGTGTAATGTTGAGAGCATTCACACACAAAAGATGCCGACAGATCTAGAACAAGAAAAAGGCTGTAAGTTCTTTGTATTCTATCGGGCCTTCTTTCTTCTTGTAATTCGTTAAGAAAAGAGAGTATGCTTTGCTGCCATAAGGTGTAAATCCTTGCCCTTGATCATCTTTAGCAAAATCAAGGAAGACGATGTCACCAAAGAGAAATAGATGGGTGAAAGCGCAAATGTCCATAATTGTGGGACCCATCGGACCTCACCCGAAAAAGAAAGAATTAGTAGATCTGCTCCAAAATATCGAAGTGGCAGAAAGAAGGGCAGGGTTTGCTTTGTAAGAGATGGTAGATAATTTGATGCATTCATAAACGCCTATCTCCTCCTATTCATCTTTTAATTGGCCCTCCATACGCTTGAACCATATTTTCCAGTCAGTAAGTGGAGTCGGCCAAGATCTAGAGCGTTTTAAAGCATTTTGAGGTTCAGGAAGTGAGACTTCCTGTAAGAGTATCCCTTCACTAGGACAGATAGGGAATAATAAATCTAATGAAGAAAGACTATCGACCCTGACTCTAGGAAGGAACGAAGGACCTAAATGATAATATTTCTAACCCTCGCTCTTAGTAGTAAACATTATCTCGCTCATGTAAAGATCGGCCTGCTTATCTAGAATGTCGATCATCTTAACAAGATCGAACGAAGGAGTCGAAGAAGAAGAAGCCATTTGCAGATAATCATGAAAGGAAGAAAGTAACACAAATTTGAATTTTATCAATTGCAGAAGCATTAATGTCATGGTCATCATGATGATTCGTTTGAGTATAAAGATGTGACATGTGGCCGCACGGGATTCAGTCCGTACGATTGCATTTGTCCACCGAAAATCGAAATCGGTGATGCATCTTAGACATGTGGCAAGAAAGGACAGTGGCATTTAATGAAAACTCAAACATCTATCACATGCCACCTCCCCTTTTTTTCAAAAAAGGTAAGTCGGCGTGGGAGGGGGGGCAAATGTTGTACCTTGCTTCTACCATTCTAGATAAAGAGCCAATCATAGAAGGACATGTTGTTGAGTAGTTGCAGAGTACATGAAGCCACGACGAAATCCCTAGTGATACAGTTGCCATCGGTCTGTAATGCCACGACACTAAGGTGGACGAATAGATGTGGCTAAGTCAACAAGCGATTATGGACGAGCAGTTAATGTAACCGTCCATTATGAGAAGTATCTAGATGGGCGATCAAAGTTATAAAAGATGAAGATTTCAGCAGTGTAAGGGGTTAAGTACCAACCAAATTAAATCTACATTTCAGTCTCAAGCTTATCATGTTCTTCATCTTGCTATTTAAGTTTCGTAGTGAAATCAATTTTCTTTACTTTTCTTAGTATAATCGCACTGTTTGTGTTCCATAGTGTACCTCGTGAGATTACATTCCATAGTAGTAAGTCTATAGTAGGAGTTCTATAATTAGTAAAGCTTCTTTTCTATGATCATGCTTTTATATTGGCAAAGAAGAAGTGAAGATTGTCCGCGTGGCTGACTGTAAGTTCTTATTTCTATTCCTTTAATTTTACATTGTAAGAAATCCTTTCGTTCAAGAAGGTGCAACCCATTTTCAGAGGATGAACCCCACCCTCCAATATCACCTGATCATTATTATTATTAAACAACTGAGCGAGTAACTAATTAGGCGACCGATCTCTTCAGATCTTGGTCATATATGGTCGATAACGACGTATCTGCCTTTCTTGGCGCTCGGGGTCACAGTTGTTCGGTTGGAATCGAGCCGCAAAATTCAGTTCTGATGCGCCAGCACACATGTCACACACATAGTTGAATAATAATGAGCAACAACTGCCACGCACAAGTTGTTAATGGTTATTTCGGAAACAATTACCAGTCCTTCAAGAAGTATGAGGATGGGTATAGAGAACGGCATATTCACGGCGGAGATGACCATCTCATAAATGGTAATATACGTTCTTCCTCTCGACGTGCTGACCAACCTGGAGTGGACAGTGAGCCATCTGCAGCTCCCATTGTACCTCTGTGCGAGATAAAACGGTTCATTCTCCGGTCGTTGCTGCATTTGTTTGTTGCTTTGCAGTTTACGTGGTCTTCTTCAGGTGACTATGTTGTTTCTAACCTCTTTTTTTTTATTTTTTATTTTTTATTTTTTGTTAGTCATGCAACGCACCCACCCTGTTAGCTAGCTGGGTAACACACCCACATGGTTAGTCACACGCCTGAGGAAGAACCCACCACCCACCGGTGGGGTTAGTGTGTCTCCTTAGCATTTCAAACCTGAGACCCATTGTTGAAACGCCTAGGGTCTTCCAGCTGGGGTAGTGTATAGGGCTGTAAATGGTCGGGTTCGGGGCGGGTTTAGCCAAAACCAGACCCGCCCATTTACTAAACGGGTCTGGGTCCAACTTTTAGACCCAGACCCTTTTACTAAATGGGCGGGTTCGGGTCGGGTCTTAGTCAGCCCATCAGACCCATTTATAAATTGGTCCGGGTCTGGTAGAGGGAGATCCACCCAGACCCATTTATAAATGGGCCGGGTCTAATGGGTCCGGGTATGGATCAAGTATGTGAGCATTTTACAAGGCTTAAAACCGGGTCTGGACGGGTCTGGGCTAGACGGGTCCCTTGTAACATAGACCAAACCTGCCCACTTACTAAATGGGTTTGGGTCGGGTCGGGTCGGGTCGGGCCGGGCCTAATATAAAGGAAACCAGATCCAAACCCAAACCCAAACCCGTTTAACAAATGGGTCTATTCTTGGACCCAGACCCGTACCATTTAACAAATGGGTCAGGTCTGGGTCGGGTCTAAATGGGTTGGGTCTGGGTACCCTATCGGGTCCACTGACCCATTTACAGCCCTAGTAGCGTAGAACTATATATCCCACCCGTGTGTGATGGTGGATCACACAACTTTTGGATGTTATCTCCCCACTGTGGTTGCCTGATGCAGTTGCACCAGTACCATCAGTGCAACTGTTTTACTAGGGTGAAAAACTTTTCTGGAATGTTGAACGGTCAGATCATGTCCACGCACAACGAACCTTTTGGATGTACCGAATGAACATTTTGGACTTCTGTTCATTTTTGGGACTGATTACTGCTGTGGGACACAGAAATGTTTGTCCTTTTATCCAGGCCGTCCAGGTTGGTTATTTTGCAGTTCATTTCATGGCTGAAGCCCAAAAATTTGGTAGATTCCAAAATTCTAGTGGACCACGTCACAAGAATAAGGTGGTCACTGAACGCGGACCATTGAAAGCTTCCCAGGGCCCAATTTATTGTTTATTTTCCATCCAACAGGTCGAATGGGTAACACTAATCAGGATGAAGGGAAATAGCAAATATCAGCTTCACCACTCAGTGGCCCCACAATAGTTTGCATTGCTGGACGGTCAGTGTCGATTTCCCATCCAGTGTTGTGTTGCGAGAGCAACGATACGTCTCGTACTTGGACTATGATTAAAACTGATCTGAACAGAAGAATAGACGGCGCGGATGAAACACTCAACATCATCGTGGGGCCCAGAAACATCTGTCCATTTTGAAGATAGCTACGGTCGAATGTGCATCCGCGTTGAGTATGCGACGTCCCCTTCGCTCTACGGGAGACCGGTCAATTTTGTCTTCGTGTGAGAGCACCATGAAGGATGGCCCTATTCAAAACAATCCCTAAAATCCAAACATGACAATCTGACTCTTCATTGCAGGCAAACACACCACAAACTCCTCTGACAGCTTATTTAAAGCCCCAACACATTACAATACATTCTAATACATGAATCCAAACACGCCTTTAAGGTATATGTTATTCATTTTTTTTTTTTCAGTATTTTTTTAATAGGATGTTGAGATAGATGCAAGGACATTTTGGTTAAAAAAATAAAAAAGTTGTCATAGGCCTAAAAAAAATTCCAAAAGGGGCCTTACTTTGGTAATTAACAAGCCTTGATTAAAAAAAGCCAACATAATAATAATAATAATAATAATAATAATAAGAGAGGGAGAGAGAGAGGGTTTTGAGGTGAGTCCTTTCAAGCTTGATATTTCTTGCTTCTTTTTATTTTATTTCTTCTTTATTCATTTTAAATTGTTTTCTTTTATTTTATTTCTTTATTTCTTATTTAATTTGTTTTAATCACTTTCTTTTATCATCATCCTTGGTTTGTTATTAGATTTGGATTTTTATTGTTCATGCTTGGTTTTTTTTTAGATTTAATAATTTAATTTGAAGAAAATCAAGATTTTAGGATTTTATTTTTAGAATTTTTTTATTTTTAGAATTTTTTTAATTTATTTTAGAATTATTTTAAAAATTCTGAAACTTCCAGAATTATAAAGAAACCCCTGAATTTCAGATTTATTAAAAGTACCTTTGAAATTTCATATTTAATTTAAGAGATTTTAGGATTTTCTGTACAGTTTCTAAAATTCAAGCATTGTTATCTAATTACCTGAAATTCGGGATTTTCTATTCAGTTTATGCAATGCCAGCATTGATTTGTAATTTCTTGAAAATTTTAGAGCTTACTACATAATATTTCAGAATTTCGTATTTGACTTTGTGTATTATATATTCATACTCCTCTTAAAATTTTGATGACCGAAAATTGTTTGACATGATTAGAATATTTGTAAAATTATGGTTAGATGGATTTATATACTTTACATGTACTATAGTTCTGATGGGAGTAGAAATGATTATGGGATGTTTATGAAAATCTTTATTTTTGAAAGAAAACTATATATTATATGAATTGTAGAAATCATTATTAAAACACTAGAAAATAAGTGGGGTGATCGAGTCCCTGAATTGAAAGTCTCTAAAGCATAAATATGCGAGGTAATCGAGACCCTTGGGTTGAAAGTCCCATAAGCCTAATTAGTGCCATTTGGAACATCTACTTTCGGGTCGGGCTGAGTAGAAGAGGACCAATGTAAGGTCAAGTAAGATAGTAGTCGGACCAACTAACATATGAATCGATTATTTACTGTGGGGTCGAGTGAGTGAGCATGTCAGGATCATAAAAGGTTCCCAATGTCAGGCTACGTAAGTTTTGAGAAGAATGCTGGTTAATTGGTATAAATTGATCGTGGTGTTCAAAATGACAAATTGTACTTGTTATCGTGGTTATTATTACTATTTTTTCTTGCATGTTTTGCATCTATTCATTTATGATTTATCCCATATGAAATTGCATTATAATCTTTTTCTCATTTTTGATTTTTAAGTTATACATGAAAATTTAGTGTTTTGATAAATACTTTTTATTCATGTCAGATATATTTTCTTTTAAAACTTGTGTAAAATATACTCACTAATCTATTTAGCTCACCCATTATTATGGATATCCAATTTTAAGAACAAAATCTCACCTAAGTACTTTAGGAGAAGATTACTAGCTATCTTTATTTTTATTTAGATTTTTTTCTTGGGTTAGTTCACACATCCCATTATTAGTACACCCACCCACCCTTGTTAGTCACATCGCAATGTTAGCGACCCCCACTTTGGAAATCGATACCATGACCTTAGTGTTGAAATGAGGCTATCTTCACTCAGTCTACCACTTGAGCTATGGACCTAGGTGTTATTTTTATTTAGATTTATTTTTTCTTTAGAGTCTTGGATTTAATTGTAATAGGCTTGTAATAGAAAGTTATATATATGAGTTTCGATCATGGTGGTGATGATTTAGTATTTTGATAAGTAGATATTCTATTTTCTTTCAACTAATTAGTATTTGTTTAATTTTAAGAAAATATATGTTTCATAGATTGATGTTAATGTCAAAAAGTGGTCAACAAATGATAGAGTATCGAACGGTTGATCTCCTGACAGATGGTGGGCCTCTTGATAAACGGTGTGGATCTGCAACTACAAAGACAGGGTGAGGGGACGCCGGTCGTGTTGGCTAAGGACCCTCTGATGCTTAAGTCAGTAATGGGGATTTTATGATAATCACGGGATTACTGTGTGCTTAGTTGCGTACCTTGAAACTTTGTTGTGGGGTCCTTTTATAGAGCATCAACGTTCATGAGCTGTTCATGTGTTACGGTGATATGTCCACTGTATTTCCGATAATGCTCCCTGATCGGGAGGGATTTGAAGGAAATCTTTGATTACATGGTAAGGATCCTGAATATCCCTAGGATCTGGAGTTATCTCTATTTGATCACAGACTGCTTTCATCGGTATATTTTAATATATCGAGTCCTTACAGTCGATAGTCTTAGCTGCTTGGATATAATAAGCGTTCTTCAGGAAATCGGCGGAGAACTCTAGAGACCGAGGACTTGTGGTCTGTCAATCGCTAAATTAGTGGGAACCCTCAGAGGAGTATCTTCCCTGAATATTATATTACACCGAGGAGATGTCCTCAAAATATCCTAAGGACAAGTCTTCGGTACCTTCCTTATCTTGTCGACCTAAGAGGTCTTTCAAAGGCTAAGCTGAGGGCTAGGTAGTTTTCCTGCAGCATCATTTAACGCTCAAGATTGACTGGCTTAAGTGGGCCATGGATCAATGGTCACGAATCCTCCATGTCAACATTTGAGGACACCTCTGGATTTTACCCATGAGCCCCCCAAGTTCTGTGGTCAGTTAATCTGGGCTCAGAACTTTATTGTGTGTCCTTAGCATTTCTTGGAGTAACGATCAGATTACACACCGCCTTTAAAGAGCCGCATCATTAATTGCTGCATTAAATAGGTGCACAACGAAAAGTCGCAATCATTCATTTTCATACAAAAGCATTGCAGTGCCTTAATGACGCGTGCCGTTTCATGTCCTTGAAATGAGCAGGGAGTCGCCACGTGTTAAGTCTGCTGGAGAAGGAATGATTCATCATCATTGTTTATAAATATCACTTTCCTTTTTTTCCTTTCATACGGAAAAACCCTAACGCTTACAGTTTCTTCTTCCTTCGAATTCTGAGGTTGTTGCATTTGCCTTCGAGCCCCAAGCCATTCAATCTGTCTTCTTCTTGGGGTATCATCTACCTCTCTTCTCACAAATCTTAATTCATTTCTGCCTGTTTCCTTTTTCTGCATCCATGGCTAGGGTTTCTAGACACACTGCCCAGACTTTTGAGTCGGAGGCAGCAGGGCCATTAGGAGACTGTCTTGAATCCTCTTGTTCTAACATTCCTACACAGAGTTCCGTCCGATGAATACTCTGTTGATGCCTTCCCCTCTAAACTTAACCAAAGAAAACTAGAGCACATTCATCAGAAATATAGCATTCCAGACTTCGTTTCCATCTATCTCCCTCGTTCGGGCAAAAATCCAAGTGATCCTCCCATGGGCAAAGTGGTGATTTATAATACCTCTTCAAAGTTGGCTTTAGGCTTCCGTTATAGCCTCTGGCGAGGGAGATACTAATCCGATATCGGATTGCACCCGGACAACTCTCTCAGAACGACTAGAGGGTGATATATGCCACTTATGTGCTTTGGAAAAAAGAGAACATTGGAGACCTAACCCATGATGATTTTCTGAAGATGCTTCAGCTGAAGAAGAACCCTGCGTACAATGGCCTGTACTATCTGAATTTTTGGCATGGGCCGAACTTTATTGTTGGGAATCCATCTAGTAATAAATAGTGGATGAACAAATGGTTTTTTGCCTTGGGTGCTTGGGAAACACTCGAGACAGAGGAGGCTCTAGGTTAGGGGAATATGCCCTAAGCCTTCCTCAAAGGTCAGAATCCTGAAAAGCCTTTAAGTCTTCTGTGTTAAATTTTACCTCTTCCCTTTATTCTAAGCAATAAACTCTGAAGACTGATTTCTTCAGCCTCTTTCTTTTAATTTTTTTTTTTTTTATATAGTGGATTCTCCTCAGAAGCCAAACTTGAGGGGAGGAATCCAGGAGAAGCTGGTCGCAACCCGAAGGGTACCTGAACACCATCGGGACATCAAAGTCCTCGTTGATCACGATTCTCTGAGATCAAGCGGGATAATTCCTAGTAACTTTCATAAACTCAGTTTATGTGGTTTTGCTCTACCTCTTGTAGAACGGAATCTGAGTTTTTCTGTTTTTTTTTCTTTTTTTTTTCAGAGATGACATTTGGAGAAGGAACAGGATCCGGAGAAGGAAACCAGAAGAGGTCTATTGCTGATATGGTTCCTCCTCTGGAGAAAACTCAAAAGAAGAGGAAGTCTAAGGGAGAGTCATTCACTGCCCCGACTCAGATGACATCACCTGCCAGTGGGCCCCCTCACTTGCCTTTAGCTTCGCAACCATAATCCACAACATAACCCCCACTGACCTTCAGCACAGCCTTCTTCAACGGCCTTGGTCCCAATCAAGGCTCAGCCTTCTAGGGCCCCTCAAGCCAGGGAGTCATCTATATCCGCCCAGGGGTATGCTAGACCTCCTGCTGGTCCTTCTGCAGTTAGGCCATTATCTGGTCAAGGGCTCGCCACTTCTAGTGGGGTCAGGTGCTACTCGGTCCCGGATCATTTATGACATCTCTACTGATTCATGGTCAAGCAAGTTGGGAGTGAGCACCTTGAACCAACCAGGGTGCTTCCTCCAGAGCACACCTTCACTCATGCAGGAGTACTGGCTGTCCAAGTAACGAAGTATACTTATCCATTCAGCTGGAGATCTCCTTGCCGCTCCTTCTAACTCTTTACGCTTTTACTTCCATGCCTTAGATGCAAACCTCAAGGCTCGGAGGGATATTTTTGAAGCCCGGTGGATTATGATAGAAAAAGATCAGAGGATATCTGGCTTAGAGGAGGAAATGAAGAAGGCACTGGAGAGATCGAGTACCGCTGAAACTTCCTCCTGCGGGAAGACTGGGGTCATCAATGTGCTGGAGGCAAAGAAGAAGGAGCTAGAAGCATATGTGGAGCTGCTGACGATTTTTGCTCAAGACTTCTGAGCTCATGCTGAGAAGTCGGAGGCTGAGAACCTTCACTTGGTGAATGAAAAGGATGAGGCGGTTAAAGAGAAGACCCTGCTGGAGGTGAAGGTGGACAGTCTTTAAACAGAGAAGACTGAATTTGAAAGTAAGCTTCAGATGAAGGAAACCAAGTTTGAAGAAAAACTCTGAGGTGAAGGGGAGCGAGTTGTCGACGCCTTCAAGTCCTCAACATTCCTTCATGAGGATAGGGTCCGGCTATATAGCTCTGCTCGGAGCCGAGCACTCAAGACCTTCGCCCAAATGTTTCCTGCATTGGACTTGTCAAAGTTCTATGACGTTGAGGCAGAAATTTTCACAAAGGAGAGTGCAGCCGAGGTGGAGGAGGAGACGATCATCATGACTGAAGCCCTAGATACTGGGGACGAAGTTATGAAGGATTCAGCGGTGACGGAACCTAGCCCTTTAGTTGCTATGCCCCCTGAACCAGCTGCACCCGCAGGAGATACCAAGCCCTCACTCGTCAACGAACATATAATTATAGAGTAGCCATTGTTGTTTGTTTCTCTGTTTTTGTTATTTTTTTTTTATCATTGTTTGTACTGCCTTTGAGGCGTTATGAAATATAGAGATTTTTTCCTGAATGTTGGGCTATTTCAATAATTTGTGCAACTCCCTTTCTTTTATACTGAACAAATAATGCTTAATTCATACTGAGCAAGCAATGCTTAGCCCATCAGAGCAGACTGCGCTTGGTTGGGGTATGTCATAGTTAGCTTTTCGCCTTTTAAAGGGAAAAGGTTCAGCAGGAAAACGTCATGCATTTTCCATAAAGCCTTGTATCCTCTTAGAATAAGGGCTACTGAAAGTAAAATGTTTAAGGAAGTGGGGTAGGAACCCTTCTCATTTATTTAGATAAGAGGATGATGTAACCTTCTTTGATCGGTTGAATATGGACGTAAAAAGCCTCATATGGGCACAAAAGGCCTTTGTACAAGCTTGACAGCTCACAAATAATATCTCTCCAAATTTATAAGATTCTAAGGGTGCTGAATTGCCTGACCTCCTATGGTCTCAAGTCAATAAGTGTCAGGTTGAACGACCACCGTTATCTTATAGGGTCCTTCCTAATCTGGTCCGAAGACTCGTGACACTAGATTTTTAGTGTTCCGGATAACCCTCCGAAGAATGAGGTCACTGAGACAAAGTGGTCTGACTTTTACTCGGGAATTGAAATGGCGTGCCACTCTCTGTTGATATGTGGTCAGTCGAAGCTGGGCATCATTCCTACGCTCTTCTAGCACATCTAATTGGAAGTTCAATTCTTGCTCGTTCTGATCTGGATGGAAATGCTCCTTCAGAAAGGAGGGCATTCCAATTTCCACTAGGACTACTGCTTTATCTCCAAAGGATAGCGAGAATGGGGTATCGCCTGTAGATGTACGAGTAGTGGTTCGATACGCCCATAGAACTTCAGGAAAATATTCTGGTTAGTCACCTTTTCTTTCTTTGAGCTTTGTCTTCAAATGATGTTTAATAATTTTATTTACAGCTTCAACTTGACCATTGGCTTGAGGATGGTAGGGCGTGGTCATTATGTGTCATATCTTCAAAACCTCATAGAGTTCTCTGACTTTTTTACTACCAAATTGGGGCCCATTGTCGATCACAATAACGTAAGGGATGCTGAAACGGAAGATGATCGATTTCCAGATGAACTTAATGACTTGCTTCTCGGTGATTATCGCCAATGGCTCTGCTTCTTCCCATTTGATGAAGTAATCCACTTCCACAATCGAGAACTTCACCTCTCCCTTCCTCATAGGTAAAGGGCTAATGATATCGATCCCCCATTGGGAGAAGGGCCAAGGCCCTGTTATTGGGGTAATATGTTCAGGAGCCTTTCGAGGTATTTTGGCAAAACGCTGGCATTTGTCACACGTTTTTACAAATTTTTCCGCATCCGCTACCATGGTCGGCCAATAATATCCCTGCCTGACTGCTTTGTGAGCCATCGATCGACCAGCCAAATGGTTGCCGCATACCTCACCATGAATTTCTTTGAGAACATAGTCAACCTCCTTGGGATGGATGCATCTTAGGTGAGGCACCGAGTACCCTCATTTGTATAGGATTCATTCCTTCATGAAATACCGAGGAGCTCAAAATTTTAACCTTCGTGCTTCTTTCTTATCTTCTGGTAATAGTCCATCTTATAGGTGGCAGACTATTAGATCCATCCAGCATTTCCTTGCGTAATGCTCGGCTCGGCCAACTACTCAATAAGAATCGATCGAGCAAGCTCTACTTCTGATGTGGAGCCTGGTCTGGCGAGTGAATCGGCTACTTTATTTTGTTCCCTCGAAATCTAAAGGAGTTCGTACTCCTCGAAGCCTTTTAACATCTCCAGAGCTTGTATTTGATAAGCGACCATCTTGTCTCCCCTTGCTTCGAATTCATCTGTAATTTGGTTGACCATGAGCTGGGAATCACTATAGATCCGAAGACTGGGGACCCTCATGGCTTTTGCCAAACGGAATCCTGCTAAAAGTGCTTCATATATATTCAGCTTCATTGTTCAACGCTCAGAAGACGAATCGGAGTGCGTACTCAAATTTTAACTTGTTGGGTGATATTAGATTCAGACCAGCCACACTCCTGTAGAAGGAGGTTGACCTGTCAACAAACAGAGTCCATTGTGGACAATCGGGAGCAATCTGCTCAGCTAGACGGACTTCAGACTCTTCTAGAGAATTGGTATAAGTGAACTCCGTAATTCAATCTGTCGCGGCCTGACCTTTGATCGATGTGCGTGGACAGAACTTCACATTGTGTTCACTTAATTCGATAGCCCACTTCGCTAACCTTCCAGAGACTTCTGGATTTTGGAGAGAACTTGTTTCGGTGGCTGATTTGTGGGGACCACGATAGTGTGTGCATGGATATGAGAGAGGATTGCTTGTGACACCGGCCACAGGGATATCCCTGTGGCCGAGGCTGTGTGGAATCCACAGGGAAGTCTGTGATAAATCCACTAAATCCATATGTTTTTAAAGATAAAAATAGGACAGGATTCTAAAAATCAGGCAGATTCAAAACTCACGTGGGCCACACCAACAAAACAGTGGGAACACCAACGTCCACCGTTGAAACCTTCCTGGAATTGACCATTATGTTTATGTGCCATCCAAACCATTCAAAATATTATTAACACTCAGATAAACTGTAAGAAAAAGTATCATCTTGATGTAAAACTTTTATCATCGCTAAGTGTTCAATACCCACTGTTTTGTGTGGAATGGCCCATCTGAGTTTTTGAATCTGCATTATTTTTAAAATCCTATCCTAACGTGGTCTTCCAAAACAGATGGACGTAGTGGATTTGTCACGGACATCCCTGTGGATCCCACACAGCCCTGACCACAGGGATATCCCTGTGGCCGGGGTCACATGTAATCCATTCCCCTTGGAAATAAGGCTGAAGCTTTCTAGCTAAGGTGATTAGAGCTAGGGTCAGTTTTGCTATCTCAAGATACCTAGTTTCAGCATTTAACATGGCTCGACTCACGTAGTAAACCGACTTCTGAATTCCGTTATCATTTCTTATGAGGGAGGCATTAATGGCCATGACAGATACAACAAGATATAAAAATAATTCTTCTTCGGGAACGGGTTTAGATAATATCGGGGGAGATCCCATGTATTGTTTTAGTTGGAGGAAAGCCTTCTCACAATCCTCCGTCCACTCGAACGTCTTTGAGTTCCCTTCAACAACTTGAAAAATGGCAAGCACTTGTTGGATGCTCTCAAAATGAAACAATTCAAGGATGTCACCATCCCTACCAAACGCTAAATGTCTTTTACAGTTTTCGAGGAGCTTATATCAAGGAGCACTTGCATTTTCTCTAGATTGGCTTCAATTCCATGCTGTCCTACCATGAAACCAAGGAATTTGTCGGAGACAACGCCGAAGGCGCACTTCACTGGGTTGAGCCTCGTCTTGTATTTTCGCAGTATCTGGAACATTTCCTTGAGGTCGGCCAGATGTTCTTCTTCTTTGATGCTCTTGACTAGCATGTCATCGACAGTAGACCTCCATGCTTCTTCTAATCTGGTCAGCAAACATTCTGTTGACTAAACATTGATTAGTTGCCCTCGCGTTTTTTAGGTCTCTGTCAGTAATGAACGATGTATTCTCTTGGTTGGGTGGATGCATCGGTATTTGATTATAACCTGAGTACGCATCCATAAAGCTGAGGAGAGCATACCCGGCTGTTGCATCGACAAGCTGGTTAATTCGAGGCATAGGGAATCTGTCTTTTAGACACGCTTTATTTAGATCAGTATAATTGACGCACATGCTCCACTTGCCACTAGCCTTCTTTACCAAAATGATGTTCACAACCCATTTTGGATAATTAGCCTCCTTGATGAAACCGACTCCGAGGAGCTTGTCAACTTCTTCTTTAATAGTGACTTGCCTTTCCTGATTAAACACTTGTCGTCTTTGCTGCACGGGTTTAAACTCTGGGTCTACCTTCAATTGGTGACCCATGATGCCAGGATCTATTTCAGGCATGTCCTTGAGGGACTAGGCGAAAACGTCTTGATGATTGCTAAGGAATTCCCCCAGTTGCACCTGAATGCTTGGCTCTAGAGTTGAGCCGATCTGCATGCGTCTGGAAGGATCTTAGAGCAAAATTTGGACAGAAACCAAATCTTCCGCTAGAGAACCCCTTCGAATGTCACTGTCTCTTGGATCTATAGGCGATCCGTCTTTGAAACTTGTGCACTGGGGGGAGCCTTGACTGTCATTATGGGCGCTACATGCTTCGCCTTCTCCTTCCTAAGCACCATCTCATAACATGCGCGATCCTCCGCCTGATTTTTTCGTACTACGCCTATCCCATTAGGCATGGGAAATTTGATGCATAAGTAGCAGGGGGCAAGTAATGCCTTTAGGTCAGTCATGGATGGTCGACCAAAAATGGCATTGTAGGTCAACTTGCGATCCATGATGAGAAAATTAACCAGGATGTTTATCTTATTCGAGGACTCGCCAAAGACGACGGGAGGGTCGATGCTTCCTTCTGGCTCGACCATTTCTCCATTGAATCCTACTAGTGGAGTCTCCACCAGGCTTCAGGCGACTTCTTGGTAAATTCATAGTGTCGTAAGCAGATGCATATAGAATGTCAGCCGAACTCCTAGTATCAAGCATGATCCGGTGTGTCTTATAATTCGAAATCCTCAATGTGACAATGATCGCATCATCGTGGGGAAAATAGATTCCTTTGGCATCTTCTTCTGAAAAGGTGATCGACTGATGTTCTAGTCGAGGCTGTTTACTAGGTCTCTCGGTCAAAAATACCAACTGCGGGGGATCCTGGGCCTTCTTGGTGTGAGCTTTACGGGCTCTATTGGAATCTCCACCACTACCGGGGCCACAAAAAATTATACGAATTTCCCTAGCAGGCTGTTCGGGGCGTGCTTCTGGCTGGCGGTCTTGTTGCCACGCTCTATCTTGGCGAGTTTGATCTTGCTGACGTGGGGATCTTTCACGCTTCCTAGGGGATTGTCCCCTGTTATCTACGTAAGCTCGTAGATGTCCTCGGTGAATTAACGCTTCGTTGTCGTCCTTCAGGGCCACGCATGTCTCGAGTGTTGTGGCCATGATCCTGATGGAATTTGCAATACTTTTGTTTGTCCCTCTGCTCGGGATCTGTCCTCAGCGGTAAGTCGAAGCGACCAATCTTTGGGATCAGGGTTCACTGTTTTCTCCAAAATATATTTAATTTCCCTGTTGGATATCTCAGCTTGTCCACTTGTTTGTGGGTGATAAGGAGTGCTCACCTTGTGCTTTACGCCATATTTTTCATTAAAGCTTCAAACAGGTGGTTACAAAAATGGGATCCACCATTACTTATAATGACTCGAGGTGTTCCAAACCGGGAAATGATATTTTCTTTTAAGAAGCGAATGACTGTTTTATGGTCATTGTTCTAGCATGGAATCGCCTCGACCTATTTTGAAACATAGTCGACGGCAAGCAAGATATATAGATTTCCAAAAGAAGATGGGAATGGACCCATGAAATCGATGCCCCAACAATAAAAAATTTCAATTGGTAAGATGGGATTGAGTGGCATCATATTTCTACGGGATATTCCTCCCAATTTCTGACAAGGCTCACATGTTTTACAAAACTCATGGGTGTCCTTGGACATGGTGAGCCAATAAAACCCACATTGTAGAATTTTTACTGTGGACATCTTAGCTGAAAAGTGGCCACCACACACCTGAGAACGACAAAAGGAGATGATACTGTGTTGTTCATCATCCGGCACGCATCTCCTTATGATTTGATCGGGACAATACTTGAATAAGTATGGGTCGTCCCATAGGAATTTTCTCACCTCGTTGAAGAACTTGTCATTATCTTGCTTTTTCAATGTGTTGGAATTTTACCTGTAGCAAGATAGTTAGCAATGTCTGCATACCATGACAATTGAAAGACTTTATAAAGTTGTTCATCAGGGAACATGTCGTTGATCGCTGTCGTCTCAGGGGAATTAGTGAGAACAAGTCTAGAAAGATGGTTAGCAACTACGTTTTTTACTCCTTTCTTATCACGTATTTCTATGTCAAATTCTTGGAGTAGGAGGATCCATCTTAACAAGCGTGGCTTAGCATCCTTCTTAGAGAGAAGGTACTTAAGCGCTGTATGGTCGGTGAATATGATGATCTTGGATCCGATCAAGTAGGACCGAAACTTATCAAACGTAAAAACTACTGCCAAAAGTTCTTCTTCTGTAGTAGTGTAGTTTGCTTGAGCCGAGTTTAAGGTTTTACTTGCATAGTTATATAATGCAAGGCTTCTTCTCTTTTCTTTGGCCTAACACAACCCCAATAGCGTAGTCACTTGCATCACACATGATTTCAAAAAGAAGGCTCCAATCAGGTGGTTGCATTATGGGAGCACATGTCAACATGCCTTTAAGTTTATCAAAGGCATTTTGACAATCCTTATTCCACTCGAATGAGTTTTCCTTTTGAAGGAGGTTACATAAAAGATGAGAGAGTGAACTAAAGTCTCTTATGAACCGTCTATAGAATCCGGCATGTCCTAAAAAGGACCGTACATCACGTACGCTTTTAGGAGGTGGAAGGTTGGAGATAAGATCGATTTTAGCCTTCTCCACCTCGATTTCATTTTGTGAGATGATGTGACCAAGGACAATTCCTTTTTGAACCATAAAATGGCATTTCTTCCAATTTAACACAAGGTTCTTGTCTTCACATCTTTTTAAAACAGTTTTTAAGTGAACAAGGCACTCATTAAAGTTACAACCAAATACAGAGAAATCGTCCATGAAGACTTCAAGAATCGTCCCCACCATATCAGAAAAGATACTCAACATACAACGCTGAAAAGTGGCAGGGGCATTACATAATCCAAACGGCATCCCTCGATAGGCAAAAGTACTAAATGGATAAGTGAATGTGGTCTTCTCTTAGTCTTCTAAGGCGATCTCTATTTAGTTATACCCTGAATTCCCATCAAGGAAGCAAAGGTGGGAATGACCTGCCAACCTTTCTAAAATTTGATCAACAAATGGCAAGGGGAAGTGGTCTTTCCTAGTAACTGTGTTTAGCTTCCTGTAGTTAATGCACATTCTCTAACCAGTAGTCACTCTGGTTGGCACGAGTTCATTATTGGCATTGGATACGATGGTTATGCCAGATTTCTTAGGCACCACTTGAGTTGGACTCACCCATTGACTATCGGATATTGGGTAAATGATACCACATCCAATAGTTTCAACACCTCGGCCTTAACCACCTCTTTCATGTTTGGATTGAGGCGTCTTTGTGGTTTCCTAGATGTCTTTGCGTTCTCCTCAAGGTGTATGCGATTAGTACAAATTAGGGGGTCTATGCCTTTGAGATCCGCAATTGACCATCCAATGATACTTTTGTGCTCTATTAGAGTGGCTATCAGCCTACTCTCTTGTTCCTCATCCAAGTGGGAAGAAATCACCACCGGATATGTCTCATCTCGACCTAAATAAACATATTTCAAATCAGTGGGTAATGGTTTTAGGTCGAGCTTCGGTGCCTTGATATTCGATGGAAGCGGCTTGTACTCGCTTAGGGGCAAAGGCTCAAATGGTGCCTTCCATCTTTTATTATCAAGTACCGGTATAGAATCTAAAATGGCATCCATCTCTCTTATCATGTCATCATCAATCTCATGAGAATGGTCCAAGCATGCCTCCAAGGGATCGGAATAGAATGTTAGGAGGGATTTGTCTTTCACGAATGATTCAATCAGATTTATTTCGTGGATCTCGTCATCAACATCCCGTGGTTGTTTGCACAAATAAAAAATATTTAGCTTGAGTGTCATATTTTCAAAGGACATTTGTACGAGCCCGTTTCTACAATTGATAATTGAATTTGAAGTGGTTAAGAAAGGGTGGCCAAGTATGACAGGAATTTGAGTACCGGTCCCCATCACAAGGTGTGTATCTAAGACAATAAAATCTACTTAATAATAGAATTTATCAACTTGGACGAGGACATTTTCAATCATCCCTCTCGGTATACGAATAGATCTATCTGCGAGTTGAAGTGTAGTTTTGGTGGGTTTTAATTCACCTAACCCAAGTTGTTCATAGACCGAGTATGGGATGGGGTTAACACTTGCCCCAAGATTGAGTAAAGCTTGTTTGATCCGGTAGTCACCTATGATGCATGAGATGGTAGGACTACCAAGATCTTTGTATTTTTGGGGCACCTCTTGTCTAATAATGGCGCTCAAATTCTCAGTCAAAAGTACTTTGTTGTGAGCATTGTGTTTCCTTTTGACTGTACACAATTCCTTTAGAAATTTGGCATAGGATGGTATTTGTTTTATAGCATCCAACAACGGAATGTTGATTTTCACTTGCTTAAAAACCTCTAAAATTTTCAGGTTTTTGTCTAAAGGTTTGGGTGAAATCAACCTTTGTGGAAACGGGGCGACCGGCTTATATTGCCTTTCCGGTTCTTTCTCATGTGGAGTGTTGTTCAAGATATCATCCTTATTGGCAATTTTCGGATCAGTAGGCTTTGGGGCCTTCACCGGATTGGATTTATCAATTGTTTTGCCACTCTTCAAAGTGGTGATAGCTTGAACATGCTCCGTATTTTGGGAGGATGGGCTGAGGTCTTGTATCTCAAATTGGGTTCTTGGGTTAGGGAGAGGTTGGGCAGGAAGTGTGCCTTTCTCCCTAACACTAAGATGAGATTCAACTCTAGCCATTGAAGTCTTTAAATCATTAATGGCTTGAGATGAATTTTGATTGAATTTTAGTTGTTCTTGTATGAACCTATCTATTTTGTGAGAATTATTCTTATTGTACTCAACCTGGGCCGAGACGAATGCACCAACTATTTCCTCAAGCGTAGCTTTTGGTTTATTGTTTACATTCTCTAATGGCCCATTCCTCCAACTGAAATTGGGATGGTTCCTCCTACTAGAATTATACGTGTTCGAGTTTGGATTGCTAAATGGACGTTGATAGTTATTTATGGCATTTGATTGTTCCTGTAAAACTTCCTGGAATGCAGAGATTGTAGGACAATCCTGTGTTACATGTTGGTTACTGGAACAAATTCCACAAATACTCTCAACTTCCTTAGTCTTTTCTCCCTTCCCAAATTCTATGGCCTCAACTTTTCTTGTGAGGCTAGCCACACGTGCACTTATGTTATCTTCTTCGGAGATGACATGGATTCCTCCATTTTCTCTTTGTTGGCTTATCTTGGGATTTGCTGGTTTAGTTGTATCCCAAGATTGTACATTCTCGGCCAAGATATCAAAATAGTCCCATGCTTCCTCGACTTTCTTATTCATGAATTCTCCATTGCACATCATCTCTACGAATTGGCGCATGGGCGAAGTCAGTCCTTTATAGAAAAAGCTTATTACCCTCCAAATTTCGTAGCCATGATGTGGGCATGTGTTCAATAAGTCATTGAACCTCTCCCAACATTGGAAGAAGGTTTCATCTTCTTTTTGGGCAAAATTCATGATTAGGCGCCTCAACATGTTTGTTTTATGAGTAGGAAAAAACTTTTTAATGAATTCCCTAGTCATCTCAGTCCATGTGCCGATTGATCTTGGCCTTAATGCATTAAGCCAAGCGCCTTCTCTTTAAAAGAAAAAAGAAATAACCTAAGTCTCACAACATCATCAGATACGTTTGCAAAGTGCAACGTGGCTATCACCTCATCAAATTCCTTAAGATGTTAATATGCGCTCTCATTGTCTAAACCAAGGAACTTAGGAAGAGTTGGATTACTCCTGGTTTTAAATCAATATTCCCTGCATTGGTTGGATAAATTATGCATGAGCGAGTACTCGCTCTTGCAGGTTGCAAGTGATCACGTAAAGTTCTAGGTCGAAGAACATTCTCAACCTCATTGTCACCCGTTTTGGTTTGGCCCAAATTTTGATTGGCTATAGGGTTGGGTTGATTCTCAGCCATACTATCAGACAAAATTGGAGAGTCTAAACGTTTCTTAGCACTTTGCTCATTATCAATCCCTTCAACAATTCCCCTTTTACTAATGAGTCGGTTGTTAGAATCCCGAACCCAATGTGGCATGCAAATCTCAGAAAAGTAAAAATTAAAAAAGGTTAGAAAAACCTAATTGAAGTGACTTTTTCGACTCTTAGAATCCCTACAAACAAAGCAAAACAAAACAAACAGAAACTATTTTTAGAAATTTTGTAAAAATAGTTGAAAATCCCCGTCAACGGCGCCGAAAAACTTGTTCGCTTCCCCAAGTGTAGGGTTGCGATGTAGTAATAATTCGGTAGAGACCGAGATCGTTCTCAGGGACTTGTTAGGAATTCACAAAATTACTTCTAATATTCTCTACTTGAGAGCTAACTAAACAGATTTCTAGAATTGAATGTAGATATGATTCTTAAACTAAAAGTGAATGCAATCAATATAAAAGATCAGTAGGGGTTCAAGGTTGTAGCAATCCTTGATGCATAATTCGCTGTGGTTTCTCAATTACACAACTAGAATCGAAATCAAATCCTATCTAGTCGGATGATAGAGCGGTTATAACATACAATTTGTTATATGTGTGATTATAAACACGATTCCCTCAATTCAAGTTAGGACTTGAGCACACTTAATTGCATAGGTCAATCCTAGTTCCAATAGATTAAGATCACAATCATAATCATCATTATACTCTATCACAAAGTACAATTAGATAATGATTTGAACTTCATTCAAATCACATGTACAATCAACACATAATTCAAAAGTAGAACAAAAAGGTAGAACTTTGGTTGAAGTTCCTACATGGAAATCCAAGTCTAGAGCGTATTGAATCCGATTCCTCGGAGCGTACTGGTCTAAAACTGTGCAAAACAATTAATAGCTAAAGCAATTCTTCCAAAAATCCATGAGCCATCATAAGATTAAGAAAAACTACGTAAAACTTTATTCAAACTTCTATAAACCACTGTTCTTCAATAAATCCAGCTTGAAACCAAACAAAACGAATTAAAGCATCTCAGATTCACTACAAGCTTCACCTCTTAGCCCTAGCTAAGAGGTTTAATTGTTCATGATCCAAAGAAGTATGAAAACAACTAAAAACATAAAAGTAGAAAACACAAACTAGGAGGAGTTGTGGAACTCCGAATCCGACTTCCGCCGCCTCTCACCTTCGTAGATCTCTTCCAGGATAACTTAGCTACAATCCCTAGGTCCCCTTTTATAGTGGAGAGGCTCTACCACCTCAGAATCTTCCAGATTTGCTTAGTACTTACGCACTTGCGCTAGAAAATCAGAGCTTCAAGAGGAAGCTGTTGGAATCACGCTGAAATTACACTAGCCGACCGGTCTAGACCGGTCGGACTGGGCTGGCCGACCGTCACGACCGGTCTAGCCTTCTGTGGACAGTCCAGCGTGCATTAATGTGGAGGGCAGGTCCTGGCCGACTGGTCAAGACCGATCGGACCTGTTTGTGGAGCGTCCAGCGTGTTTGAGAGGAGCCTCTACCCATGGCCGACCGGTCTTGACCGGTTGTGGGTTTCTTGGCCGACCGGTTTTGACCGGTCTAGCCTGATTTTCTGCATTTTTTTCTTCTTTCTTTCTTCTCTCTTCTCTCTCCTTGCATTCTTCTTTCTTTGGCCCATTTGGGTCTTTATCCAAGGCTCCTAAATAGATCTTTTTAGTCATCAATTGGGTGGAGTCCCTCTCATTCCTACAATCATAAACCCACTCATTAGACTAGTCTTTAAGCTTGAAAACCATGCATAGTTAGTGATGAAATGGGGTTAGAATATATACATTTAAGCACTCAACAGTGGCCACTTGGTATACTTCTGATCTTTGATATGCATGAGGATCATTTCTCAGATAGTATTGAGCGGGGTATATTCCAAGTTTCTTCCCTCTGGAGGGCCTCTCCTGGGCAACCTGTCTCACCCAGGAGATCGACCACGTTTGTCATCTCTTCTCTTCTTCTTATCAGAGGACGATGCCTCGAAATTTTTTCTTCTTCTTATTAGGGCTGGCCTCAGTCTCCCGTCTTGCTCTTGCCCCCTCCTCAGCATATATATATATATATTTCTATGCTTTGGCTTGAAGTTCTGTTAATGTTCAATGAGTGGACTTATCAAAGGGCAAAACAGAACTCCCGATCAACCCGACTTCATCGATATATCTTTCAGTTTGTACCGCTTCAGATGTGATGAGGATCATGAAATCTTTCAGTGACTCATCCTGCCTTTATTTTATTATGGACAAATGTGCCACTGGTTTTTTCATTTTCTACTTCCAAGGAATTGGGATACAAACAAAGTGAATAATTCTGAAAATGAATTTATGGAGTGAGGTTTAAGATTACTGTACCATGACCGGGCTGCATCCTTAAGAGTAAAAGAAAACACTCGACACATAATAGCCAGTGTAGCCCCTTCTATCTCTATGCGTGATCTGAAAATTTTGATGTGCTCGACAGGATCTCCAACTCCAGTGTAATGTACAATATTGTTGGGCACTCGAAACTTCTCTGGCCATGAGGCCTTTATTATTTCTTCAGAAAAAGGGGGATCAACCTGATCCATTATTGCCTGAATCGACAGCATGGTGTTTGACATGTAGTGCTGCTCCATGGCATCAAGTTTTTCCTTCAACACTTGTATGTCTTGTTCCAGTGCCGGTGTTCGTCGGGCGCTGGTGATCTTGATAACTTCACAATCCATTTTCCGGTGTTGCGGTTGACCTTGACGTCTAGCATCAAGTGTATAGTGCAGATCATCGGTGAGAAGGTGAGTCACTGCTGGGCACGGGGGAGTCCGCAAGCAGGCCTTGCTCGACTCATAGCAGGTTGATCACGCCGATCTTGTTGAGAAGGATGAGAGGACTGTGAGGCCGCATGGTGCTGTGATCGTACCTATTGTTCATGGAAACGCATCGGCGCCATATCTGGCTGACTTTGCCCCTATCGCGGAGAGGAATTATTAGAGGGGGTTGGTCCATGAGGCTGGTAAGGTTGTTGTGGAAAACCGTGGGATGGTTGCAGTTAGAGATTTGTGGGAAGCATTTGCTCCATGCGTTTCATCCAAGTTGCAAATTCTATTTATAGTGCTCGCATAAACACTATCCCCTGCTCTTCCCTCGCCTGAACCTCTGAGGCAGTTGTCACCAGGTGGACAGGTAACGAAGGAGGAGGTACGAATATGGAGGAGGGTGTATTCTGGCCCGGGCTTGAGTATGGGCTTCCGGAGGAACATGGTCTTGTTGACCTTGTGTAGACACCCCACCTTCGGCTACACTGTTGGTAGAGATAGCTGGTTGAACGGAGGACCATACCCCCAAATCCCAAGTCCAAACTCAGCCAAACTCACCCTTGTAAGCCCCATTCCGTAGCCCAGTTCAAGCCTGAACCCAGTCAACCCAGTCCTAAAAACCACCCTGAAAAACCCCCCATAAAAAAGGCCAGTCAAAAAATCCCAAAAAAGTCAAACTCACTGGGTCAACTCGCTGAGTCAACCCGTCGAGTCAACCCGTCGAGTCAAAACACCGAGTCAACCCGTCGAGTCAACCCGTCGAGTCAAACCACCGAGTCGACCCGCTGAGTCAACTCACTGAGTCGACCAGCGAGTCCAACAGCAGCCCCGAGGGAACGGCCGTACTCGCTGGAAACCGAGGAGCGGCCGTACGGGCGGCCCATGGCAGGCCGCCCGGACAAAATTACGACTTCTGCCACTCTCTGCTGCTATAAATACCCCCCTCCCCTTCTCATTTCAACAAGCCATTCGAGTCCATTTCAGCCCGAGAGCTCTGAGTCCATCTCTCCACCCTTTAGCCCATTTTTCCACCAAGGAGAGCCCGAGTGAGGAGAGTCTAACCCTGGTCCAGCCCAGCCTGACCACTGGTCCAAGCCTCCCAAGCCATCTAAGTCTTGATCCAACCACTCGAAGCCAACTCTTGCGACACCTCCGTCCACCCAGCTACTCTTTTTCCAGCATCATCTCATTCGCATCTAGCATAAGTGCAACATTTACTTTTCTTCCAACCCCCCTGCTTCACTACTAGCACCTTGATCCGTCAAGTACACATGCATATGTCTTTATATTAAGCACCTGTCAGTTCGAGCGTATGCTCTGGGCTTGCCCGTTGTTGGAACCTGCCCATCAGAAACTCTTACTGTTCAGACCTGCATTCATGCTTCACCATAAAACACCTTGATCACTCAAGCACACATGCATATGTCTTTATATTAAGCACCTGTCAGTTCGAGCGTACGCTTTGGGCTTGCCCGTTGTTGGAACCTGCCCATCAGAAACTCTTATTGTTCAGACCCGCATTCATGCATCATGTCATACATGAGAATATACGAGGATTAAATTAGACTTTCAAGTATTCGATCGATTCTGTGAAGTAGAGACCGTACTTCGGTACGGGCAGTGTGTGGGGTGCTTAAACTCTTCCCACCCTGTAACCGTGATCCCTTACCTTGAATCTCTGACCGCAGATCAACAGGAGTCATTTTAGAGGAAGGAATCTTCGGATTCCCTTCTCTAACGTTTCTACGGGGTCTAGCCGACTGTAGATTCGAAGTAACTGGCTAGTGGCGACTCTGGTCTTATATAAATTCATTTAAGCACATCCAGCTCAATACGACAACCAAACAAAGCCCTCGAGAACGAGGCAAGCCAGTGGCACAAACGGCGATTTCGCACTCACGCATCCTCATCTCCTTCTTTTCCGAAAGGAAAGGGAAAGGGAGAACGACGTCGTCTGGGAGCGCGGAAAAATCGACGAGGGTCCACAGAATGGCGACTCTGCTGGGGATAAGCTAGTCCCACTAGTCGTGATCCGACTTGAAAAACAGAATCCTTCCCGTACTTGAAAGTCATTAATCCTCATACAATCTCATCTGCATAGCATTCTACCCAAAACCCAAAACGAACAAAAAATAGAAAACCCCCAAAAAAATAGAAAATCCCAAAACCCAAAAAGAGTAGAGTACAGTCCTCACCATTGCGCCTCCTCGGGCTCAACGTACGCGGAGACAACTTCCCTTCCGCAGCATAATCCGCACTCGGGCTCAGCAAGCCATGTCCGACCACGAAGAAGAAACTCATCACTTCCCTGCTCTCGAAATAGCCGAAGCGCAACCTCCAGCGCATCAGCCCGTTGACAATACGCCAATCATACAAGAATTGGCACAAGGAATGAGAGCAATGCAAGAAATGCTCTTGCAATTCATGCAAGCACAAACCACCGCAGCAGCCAACAATCAGGTTGGCCCAGTTCAGCAAGCTCAGCAGCCATGCCGGGTCCTCCCGGCCTCCAGTTCAAATCAAGCACAACCATCGGAGTCTGCCCAAGACTACCGACAGCAGCCATCTCAGCCCTTCGCTGTGGGGCATCCTTCTCAATATCTTCCTGCGACGACAAGGCCATCTCAGAGCACCTCCGTTGCAGGAACATCCAGTCAGCTTCCAGTCAATCTTGCAAACAACAATCTCAGTAGATCTCAGCATGTCCCCGCCGATGGGACACCTTTTCAATTCCAGCACATCCCCGCCGATGGGATTTCAATTCAATTTCCAGCAACAGGGACAGCACTGGCGAATGCCCACAATGGGGGTCAGTGTCAAGCCCACATCAATCAGCAGACAGTGGCGAATACCCAACAAGGGGGTCACTTCCCAGCATCTCAGCCTCCTGCAAACAGGAGCACTTTTCAATTCCAGCACATCCCTGCCGATGGGATTCCAGTTAATTTCCAGCAATCTTCAATTCAGCAAAATCCAGTTAATTTCCAGCAATCTTCAATTCAGCAAAATCCAGTTAATTTCCAGCAAGTTCCAGTTCAACCTTCAGTACAGTCTCCAGTTCAGTTACCATCATTTCAAGCTCAAGTTCATCAGAATCCAGTTCAATCATCAAACCAATTTCAGCAACCCGCGGTTGCTTTTCAGCAAGCCCATAGGGTCGAAGACATCGACCACTATGCCGAAGAAGAACGTGCCTTACTCCAAGAGGCACCAGTCGCTCGAACAGATCACTCAGGACTGGACGAGTTGCGGGAGCAGTTCCAGATCTTGCAAAATCAGCTTCAGCGACAGCAAGGAATCGACTTACCTTCGACCAAGTTCAGAGACTTGTGTCCTTTCCCAGATGCTCGGGTACCTCAAAACTTTGAGGTTCCAAAGTTCAAAAGATACGACGGCAGCGGTTGTCCCACAGCACATCTCAAGGCCTTCTGTGGAGAGCTGAGTGCAATCTCAGGAAACGAAGGGGCCCTCATTCGATTGTTCCAAAAATCTCTGAAGGGCGATGCCCTAGATTGGTACACTTCATTGGACTGCCACCGCATCAGAACATGGGAACAGCTCTCCCAGGCTTTCGTCGACAGATTCGCATATAATCTCAACATGGCACCCAGAAGAGCCGACCTTGCAGCACTCAGGCAAAGGAGTGATGAAACACTATCAGCTTATGTGGGACGTTGGCGAGCTATGGCAGCCAGAATGCGGACACCCATCGACGATGAAGAACAAATCTCCATGATTGTTCATTCAACATACCCAGGCATATCTGGGTATCTCATCTCGCATCCATATGCGAATTTCTCACAATTGATCCGTGCTGGAGAGCAAGTTGAAGCAGGAATCCGGGCCGGGACGATCTCCCCATGGCCTCATCAAGCCACTCCAGTCAAGAGGAACAGAGTGGAAGGAAGACCTATCAGGCACGGGAATGGAAACCGCAATGGTTCTCCTCCCCGCCCAACAGAGGTAAACAACATCAACACCGCTGCTCAAGGAAATCAACGTGCTCCCCCACAGGGACGTCAACAGTATCAGCAGAATCAAGTTCAGCATCAGCCTCAGCGATATCAGCCACAACCGAATCCTCAGCCACAGCCATCTCGACAACAGCAGCAGTTCAGGGGAAATGGCCAATACTCATACCAGAACAGGCAGAATTACAGGGAGTTCAGGAAGTTCACTCCACTCAGTCAACCACTTAGTCAAATCATGACTACGCTGGTACAAAAACAGTTACTCACTCTGATGACACCTAGGCCTCCGCCTCATCCTCTGCCTCCAAATTACCGAGAAAATGAGTACTGTGCCTACCATCAAGGACGTGGCCACGC